>OX376303.1:27815853-28441067 GCA_947369205.1 Cantharis rufa | reverse complement strand
AAATTATTGAAGCAACAAGCAACTTTCAAAGTTAACTTGCCATTTTCATATTTCTCAGAGAATTCTTCTTCTACCAACTTTTCACATTAAAGCCGCCAACCAAATACCCTAGTCTCTAGTAGATAATTTTTCAGCCAGATTGATCTCTGCATGGTCTAACATTAATTTTTCTTATCTTTTTCTAGTTTATGCATGAAAAGCCAAGTTTGTATACTGAGTCAATACTCAATACTGAATGATTCAATACTGAAAGAGTCAATACTGAATGAGATAAAATCATAAATTGCCCCCGTCTGAAATGTAGAAAAAAAGTAAATTGTATTACTGCGTATAATTATTGTAAATAATTTGTCCAAATTAAAAACAATGCATCAGTCTGCTTGAAAGACAAAAGCTAGTAACTGAATATTTGAAAATTTCTTCATAGGGAATTATCCGGGAATTAGGGAATACAAAAGTAAAAAAAAAGCAATAAGTAGAATCATCTTGCCAGACAGGCCATAAGTTTCCTTGTAAAAAATTTTATACATCAAAAAGCAGTTAGTACAAAGAAGAATAGGTATTAAAAATGAGTTCTAAGGTATATAGTGGTATATAAGGTAGAATTAAATTAAACGCAACAGAAAAAAATACCAAGTTTCATAAAATTGCTAAAAGTTTACCCCTCACGTTCCCGCTACAGCACACCACTGCCCTAAAGTGCTCCTTTTATAATATATTATTAACTGTTAGCTAATTTATAATTACTACATGTTTGTTAAAATTATTGAAATTAATATGACCGCATATAGATATTATATTATAAATAAATAAACAATTATTGCAAAACCTCTGCGTTTTCAAAATCGATTATTGAATTCTTATGATGTAATTTTTGTTTAAATATTTTTAGTAGACATATGTACATAAATATGTTAAATATAGTTAATGAGTAAATTATCTTAATAATAATATTGTAAAATTACGCTAGACCGAAGTTCAGCAAAAGAAGTTGGAAATGAATTAATGATAAGTTCCATCCGATTTTGTAAAATTCAACATCGTTGAAATTACTTGTTATAAGTAGGTAACATTTTTTTGAGAAAAGTTAATCTTAGAAATTAAAAAACAAGAAAGATTGTGTGGAACATTTACATCACCGAAGGAAAACTAACTGGCTAAATTAAACTAACCTAACAATATAACAATATTCAAAAATATTGTCGCAATCTCTCCTATATAATTAAGACAAAATTGTTTATAATTTAATTAAGACAATTAAAGCTGTTCTGAGTACAATAAAGAAAAGTACTCGAGTACAAAAAGTACAAGTACTTCTTACAAACTAAACTCAAATACGAAGTAGAAGTATATTATGAGAACTTTCAGAGTACAGAGTACCGAGTACTTCTTTAATGAGGTTAAAATGTCGTCAATAGGTGGCGCGACAATAGAAAAACAAGAAAAAACAGCATTTATGATAAAATAATAAACAGTTCGTGTTTAGTAATGTAGGCAGTTTTTTTACATTCCTTTTTATTGGCTTTAAGAATAACAAGCTTTTCAAAATAATCGTCAACCACAGCAGTGGATTGGTGTGATCGCTGGTTGAGTTATAGAGCGGAAATTCTGGGTTCGAATCTCGGACTTTACAGAATTTCTTAGCTAAGCCTTCCTGTGTGCATCAACACACCGCGGTTTGTCCAGTGTTAAAGAAAGGTGATACTAAACTTTTGTCCACCTACAGACCCATATCCCTGCCTTCAGTTTTTTCAAAAATTTTTGAATATGCAATGCATGATAGAGTTATGGCGTTTATACACAAGCATAATGTAATATCTGACAATTAGTATTGACAATCGGCATGGTTTTTTAAAACATAAGTCTACCACAACTGCCATAATGAGTTTTCTTAATCGGACTTTATCCCTTCTGGAGAACAGTAGAAAAACAATTGGAGTTTTATGTGATCTCGGCTGAGCCTTTGATTGTGTGCAGCATGATCTCCTGTTGGCTATGTTATATAGATATGGTATAAGAGGCGTTGCTTACTGCTGGTTTAAATCTTATTTGTCTCATCGCACTCAGCGCGTTGTTATAAGACAGAATAGCTGTAACCGGGATAGGATATTTTCTGATGACAAACCTATTGATATGGGGGTCCCACAGGGCCAAATTCTGGGACCAACTCTGTTTATAATTTTTATTAATGATCTGATAACATTTATTCTCAAGGTTATAATGACGATGTACGCTGATGATACATCTATACTGATTGATGATATTGATTTGGATAGCGGTTTTAGACGGGCACAGGAAATCTTTGATACTTTGTTTCAATGGTTTTGTGCTAACGGTCTCTATTTGACTTTAGAGAAAACCGTTTATCTGATTTTCCATGCTGGTCAGGTTTTTAGGGGAGATGTTGCACATCTTAGAATACACGGTTATGAGCTTAGCCAGGTTAGATCAACTAGGTTTTTGGGACTATATGTTGAAGAAACTTTGCAGTGGGGTGAGCATTGTGCTACCGTAGCTAGTTGGCTTAGTTGTGTGTGATTTCAGGTAAGAACGCTTAGGTCTGCATTGGGCTTGTCTCCTTTTATTATGCGGAGGTACAGTCGCGCTTGGCATATGGCCTGATGTTCTATGGAATGTCTGGGCAAGCTAAGCAACTCTTCATTATTCAAAAGAGTTTTTGCGGTGCATGGTGGGTGTTGGTAGGTTGGAGTCATGCAAGCCTATTTTTCGGAATCTTGGTGTTTTGCCTCTGCCATGTTTATACATATAGCTGATTGCCATGTATGTTCGTGCGAACATAGCTAGTTTTACCACTTCTTTTGGTATTCATGGTCGTGACACTAGATTTGGACACAAATTGTTGATTTCTCAGCATCACCTGAATTTCTCTGATTTGGGACCTAGATAAATGGGGATTAGAATTTATAACAAGCTGCCTGCCGATATTAAAGGTGTTCCGACTTTCAAGAGTAAACTTAAGAATATGCTCTTAGACCAATGTTTTTATAGGGTTGATGAGTATCTAGCGTAGTGTTGGGCTTTGAAGGCTCTTTCTCTAATAAATTGATTTGATTTGATTTAACACGTTGTGGATTTAAGAATTGGTTCTATAATTACATAAGTCTGAACAATTGACAAAAAATAAGAAAACAAAATTATCGTCTGTAAGGACAGAGTACACTAAAATGTATAGTGAAAGTGCTCGAATACGGCAAGGAAAAACATTTCTTTGTCATAAATGTTGATTTTTGTTTTTTTTTTGTCGCGCCACTTGTTGAAAAAGTTCCTACGTGCGGACCGGGACAAGAAAAAGTAGTCTCGCATTCTTCTCTACTACAAACCGTCAATAATAAAAGTACTCAGGTACAGTTCTTGAGTACTTGTACTCGAGTACAGCTCAGCTCTGCATGTTTCAACACATGGCAAGTAAATTTTTCAGATTTTTCTTTAAAGAACCTTTCACTAATTTTACAAAAAGTTAAATAATTTGTAGCTTATTGATGTATTGATTCATGTGCTGGAGTTAATAGATTATAAGAAATGATGTAAAATTCGCTAGCGCAAACGCATCTTTTTTTAAAATACATCGGTTCTTCGACAATGACAAGTTCCAGCTTCAGACAGGGAACTTCAGTTCCTGTACTAACTAAATCCTATTCGCTTCGTTTATAATATCGGATGGCGCCGCCAGGCGGCCAAGTAATGAGTAAATGAACGAACCAATAAGAAAGCAGAAAACGTATATTAAAATTTCCTGAAATCACCAAATAGACGTAAATTAATGCTTAAATTGTATTGTCGCTTAGAATCAACGTTCAACTGTTCCATCGTCAAGTAATTCGGATTATTAGCTTCTTTAATTGTGGAATAACGCTGAGGTAGAAATAAAAAAGAAACACATCATTGGAAAACTGAGAGAATAAACTCTTGAAATAATATGTCATAGACAACTATGTCAGTTGCCATTTAGAAAAACCTAACTTGGTATATAACTTTAATAAATTCAAACTGTATTCTATAATTGGCAATGACTTTTGTTAAAAAAACCAAAAAAAAAAAAACTCGGTATTAGCTTTAAAAATGCAAGAGGTCGCTTAGGGCGTACACTTAAAAAAAACTGTGTTTCTTAATTATTGCTAATCAAAAATGTCAAATTATATCATTGGCAGTAAATTACCTATATATTAGTGCATATTTCTCTCTCATTTCAACCAACAGAAAATGTGACAATTATACTAGTGCAATTATTAAATTCCAATAAATCCAATGTTTAATAGTCGTTTATGAAATTAGTGTAGAAAGTAAGGCATTATCGAAAGCGGGTAATAGTTCACGCAAGTACAAAAATGGCACGTTTCTAGTAAGTACAAGTGTAGCATATAAAATTTTATCTCCTACAGCATTTTTTTGAAAATCGTTGATTTTTATTTGGATTGACGTTTCCCTATTATATTTAATTAATAAAATAATCTAATCATGCTTTTTAAATATTAATTTTTCCATTGGTATATATATTTGTTTACAACAAACTTAAGTTTTTTCAATTTTAAACAAATCGAAGTATTGCGAATTTATTTTCAACGCCGTTATTGAAAGTAAATTACTTACCGCATTAGTACATGAAAATAGCTCATTATGTAACTCAAATCAATGTAGATGTGAACTATTACCTAACGGTAGTAAGTAAAACAATTTAATATTTCAATAATAATAATAATATCTTCTTCTTAAATATGCCTTCTCTTGGAAGGCAAAGAAAAAAAAGTTAAGTACGAAATAATGGGTCAACTGCTCAAGACAATTTCTTTTATTTCTACGAAGAGTGCTCCAGTATAGGAGGCAACACTTGTATAACAATGAAAATGGATCACTCTGTACATTATATTCGATGTTCAATTGTTTTACAATTATTATAGATTAACATAATATTATATTCAAGTTATGTGTTATTATTTCTATAACCACCGCAAAATTGTTTACTTTTGTATCTTTAATGATTTGAATTTAAATTGAAATCGAAAACTTCTTACAATAAGAATCAATAAAATATAACACCCTTTTTCATATTCATCATTTTTTACTTGGTATGCTATTTACCAATCTTGATTTTACAGTTTACGCACACAATCAGAACAGGAGCCCTTAGAAAAATTTTAAAATAGCAATTGCGAGAAACGTTCGAATTTCTATCAGCACTATTTTGCATGCAGAAAATAAAAAATAACGCGGTTCAACAAATATTTTTGCTTAATATTGCTTTATTTCGGAATTTGATTTTTCTGTAGATGGCGCTTAATGTTGTTGAAAAATCGAAACCAAGGAAAACTTTTCCCCCAATACTGATTGCTCTCATAATATTGCTTGTATACTAATAAAATTGGACACTAATATTTTTGCACCTTATTGCATAAGATCCTTGTTATTGATTGTGTTTGATTCTGATGGTCAGTCGAAACTTTTTTAATAATAAATTAGCTCGATTGATTTTTTTTATAAAATAAATAAGGTGTCCTATTATAAAGAAAATAATATTATGCTAATTATACTGTATACATTATAATATAGGATACTCACGTTAATTATTGAACGAAAAGGTGAATAAAAAAATTTTAAATTGCACTGAATTATTTTACAAATTTGCTCTTCTGAAGTAAAATACAAAATAATTAATATTATGTCAGAGAAGATCATGTGGTATCTTTTCATATTTTTGATTTACCAATTTTAAGTTATTTTATTAAATCTTTTATAGTAACTTTACCGCCGCCATCTTTGTGGACAAATCTTGGAAGTGAAAATTAACACACTTTCCATCTTCCAATCGAGCTGAAATATTGCACATCGACTTATGTCGATTTCAATGCATTGGTGCATACTTTAGGGTCACATATACACACACACGCTGTTCGTATGTATTTGTTATTAATATTAATCCATCTAATTTTATTAGATTCATTCAGACTCGCTCTTTGCTTGTCTGTAATTAGATTTATAATATTACATTATTTATGTAAAATATACAAACTTAATAAAACCATCAAACAGGATTTACTCTAAATAAGTACAGTTTGTAAATTGTAATTTTAATTTTGATACAGCTTTTCCCATTCGATTTTTCGTGATACCACGATATAACAAGCTTCGCAAAAAAACAAGCAATTAAAACTACTTTTTATCCCAATTTTCGTTCAAGATAAAATGTCAGTCCAAAAATATCTAACAACATTATATGCTTACTTACTGTAAATAATTATTAAGTAAATAGTCAAAAGTCGATTTTGTTTTGTTTTTTTAAGTATTTTACTGAAGTAAGAATTTAATTCGAATTTAATTAAATTCAAACAGAGAAAAAAAATATTTTAGATCATGACTTTGAGCATTTCTTCTATATTTTCATTTATTCTAGAGAAGAAAATTCAAACATAGGAACCATAAGGAATCATGGTGGTAGTGCTGGTGTTCGTATTCAATGCCATAAGGCAGTTAAATTAACTTTTACTGAACATCAACACTGATCTGTATCTTTCAGTATTAAAACAGCACTTTTTCAATAAAATCGCGATGAGATATAATGAAAAATTCTTAAACTCAAAACACCTCGTACATCAATAGCTATGCTTATATTATGTTAATGAACTTTTTCTATATATTCGCAAGTGAAGTTCTAAAATATGTGATTGTTGTTGTTCTAAATCACTAATAGACAAAATATAAAATTTCGCACTATCTAAGTCCTGAATGAATTGATTATTAATTTTATACTGAAACTGTAATTTCTCGAGGAAGAAATATATACTATATTGATAACTCAAAAAACAATTTTATTTTGATTATATTATGTATTTCTGCATTAATTTTTGCATAATGTCTTTGAAAAGACGTACCCCTCCTCCTCGACCCTTCCCCCTTCCACGCCTAGAATCTCCACGAATGTATCCATCATCTCCGTATAGCTAAAACAAAATAAAAAATAAAATAAATAAAATAATAATTAAAAAATAATTAAATTAAAAAAAAATTGCAACGGCAGAAATAATTATTTACTATAAATAAATCAGCTACCCAATTATTTTTAAATAAAACTAAATACGTTACGTGACACTAATATTTAACAAAACTATGCTGTTTCAAATTAAAATAAAAAGTATTACCTAAAATTTGAAAAATAATGAAGTAAAAAGCATGCAAAACTTATTCACTCAATTTATACCTAACTAAATCCCAAATAGTCCTTCGAATTATTAAAGTAATAAGTTATAGTCTAATTCTAATGGAACTAATTTATATTGTAACAACGAAAACTTCGGGAGAATTCAAAACTACTTCCTAAAAATTAATTAACTAGATACATATTATACTAAGCTAAAAAATATATATTTACTTTATTATTAAATTAAAAAAAAAGTTTATATTTAATTTATATGTAGATACTATTTATAATGGTTTCAAATTTTTGAATAGATATACCATTTAATTATTTCCAAATTAATTAAAATATAATATGACACGGTATTTTTAATATAGGTGTTCTAACTATGCTGTATACCATATTGGGTATAAACCGCCCGTCTGGTAGAAGCATATCCGGTAGCTCTTACCAGGTGCGCTCTTTCAGGGTTGTCCAACTACTAAGGGTGGCGCTTGTTTTTATGAATACTTTTCTCCTTGGTGCTTATAAGAAGTAACCTTTTAGATTTTAATTCATCTTTTAATCGCCACTGCTTAGCATACTAAGTATATTAAACCTTTAGCCCCTTTTTATCGTCCTCGATGCTAGGTAAATTAAAATTAGTATGATTAATTATTGTAACAGTTTAAATGTTTCTGTATAATTTACAAAATTGTTTTTGTACATAGTGCACCTACAAGTACGTAATAGCAATGTTATTTTCTAAAAGCTGTGCACCCCTGACATCACACACGTGGTTGGTGTCTGCTGACAGCTGGGTTATGTTCCACCCACTTCACCGTTAGCAGAGAATCCATGAAAGTTTCACTATAAAATTACTATATTTATCGAATACCGTCAATATAAAAAATTTTATATTATAAACTATCAAAAGTTGAAATTGGGACTTACAGAACTACAATAGGCGAGTTTGGCAAATATTGTGCGAAAATCTGCGCGCCGATTGCAGAGTTATTGCCAATAAAAAAATGCAAAATTGTTGATAAATTTGAATTCAATTCTATTTTAACCCATAAATTTTATTCAGATTAAATTTTTTTTTAATATTGCTTTATTATGAAATTATAAGCACTCTGCATCTGTTACACATGCAGGTCTTCCTGTTTTGACTAAATCTCTAAAAACTGAATTTTGTATAATATAAATTTAAAAAACGGAAATCATATTTCTAATATCTCGATGAAACTCATTTGGATGACTAAATTTTACATTAAAAAAATATTCAATTCTGGAATGTAGATGATCTCAAATCTCACCATCTTCACACCTTCAATATTGTAAAGATGTCACTTCTGTTTCTCATTTGAATTATTACAAGGAAGACAATTGACGTTTTTTGCGTACTTTTATTATCTCGCTGATTAACTTTACGACCAAGTAAGAAATTTAAACTTTTTGTATCGATCTCCAGCAGACAACAGTTTTAGTTTTTTTAATACAGGATGACTAAATTAATTTATTGTTAAAGTAAACCACATGCCCTTTATGATTTTAATTCTCATTAAATATTTAATCTCCTCAAGGTTTAAATAGACAGCAACAGTTTGGTAACATCTGTTTGATAGGAAGTAGGTAAAGTATGATAAGTAGTTTAGGATGGTGGTTCGTATCCCTATCCTATTAATGAAAAAGATTTACTTATGGGTCTCGGGAGTTTTTTAAGAAAATGTTAAGTAAAAAATTGTCTGTAAACAATTAAAATTTATATTAAAAGTTAATTAGAAAAAGGACGAAGACGGATTTTGGAGATCGAAGTAATAGTCGAAGTACTTTTTTTTAATTATCTAAATGAGAATTTCTATTAATTCGCGAAGACGAGTGTTTGAGAAGTGCAATGGCATCGTTATCCTGTGCGTTTAAGGAATCGAGAGCAAAAAGTGGTCGAGGATAGCATGACAAGTAGTGAAGTTATCTAGGAGGCGGCGAGAGAATAAAAGCATGACAATGGGTGTGGGTGACAGTGATCCATTAGTAGTGTGAAGGGTGCATCGCAGCGCGTTGAGTGAGGTAAGGGCCGGCATTTGAACGGTCAGCGGTCGTTAAGCGGGTGCGGGGCCGAACGGCTAGACATTTGCCAGACGGGATGGTCGCTCGGGGATATGACTTTGTTGCTGTTCCGGGAAAGCTCACCCTATTTGCCCGAAAGGATTCAACGTCTGTGTATATAGCTTATTTGGGTTACTTGGGTCGGTTATTTCTGGAGCCAGACACGTGCTTAGTTGCGGTTCGCATGTCAACTAAAAAAGGTCTTTATACACGAACACGTCAAATTTAGGACAAAAATAAAATTCTCTTTTAGTAATCGCACGTTTTATTTGTTGTCATTCCACGCGTTCACCTCGACGAAAATAATTAAGTTACGCTTATCAATTCTTGAATAAATTAGCAAAAATAAACGCATTTCACCGCGCTACCATTAGCATTGTATGCTACAAATAAGCGGAGAAGATTAAGTTGCTAGATTCCGTAGCTTATTAGGCAACAATAGCTACCTGTAGGAAAACGAAAATACCGATTCATTAAAAAATTCAAAGGTGCTCACCCTTCAAAATAATTTAACATTTAAATGTAACCAAAACATTCCTATTCACACCCTCGTAAAGACATCATCAAGGCGATAAACGCCAAGTGCCCAACCATTCACAACCCAAATCACCTGAGCGCGAGGCGAGGGTCTATGGCGCGTCTTCAGACCTACCCTAATACCGACGCCCCCGCATTGTGCGGCACGCGACCACCACACGCCTTGCAGGTGGCCGGTTAAGAAGGGGTGAGGTACATAGTGGCTATTTACGTAGCTTTAGAAGGGAATCCCCTTCGTGATTCAGCAAGGGTTTACTGTTATGCACAAAACGGGACAGATACCCCTGTTTTCCAATTCAGATCACACCAAGGTCAATTCGATACTCAAAACGATTCCCCCAAATAAGGTAGCATCTACAAGTAGTTTGCAATATGCACGTTGGCATATTTCCAGTTATAATACCAACAACACAACTACAACAACAGTTCCTTTCAGGTGCAGGTGTAATGGTGCCAACGATTAATAGGACTATTGAACCCTTGGTACGTTTAAAGGAAGCATTAAATAACGATTTCAATATAATAAAAAAAAAATTAATAAAATTGAGACAATCACGCGCATAAACAATTAATCAGTGGAAGAAAGCAATTTCAAAATTATAGTCCTAAATGGAGTAGTTTCGACCAATTTGCTATCTAAATAATTACATTTAATTTACCTTGTTTAAAAATGAATTTATAAATTAACACAAAGGTATCATTCTGGTCCGCAAGCCGACATCGGAATAATAGCCGAACATCGGCCTCGTGCACCGGAGCTTTAATTTCGGCTCGGACTTTTTTCAGTAATTATAAATTTGCAAACCTAAAAATAAAAATTAATTGATTCGCAGCATCAATTTTCAAATCTAGAACATTATATAATTTAACGATGAGAATACTTTTACGGCGGAAGTACCCAGTCGGATGCAAGTTGAACTCTGTTAGATTTAACAATCCATTTCCTAAATTAAAGCTTGGCTATTTTACTAAGTAGAGTGTTTATCACTAGTGAGATTTAGACTGTCATACACTTACATATGGATAAGCAGCAAAATCATATCGACTTCATTCAAGATTTATTTCAATTGAATTTTGCAAGCGAAATTCGAATAATACCCATTGCATGTATTCCAATAGAAAAAAAAGGAAGAACTTTTTAAAACTTGATTACATTTTATAGCAAAATAAACAGGCAACTTTCCCAATAAGTTATAAAATTAATATATTATAGGAAATCTATTTAGGTACGAAACTCAAATTTGATATTACCTACAAAATTAAATTGCATTCTATTTGGTCGACATGAGATTCAAGACTGGACGAAAATTACTCTGACCGTACCCTTTGACTGCACAGGTGGCTCCCTAAGGAAATTATTTAATCGTTCTCCGACTCGGTCGAGTTATTTCGGCCAAATGAGTATGGAACACAGAAGTAATAGAAAGAAATCTTTAAAGGGTAAAAGAAGTTTGATAAGTTTTTCAACTTGAACTTGGAATCGCGATTAAAATAAAATCGGGACATTTTTGGAACCACTCGCTCGTCTTTCAAAGCTTTTATTTGGGCCATATTTGCCTAACAATAAGAAATGCGATACTTTTTATTCGGAAACGGTACATTCTTTCCGTGAGATAATGTGTACCTATGTTTCCTTCAATTTCAGGTTGACACCCGGCGGTCATAGGTGACCGGAAGCGATTCTCAACATATGTGGCTACATCCGCCCGCTAAACTTGAACCCCCACCCCCGTGTGACGTAACACATTTCCGCCCCGTTTAAGTAATTTATGTTACGCGCTTTTTTTTTAATTACTAAGCTGCACTGTACGCTATACGAACTCTGCCAATTTCATTATAATTATTTATGGGTTTGATATTTTTATTTGGAACATGACCAAGGAATTTTTTTCAAAATAATTTATATTGGTACAACTGACATAAAACAAAATTGATAAATTTGTATGGTTTAAGATAAATTATTGCAATATACGTTTCGATTTGTATTGAAAATTCTTTGTTTTTCTTGCAAAATTTAGCATAAAGCAATAAATTATTGTAAAAATCAGACATTCGTTTTGCTAACCATAATTTTGCATACATTTAAATATTTTTAGGTTAAAAATCGTAAAAATTAATGATATTACAAATTACATTTAGAGCGTACAAACCCTGTATACATTGTGGCAAATTCCCCTATAAAATTAGTTCCGGCTAAAAGCACCACTAAAATATTATGGCGAATACGTAAAAACAACCTTCACTGTAATATCAACCAAGTAATTTTAGTAATAAATTGTCGATAAAAATAAAGATATAATTTAAACAAGAAAAATGCCGTATAACCTTTAGTTGAGCTTTACCGTCAAATAAGTACTAAAACATAAACTTTTCTGTCTACTGAAAAAATAATACAATTTGTTACAACTTAAGTAACCGTCGAACTTTTCTATCATTTTTCATTTTATGGACTTGTTTATTGTAGTAAATTAAAAATTATATTGCACAACAAAAATGTTGACGATCTTATACTATATAATAAAAAGAGATATTAAAAGGAAGTAATTGTGTACCGTATGCTGTTGATATCCGACGAGTTTCCACTACTTCAAATTTAATTTTCTTTTATACAATACTTCATGAGTCACTAAATTTTAGGTGACAATAAACTACAAAATAAGGATTAAGTCCAACAATAAAGAGAAATCTATGTAACGAATGTTACCGTGACAGGATGTAGGACATATGGTAAATACAAGAGAAAAATTCTGGATCAAGTAAATTTTATTTCTCTTTTTTTGGCCATTTAAATGGTCGAACTATAGTAGAAATATTTTATCTGGATATAAAACTGGTGTAACGTATAAACGTCTTTTCAAAACACTATACTTCGGCTAGCTGCATTTTTATTGATTTTCTAGGTCGGACTTATGTTGTTGGTAAACGAGGGTTTGTGTTTCGTCACTTGAAACGCACTTGTATAAGCTTCTTCTCTATAATTAGTTTGTTATCCATCTTGTGTAATTAACTACAATAATTACGAAGAACCAATCAAACTATTTTGTGTCCCCATCGAAATAACAAATTTTGAACGATACAAAGTACAAGCTTCTGTTTCTCCTCTCCGCCGAGAGATCCAATTCAATTTTCTTGTCTTTTTTTGCAAATCTACATAAGGCAATCAAGCGAAAAATAAGACAAATATCTAGTCATGCATTTAAATGTAACTGAAATTGACAGTGTCAAATTTGCCGAAAGAAAACTAATTTGTTAAAAGCTTAACCTGGTGTTTTATTGCTTTGTTTTATAAGTAGTATCTAAAGAAGAGGTGAAAAGATTTTAGCCATTATAATTGCACCAGTGAATTAACTAACCTACGCATCAACGCACCACCGACAGTTTCCTAACCAGATCGATAAGAATGCGAGTGCAATGATGACTCATACAACACCCCCGACCCTCTCCAGTCTGCAACTGCTACGCACCTCGCTAAAAAAATCAATCTCTGCTACGTAACTGGCAAATGTCAAATGTTGCCAAATTTAAGATCCTTGTGACACTTTTGAATGCGTTAATCTCAAAGTTCAAACATACAAGTTTTTAATATTCTCTACGTATTTGCGCCACGCAATATATTTTATTCCTAAGGGTTAATAATTTCTTTTTCGCAATTTAAAACCTATTGACATTTTAGCATGATCGAGACAGAGCCATTTTTCTTTTCGGCCACCTAACATACAAATGCATTCAGAATAAATTCGAAAATGGAAAACCAAGCTGTGTAACACAAAAGTGCAGCCCCTAAAAATTAAATGAGGCATATCTTATTTCTTTCTTAAATGGTAGATTTATTGATTGAACTTTGAAACAGATACAGTACCTACTTGAATGGCACTCAATGCAACATAAGATTGTATTATTAGGGTAGAAATGGAATTTACGAGTGTAACAGAAAGTTTGCACCTTTTACAATTAAAGAAAATTTGGGATTAAAGTTTACAGTTCTCGACTTATCTGTTTTATGTTCTTTAATGGAGACAAAGAAATGGAATCAGTTGGTACAGTATAATCTTCACTACGCTAGCATTGCTAAATGATCATAAAAATAAAACGTCGTGATTCACCGATTGTGACGCCTTTATTACCAAACTGATAGCCTCTAAGAGTATCCTAGAAAACCAAGAATAAAACAAATTACTTAGTGTTACGAGCCCCAAAAAAGCTTATCATAACAACGTAACAGCGACTTCGTTTCCTTTACGACATTTTTTATAAAATTGGTCGACCTACAAATATTCAAAATAAATTGTCGAATAAATTGGATATACCTACTATTTTTCCACATGCAGAAAATTATTTTAGTTTCAAGTCGTATTGTAATGGAAATGTCACAACAGACAAAACAAAACTTATTTTAATAATTTTCTAGACTTTATAAAATCCGGCCTTTTCATTTTACCATATTTTTTATTTTGAAATGACACGTTATCGATCCTGGAAAAAGTTATTGGTCGCTATATATTTACATTATTTGATAAAATTTACAAACCAGTAATAATTTATTATTATAGTATAAACCGTAATCACTTGAACATATACCAGACTTATAATATTATAATGTATTTGAATAGAATCACAGAGGTGTATACATTATTTGGAATTGTTAATTACCTAAATTGTGTTAGTGGTATTAATAATAGAATAATTAATTAATAATTATATGTTGGTATATATTATAATGGGTATAATTATAACTTATACATTATTATTATTATTAATTAATATCATAACAGATTTAATCAACTGAACAATTTTTATCTTAAAAATTTATAAGTACTAAGACATAATAAGATTATTAAAATCACCAAAATACCGAAAAATGTACAATGTAACAAATTATTGTAATATAAGTAATAGCTCTTTGTGTAACAAGGACGAAAAATTCACTTTTTCACATTACATACCAGATTTCTTTATTACTTGATATCAGACGATATATTCAACTATTTATTTATTTCTTTCGTCGATATTGTAAATATTTAATACTTAAAATATTGAAAATTCATATTGAAAAAATAAAAGAAAACCAAATAAAAAATATTAATCTAAATTAAAAATGTTAATCTAAATATTATTAAAAATATTATCTAATTTACTGAAAAAAATATTTACATAATAAAAAAATAAAATACACAAAAATACAAATAATAATTATTGTACGAGAGGGTGTGCGATGAAAATTATCATTAAAAATTGGATGGCAAGTACTGAAAGATTGAGAAACGCTGGTCTAGTCTTAGTGAACCTTTAGAATACAATTGTAGTATACTAGTAAGTATGGCCTACTCCCCTATGTTGGGAAAGAAATTTTTTAATTTAAAGAAATAATAGGTAAGAATAATTGAATCGATCATTTCAAAAACAATATAACTCAAAGAAGTAAAATTTTACAAAAATCAATAAAAATTGTGTTACACAAAACATCAATATTTTTAAGACTCTTTGTTTTGCAAATTAATTAATAATTTAAAAATGTTTACTTTAATTCATATAACCGGTTTCGTTTGTTTCAGTATCGTCAGAAATGTGGAAAATCATTTACAAAAATATTTTAATTATAAATTTCTATTTTTGTAATATGTAGTATTATGATATAATATGTAGTAGTATGATGTTCAATCTGACGATATCAAAATAAGCGAAACCGATTATTGAAATAACGATTAATAACAATACAAGCATAAACGTATTTTCAGTGTTATTGATTTTTTAATTACTAAATTGTATTTTTGCTTTCTCATGGAAAATTTTTTTTTGACCAGTTTCTAGTATAGAAAAATTATTCAGTATATTATAAATAATCTCATATTGTATTGATCATAATTTAATAAAAATAATCTACTAGATTTATTAATAGAATACTTTATATATCCCCAAGAAAATGTTTAATTAATATTAAAAATATATAAATTAAATTCATTTAAATCAATACACTATCATACAAAAGTAATTTCTGATTTTTAAAAATATATATAAGATATGAAAATAATTGTATTAATTTAACTTGTAAATAATTAAATGTGCATTTATATATTTAACATTTCCTTATGAAGTTATTAATAATAAAATTGATATTAAAAATAATATAGAAGGAAATAAAAAATTATTTTTTTATTTTTGAATTAAATGGCTGATAATAGAAACTAACAATGGAAAAGAAAAGGAAAAGATAGTAAAGTAAATAAATTTTCAATATTTTAAAAAGAACATTAAAGTTTTGTAAAACGTAAAATATTAGCACCTAATAACACAATATACTATTATTAAATATAAAACAGTATCTTATTGCTTCCTAACATTGGTGCTAAAGTGGCGGCATTAAAGTAATACTTTAAGGCCCTAAATTGCCTTATTAAATTATTTTTAATTAATCGAAATATCATTCGATTTTTACAGAAAAAATCAGAAGCCGGTAATCTAAATTCATATTTCATTAAAACAGATACATTTCGGAGTAAAATTTACAATGTATGTATTATAAAAATTGGAAAACTGTTTTAATTTTCAATTAAATTCAGAAAATTACTACATATATTTTGTATGTAAAATAAATTGCTTTTTAATTTAATTCAAAGATAATATTGTAAAAAATTGTAACACGTTTTCAAAAATTACGTATGAGTCATGGTTTCCATTCAAACGATCATACAATAAAGCTCTAATTGCACTTTACCTTAACACACTGCTTGATCCTTCATTAAATTATTCATGGGTGCATGTGTGTATGCACTTAAGAGAAAATTACAACAAATTTTAATTATTTAATGTGATTACAAACGCGCGTCAATTGATTTATAGCGAATAAAATTTTTATAAGCAGATTACCCAAGTTATTTATTATAACACTAGAACTTTGTCTTGTAATCTTGCAAAAACACTTTGTTAATCGAAAATGTGTACATAATTACAACAAAAGTTTTAAAAAAACATCAAAAAGTATAAAAAATTATCTGGATTATATTAACGCATCTACCTCGTGATCCACGTTAGATTCCCATGACGCATCTGTAATTTCATAAAAATTTGTACCTTATAAATCTCAATTTCCACCGAAATTGCGTTTAGACCCTTAAAATTTACCTATGATTCATAACCGACTTAATACTAATTATTGTTGAGTAACGTTGTGAAATATTTTTTACTCGCGATGAGGAAATTTAAAAAATTTAATTTGGAAATATATTCTTGCGAAGCTCAGTTTTATGAAGTATTCGTTCAATAATAACTCGGCGTTGTTTTTAAATTTTCAAGTGCTATTTTTTATCCCAAGTTTTAAAAGCAAGATATTGAGCTTTTCATTGCAAAAGAACCGAGTTCAAAAGGTTATTTTATCTTATAGAAAATATCTCTCGAAGTTCATAAAGCAAATATATAAAGAACCTACTTTAAGGAAATTCAATGATGACGATGATGATAATAATAATAATAATTATAATAAGCTGATTTTAAAAGAAATATTGTGAACCAAGTTCTTTTTAAATAATTTTTCTTTTGAAAAAGTTAAATTACATTACACTGTGCGCTATATCGAAGTTTTTAAAGAAAACTGTCTTGGTATGTTATTGTGATATATAAATTTGAGACAGTGGTATATTGTGACATCGATTGTTTCACACGAATGGTGTGCAATAATAATTGAAATCGACTATCGACGGTTTATTTGAAACCTTTCAATTGTTACAAGTTACAAATTATCTTGATTTACTGATTACTAAATACAAAAGACCCACGTTGACTATATCAACTACAAAGGTGTAGGTATGTTGGCCCAGTGGTCGTTTGAATTGAAGGTAGGAGCAGATGAAATAACACAATTGACACAGATAAAGATTTCTTGTCGCGTGCCGTTCACATCTGCCACTGTGAACACATTTAAAATAACGTTCAATGCAATGCTCCATCATGATACAAAACTTAAGTTTTGATGACACACATTATACACAATGAAATATTCTAAATAAACGTTTTATACCGAAAACACTTTTTTATTCCAAAAGAAAACAAAACTGAAGAAGCACAGATTTGAGCTCCAAAAAAAACTTACAACAATAACTTACGATTTTAAGAAAATATTATTTTAATAAAATAATAGTTTAACTAAATAACCATAAAGCAAAATTTATCGGTTGAAAAAAACTTACATAATTCCGGAAACATACAGTAAAACAGCTGGCCACTAAAAAATTCTCATTTTGACTAGCTCAAAATTACACTTCCGTTAAGTTTTACCAGTCGGTTAATTATTTCTGCCTTATTTCAAATATTTTGACAAATAATTCTAAAAATCCAATTTTTTAGGCTATTAGCAGTAACGAGCAAAATACTTATGCACGGAAGTATATTTTTTGGCAAAAATGATGAAGAACAATTTATTATAATTAACTTTATTTGCGAAAATGTTTCTGCAAAATAATCAGTAAATTTTTTTATAAAATAAATATGGGTATTTCAAATATGATAACGAGAAAGACAAATAAAACCACCTGGTATGTATAAGTAAATTTTAGATAATTTTTTGTACAAAATTGTATTAAACTACCCTAAATCCCGATGAAAAGCTTTGTGCTATCTACTGATTATTTTAATATTGGATATTTATATCTAACAATTTTTTAGTGTAAAATTTATACTAAACCATTTATTACGAAAACATATGTGCAAGTTCTATAATTATGTAATGAATGGATTTACAAGAAAAACCGCACCAGCAATGTTTTAGATAAAATAGTGTAAGCAAGTCACATCTTAAGAATTTGTTCTAATAAAAATTATGACGTTTTGACCCCACTTTGCAAAAACAAACTTGAACCCTATTGCGTGAAGGTATTACACCGATATGAGCATATTTTGCGACACCCCTTTAAAGGGGTCTGTAAAATGCAAAGCTTCCCCAAATATAGACCACAGGGAACATTACACCTGTGGAATCAAACTTCCATCAAAATTCAAATCGCTTACAAAAATAGTGTAAAGCTGTATTTGAAAAATGTTCAGTGAGATAACAACGATTTTTCCTGTAACTTCTCAAGACTTGACTACAAAATATTTCGTAAATTTTAGTCTTGAAAATTTTATTTCTTCAAGTTATTTCTCTATTTTTTTGTTTTGGTATGTTTGAATATGGAATATAACAAAAATGGTTCAGTAAAATCTAATTTAAACTGCAACTGCATCCTATGATTTAGTACAGTTATCTACTTTATCTCTAATTAGCTTTATATTACAACATAATATAATAAAGATGTGCAGACAAACAATGCAAGAAAAACAAAATTAAAATCCTAAGCCTGATCTAGAAGCAATTTTATAAAATTATTTTACACCAGAGAATAGGACTTGGCAATGTTTCTGTTTTAGTAAACAAAGTTGCATTTGTTTTATGCCGTTCCATGATAAAAATTGTACTCGGTGCAAGGAAATAAACCATTTTTCTTTTTTGTTAAAAGTCTAAAAATATAGTTATTACTTGATGAACTGGAAAATCCACGAAAGTGCTATTTACTATAGCAATTTTTTTTAGTTCTTACAACAGTAATCTCTATTGATTTCTTACGAGCTATAACTCAATTATTACAGGAAATTTTCATTCTCATATTATAGAAATAGCCCGTGACTTTCCGGATAATGAATATAATATCGAGTGGCCAAACTTTACTTCCAGGTTTAATCAAAAAAGCATTTTTCATATTTACACGATTTTGATTATTTTTTCAATTAAAATCTGTCAAATGATTTGTAATATTTTTTAATCAACATTTTCAATTTTTTTGTTAATTTTCGTTTATATAAAATGTTTAACACGTATAGAAAAATGGGTTTTTCTACAACTCTTTGAAAAAGTCCAACTCTTCGATTTTCGTTTGAGTGAGGTAAAATAAGTTCTTTCTGCACTAGAGCGGAAAAAATAATTTTTTCGCATACACGCACTTGGACTTCATTAAAAACTATTGCGCCTTATACTGAAAAATAGCACTTTTCTGTACTAGTTATACAAAGGACTACTAAACAATAAAATAATATCAAGTTAGTGTGCTGCCATTTTCTTTCTTATCGATTACATTGGGAAGTAACAATTTTATAAATAAGTATGGAATGAAGGGTTGTAATTGCTCTCCCCCTCACGCTGAATTTAAAATGAAATATCTTTTTAATTAAAATCAGTTTTTTAACCTGTTTAACCTGTTTAAATTTAACCTGTAGAAACATTTAAAAATACTACGTTTACTTATTTTATTTCTTTTAAATGAACATTTGTAAAGTTGAAAAGTAGTACATTCTTCAAGAATTTAAATCCGACTTAGGTCCGATTTTACAATAATATTTACTGTTGTAAAATTGGCTCTTAGTGCAATATAATCGCACTTAATCTGGGTACTACCTAAACAACGGTTTCACCTTCGTTTTATTCTTTTATTGATGGTCTTGTCCTTAAATTTTAAAATAATATTTTCAAACATTCGGAGAAACCCAAATTTAAGATATTGAACTTTTCTTATTTTTATCCTGCACTTTACTCGCTTTCCCATTCACTAATTTCTTCACATACCTAATTAAACATATAAGAGAGGGCTACTCGGCCCTAATATCTATACCATATGTAATTTTCGGGAACTGTAAGGTATCCTCGTACTTATTTAATAAATGCTATTTGATTTAATGGTTTACGTTAAAGTATCTTAGCAAATTTAATTTTAAAATAAAACTAATGATTTTTTTTGATTAGTTTGGACTAATTAATCAATGAAAGAGAAATCTAATGTCAATTATTTCCAAATTACTAATGGCGTGGTTCAGATTCCACGTTAATCTGTAGGCTTAAACTTAATTAGTAATCCAAAGGGCAGGATTGTAATTCGTTAGCATATTATAGAAGTTTACACTGAAATAAAATAGTTTATACGAAAATATCGATTGTATACTGAAGTGTGCATGCGTAAGCTAAGTAGGACCGAATTCGAATAGAAAAGAAAAATAGATTTTTATGTTTGAAAACGCTCGGTATCTCTCGAATGAAACTCGAGCGAGAATGAAGATGAAAAAATTACAATGTAATTCGAGCTTTAGAAAAACCGTACCGTGTTCGTATTCCAGTTCTGATCAAAATTAGTAAGAAAACGAGGGCTAAGAAATAACAATAAAATAGAGTATGTTAATTAAAAAAATATGTAGGTGAAATTAAAAGAAAAACAGTTTTTCAAAACAAATTGCATGCGTTGTCATTAGAGTTTAAGAACAAAATTAGAAAATATAAATTATTAAATAACTTTTCAAGTTATTAAAAACTTAGAAATAAACTAAACCCCCATTAGTCATCAAAGTTTTACTCAAGTTTGTAATGGAACTGAAATTATTCAACTTTTTGTAACTGAAAATGTAAAATATGAGAAGAAAACTAGCTTTCCAGCAGTGCAGCACCGTAAATAATACATTTTTACATAATACGAAATAAAAACTACGTTTTCCATCATCAATCAGACAATATAATTTTCTTTAATAAAATAATGGTATATTTGGTGGAAAAAAAATTGCCCGTTGATAATTGTATCCAGAAAAGTACCGAACCATATCAAATGCTATGTGCGTTAAAAATTAACAAACCACAAATGACGGAAGCTATAGAAAATAAATTTTAATATAGTCGATCGATTTGTTTGTCAAAGTTTGTTGCAGTTTCAAACTAAAACAAATTTTAGGAATTAAATATTTAGGCTAACACCAAGTGTCCCACCCATCCCATACGACATAAATAATTTCTTCGTTCCGAAATGGGTATACCACATGTATGAGGTACACAAATAAAATAAGTTAATTCGACTTTTATAAATTTCAAAAAACGATGTTATTGTTGTCACAATTAAATACTTTCACGATTCTTTTTCAGCTTCATAATTCATAATCAACGAAATCTACCGAGTATTATTAAGTTCGCTTTTTTTATATGCATTTTGCCATTATATGCAATTCTAGATATCCAGCCTAATATTGACATGAATTAAACGAGACACAATGAAGGAAAATATACAGGGCTGTTTATATGGTCTACTATATTACAAACAGCTGGCAAAAGTTTATTCTTCAAACGCAGCTGTTGGAGTCGACCGTATACCTGGTTTAAGCACATAATGTGGCATATGTTAGACCGGCAAAAGTAGTTTCAGTTATATTTCATTTCGTTAAAACTTGGCAATCAAAATTCATTTCTTTATGCACTTCATATGCACCTCCGAGCCAAGAAAGTTTGCTAATCTGATAGATTAAGTTTGGGTCATTTAATAACTGCTAAATTTATTGCACAGCCTTCAATGCAATATGTATAAAATCGAACGTTGAAGCCGGAAGTCATACTTAACGTTCCAAAATACGTATAATTAAGTAATTTACATGTTAAAATCGACACAAACCGTACAAAAAAATCATTTTGACCCCCAAAGGTGGATGAAACTACTGTTTTTCTCAAGTTCACCATTCGAAATGCATCTTGAAATTCTTGGCGCGCTATAAGTACATATTAATTTACGACACATATTCCATTTGATTCAAAATTTTGCTTATCATCGGAATTCTCCGAAATTTTTGGAGCAAATTATTGGGGTGCTTTTTTAAAGTTCGTTATATTTCAAATTAATTTGAAATGATAATTTAATCAAAATATTCTCAAGAATGATGAATAATTTGTATTTACACTTGTCAACGTCCATTGAAAAATGATCTTTTGTATGAACTACTATCCCTGCATCTAAAAAATTCATACTAGATGCTAGACAAGACGAACTAGTTTTTTGTACTTTTGTCTAGCTGAATCTATGTGGTTTTCTATGCGAACAAGCTTGTTTTAATTCGATGATGTAAATCATTTTTCAAATAGAGATGCTGGGAAACCACCGTGAGATAAATTTTAGTTAAAAAACCTGGACCTGCATAAAACCGTTGTGTAACTCACCCATCGAGTCTGAAAGTTTTTCAATCAAGTTTTTAGGGGAAAAATTACGCCATTCCAGCTTTTCTGTTCTTTTCTTATTAGTTAAAAAATCTCGTATGATAAGTTTTCTTTTTCAATTTAATTTTATAGAACACGGAAGATTTTTGCGTAGGACTGTCTGTCACATCTAAATGATATTTTATTTTTTAAACATATGTATTTCAGTTGACATTGAATGAGGAAAAGTGTGTTTGACACAGCTTTAATCTAGCGACCAAATGACGCGTTACTGGGAGAATACATGCGATCGATAGCGAATGAAAGTGACATCGCTCGCTTTGCACATATTATATATTATGTGTGTGACGCATCTAACCCCCCTGTACTCTTTTCGGGAGAACGCCAAAGCAATAGAATATATATATAGAACATAGACATGTCTAATCGCACGTTATCAAAATAATAACAAAATTTTGTGTTGAACACAAAAAATCGGTAATTTCGGTTTATTTATAAAAAAATACTGAGGGACTTCAACGATAGATGAGAACGGAATCCCCACACCCAATATACCATCATGTATCAAATTTCTGTTACCCATCCTCTGCGACCATTTTGGAACAAACATTAGAAACTAAATTAACAAACAAGTCCATATTATATACATAAACAAAATTAATAAAATTTTTAATTGGGTACTTTAAAATTCAAGATTTAGTAAAAATACAATGTAGTTTTAAGAAAAAGAAGAAAACGTAGATATAGGGTTTCTCTGATGTCTGAAAATTTAAAATTACAAAAATAAAGATATACTTCTTGCAAGTTCGAGTGACAGCAGTGGTTATAATATAATAAAAATGAAAGATTATACAAAAATGTCAAGTTAAGAGTTTTAAACATCCAATGTAACCCTGGAGCCGTTTATGCACACGCACATTCGCACAGCTGTAAATTGGGTCGGTCCATGTCGCACGCACTTTAGGGTAGGTTCCCTTATATTCTCGCGACAAATATCACGAGTCCGGAGAGCTTTACCGGTCTTGTATGTCTCGTTTAAAACTTTCAGAAAAACTACGTTGTTTAAAATAATTTTATTTAAAACAAATTTTTATCTATTTTTTTATCCTATGATAGAGGTCCGAAATATAAATTGGTATAAGGATTGTGGAGAACGTAAAAAAACTTCAACTAAAAATCTTTTTAGCATTATTCGCGTGGATGAAATTTAATATTCATGTTTCAACTAAATTTAATTTGAGGTTTTTTTTAATGAGAATTTTATGAAATTTTTCACTCGACACGAAATTGAAGCACAAATGCACCAAAGTTATCAATTTTTCAGCAACTTTTGTTAAGAAATTGTTGAGTCAACTATAAGCACAAAAGCTTTTCTGATTTACGTTGAAGTTGCCTCATGCTGTGTCTTCTCTGCAATAATATGTTAGGGCTATCAATTTTACAAGTTGTAAGTAATATTTTTCAGTTGTAACATATTATTAGTACAAATATTAACGTAAAATCGTTTTGGTACTTTGCTTAGGAGCATTGAACAATTGAATTAAATTAATAAATAGCATAATACACTCAAATTAGACACTAAAATGTTTGTTATTGTTCAATCAACGTTTTTCCGGCACACAATTTCTATTCCATTTACATAATATTTTCGTTTAGATTATATTTGCAAAAATATATTTTCGTTACTCTTATGAAAATGCGCATATTATACAAACGCGATTTTAAAGCCCAATCTAATTTTGGTAATAAAATTTAGAACCTTTTTTTATGTATCAACTGAAATCGCGAAGACGACGTTCTAAAGAATTTTTTTCAAAAATAATTGTCGATATTTTTTGTTTGTTATTTTCCCTTTTAAAAATTATAATTCTTCTTCCCAGCAAAAAGCAATTATCATAAATAATAAAGAGGTCCAAATTTAAAATTTGTAAAACATTTGCGATACCTAACTAGATTTGAGGAAATCTGCTTATAGTAGCTAAAACTGACAGCAAAAAAATGATTTACTTATTACTTGCCCCTAGTTTTATCAAGTTTGTGTCCCTTGTGAGATACGAAAATAGCGTCATTCTCATATTGCAACGAATTAAAAATTCAACAATTACACAACCAAGCGAAAATTAAATCTAATAATTTTTCTTGTTTAAAGAATAAATATTACTAACATATTTAATGTAAATCGTAGGAACTCAAAAGTATAGAAATTAAAGAAGACCTTCATAATCCAATTTTCTTTAGAACGAAAACAATTTTTTGTTTTCATCGCAGAACCACCAACACCAAGTTACATTATCCAATAAACTACCTACTAAAGAAATTAAGAAAACCATAAACTAACCTTTTTTTCGGTGAGTTTCTCGCATCTTCTTTGTTTGCAAATTTGATGACTTTTATCGTTTCTGCACGGTGCACAATCACCACAATTGTCTTTCCGTTGGCAACCGATACATTCTCCGCACCGTTTCCGTTTCTTCTTGACTTGTTTATCTACGTTTCCACCACTTATTTCGTCTGCTTCCATGCCACCGTTGCCGGATAACACATGATGCGTTTTAAAACTAGCGGTACTAGACACAGAAGCAACTTGTCCCGAATTTTCCGAACTTACCTCCATATTACTAGAAGCACCGTCACTTTCAGCCGAACTTTCTAAACTAGAAGCGCGAATTTTTCTGCGTTCCTTTTTACGAAAATCGTTACGCGTTGGTGAGTCCATTGCGGCATTAATGCCGTTTAATTTTTTATCTAGTCCATTGTAAATGCCGTTGTGATCCAAAACTGTGGACATTGGATTTTGAAATTGCGTGTGATGAAGACCGACATTTTGTAATTTCAAATCGGAATCCTGAATCGTAAGATTTGCTCCAAGTTTTAATTCGGACATGTGAGTTGGTTCCGATTTTAACACTGTCACTACGGTCGGAGTTGTTATTATTTGGTTATTTGGTAATATCGTACCATTTTGGGTTGGAAAAATGGTGGCCGAATGTATTGTATTGTTTAATGCGGTAAGACTAGTAGTTGGGTGGGTGAATAACTGAATATGGCGTTCATCCAAGAATTGTTGTTGTATGGACGGGATTTCACGTGCTTGGATAGGTGCCGGAACCAAGGGATAATTACGTGTATTAACTGCACTTAGGGTGTGAAAACTGGAGTTTAGTGTTGTTAAGTGACCACCACCAGGACTAGACGAATTTGGCGAGACTGGAGTAAGATTTGTAAGTGTTGTTAACGTGGGTTCACTTGTGGTAACCGTTGTCGGTTCGTTAAAAGTTTGAAATTGAGATTGGAATGAAGGAAGTTTTGGAACACCATTTTGGGCGAACGCATCGGCAAACGTACTAATAGGCGTCGAAGAACTAAAACTATGTCTGAGAGATTCTTGAGATGTGGAATCGATGGGTTTCGATTCCCAGGGTCTGTATTGAGGCTGCGACGATATAACGGATATTCCGTTTTCCGTTCTATCGAGTAGACGCGTTTCTCCATAATAATCCCAGCTCGAAATATCTAGTAGGCGAGTGTCGGTAAATAGTCGATCCGAACCAAATCCAGTGGCTGCGTCCATATCTGAAGAGAAAGTAGAAAACGGTGGCAAATTAGATCCCGGCGCATCCTGCACCGTGGAACTCGGAGTGGCCGCTGTAGGGGGATACGAAGAGGCCAGGGCATACCCGGAGCCTAGATTCTCCGGGTCCTGGCTTAAAGTTTCGCTCATCGTATCATCGCGTTTTCAACCTCATCTTGAGCAAATTAAATAAACAGAATTTTGTGATGAATTATCAAGAAACTTATTTTATTGTCATTATCATCCTGAATTTCACTGAGATACGTTGTGAAGAGACGTGGTAAAAGGAAGTTAATAACGTTTCAGCCTTATATTTGTACTTTTTGGATTTTGTACTATTTGTTTAAATGTGAATTTCATATAAAAATAATGTCTTTGCCACTTTGCTTGGAATTATCTTGTACAAAAATATCTGAAAAGAGAAAAACAAAATAAATTAATGTAATGCTAAATGGAAGCAAAGCTCGGCGTACGTTAATAATATTTTTAAAACGCAATTTAATTCTGTTTTGCAAGAATGCGATATAAAGAAAGTTATTATTCATCACTTCTTACGAGTATCCTTTAAAACGTCGGAGCAGATCTTCAACAAAAAATAGATTTATGATAAAGTTGCGTAAATGCTTATTAGACGTGAGGTACACGGTGAACTTTGACAAATGGCGCGGCTTAATTCACGACGTAAATTAACGCAGTCAAAGTTATTAAAATTATTATACTCTCAATTTACTCTTATCGATCAAACTATAGCATCATTTATTTGTATTGGATAAAATCGTCGTCTTAGTTTGGAGCTTGAAGTAAGCGAAAATATCAAAATATACAGAGTAGTGCGTGCAGTTTGTACTTGTTACATTTACATACCAAGTTTAATTATTTAGTTTCGTATAAATTTGAATTCTAGCCACGACTGCTTCTCTAATTTACGTATACATACTATAGTTTAGTGCTATCCTAGGCCTGTTATTTATCCAAGAATTACAACACTTTACAAACCTAATTAGCAGAAGCTTATTCGGTTGTAATAATTTGGCCGATGCAAATTTAATAAATATATTATGGATATAATAATATTATATTACTATAATAGGTACACAAATTTTAATACTTTTTATGATCTTCGAGTGGAGTTCTTTACCGGAACCAAATTATCTCGACACAAAAATTAAATAAAAACGTAGGTTTTGAAAGAACGAACAAAAACTAAGCTGAAAGTTAAACTTTTGTTTTATTCGGCAAAATATTTACTTTTATTTCTTCCCAAGTGCGGAAACAAGTATCTAAAACTTGATAGAAAATATAGCAATTGTTTGATCTTCACCGACTGCGCCGGCCAAAGTCAAGCAAATTGCATGTAACGCAAACATTTGAAAAGGTAGAACCGTCAAGTTACAAAAATGTTATTTTTCGATGTCAATTTGTAGGTTAGATTGGTAAATTTTTCTTTGTGGTATTATATTCTGCATTAAAAATAATAATAGGAAACAAAAATTAAAACAAACTACAAATTTGCATTTGGGAACACCTGCCGCATTGTTAATATGTAAACTAAGCCTTTTTAATAATTTTAAATACAAAATGATGATACATTGTCGCCTTCGTTAAATTTAATTAAATATTTTTCAAAATTTGAATTTTTTTCTACGATGTAATTTAATCGATGCCGAAATTAATCAACAAAATTAAAAAATTATTTAGTCGTAAATTTGACAAGTTACGAAAGCAATCTAAAACTTAATTATTTACGTCCTTTAAAAGTAAGAGGAAAAATCTTGCAATATTATTAAATATTTAAGTTGTAGGGGTAAAAATCATTTAACTTATAATTCAAACACTTTTCCAAGATTAAACAATTTTAATTTAACTCTAAAATTTTTAGTATGCAATAAATTTTTTAATTATTAAATTTTCCAGATCTCATCATGGCTTTGAGGGTGGATTTTTCGTATGGTATCGAAAAATCAACAATTTCAGATAAATTAATATTAATGTGTGTGGATACTAAAAAATATTAAATTTTTAACAAAAAAAGCACATTCACGTTAACGCATTTCCTAGTTATTGGTAGAAGGGTCACGGTCGTGAAATTGGAAAAGCGCTTGCGCTTCCACCCCCGGTCGATCTCGCTAACGTGCACTAACGCATAGCAAACTTTCGCAATCTCTGTACCTACTCACCCCCTAAATAAAAAACTTTCACTTATTTACTTAAAGTATCTCGAAATTTATTCCCAATTTCTTATGATACTCACGTATACGGTGGCAGCTGTCAGTTGCTTTATCACACCTACTCACACAATCGATAAATTATTTAAATATTTCCTACGGTAATTTAATATAATAATGTAATTTATTTAAAAAAAAAACGTATTTACGCTAAAATACCTATTTCCCAAATTTTATTTTATAATTTTGCGGGTTAGAATTGAAACAACCTTGATTTGGAAGTGCGTAGGGTGGAAGGTCAATGGCTTCCGTTTACCCTTTACATCGCCAAATTCTCATTTTTATAAAAAAAAATCTCAATAACCATCATTTATTATTTTTAATTAGTATGTACAAAACAAATTATTTCTGCTTATTTTTGAATATGTACTGCATTAATTAAAAAATAATCACTAATGGTATTTTCAATTCCGAATTAATTAAAAATATTTCATCTTTACGAGGGAGAGAAAAATTCAAATTTTTTTGCTTTACTCATTTTTGTTGCAGCTGTAAATCTACCAAAATCAATGCGTATTGTACGTTAGAACAAATTATCAATTTAAAAAAGTTTATACCCGTACGTCCATGATTTAACACCTGCCTAGTTCAATTTAGGCACATCAACGGGTTTCAATCAATGTATCAACACTTATTTTATCTAACAAACGATCAAATATAATTACACAATGTAAGGTTTGAAGAACAAAAATTTAGAGAGCATTGTATTTCAAAAACCAAAGGGGTGGGGGATGAAAATTTTAAGTTTTCCAAAATTTCAGTTAATTTTACTCGACTATGCTAATACAGCGGAACTTTGGTTGTTTCCATAACAAAAAGAAGCTTTAGAAGCACAAAATTCGCTCCGGTATACAAATTGTGCGTGGTTGTAACGATGTAACTTTGTTTTTCATAAAATAAACAAACAACAAACTAAGTGTATGAATGGAAAATTCTGGAGTAGTGGAAAAATCGCGAGATAGGATTCGTTAGTATAGGTATACTTCAAAATAAAATGCACCTTTGCGGGGGCAAAGATATGCTAATACGATAATAGTGTAACTTCCGTTATGTCCAAAACAAAGAAAATGTTTTCAAGTGACATCGGTCGATGTGTGGTGCTCTCTTTTTAATATTCTAAAATTATAACAGAACGAAAGCACACAATTTAAAAGTAATTTATTTCGGTGTTGGTTTCTTCGCGAATTGGTCATTTGCGTGTGCGTAAGGACTAAGGAGCAACCCTAATGTGTCAAGACCATTAAGAAGAATAATTAACCACTGCATTATGTAGCAAACTTTGTAATAAGCGTAAATTAAATTTTGCATATAAATTGATCAAATTGTATGTACATATTATATTTTGTTTATGCCGTTATATTTATGGGCAAGTTAATCGTATAACCACAGAATAATATAGACGCCGAAAAGGGATGCAATATGAGTCATCATTACATCGGGGTAGGTATAACATGGTGCAAGAACAGTTTGATCGCACATTTGAACTTAAAAATATTATGCTGCTCGATCTTCATCTTTTGCTACGCATTACCAAATAATATTTTAATAAAAGCTCCCAACTTTCCCATTGAAAAGTTTAAATTAGATTCTAGTTTATATACAATAATTGTTTTAAGAAAAGCATTTAGGAAAACTTGTAACGTTGTAAATAAGCTTAATTTAATTTATTAATTAAATTATACAATAGCAACTTTAAATTTAACTAAATTATCATTCAATCAACTGTTAAAATTATTATAACTTTGTTACCAAATTCCAAATTCCATAATTAAAACTATTATTAATTAATAAACCCAAATTAATTAATTTAAATAGACAGATGCTCTGATATAATTTTATTAATTAAAATTCGTGCTTTTTAATATTTAAGAAAACCATTTTATTTTATTACTTAAAAACTTAATTAAAACGATAATACCATAATTTTTAAAAGTAATTTTCAAAAGGTCCCGCTTAAATTTGCCCAAATTTACATAGTTTATTTAAATTTAACGAAAATAAATACCGGAAATTGTAAAATAATTCTTGCTAATTTTTGTTTCAATTTGCCGCCCGAAATATACCTATTGCATTTGGGCAAACGTCAGACATTTTGATGTTCGAAAATTTCGAAAACAAAAAATTGTTTTGAAAACAACGAATCAAAATTTTGCGATTTTCAATTTTTTCAACGTACGACAAACTTTACCAACAAACACGTAACAATGAGTCGAACAAATCCTGCGTTTAATCAAATTTTGCGGGGTTAAAAGTAAAAACAAAATCGGTAACTCACTAACCATGTGTAAACAAAAATAAAACACACACGCACACCACCACACACGCGTGAAGCGAAATAACGACTGACGCTACGCTTTTACGCAAAGTTCGCAGCTTTCATGTCTCGCGCTCACATCTGCCGTGCTTTACACCAATCAGCGTCGTTCTTTGACGGCGCTTTCGGTGACGCTCGCCAAATATCGCTTTATTATTGTCAGCTTTCGCTTTCATTTCCCAGTTTGTCACTTTTTAATACGGCTTTTGCCCTTTGTGATGCGGTATAAAATAAAGATTTTTCTTATAACTTCTGCAATAATCGATGGTTCATAATACCAAATTTTACTTTTTCGCTCAAAGAAATCTCAAGCTATAACTGAAGTTTGCGTTTCCTTAGTTTAGGAAGTATAATACTCCGGAGCTTTGACATTAAAACTAAATAAGAAGAGTTGATCGATTTTTGAAAACCACGTCGTAATAGGTAGTTCGTTTTCATTCTCACTCGTGCTTTCTAATAATTTAATATTTTATTACCACGGTGCTATAATTTATAATTAATTTTTTTTCGAAATTCATAAAGCACCAAAAAAATTAGAGAAGAATAAATCATAATATCTCATTTTATGGTTTCCTCTGTTTCAAAATTATTGTCAAATTACTTAAGTCTTAGAAAGCTGACTAAAACTTATAATAAGAAAATAAATTAAAAACATACCGACTTGAGCTTTGCGCGATAAAAATGAAATTCACAATTAAAAAATATACAACGAGTACAAAATGAAAATAATAACAATTTGTACAAATGTTAATAAAAGTTTATGAATGGTTAGAACAAAATCCAAAATTTTAAGTACACAAGAAGGAAAAAAGCATAATATGCTTTTTATAGCATAATTATTATGCTTTTTATGCCTTTTCACCAAATTTGCTCGTTAGTATATTATACAAAATTTACGGATTTGTTATTTCAATAACAAAATAAAGACTTGATACGGAACTACGGAAGAAACGGTTATAACAAATCGAGAAAATGCCAAGATTCACCTCTCAATTGCTTGCGACAGCTATCAATACCGTTTACTTTATTTCGGGTTTTCAAATATCTTGCAGTATTTTTAAAAACGGTGGGGAAAACATACATCCTCTTTAATTTGATATTTTTTGCTTTAAAAAATATATACTACTAGCTACTAATTTTATATAACAAAAATACTATTCAAAGCCGATTGAGCAGTGGCAGCACTTCAAAATTTGTCCTCCCCCCCTCGCAAACAATTTCTGGCCTTATTATAAAATTGTATTTTTTTAATAATTTAATATAAAATTAAATTAAATTAAATTATTTAGATATATTTTTACTTATATATAAAATCTTAACTTGTGAAATATAACAATATTTAAACTTTAATATAACAAATTAATTGAACATCAATAAAAATCGTAAAATAAATTAATAAAATAACCTTCACCGAAAGCTCAGAAATAAAATTGATTTTTATTAATGTTCAATTAACTTGTTATATTAAAATATTAATTTCATTATACTGCCCTGCTAAGCGAAAGTGCCGTATGTGAAAAAATTGACAAAATGAGTTATTGGTATATATGTTAACAACGAGCATTTTACTACATCTTTAATAAACAAAAATGACGAAAATCCCACAATTAGTTGAAATAAACGTGTTTCACAACGCCATTAACCGTAAGTTCCTTGGTTAAAGTTAAATTATAAAGTCGAATATCTGAGAATGACTGTTTTGCACATACTGCACTTTCGCTTAGCAGGGCAGTATAGTACATATTATATATTTTTGATAATAATAATAATCAATTTGATAAAATACTTTTATAATTTACAATGAATTATAAATTAATAATAACAGCAGAAATATATAAACTTATAATTAAACATCAAACTATCAGGGCCGGAACTAAGGCGCAGCGAGAGAGACACCCGCCACGGGCGCGAGCTAGTTAGGGGGCGCCAAATTTTCAATTTTAAAATTAAATTTAAAAAATATACTTATATATAAAATAAAAGGTATTTGCCTAATTTATAAATTACTTCAAGGGCTTCAATAACAAAATTTCAATTTTAATATCTATAATATCAATAGAAAAAGATATTGCAAATAAATTAAATTACGATGATATAATAGATATATTTGCAGATGAAAAAGTTCCAAAGGTTGTTTTAAAATGAGCTAGTATTAATTTTATGTAACGTTTTTATTATTGGGTTCTACTTTATTTTATTTATTTGCAGTGATTTATTTGTTAATTGAAGAAAAAAAAAAGATTTTGTTTAATATTTTTTTATTAATATCTTCTACATTATTATCTACTTACCTTTTAGTTCAAAAAAAGAAAAAAAATTAGACGAAAAGGTTTTGGAGGTCTTAACCCCCTCCTGAATAAAGCGTGTGATATAGAATATCCTATCTATAAAATCCCAGCACACTGCTCCTGCTGCTCCTGCTACGGCGTGTAATTTTTTGAAAAATTTGTTCATAATTGTGCCTTTATAGGAATCGACTCTAGCACCAAAACGGAATTTTCTCGTTGGTTGCACAAGATCCTTTTGGATTAAGAAACTTTTGCCCGTCTATCCGCCGAGACATCGATTGGAATCCTGCTGATTAGTGGCCAAAGCCTTCCCCTCACTGCTACTCCAATAGCTCAGGGTCTGTACAGCAAAAGCTAAGAAATCATAATCATAATGATCTTTTATTGATCTATATTTATCATATTTTAATATTTCAACTTTTGTCGCAGCTGTAGCCTTTTGACACGAACTTTCCAAGTGATTTTGTGAATATAATAAATTTAAATAAAATTTCCTATTTCTCTTACATTGCAACTTTTGCCTTTATTAAGTTTTCGCTTGTTTCCCGCTTGTCTGTTTCCACTGACTAGAAAGGTAGGCTAAGTGGAATTTAAATACCGGGCAATTCCTTTGAGCAGCCCGCAGTCTTAGAATGTTTTTACTAAAAATTATTTAAATACAAAATATAAAAAAATACTTTTTGTCAAAACATAAAAAGAATAATACGTATTGGGGAAAGTAATAAAGTAAAATAGCTTTTAAGTCGATTTAAAGTTTATTAAATGGAATATATTTAGCTATATTTAAAAAATATACATTGGAGAAAAAATAGCAAATTTTATGAGTATAATTAAATACAAATTTTAAAAATAAATAAAAATAATTAAATTTTATGGCTCATAATTATCAAGCGCGAATATAAGATTTCACTTTCCTTCCAGAAATTAATTTGTTTTAAGCAAAAAAAATTAATAAAGTATTTTGATTATTGTACTCAGACGTACAAATTAACCACATAGGGCTACTTTTGATTTGTATAAATTATAAAACAATATACAGTGTTGACCATATTAGTAAAAACCCCAGAAAATAAAACCAGATATCATTTATAAATTTTATTATTTTAATTTCTACTTAAACCAATAATTATTACAGTAATATAAAATTAAATAAATATATTCACTGGTAAGTATTCATTTAAAGCATTCATTTCAAAACATTTAAAGTTATTACTTATTACAGTAAATTCCCAATCAACCGGCACTGTTGGTACCGTAAGCATGCCGCGTGACTGAGATCTTCTAGTTGACTGGAATGTAAGAAATACATTATGTTTATTTTATAAACAAAGCTGTAATATTTAAAATGCTGATATCATTAATAAACATATTACCATACAATTTTTAAACAGTGGTGTTTTACTTTGTGAAAGAAAACACCGAAGTTTTGATTTATAGTAATTATAAGAAAAGTACCCAACATTTTATGAAATGAAAACGCATGTCTTTAAATTGATACGGAATTAAATAATTTGAATAACACGGTTGCACATTTCTAAATTGCACATTTCACATTTGCAACCGTGCAAATGTGTTCACAGGTAAATATATCAAAAAAATTTGTTCCTTAGAAAATTCTGAAATTCTATGGAAATCTTTGAAAATCCTTAGAATTTTGACTTCGACTGTATTTTGTATTTTGTATTTTGTATTTTGTATTTTGTATTTTGTAAAATGGATCTTTCTCAATTTCTAAAATTTCAAAATTGTATATTAATATTTTTTTATATAAAAATTTAGACCCGCGCGAGAAGTAATATCACTTTAGTCCTGTGCAAAGTATCAATACCTGGTTTAATTTATACTTTATACTTTTGTTTTGTTGTTATGGCAGTTCCTTCACCATTAATTTTAAAGTTATAACTTTGATATTTTCACCCGTTAGGACGGTGCTCTAGTCTGGAGCCATAAATTTTAGGTGTTTTTCCGAGCTCGATGAAAAAGAAACGAACAATATTTTTACTATTCATTTTTTTACAACATTTTTATTGATATTTTCTACAAAGCTCTACAAAAAAAATTTTGAGCAAAAAAAATTTAAATTAAGCGACTTATCAGCTCGTAAAGTTGAGTATAAAATAAAAGTGGGGTGTGCTGGTTGACACGATTGGAACCCTTCTGGTCATCTGAAACAAAATTATAAAAAAGATTCCTTAGCAGTAAGAATGTCGTTATAGCCCCTACCAAAAAGAAAACTGAAAAAAAAATTTTTGAGAAACGGCAGCTGTTTGAAAACAAAAAACGGTTTTTGACCCGTTTTTTTTCCCATATTTTTTAATTTTTTAAAATAGTAAAGTAGTTTGGTACAAAAGTGGTAAGGGCAATAGGCAGATATATAATGCTGTGCCCCCAGCGGTATAATTTTGAAAAATTGAACTGCCACGGAAAAACGCCTGGCTGGAAAACATGCACCTTTTCATGAGACTCTTATTTAATTATCCAAATATTAATGATAAATTCTGTATTTCCATTTACATCAAATCAATTTATTTATTTGTAAAAATTTTCAAAAAATTGTTAAAACTCAAACACAAAATATACGACTTATGGCTTCGTACGACCACCTCGGTCGACGTTCACGGCAAAAGCAAATTAATCAAAAACTTTCGTACCAACTTTAAATTTGTTGGTGCGAACAATCAAATTTCAAAATATTTACAAACATAATAAATTATTTACAAAATAAAAACAAAATTTAAAATCAATCAAATATTAAAAATTCAAAATTCAAAAATATGATTTTGAAACACGACAATATTGAAGGTTGGCACAAAATTTGAAGTAACTCGGTCAAACAAAACTTGAGATATCTCAACCAGGTCGAAAAATGTAGTTCTGTAATAAACGCGTTTAAAGTTTTGAGTAAAAGTTTCAAATAGTTACAAAATAATTTTGCTACAAATGTGGTAGGGGCGATAGATAAGCATACACTGAAGGTCGACACCAAATTTGAAGTAAATCGGGTAAATAAAGCTTGAGATATCATGTCAACCATGTTGAAAAATGTAGTTTTGTAATAAACTTGAACCTTAATCGTAGACTTTTAAAAGCTAGACTGTGCTGAAATGAAAAGCAAACACGAAAATATTTACGATTTTTAAGTGTTTTGGGTTGACCTATTTATACATTTATATAATTTATAGTTGAAATGGTCACCTATCAGGCATTGCCGCACATGCTCCGGCTTTGAAGGGTTTGCAGTGCGTCACTAAAATAGCTATAACTTCATAAATTACTAGAATTTTAAAATTTTCTTTTGAGAATATATTCTTCAATGTCTAAACTTTAAAAATATACAGAAAACAAAGAATGGAATTTTTCAAAATTCTAGACTAGAACACTGCCTTAAGTAAGTTTTTTGTAACTGTTTTTAAAATGACCAGTGCAGATGTAAGTTGTACGTCAAGACGCCTGCAATGCGGAAAATTTCAGAATAAGTAACAAGCAAACTACTATCTAAGATCCTAATATATGGAAGATCATCATATTATGAAAGCATACATAGCATTCATAAATCGCTGTAGTACTCGAAACCTCACTATAATTTCTGAAAATCTACTTTTGATACATTTCCAATATAAACAAGTAATAAAAGAGCTTCCACTTAATGGGCACATTATTCTAAGTTGACATCAATTCTTGCTGTAATAGGGTCCACCGGTAAGCTTGATTCTTTTTGACCCTTTGTGCCATTTATTAGGCTTGTTCCAACAAACAGTTCTTTCCAGTTCTCGGACTATACGCATGCTCTTTAGTTAAAATTTTAACGAAAATGATCTTTAATGCTTGCAAATTTCGATAAAGAGCATGCGCATCAGTCCTAGAACCGGAAAGAACTGCTTGTTGGAACAAACCTATTAATTTTTACACATAGCTCAGTTTCATTGCATCTCCGGCGCAATACTACCATTATCTAATGTAGAAAACAAAATTTCATGTCTAAGAAATAAAGGAATAGAGTGGTAAATTTAAATAAGGTTTTTCAAAATAGCCTAATTTTTGCTGATAATTGAAAAATTTATTGTTTTTTTTATTAAAATAGTACATTGTCTTATTCGGATTAAAAGTGAAACTTTGTTTGACAAGCAATTTTTGCATTTGCAAGGCGGAGCGCTAGCGGAGCCGAGCGAATGCAATAATTGCACGTCAAACAAAGACACTTTTAATCCAAATGAGACATATTACTTTTTCTCCAACCAAAAATTAAATAAAATTTAAAATATAAATACTTAATTTTAAAACATTATTTGATGTAATATCAGAAAAGTCACTTTGACATTTAAAAATTGTATAATTTCGAAGAGCGCTTTTTCTATATTGTTTGAATTAGCAATAACTCGAGAACGGCGCTAGATATCAAAAAAGTGAGCAATAAATTCTCCCCCCTCGTCACAGACACACCCCCGTAAAATATCGGTAGAAAGGCATATGCAAAAATTTAGATCGATCGCGCACAAAAATAGTAAAAAATAAAATCACTTTTAAGTCATGCACAAAAAAGTTTTATTAGTGCATGTAAAAAAAGTGTTGCTTAGCAATTTTCGCACTTTTATATTAATAACGAAAACGTCAACTTTTAGTTGAGGTAATGCTACTAAAAATGTACTGCTTTTAATACGGTTGGAGAAAAACTTTGTTTTCTACGCTTAACTCTTTAATGCATACAGTACTACAACATAGCGTTTTTGACGTTGTAGTTCTGTTAAGGTTATCATTAAAAGGCTTACATCCATAGCTGCACATTCCTACAACATTACTCTTTCACCCTTTTCCATGATAAATTGATATTGCTGATTCGGACAAATGCAAGCCTTCCTTAATTATTTGATTAACAAAAACAGACGCAACATAACATTTTCTGGTGTTTTTAATTTATTTTCATGTGGGTTAAATTTCCAGGTTGTGGTGGATATTCTCAAACATTTTGTAAAAAATGTGGTTTACTTATGTTTTAATAAGAAAAACAACTACTTCAAAAAATTTTACGCGGAAGCGTAACAGAAAAATTACCCTCCCACTTCATAATGTTGCACATCACTTTTTTGAAAGTTTGAGTGCCACCGACTTAAAAAAAATCATGCATTAAAGGGTTAGGGTAATATTAAAATTGCGCTTGAGATGCGCTGAAATTGAGCCATTTAAAAAATTTAAAGCGTACAGCTTTACAAAGTTGTCCTAGTAGTTTTACTTATCTCTAGACAAGAGCCGTATTAAGAGGGGGGGCTAAGGGGGCTGCAGCCCCGGGCCACCACATTCTAGGAGCCTCAAAAAAATTAAAGCAACAAAATTTAAATTAGCACAGATTAAAATAAATTAAATAAAATAAATGGGTATGTATACCTCATGTGTTTTATAATAAAAAACTATAATCAATTAAGTATAATAATTATTATCCTTTCAAAAATTTATGAAATTTGACATTGGATCTAAGCGCGGTTGACCTTAAATAATTAAATACTTTTGCTTGCGGCGCATTTTGTTAAAACATACAAGACCAAAGCGCCTCCAAAAAAAGTTAGCCCCGGACCTCACATATTCTTAATCCGGCTCTGCTCTAGACCATTTTGTATCAGATGAACAGAAAAGAACTCTACATCGAAAACAGAAAAAATTGTTAAACACTTGGGTTCTATGAAGGGCTGGAATATTTGAAATTATTCGGAAATTTAAATTATTCGAATATTCAAATTATTTAATTATTCGAATTACTCCTTTGAGATATTATTCGTATTTGAATATTGACATATTCATCTTTCGAATAGTTGCATTATTCGAATTTGATTCCTACTCTTAGTTACGACGTTCGTAATCCAGAAATATGTTTAACTAAAATTTAAAAATTTTGAAAGCTACTCCTATTATTGGTCTACAAAGTGTCGATATATAACCACTAATTTCTTAATTAAAATTGGTTTACCTTGATTGCTTACCTTTAACAATTTTTTTAAAATTTATATTGGGATGCTATTTAAAGAAGTTACTTATACTTGAGTATTTTGCTTAATAATTCAAAAATTATTTAACAAATTTTGTCACTATAAACTTAAAAGAAACATAAGAATGTTCATTGTATGTTCCGCAATTTAAATTTAATTTTAATTCAACATAATTATTATACCGGGTGATCGACTGTGCACCCGATCGGGAAACATGTGAAATGAATTATTTTTACTATTGTCTTCTTTTTACTGAAGTGAAAATTTCAAATTTATCAAATCCTAATTAAAATGGTGTATTATGTTCCGACTTATGAAGCCATCTTTCACGAAAAAAGGACAATACTTAACTTGGTTTTTATTATTATTACTTTTTTTTAGTTTAATTTTTAAATTTTTTTAGCAATTACCTGTTTATAAATTTTTAAGTCAAAAATATTGAAAGTTCAAATACTGGTGGTAATTTCAATTTAAAACAGTTTTTGTGCTTCCTGAATCCTGAACGTTTTACGTTTAGTGAGATGCGAGATTCTACGTTTTAGCTCTCGATATTTTGCAGCACTTGAAAAATTTTTAACATCATATTATGGTCACACAACAAAACTTCAAAATTAAGTAGTTGATTTTCACCCAAGTTCAAGTGATATAAAAGATGAATCTATTAGGATAATAGCTTCCTGAAAAATAGTTTTTACTTACTTCTCAGAGGACGACCGATTTAACGTAGGCTAGGTACATGTCGCTGCCCCCCCCAAATCGAATTTTTTATTAAAATTGGTGTCAAACGTTTGAGCTTTGTTAGAGCCTCAATGAGCTTCCGTTCCCGTCGTTTGAGCTTCAACGGTCGCGGAGTTATTCGCAAAAACTTTGGGGGGGGGGGGGGCTGAGGACATGATGGCTCCCCAAGTGGAATTTTTGGCTGAAATTGGTGTCAAATGTTAGAGCTTCGTTTGAGCTTCAATGAGCTTCCATTTTCGTCGTTTGAGCCTCAACCGTCGCGGAGCTATTCGAAAATCTTTTTGGGGGGCTGTAGACACGTTGCCTCCCCCCCCCCAAGTCGAATTTTGGGGTAAAATTGATGTCAAACGTTAGAGCTTCGTTAGAGCTTCAATGAGCTTCCAATTTCGTCGTTTGAGCCTCAACCGTCGCGGAGCTATTCGCAAATATTTTTGGGGGAGGGGCCGTGGACATGTTTTTCTATTTTCTGTACTTTTCAACATTTTTGAGTAATTTTAGTGTCAATCGATAGAGCTTCAATGAGCTTCTATATTCATCATTATAATATTATTTTTTTCAAAGTTATTGATGTTTTAAATTTTGTGCACCTCCGAGCAAGTTGCGCGTGAAAACCTTTAATTTTAATTTAAAATTAATCTTTTATTTGAAGTAACAAACAATTTTTAAAAATAAAGTCAGATTTTTAAATGCAAAGAAATTTCAAAAATAAATATATTTTTTTTAAATTAAATTTGAAAATGTTATAAACTGTAAATGATTGGGCAATTAAAGAACCAATACTAAAGAAAGAGGGGGGGGGGGGGTAAAAACTATAATGCCCGGTTTCACCACGGATTTAATAATAGTTACTATTTCACCAACCTTCGTCAAGGCATTTGATCAACGTCAAAAGGTTTTTCGCTCGTTAACTCATAAAAATCAGATTACCGATGCAAAATATAGTTTTATTTATCTATATTCTATTTTATATTTCATACCCCCCCCCTTCACAGACAATTTCGGGAATCTCTTTGCGATAGCTTAGGCTTACACGACGGAAATCAAACGTTATTCATGCTCAAACATAAATTTATCAATTTCATCTAAAAAATTCGACTTCGTAGAGAATATCGTGCGTAAAACCAAAACCTATTGTACTATTGATTGATTTCATTATAGAATAAATGTAGTATCAATATAATGTTTTCTAATGCCTAACTGACCAAAATTCAAGTTAATTTTTTAAGAATTGAATGTTAATAATTATTTAAGTACGCCGAAAATTTTTTGCACCGAACTGTCTGTCTTCGCGCCTAAATAACCCATCCTGTGTTGGTTGACAATATCATTGTTTATATATTATTAATATATAAACAATGACAATATTATCGATGTTGTTTATTTTTTTGTGCTAAGATCCACTTCAACTTAAATCCACAAAACTTTATTTCTGCAAAATTGAAAATTAGGTTGATCAATGTTTTGGCAAACGATTTCAACTTCTTTAACAACTTTTTCACAGAAACGGCACTTGATTAATATTAGTCCAGGCGTCAGGTGTATTTTAAAACATAACAAGGTGGAACTCGCTTTTGCGACAGTTCTTAGGCTTCTATACATCTACTTTTTCGGTAGGTTAAATTATTTGGGCTTTATTTTATTCCAATTTTTAATGCCTTAATCTTTTAATTAGGTAGATTTTTTTACTATATAAGGAAAACGCTAACATTTTAATATTTTTTTTTTATTTCGACCTTTATAGGTAAATATTTGCAATTTACAAACCACAAATAAAACACAATTCATAATGAAATATTAAAATACCCGAAACACGTACCGAATACCGTATTAGAAACACGTAAAATACCTACTCTAAAAATACAAAACAAGAATATCGGATTAAAAAATATATATGTAAATAATCTGAATAATTAATACCAATCTAAAAATATTCTATATGAAGTAAAATTGTTTTAAGAACGTGCGTTCTGATTGGTTTTGAATTATGCGGACAGACGGACAGACGGACAGACGGACAGACGGACACGGAGCTAGATCATAAGGCTTCTTCCTATACGTTGTATAGAAGCCTAAAATCCTGGTAAGGGATTTTTAAATTGAATTCTGTTAGTGGATGGCCCCTAAGCGTAAAACCGGGTTTTCGGCCGAATTAAAAAAATTCTAGAAAGATGTATAGAAGCCTAAGAACTGTCGCAAAAGCGAGTTCCACCTTGTTTGTTTGAAGATTTTTTTCTCGAAAGTCAGTATTTTTCCAGAAATAGTCAGTTGAAAAATTCAAAATGTAGTTTTTGTTAAATTTTTCGTCGACAGTTGCAGATACAAAAAAAAATTATAACAATTGAACTTATAGAACACATTTTGAATTTTTCAACTGATTATATCTTGGAAGGTATTGACTTTTGAGAAAAAATCTTCAAACAAAAATGATAGGAAGTTTAATTTCCTACAAAAAAGGTGATTATCATTTTTATCGTCCGGCACACCGTTTACGAGATAATAATAAAAACGCATTTTTCAATATGGCGGCTGACGCGAGTGCTATCTGAGGCCGAAAACCCGGTTTTATACTTAGGAGCCATCCACTAGCATAATCCAATTAAAAAATCCCTTAACAGCTTTTTTTTTGTTTTGCAGCACCATTTTTGGTGCTCTGGCGCCTGGACTTATATTGTTTACTTTTAATATCAATTATTTAAAAAAAAATAGGGGTGCTATGATAAATGCAACCGAGATCTAATATAAATAAATTGATCATCAATTAAAAAAAGAAAATCAGTTGTCAAGGTAAACAAACCATTTTATCAGAAATTGACTTGTGAAATTTATTTTAATTTATGCTATCAACTTTTAAACATCGAGGTAATATATAACGTATTTCTAAATATTTTTGGTAGTTATCTAATGTAGAATTCGTAATTAATATGATAAAATATTTTCAGAATAGCAATGGTTAAAAAAACGGAATTACTTGTGTGCTTACTTTTAACAACCTTTATGGTAACTGTTAAAGGAGATACAAACTCGACATCTGTAAACAAAACTTCTAATGGTGCATCTATTGATTACACCTCAACCCATATTCCATTAAACGCTTCTACAATTGGAAGAGCAATTTTTCCGAAGCTTGAAATAAAACGAGAACGCGATGTAGGTCAAGAGGACGAAGCAGATAACAACACCACCGAGGACGAAGAGAAAGCCAGCGAAAATCCACCAGAAGAAGCTGACAATCAACGCGAAGAAGCTGACGGAAATGATACTTCCTCGGCAATACCTGATGGTTCTAGCTCGGTTGGCACAATCCTTCCTTCAAACTCAACCGCGATGCCAACCGACGAAACTGACAATGCCGAAAGTAGTGTAGCCACAGATTCCGATCATACGGACGATACTACTCCCAATGATACTGAAGAAACCGCCACCACAAAAGATCCAGGAGCAAAGGAAGGAGCAGAATGCTTCAAACCTGCTTTAGTATATTTTTTGCTTTTACCTTTATGTATCACTACAAAAGTAAGACTTTTATGGTGATTTGTTTCAACTTCATTGAACTAAAATATTTTTTTGCATTATAATTTAACAACATAATGATACTTGGTATTATATGTATCATAATAGTTGTAATAATGAATAAATTAAATGTGTTCTAATTTATAACAAGTTTTATTTTATTTATTTTTACTAATAGATAGGTACTAATAATTTTAAGCTGTGTCAAATAAAACCTACACAATGTAAAACAATCATTTAATTACTGACATTCCCTCGTAGACCTATGCTCACTAGACCTAAGATCGTAAATACTATTTGCCACATTTTACCTAAGAGAATTTTGACCAACGAGAAGTTGTTATTGCGAGAACTGTCAAAATGACATTTGTGTTTGAAGTATATTTATAATTATTTTGTGTGCCGTTTAATACATAAGAAAAGCTACAAATGTAAAGCAATCGCAATTGTATTGAAATTTTTTAACACTTTTATAGAAACGATAAGAACATGATAAACGTAAGCGGCCGTCCCATTCGTTTATTTCTGTTTAGGTTAAATATAACTTCAGTTTAATTTTAGAATGGAGTTCACAACATTTTTTAAGAGTGTTTTTATTATTTTTTTAGGTAAACGAACGCATAAACGTACAAATATTTAAGCTATGCTAATAAATTGAATTGGTAAAATGCCCGAGCAATTTATAAAAGTCAAGCATCGCGAGGTACAGTCCACTAGCAGTGCCTTTTCGGAATCTCTCAAGAAACAAGATTGCACTTATCTCGGATCTGGTACGAACATATCAAATTCTAATAGCGATATATGCAGAATATGCCATTGCGAAGCGGACAGTGGTAATCCTTTGCTTTCACCTTGTTATTGTGCTGGTAGTTTAAAATATGTGCATCAATCGTGTTTACAGCAGTGGTTAGCTGCTTCGGATACTCGGTCGTGCGAATTATGTAAATTTAATTTTATTTTACATACTAAAATTAAACCAATTTCTGAGGTAGGTACCTGTGTGCAATTATTTTTAGTTTAATTTCTTTATTAGCCAACTTGGACTTTTCAGTGGAGAAGACTGGATATGACAAATGTTGAACGGCGTAGATTATTATGTGCTATATTATTCCACTTTGTTGCTGCTATTTGTGTGATTTGGTCCCTCTTTGTACTTATTGATAGAGCCACGGAAGAAGTTCAGAAAGGTCTTATTGGTTTGTATTTTTTTTTTAATTTAAATATTTTATATTTTTGAGTTGTCTTTTATCATAGCTTGGCCATTTTGGACTAAACTTGTGGTTGTGGCTGTTGGCTTTACAGGTGGTGCTGTTTTTATGTACATTCAATGTCGACAATATTTACTACTTTTCTCAAAATGGAAAGCACACAATAGGTATATCATGTAATGAAACTTTTAAGTTTGTACCGTTGCATATTTTTAGAATAATTTTGGTACAAAATGCACCAGAAAATATTTCCGAAAAAGTGGCCATATCACCGCCAACCCCAAACTTCAACATTACACTCCATTCACCTTCTTGTCCCACGGAACATTCATCTCAAGTAATTGCGAATATCGAAAGTGGCGTGTCACCCTGTTACAATCCTATAGATCCCTTATACAAACAAGACGAAGATTTGTATTCTCAAACTTATACAAGTTCTGGTTTTGAAAAATCCAATCAATCTCCACCATTATCGGACAGAATAAGTTATACAGACGAAAGAGAGACGTTGAGTTTGGCAAACACGTCGTTTGATGCGTTAGAATTAAACATACAAGAAGTATTAGCTTTGGACGTGGAACGCCGTACAACACAATCAAAACATTCTTTGGGCCATTCGTCTAAACCCGACAGCAGAAACAGGAACAAACCTTTATTTAAATCATTGCCTAATTTAAGTGCCAGCAGTGAAAATTTGCTTGTGTGATTTTTTATTAGAATTTATTATAAAAATTTAAAAAACTAATATAAAAATGTGATTTATTCTACATTGCTGACTGTTTGTTTTATAAGCTTTTTTTATATATTAAAAATTTATATTATTGTTGGTTCTTAATGTACATAATTATTATTTAGGTAAACGTTTTTGTTGAATTTTATAATTACATAATAAAATATTTTTGAGTTGTAACTTATTAATTACTTTTTAATTTTGAATTGCGTGTTTATACATTTTTTTTCAATTATACATGGTCCATTTGGGGAGAGTATACTGAACTACAAATCAAAAAATTCAGGTCGAACAAATATTTTTTTAGATATTTATTTATACTGACGATTCGAAAGATTTTGAAATTTTCTCAATGATGGAAAGGCCGGTGAGCCTTGGTGCCCGTCACCACCTGTTGCTATGGCAATGGTTAGTTGGTAAATTAAAGATTTGTACTTTCCAGCCAATGGTAAATCAAGAATACACACTATCATGATGTTACATGTGAGATTTCTCTTCTCACTCACTAAGATTAGTACATATCACCGAATTACCAATAGATAGAAAGTAAAGTGTTTTTCAATAGGAGCGATAGATCTTGGCTCACTGATCGTAGCCACCTGGTGAGGTTTTGCAGTAATTTTTTGACATTTATATGTTAAGGAAACTAGGACAAATCACTGTTTGGTGTGGTTTATGGTCTCAAGGCATCATTGGACCTTACTTTTTTGAAAACGCAGAAGATGCGAACGTTACAGTCAATGATATGCTACAGAGAGATGATAAATCATCAAGCACCAAAGGATTTGGCTCGACATCACTTGCACCATGTTTATTTTCAACAAGAGATATACATAATATTCATAACATAAACATATTTCTAATTTTTGGACGGGACCATTTCCGAAAACTGCCCAAAATATTGAAAAATAAATACAATTACTCCAGAAATTATTAATACACTCCTATGTTAACCATGTAAATTGCAAATTTTGAAACCGTTTTTTGACAAAGAAAACTCGCTTGTACAGCAAAACTTTTCAAATATTTTTTGTTGCAAACTTTAATCTCTTCAGTTTTGTATCTATACATTTTTTTATTTTCTTTCGCCGTTTAAGAGTTACAGCGACTTAAAGAAAACTAAGTAAAAAAGTTAATAAAATTAACATTGCTCTTATGGGAGTTTTATTAAATTTTTTACAGAGTTTTCTTCAAGTCGCTGTAACTCGGAAACGGCGGGAGAAAATAAAAAAATGTATAGAAACAAAACTGAAGAGATTAAAGTTTGCAACAAAAAATATCTGAAAAGTTTTGCTGTAAAAGCGAGTTTTATATGTCAAAAAACGGTTTCAAAATGTGTAATTTACATGGTTAACATAGGAGTGTATTAATAATTGCTGGAGCCACTGTAGGTATTTAGTAAGAACATTGGTTTAAAACATTAGAATACATTGGTTTTGGGGGGGGGGGGCATACCCCCCCTTGATTTGGAAGGAAACTATTCAGTTACTGAGACAAACATTCGACGCTCGAATTATCTCGAGAAATGGCGATGTCAATTGCCCACCTCGTTCTTGTGGTTTAACACCCCTCGATTTTTTTCTTTCAACTACACTCAGAGAAAGGTTTGATTGAGTTAAGCAAATTTTGTTTGATATAAGCAACATGCCGTTTATATCAAATATGATTTGCTTAAATCAAGTAGGATTTGGCTATATTAACAAAACCTTTCTCTCAGTGTACTTAGGATCTAAAACACAACATTATTGTAACTATTCGTGAAATTCAGGTCGATTTGTACGAGACAGTTATCGAAAACAGAGCCGTGGTAGCCATCTTCGTGATATTATTTACAAACATTAATGCCATGTTGTACCAATCAGTGGCGTATTCAGCCCCCCCCCCGAAATTTTCTTTGTATTCTGTATTGTATTGTAAAGATCTATTGCGCTTCTTGAAAAAACTCTTTACTTACTCCCACTAATAAAATGGGAAAATAAATTTTAATCGCGAATAAGATAAGCTGACAATTTATAATAATTTCCTTTGCTGACTGCACAAAAAAGTAAATGGTAGTAAAAGTTGTATTTTATCTATCCCATGATTTTTGTGCCAAAATTCACCTGCTTGACACCTACGGAGTACCTCGATCTCATTCACTAAATCTCTACCTACTGATTCTAGATAATACTATGAATGGCCTAAGTATATTCCCGTTTCCTAATTAATTAATAGTTTAAAAATCGTTTATTCCCAGTTTGAAATCCAGTTTTAAGGTTGGTTTATGCAAAACGCCGACGCACGCATGAGACGCCCCGCACAAAAATATTGGTTTATGCAGTTCGAATGCGTTTGATGCGTTCTAGTGCGTTTTTCTGGTTATAAATTAGAATAAATTCACATTACGGTAGATGGCGCTAATGTTATTTTATTTCATTATTTAAAATTTTTTTAAATCGGATAATCAAATATTATTATTTCTAATAAATCAGAAAGATGGACTGGTTTCTTTTGTAGGTATTTTCGACCCAAAATATGGTGAGCATAAAAGTTAAGCTTTAGGATCGATAATTTTTCATCGTGTTATTATTATTTCTAGAAAATATCACAATAATGAAAAATAAAAATATGAATTATAAGCTAAGGTAACAATTATAATTGATATTTTTATTTTTAATATCTAATAATTTTAATTTAGAAAAATAAATTAGTAAAATAAAATGAGGAACAAAAATTTACTTTACATCATCTGCACAAATAAGATTTATAATTACTTTCGTAATTTTAAATTTAAAAAAATTGTACCACAACAATAATATAATTTGAAAAGTTCCTAGCGTTACGCGCTGCAATGAAAACCAAAGATCATGGACTTAGCTCTCCATGCTCTCAACGTACCGTTCAGCCGAATTCTTTCCGCTGTCAAAAAGCATACCCAGCTGCTTTACTGATGTTACTCAACGGTTGGCACCCGCTGAACGTGCCCAAAGATACAGTCATAGGAACTTCAAATTTTGCAAATATGGAAACCAATCTCAAATCTTCCAAAATATTCAAAACGCTGTTTTAATATCGCGGCCTCAAGTTGTAACTATATACCTAATATTCACCATTGATAAGTGCCATGCTTCTCTCAGATGAAACTGATTAACCCGCCTAGGGGGTGGCAATTTTACTTATCTTCCAGAAATTATGTTCTAAACAGAAGAAAATTGATCAAGTACTTTGATTTTGTTTGACTCGATGAGGGGCAATTCTTCAATTCAAGGGAAACTTCTGTATGGTTCCATTATAGCATATTAGCAGAAGTGGTAGATTCCCATAATATATCTGTAAAACTATTGAACTGACTTGTTTGAAAATAGAAAACATGTAAGATCATAGATAAATTACTCAGGTAGAAAATAAAGAAAACACCAAGACAAAAAGGAAAAGTAAGTCTGGTTAATCCTTCGAAATAAACATTAACAAAAACATTTATGATTTTTTTGGATTTAACAAATTATCATTTTCTTAATTTTTATTTCTGGTGTCATAATACAGACGCGAATTTTCATCAAGATTATTAAATTCTTTGTAATTACCTGAATTAATAATAATAGTACTTAAAAAGTTTCAAATTAATTTACTTAAATTAAAAAATTTAAAAAATACTGCAATTTCCATGTTGAAAAAGATTGCCCCCTTAAAATTTGGTATAATTAATAATTTATATAACAGATTTGATGAAAAATATTACTCAAACTAGTAAGAAAGATCAATCTTGATTTGCGTAAATAATATTTATTTAAATTTTAGTGTTTTAATTAAACTTCAATGAACTTAATGAAAAAAAACTTCCTTTTTGCCCAAATGCAGCTCTTGCTTGAAATCTCCGCTTTCCTTATTAACGATATCAATAGCTATTAGGCCATTAAAGATTGTATTGGAGAAGTATGTTTTTGCAAGAAAAATAAAGTGCTTAAGATGGACTAGTTTCTATTTTTATTACCATCCTCGGGATAGTGTCAGGGAGAGATTAAGATTCTTTTAGAAGTCATAATAATTATCTTAATTAATTCTAAAATTAGGTTATTTACAAAATTAAAACTGTGTTAAAATTTGATTTTAATTTTGTAATTACCGTAATTTTAAAATTGTTTACATTTAATATGTTAATGCAAAAAATTTTATATTTATGCACAAGAGTAGGCCGACAGGAACCCAACAACATTTAGTTAAACTGCATCACATAATTATTCACAAATATTTTGTAAAGTTTGCATTCGTAACTTTAATTTAAGCTTCAGTAATAAAATGGCAGCAAAAACGAAGATGTATCAAACTTGGACTAGTGAGCTGCATAGCAAGTAATGGTTTAGTATAAGCAACAGCTAACAGTGAAGATCTTGGTGGCTGCATTATTACTTCCTGGCCGAAGTGGCAAATATGAATGCACACCAGTCGTTGTTCATAAATAACGGAAAGAAAAACATTTATACAATTTTAATAAACATATTTAAAATCGCATATTTTATAATCAATACTGAAATGCAATAAAAATATATTTATAAAAATAATTTAACATATTTCACAGTTTTAGTTTTAAAAAACTCTATAAATACCAATTATACATTTTAAATGCTCACTAATGCTAATCAACAGATGCAAAAAACGTTTTTAGTGTCTTGAATACCTTCTCATCAAGATTGAAATTCTAAAATATTACAAGTAGAAAAGAAGCCATATTAAAATAATTAGCATGAAATTTTATAAACAATTTTTTAAAGAGTGGCAATTTACTTATTTACTAAAATATTTATTGTTAAGTTATTCAGCTTGACGTAAACGTGCTAAACGTTGCGAAAGTTCATCTTGCTCTGTGGATGCCTGAGTGGCTGCTATACTACCACCTGGCACTTCTTGCGGTAGTTCCATATTTAATTCCAAGCTAATTAGAAAGAAATTAATATTAATTTAAACAACTTTGAGTTAACATTAAAATGATCATACCCAGCTTCATCAGCTACTTGTTGCATTAATGATTCGACATCGTTTTGAGGAACCGACGTTGTAGTCGATTGTGACATAGCATTTTCCATATAACTACTTTGGACATCCAAATCTTCAAACTGTTGTTCAAATTTATCCATCAAAGTAGAAATTTTTTCTAAATTCATGCCCTTCATAGCTGCATCCATTGCTTTCACCACACCTACGTTAAAAAATACCATTAGAGTATAAATTAAGAAAATTTTTAAACCACATACCGGCCATTGAACTAGTAACTTTTCTCGTTGTAAGTGCGGTTTGTACACGACTAGATACTGCATCAACTCGAGCCGACATTCTCAGAAAATTTATAGCCTGATTTTTTTGTCGAATCGCATTTTCCGCGTGTATCCTAGCTACCTCCATATTGCCTTTCTGAATTGCCTGCTTTGTTTTGGCTTTCTCTTGCTTCTCTTCCTTTTCACATCTTTTCGAATTACGCTCTAATTCCTTTACAGCGAATTTTAAATTAAAAAGGTGTTCTATTTAATAATTAAGAAAAATTTTAAATCATTATTATCAGCATTAAAAATGAGGAAACATTCTGCTCAAGTCAAACAAGATCGGTAGGTATTTAAGTATTATTGTCCCCTTTGAAAGAATCATATGGATGCACATGCTCTATCAACAGGTTTTTGAACCGTATTCCCTTACCTCACCCAAGTTTTGACAAGGTTTCACCTTGTTACTCGTTAAGCTATGTGGTTTAAAATCCAACACCCGGAAAAATTATATTTGAAACTTTACATTAGAACCTCACGAGAGACTTGCAAATGAGCAGTTTGTACATTTTGTCAAATATTTCAGGTTTTCCTGATTCGTCTTAAGTGATACATTGGTACCTACATCTGTCAACGAATTGTAAACTTAATTAGTACTTAAAAATTGCGCAACTTCAATTTTTATAAATTTTTAAATATCATTTACAAATTGTTGTCAAAGATAAAGACCATCTTTTTATTCTAGCATTACAACTAAGGAAACTTGGTGATTTGCATTTTAAGGTTCACCCAAATATTTAACAATTTAGAAATTATCGCAAATGAACGGATTAGTCATCTTCGTGTTAACCTAAACCATCAACCTTGAAATCAAAAAAAGGATACTTTCCATGGCCGAGGCAGACATTTCGTTACCCGTTTTGTCACCTTATCCTCCAAATATCTTGGAGTCACTTGGTCACAAAAAAAATTTATTAAAAGATAACTACTAAAAAGATATTTCTAAACACCTAAAAACACTGCAATAACACCATCGGTCAAGTCGCGTATGACATTTGTACAATGTTGCCACAACATAATTTAGTTGGTGATTGGTTGAGTTTTGTCGTTGGACAGTTTTCTGGGGTTTTTAGCAGGTTTTCAGTGCTTACCACGCCATAACATTATGGAATGAAGTCGATTTTATATAAATTAATCTTAAAAAGTGCTAATTCTCACGTGTAATTATTTGTGAAATAAGTAATTAATTCGATATTATACAAGTTAAAGAGCTATTTGGCGTTCTTACCGATAACTCATCGATACGACTCGACCACTTGCAAACGTAAGTACCAAACGTTATTAATTTTTATGATTGAATTCAATTATAATTAAAGTTAAAATATAAACGCGGTTAATTGTTATTTAAGGATTAATTTTTCACAACTAATTAATGCACAGTTTTTGTTTATCATCAAGCGTTGTCTAGGTTATGAGAATACCTTTTTGTTGGGTTAGTGGTTGATTTTTTTATTACCGAAATCGTTATTTTATAACTTGATTAAATTCAATTCGAGCAGATTTATGTTTTATTGAATTTAAACTATTAAACGAAAGAAAATTTAGGTAACCAAGTTATGGTGGTTGTTTAGTGATGGCTCAGTATTTTCAAGTATTGAGTCAAGGTGGTGATAAAAGTACTGCTGAAGGTTTAAGACAGTTGTATCCAAATTTAATTGAAAATCAAACTGTTCAGTACGTTATAAATCCCGGTGACCAACAATTCCAGGGACAGCAGGTAGAAAAATGTAATTTATATATTCATGCTGTTGTAAATTTGAATGCCTTACAGATCGTTTTATCCACGGATCAGTTGATGGTTATCGAAAATCAACCTCAACACGTAATCGTGGATCAATCCGCTATAACATACCAAAATCCACAATATATCTTGCAAGAGAATGTCATAGACTACCAAGATAGTCAACCAGCACCACAAATTTTTTATATGGAAGAAGTTGAAAGTGAACAGCCCATTTCTAATAAAGCTGATCTTAACAATTCCCAGGAAATTGTTACTTCTATAAGACAACCTCAATTAAATCAATTACACCAACAAATTTGTGTTCCGCAAACTTCGGTTCCACATATTCAACATGTATTAAATGCCCATCTTAATTGTATTGTTACAGAGTAATACAAATGGTTATTTTTAGTCTCGTGCGCCTACTCATATACAACTCGGTCAATCTCAGTTATTGCAGCAAAGAGTTCAAATTCAGCATCCTAGGCAAGCAATGCAACAAGTAAATCAGCAACTTCAGCATTCTTCAGCATTACATGTATGTTATACTTTCCTTCATATAGATATTTACATAAATACCTACTTGACAAGAAATAATTCCAATATATTTAACTCTAGTTAGTTTCACTAAACTTAAATGAGTGCAGGGAGATTTAATAGGTTAAAATCGAGGAGAAAAATGCATTTTATTGTTACTTATAATAACTGGATTAACCATAGAAGTTCTATAATATTGATGATTGAGTATTTGAAAAATTATCAATCTATTCAACGTTGCACATCATAGGCTTAGTGCTCTTCTCTTGCTATGATAATAAATGATATTTTTTAATTGACAGATGTAAAATTTTCATTTTATTTGTCACTGGGTAAATTGTGTGCATATGATAAAAATTAAATTGGACTCGTACTGGCAGAAATTATTTGTGATTTATTTTGCAGCAGAAAGTTACAGCTAACCAAGAAGCTGTGCGTGGAAGTTCTATGGCTACAAAAAATAATGTGCCTCCTTTACACTTTACTCAACCGGCAGTAAAGCAAAGCGAAATAGTATGTTGCGAAATGTATAATATGTAGTATTTTTGCATGTGTAGCTTTGTAGTCCTTACCGAAATTGAAAATTCTACAGATTTCCTAATTGGATTGCTTACCTTCAAATTGTCCTTCTAAGGACACTGCAAAACTGCATTCTTTCTGTAATAAATTTAACTAGTGTCGAGGGAGAAATATACCTTGAGATTTTTCAAGCTCATTTTAAAAACAGCCTAACAGGTTGTCTTTGAATTTTCCAAAAAAAAAGTGGGACCGTTTTTACAGTAAAAGCTTTTTTTTATTTTAATTTACTTCCTAAATTACAAAGTATAATATTCTTTCTTTTAATATACACAAGAAACTTGATCTTTAAGTTGGTGTCCTCTTTTGTTATATAATTTAACACTTTTTAGTTGGTATTAGTTATTGGTATACCTATCTAAAAAATTTGAAATAATATTGAGTATACAATTTTGTAGTGGTACTTGTGTAGACAGTATTGCAATATTTATCAATGTTTTTATCTATTTTTATAATATAATAATGTAAATTTTTCTGTTTCTGTATGTTTGGCAAATTTTTGAAAATACTTATTATTTTAGACTGAATCAGATAATCACGAAGCTGTAGCTTTAGCCGATGGTCGAATAGTATCTTTGAGTGCTTATAAACAAATGCTTGCCGAGAGTAAATCATTTAATCAAGTAAATGCACAAAAGTAAGTTTTCTTGCCAGTTATTTAATTAAATAATTTGTAACTTTTTTTTTTAATCAGAATGAATACATCGCGTGAGAAATATCAAGTAGACAATACTCCAAAATCAAAATTCAAAGGTAGTCCTCGTAATAACGTCCGAGGAAAGAAAGTTAATGCTGCAGTTGGAGAATATGTTCAACAACAAAATGTCAATTCTCCCCAGCAACAACAGTTTTTAGCTCATCAACAACAAATGAAAGCCAATAGGCAAAGTCAAACTAAAATACCCCAAAACCAATTTCTGCAGCAGCATTCTCAACATATGCAAAATCAGCAAAACAAATCTGAAAGTCTTCAGTATGTTCAGCCAAATTACATAATTCAATCTCCATCTCAGCATCAACCTGTTGCTCGATGTCCCCTGCCTTCTTATATTTCTGCAAGTCAAATTAAAGAAATAATAGGTTAGTATTTGACACTTTATGTTTAAAAAAATAATTAAATTGAATATTGCAGACAACACTCCAGTTACGGATGAATATTCGGATTCTATTAGAATGTTAGTTTTGCTAGAAGACGGAGAACAGAGATTGATCACTTTTACTTTACCAAAGGAAAACTGTACTATACAAGAAATTTTGGAACAGGTAAACTTGGTAATTATTACAAAAATCCAAATTTTTAACTTTTAATTTTAGGTTGGAGTGAACTACCATCCCGATACAAAAATATCTTGTACAGAAGTTAATCACTCTGGCGTAAACTATTTAGTTACTGTAGGACATGTCGATCCAAATGTTGTTGTGAGTATCTCGGTAAGAATTAAGACAGGTTTGTTATTTTAATATCTTTGGAATAGTTTAACTTTGAATATCATATTTTAAAATTCACAATTAAAAATACGATAATGTGTTATTTAAAATATTATTCAATTTAATATTCTTGAGATATTACTATAATATAAAGAATATTTCATGCATGCACATCTTTATTAATTTCTTGTTATGTTAATTGTAATCAAAATTTAAATTTTTTACAATTCCAAGTTTTTAATTGTTGCATGAAATTTTAGTCTTGGTTCTTGAAATTGGCTTTTTTTAATTTTTCTGTCTCTCACTTTCAAATTTCGTAACTCTTACACTAAATAATTTTTAATAAATAATAATATACAGCGAAAACTCTTGAGCAGATATCATTGGACTATAATAATATTGACATGAACTAATTTTAAGGAAATATTGATGACGGCATGTTTAGTTTTGTGAAGTATAAAATATAAGTGAATCCCCATATCAATCAGTAATTAATCAATTTATCCTAAAATTGTTTATTTGTTCTTTTCTGTTAATTTTAGATTGTATTTCAAATCACTCCCAATTTGCCATGAAAATTTGAGTTAATTCTTTCACAAAAGAAATTAATGGCCCTAAAAATAACTTTTTCCATAGGGCACATTAAAAGCTAGTTACGACACTGATGACTGGTTTTTAGAGATTTTACTGTACATTAAAAACCAAGAAAGCTTGATTATGACTCAACTTAGTTTTTCTGTAATAACTTGAAAATACAATACATGTTTTTTTTATATCAAACACTGACTTTTTGTTTTCAAGTTTTTAGGGAAAAACTCAAGTCATACTCGAATTCTCGTGGTTAGGACTAATAAAAAACCAGCTTTTGATATTAACCAAACATTCTTTCAGTTGCAGCTGCAAGGCAGAGAACCTGAAGAAGAATCTTCACAAGCTAGCAACCACAAAATAGAAGTTGATAATTCACCAGATAAAGAAGGTACTGCAGATTCTTCTGTTGAGATGACTGAACCACCTGTATATAAGTCCGGTTATCTTGCCGTTTGTAATCATTGCGGTATTACTTCTGAAGACTTTAATAGGTGTGCAAGGTGTCATCATAAACTGCCTGAAGAAGTTAAACAAATCCCTATGGGAGAAGTTTATGGCAATGATAAAACAAATGATATGCTAAATGCACATCAAACTTTACACGACAAAAAAGGTTCTCTTATTCCCAAAAATATGCGTATGTACTTTTTTTTTTGTTCTTTTTTTTTATATAATCAAAGTAAGGTTTGTCGTTTTAGTAACCAAACCTTAGCTAACTTGCGCATTAAACGAGAATGAAGCATAGCTTGAGTTGAATTAACAGATTTTATTAATTATTTATCAGACATCTATATTTTCTGTTTTTTCAATGCTATTACTTCATTCTTTTCTAGTGTGAAAGTTACAGGATTTTTAACAATTTTATATAAATAAATTTTCTGAAGCAATAATTATTTCCTCCTTTCCTTACAAGTTAATATTCTCTTTTTTGATTTTGTACTGCAAAATTAATATACCAATTGTATTTCTTTCTAGATTTGTTAAACAAAGTTAATGGTGGAAGTCCCACAGCTCGAAAAAGGAAACAGAAAGCCGTGGATCCCGATCCAGTTATTTTAACTCTCAGTTCTGAAGATGAAGAAGAACCTGCAGAAGAACTATCAGTAAGTTAAATTTTATAATTTTTGGTCAAGATTTTTCAGATCAAGATCACTGTTTTATCTAAACTGTAGATTTAGACACTATTTATGCACATACAGTGATTCTGTTTATCTATTTAACATATTCAAAGTGGAGATACGAATTTCTGATTAGGTGCAATGGAAAGGGGAGAAAAAAATTAGGAATATGCATGTGATTAAAAAAAAGTCCAAAATTGAGATACAATGTTCTTTCTAAATAGGACAGTATACACCTATACTTTCATGAAATATCTAACAATCAATTAATAATTTTCTTGTTTCTTGATTCAAAGAATTAGTTTATGTGTCCTACGTGGAAATTCCGGGTCGGTGTTAGGGTCGATGCCTACAAGAGTATTAATGGAGAAATCTTTCATCTTACCGGATAGTTTTAACTTTTTATTTCTGTTATTGTTATCTATTTATATATTGTAAACCACAAATGTAACGAATTCGATTATTGTTTTGATCTACATGGAAGGTTGCAAAATTAAAATTTGCATCTGGATTCTGTATATGTCTGTAAACCATCTTGTAATTTATTATTTCCAGAATCTTTATTTGAATTTATTTTAATTTAACATTTTTTTTTCCACTTTTATAACTAGGAATTACGATTTCTTTGTAATGTTAAATTCGGAATTTTATTTTGTAATTCTAGATAATGACTGATATTTCGAGAAAATTAGATATGCTGTATCTGTCACTAAACCAATACACGTCATGAGCTTGAACGATGTCACATAAGCCTTGTCAGAAATTTAAACAATATACAATTTTTACGATGACAGTTTAGTATATGTAGTACTTTTAACACTGGTCTAATGCGATATTGTCAATCTCATGACGTGTATTGCTTTGGGTTTTATAAACAGCATATAATCTTATTTCCAGTATAAAAATTATTGGTAACAATGATTATACTAGGTATCACATTATAGCAGATTTATCTCACTATTGTAAAATCAAAGCTAAGGGAGAGAAAAGTAAGATTATTCTGGAAGTATCAGTTTGGTCAATAACAGAAATTTATACCTATAACACATTGTGAATTTTGCAATATGCTCAGATCACATTGTGCTTAAATTTATTAGCATTTTTCAAACACTGAGCGAAATGTATTACCCACAAGTAGTGTTGGGAACTTCAAGATTTGAAGTTCTTCGCATTGTGGGTAACTAAATGTATCCAAATCATATTTTTACATTTTTTCATAAATGCAATAAAAGTTGTTTTATCTGGCACTGAATTACCGCGATAGAAAATGTAAAACAAAATTTTAAATTGCAAATTACAAACGTGCACACACAGTACTTTACCAAAGTTTTTGCATAGTTTGCAATGTAATTTGTACCTTTTAAAGACATTTATATACTTACTGCTATGTAATTTTATAATTTCCAAAAGTTTCCAATAATTACATTCCAAATCAAATAAATTTTTTACAAATCCTCCCGGCTAACTTGAATCAATAAACTTCGTACTTAAAAATGGAAAATGTTAAACAAACTGATACTGGCATATATGTATCTGCTCATCGATAAAATTTGTTCTTCCTTCAAAAATTAAATCAAATATTTTATAAAAATTTTACAATTTGACTTTCAAATGAATGAAAACATTTTTTTACAAAAATCAATCACTTTACTTCTTCAATATCACAACTATTCAAAATAATATCTCGGACACCAAATTTTGTTTGTCCGCTACATCGGCCATACTATTTCAAAAAGCCTCGCCTATCCGCTCCATTATTGCCAACTTAAATCGTCAAAGTTCAAAATTTTACAAAATAATAAATTATTCTATCAACAAGCAAATTTAAATTTACAATTTTCCCCCATATACAAAATTCCACGACAATACATTTTTATAATATATAAATAATTTTATTCCCTACATTTTTGTTTATATACATTTTTTCTATTTCATCACATCATTTCTAAGATACAGATGTCAATATTTTTTGTCTTTTGCAGTGCCTTTTCTAAATTTTTTTTACGTTGAATTTTAAAAGCAGCAATAAATTGTTTTGAAATCGGCACAAACTATATAAAAGTAAAACAATTTGACGCATATTTTTTGGTGCTGATTTAGGATTTAATTTTGGGTAAAAAAAATTATTTACCAAGAAAAGTTACCAGTATTATTATTTTTGCAACAGCTAAATATTGCAACAAAATAATTTTAATTTCAAGTTGATGACATATTTTGTTTGTACATACAGTTGCTCAGGAACCCTATTCTCAAGTTCACGTGATTCGATTTGCATAAAAATTATTTTGCATAATAAGTTTCTCATACGACTCTAGGATCGCTTAAAATTGGTATACTTGAATGCCACACGAATTAACACTTGCATAGAATTATAGCTAAAAAATGGCTTTACAAATGGTATTGTGGCATTATACTGAGGATTTTTAGTTGCAGTGGTTGTTTCAGTCTACTATTTTCTCATGTGAGTTTTGTTTTAATTACTTAATCTTTTTAATAATTCCATTTAATTTATTTAGGAATAAAATTTGAAGATAAATTACACTAATTATTTTTAACTTAATTTTGTTGTACAATTACCAATTACTACAACTTACATACTTTTACTAATCAGAGTCAACTTACTTTTCTCTCGGCTGTCCCTTTTTTGTTACCCAACACCTTGAAGTGATTTAAAATTTATATTATCTTCACTTTCTTCTATGTTACGTTCAAGAATGTTGCTTGTGATGCAAATGTTATGTCAAATGGCAAAAATTAGATGTTCAGAAGAATGTTTCAATGGCACATCTTTATGGCCTTCTTCCTGTTATGTTAAAAATTGTACATCTTTATCAACAGTAATCTTGGTGATGTTCCGAATAAGTCACTATTAGTACTGTGAGCATATTATTAAGTTCAAAAATTTGTTAGTACTTCTTCATATTAATTAAATGACCTTAAATCAAGACTAGTTTAATCTTTATTAGAGGTATCATCAGGATGGTGTCAATAATTGTCAAAAAATATACATAAAAGGAATTAATCTTTAGATCAATAGATTAATTAATAGAAGTTAGATCAAATGACTGAATATTGAAAAACGACCCTTAACTCATGATAATAACATAAGCCTTCATAGTTTCAGTCAAAAATAAAATTTTTTAGATTAATAGAATAGAATGTTATTTTTGCTTGATAATTAAGATAAAATTTTAATGACCCACCTTACTACAATCGAAGATGCAGCGTATTATGAAGAAAATTAATAACTGATGGGGCAAAGTGGATCACGATTCTAAATATATAATAACAAATTTTAAGAGCTAAATTTTGACGGTATCCATCTAATCAAGAGTAAAGCATCCCATCTTTCTAGATCTGTAATTTTCGAGTTCTAGGTACCTCAGGAATGTGGATACAACATTTTAACTTCCTTGTAAATAAGGAAGTAATCCCGATTTTTTTCGGTTTTCAGATTTTGACGGAAATATCCGTTTTGACCTTCCCTGAATCCATTTTGATTAGTTTTGTCGTGACGTCTGTATGTTGCATAACTCAAATACGGCAAGTCATAAAAAGTTGAAATTTTGTATTTGAGACTTATAGCATCTAGTTGTACACCTCTCATTTTTGGTTGTCTGGGCAAAAATGGCACTTTAAAGCTATACATGTAAACTAACTAACTCCACAAAATCAAAATGTTCAGGAATTACAAAAAACGTACCAACACGTTAATATTAGATTTAAAAGAAATTTCTTTTGGGCGATGAAACTTAATCATATAGCAACTAAAGGCTAATGTTCACTTGAGACAGAAAGTCTCGAGACTCATATATAAACCCATGCTAATACTAGTCTCAGTATTAGTCTCTGAGACTTAGGTATTAGCATGGTTTATATGGGAGTCTCGAGACTTTCTGTCTCAAGTGGACACTAGGCTTAAGGTTCACACATAAATTGTATGATTGTGATCATAGAACCTTTGAAATTAAAAGAAAAACGCTGTGGAGTTAGTTCCTTTTAACAATCAATGAAATTTTATAGGGAAATAATAAAATTTAGGCTTTATAGAAAAAGTTTATTCAGTTTTACATTAAAAAACCCTATGAAGGTTATAATAAGTATAAAAATAATAATCAAAATGAAATATCATAATCATGTTAAGTTAAAAATTTTTGAAAATCTTACTGTTGAAAAAGCAACTAAGTTGACAGTCTGCTACATTTGATATATCATATGTTTCGAATTTTAGAATCTCATCAGGCAGACCTAGAAAAAATTTGACTTTTAATTTTGTTTTGAGTTCATACTGTTCGGGTTAATTTAGCAGACTGTCAACTTAGTTGCTTTTTCAACAGTAAGATTTTCAAAAATTTTTAACTTAACATGATTATGATATTTCATTTTGATTATAATTTCACATGTTAATAACTATACATTATATAAAAATAATATATTTTGTTCATTATTCATTGCGAATTAAAGCGAACTATCTCCGGCATTTAGTTCCATTCTCCACTCATTCATTTTGATTAGTAAGGATTTCTAATGTACTGAGAAATCCTACATAGTTCCTTTCATCTCCAAATGATCAGATCAAAGCCTGTGTCCCACGGTCAATATTTTGATGATAATGTCATTAAATTGTTTTGATCAAAATGTATAGGTTAAGTCACATGATCAAAATTTTCATCAATATTTTGATAAAACTAGTCTGCTGTGAATGACTGATCATCAAATGTGTAGTTAAAAGCGTGTGTATTGAAAATCAAAGTGATTGAGAAAGTTGTGACAACGATTATGCTGGCCGCTACAGCTACTGTTATGGGGTATATGTATTAAAAGCAAAAATGCGAATAGAAAACAAGAAGCGTAAATGTTGGGTTAGACCTTGATTGGTAAGAAGGGATGAAGGTACCGGTACAATCGTTCGAAAATGAACATAAACAAAGCACATCAACCAATCAAAGCCGTTTTTTCATCAAAAATATAAAAACGGTCGTATTCCATCAATATATTGATGTGACGTCATTAAAATAGAAGCATTGTTTGATAGGTTATAAATTTTTATCAAAATGACCTGTTCCACGGTCAAAACGGTTTTGATAAAAATTATCATCAAAATATTGATGGAAGTATTGACTGTGGGACACAGGCTTAAAATTATAAAAAATTTACTTTTGTGGGCTTAGTTCCCTTTAACTCTCACCGATTCATTTGAGTTATTAAGAAAAGTATTAACAGCTTATTAAAACTTAAAATTGCTTTGTCGTTTAATAACGATCAATCGAACTAAAATAGTTGTACTGGCAGTGAAATACTGATGGCAACACATATTAATCAGTCAAAACAAAATTATAGTTCAAATCTGTCTGTTAACACATTGCGTGCCGCGTCATACGTATCGTATATGAATGACACAATGACAGCATTGTTTCGCGAACGGCATGAATGACGATTAAAAAATGTAATAAATCTATTTTGAGTTAGTAAAAAATAAAAAAAAGCCATGAAGATGAAGTCTAAATACAACAACAATGTAAATTCTAAGAAAACTGGAAAAGCCATTTTGAGATTTTGTGTTGAATATATCATTCAATATAGCATGCAATATTGATATTAAAAATTGTTTTCATTAAAAATGTGTTTCTCAATTTTTTTCACAAAATTTTTCCTAGAAGATGCTGCATACTTCATAGATTACAGTAATAAGTTTTTTTTCGTGGGTTGCATGTTGTGCTTTCGAGTATACTCAAAATCAACATTCTAATATCTGCTATAGTGTGCATTTTCCTGTGTTTACAATGTATTTCATCATGATACTTCAGCTAATTCTATTCATTTCATTCTATTCATAATTCACATTTCTTCTGCCCACGATATGCAGTTCAATATTTTCTTGGCCATTCTTTGGATGTGTTGAATCCATTTATCCTTATAGGTCACAATGAGTTTGTTTAAGTTCCCAATTTATAGCTCTTATCATATATCGATATTTCTGATGTGATCATGTAATGTGATCAATGTATTGAGGTATTGATAGGATATGGCTAAAAACCTTTCTTCTTGAAGGAGGTCATGTCCAGCAGTAGACGAAAATGATTGGTGATTGATTGACCCAATGTATAGCCCGCTACATATTTCAGAATCTCATTTCAATCTTCTTTCGATTCTATCTAAAAATACATTTGCAAATGATTCACAAGCTCGACCCAACTCTCTTCATTTAGTAAACATAGTTATTAAACTTCATAAACAAAATAACATTTGTCCTTCCTATCAAAAGTCCAAATTAAGATCTCTTGATGTTATTGTAAATATGTTTTTAGGAAGCTCAAAAGATATTAAAAAGTTTAAGTTCTTCTGTGTCGTTGAAAGCAATTAGAAAAGAACCAACTGTGAATGACCTACAAGAAATTCCGGTAACTTCGGACATAGATCCTGCAATGGACTTTGAAGGTAAATGTTTTGTTTATCTTATTAATTTTAGTAAAAAATTTTATTTTTATCGTTTTATCATAGGTGTAGGTAAAGAAATAGGCCAACAATTTTCTACAACGCTTCTTTGTAGAACGATAAGGATAGGTTCTTATAGATACACTCCAAAAGAGAATGTGAGTATCTTGTACAGTTTTTACAGTTTAAAATACTAATTTTGTGTTTATTATTTTAGTTGGTTATAGAATCGAAAGGAATTGTTTTTAAAATACCATCGACTACTGATCCCTCTAACATTAAATCGATCTTATTAGAAAGAAAACACATGATTAAAGTGTTGGTAAATTTTCAAAAATCGTTACCTGTTATATTTTATTACGTTGTTCCCTCATTTGCATTATATGTAAGAGAACAGCTAGGTATGGTTAAAGGTGGCGATTTTTACTTTGATCCACTTTCTACGGAAGAACCCTATAAAAGAATAACCGTGCTTGTTGAAAGTGTCAATGATGACACTAAAGTCATTTTCAAACACATTTATACAAAACCCACCAACATTATGGACGAATTAACTACAACAGAAGCCAACGATATACTTATAAAAACTTGTCCTAAAGAATTAAGTAAAGTGGTTGCTAATGCTGGTTATACAGAGATTAGAAAAATTCTTATTTATCCACCAGGTCAAGGTGGAATACCTATCAATACTGAAGACTATGTTTGTCTTGGACAAGACCAGTTCCTCAACGACGTAATTATAGACTTTTATTTAAAGTATTTAGTTTTGAATTTACCCCAAGATCTGCAGAAGAAAGTTCACGTTTTTTCTACGTTCTTTTACAAACGTTTAACTACAAAACCAATTAAACCAACAAAGTGAGTTAAATTTTATTTTTTCTTTTTTTTTTTTAAAGCAGAAACGTTATTTTAATTATTTTAGAAAAAGTCATCCAACCGAAGTAGATTCTAATTTAAGTCAAGCTCAGAAAAGACATGCACGTGTGAAGAAGTGGACAAAGAATGTAAATTTATTTGAAAAAGACTTTATTGTGGTTCCCATCAATGAAAATTGTCACTGGTTTTTAGCTATTATATGCTTTCCAGGAATGGACGGTTGTTATACCATGAATGGAAAGCCTTACGTTGTAAAAAAAGCAAATAAAATTACAAGTAAGTGGAATGCGTTAATACGAACTGTAATTCTGTTAACAGAATATTTAATTTTGTTCTAGAAAAAGATATAAGTTCTCGATTAGGAAGTGAAATTACATTTACACCAATCAAAAAAGAAAAGGAGGAAAAATCAATACCTTGTGAGGAAGACGATGCAAGTGACAAAGATGAAGCCGAGGGTGACGAAAGTGAATTGGATTCTGGCGAAGATAGTGAAGAACCTGAAAATCCAGAATCAAGTATATCTGAAACATCTACCGAGGTGGCTCCTGTAGAACCTACTAAAAGATCAGCTCGACCGCCAATAAAGCGGCCCTGTATTTTAATTTTTGATTCACTTACTGGTGCTAGTAGGGTACGTGTTGTATCAACTCTTCGTGGGTATTTGTCATGCGAGTACAAAGTTAAAATGGGTATTGACAAGTCATTTGATAGAGAAACAATAATAGGCAATTGTCCAAAAATTCCACAACAAACTAATTTTACTGATTGTGGGTTATACCTACTACAATATGTGGAACAATTTTTCAAGGTACAGAAATTGTCATTCTTCATATTTTTGTCTTAATAACGCATTTTTGTATTATGTAGGACCCGATTAAAGATTATAATATTCCAATTAAACACTTAGAAAACTGGTTCGATGAATTTGTTGTTACGAAAAAGAGAGAAGATATATCTATGCTGATTAAAGAGCTCATGCTCACTCAGAATCGTGATCCAAACCTATTACCGGATATTGCATTTCCTACATTAAATGGTAAGGTTTCAAGTTGGCATGAATAATTAATTTAACTGTTTTAAATTACAGGCAAATTAGTAGAACGTCTTCCGGAAGAGGAAGACGAAGAATTTATGGATGAATTTGAAGAAGAGGATGAGGAAGATGAAGACTACACCCTCGACAACAGCGATATTCCTAACGAAAGTGTAACTTCTGAACCTCAACTAGAATCTGACTTGGAAACTAATTTAAAGACTGCATTACCAATTAATCGTTCACGTAATCAAATCAAAATTAATTTAAATCAGAATTCTTCTTTAAGTGAAAGTCAGTCTTCGAAAGATACAAGTTTAAAATCTTTGGTAGAAAGTCCGATCAAGAATGTGTTAAAAACCAACGCTAGTAGTGAAGTTGTCCCACAAAGTAGTAGAGATGCTTTATCTTACCTCAAGTCTAAAAGAATAATTAAACATAATAAAAGTGTTGATCAGGGCGACGTAAAAAGAATTAAACTTGCAACAGAATGAAAAATTAGTTTTTTAAATCAAAAACTTATTTTCAAGTAGGTAGTTGACCATATCGTGCTTAAGTGTATTAATTCTACTACCAATTTGTGGACCTGCACAAATTTTGTAAATATTAAATTTTCAGTTCCAAATTAATTTTTACAAATCAGGCATTGTTTCTTTTTGTATTGTTAATTGTACAAACTTAACGATTTTATTCAAGTGATAGTTTATCGTGTCGGTTAAAGTAATTGTATTTATAATTTATATATTTGTGAAGCTGGCTGTGAGCATAAGATTTATGCGAATTGTTGTATATGTTGATTACATTTTAATAGCATTTGTACAAATTATAAAAGCCTAATTTATTATACATTTTTTTAACATTATACACTTTTTTTTATCAATCGCATCTGTATGTTTGCAAAAATATAACAAAATCGAATAGATAGAATGAAATAAGATTTTAGCAACAGTCAGCTCCACTTCAAAAATTTTGGTTTAATTTTAGAAAATATGATTTTAATTTTAGATTTGATTGTATTGTAAACTAATGTTACAGATGGCGCTCGTGCCATTTCTTCTCATTATTCTCCTAGGTTAATTGAGGTTATAATAAAAATTACTTTTTGTTACAAGGTAAATTTTTTTGTTATATATGTTAAATTATACTTATATTTGAAATAAAATTTTAAAAAATTACATTTTGTGCTTACTTATTCTTTCTAGAAATTCAAAAATCGCGCCAATTTTCAACATTCAAATTGCTGCTACAATATTTTTATTTTGAAATGAAATTTTGGAAAATTTTTTGCACGAAATTGTTTGTGAGATGAAGAATATTCAAGCTTTTATCCAGATTCGTTAATAAAAGTTGATAATTGATAGTTTTCAAATATTTCTTAATTCTTAAAGTGTGGTTCACCTAAATTTTGTGGTCGGATCAGTAAAAATTGATCAAATTAACCAATGGGAACGATCGTGACGTCACATTATTCGTTTATTTTAGTTATATTTTAGGGAATAATTTGTCGTCAGTTTTGTAACTTTGTTGGTGTGTTATGGCGGCTGTCTCGTAAAAACTTTACGTTTTATTCCACATGTTTAAATATATTTATTGTTATTTTTCATTTGCGTCTTAAATCATAATTTATAGGTAGGAATTTAGTGCAGACCCACAGTTTTTATAACAATAAGTTTAATTATGAATAAAAAAATTTTATGTGCAGTTTTAACGAAATTGTAAATGGAAAAATAAGAATTGTCATAATTTTCAAGATATGCATGGTAAAAGTTCTTCGGAAATTACATCGCTATTATGATTGTAGGAATGGCAGACTCTGCTAGTGAATCGGATTCTAGTAGTATTGATGGGGGCCCTATTATGATGCCTCCTAGTCCAATAACGCGAGAACAGTTACAAAAACGTATTGAAAGCTTGCAACAGCAAAATCGTGTTCTTAAAGTTGAGTTGGAGACTTACAAACTTAGAGTAAAAACTTTACAAGAAGAGAATCGTAACTTACGACAAGCTTCTGTTATTATTGTAAGTCTTTTATATTATTATATTTTTTAAGCAATCGCAACTTTTCCAGTATCCTTGAGTTAATAAGATGTATTTTGTTAAGGTTAAAGAACTTGCACTTATGTTAGTCTATTATCATTGCTCGGTGTCATTATTTGACTGATAGATATTGGTAATAGGATTCACAGATAATTTACTATAAGTTGATAACATTCTTTAAAAAATGTATTCTTCGAACTAATCGATTAACAATAATTGTTATTGTGTCATAAATTTAACAATGCAACTTTCTTTTTATTTTAACCAAATTCAAATTAATAAGGATCGTGGTGTCATTGACGAAATTGTAAAAGCTGTTTTTTAAAACTAACTAATGTTTACTTGCACTCTTTTTTGATTACATATTTACCTCTTGGCATATTTTATAATGTACTACTTGAAGTACCAGTAATCCGATTTTGGTATATCGAATGTCTTTTTCAAACTTGTACATAGGAATTTCATGTTGCTCTTAACAGTTTTGTGGATTCCTGCTTGCCTATGCAATTTACGAAAAACATTTGCTACCAACTGAAAAATAAATTCATTGAAATTCAATTTTTTTTAATAATGTAATTGACATAATTTTTAAGCAGAGTGTAAGTCTAATTAAGCATTCATGTAAGGTAACTGATGCGAAAACTGAAGACGAAAAAGCTATCGATTGCACCAAGGCGTACACTTTTTCTTTATAATAAAGTGAAAACTCCTAAAAATCACCCAGCCCATGATGAGTAGTAGTGTTGGATTTTTTAAAATAAAATCTTTCTGAATTAAAGAATTGCGATTGTACCTGAAATCACGTAAATGATACCCGGCACAAGTGGAATTGGCATTAGATCTTCACTCTTCTCTTAAGATTCTTTGCCGTTTCAGGTTTTTTTCTGTTTTTTCCGTTTTTTCTTTGTACTCTTTGTAATCATTTTATCTTATCAGATATGCTCTACCATTATTCTTCCGAGATCTGATCAAAGGTCAACCGCGTTGTTCATGATCAAGTTGCATGTGTTATGTTTGACCCTGATATATTCCCACTGGTTGCATGGCACTATGCAGTAGCTCTTCTGTAAATTGAACCAGAATCGCTTGTGTCAGCGGGAAGTTTAACTCATCATGTTTCTTGTCTATCTACAGCCGGATTTCTAGAACAAGAACTGTAATTTAGGAGCCCTTCTCGCTTTCACTTTGTCTACTTGAGCATTTGCTTTTTTTTTGTTTTTCCTCGATTGTTTACGTACTGACCTGTAGACGTAGCAAATCCGCCAAACCATCTTTCCTTGCATTCGGATTCTTGCATCCGTTTCAGATCGGAGCTGCGTATAGGATCATTGATGCCCGTACTTATAGTCACGGATCAATCCGAGGCTCAAAATGATCCTAGAATTTACCAATGAGATTACTGGAATTTAGACCGAATCGTAGCAACAGCTGTTATTTCAAGAATTGATCTCGATTCTCGGTTCAATCCATGACTATAAGTACGGACATAAGTGTAACACCAGGATTTTTCTCTTCATGAACTGGATCCACCTAGATACGAAATTAATTATCTTTTAGTATAAAAGACCCTGGCCAGGCCACAATCTTCAGCATTATTTCGAACTTCACATTTACCACTTCAATTTTATCTAGAACCAACTGCAGATCACATGGCAATTCAGGTCCGTAGCCAGGATTTCATTTCGGGGGGGGGACTCATAAAAAGCCTTTTATAAAAAGTAACATTTTCGGGGGGTCCCCTTCCGGGAATGTTTATTATTACAAACAAATGTTGTTTTTTTTAACATTTCTGGGAGGCGGGGGGAGCAGGTGCGCCCCCCTGGCTACGGGCCTGTGGCAATTCATGTCGCTATCTGTCTCGACGCCTATTTTTTCTTTAAAATTAGTTCTTAGTTTGAAGAACTAGTAACACTTACAAAGCAGATTATCTGAGGTGATTTGTAAAATATTGGACAGAGAAGAAATATCCGAGAACTGGTATGTGCAAACAATAGTACCAATATACAAGACAAAAACATCCCCTGAAGCGGCTCCAACTCGATAATAACGGATCTAGAAAGACGGAATCTTTGTTTTTCAATTAAATTCTGTTATAATTGACTATTAAATAAATTTATAATAGGTATGTTAGCAGTAACACGACTAGCAGTCGACTGTGGGCGGCCTCACCACTAAAACAAGTTCTGCAACTATTTACGTCGAGTACACGTTCCGTCAACAGAATGAGGAATTCACAGTGAAAAATTGATATTTTAGATTCTATTACTTTGAAATTAAAAAAAAAAAATTTGATGTAGGTTCTCTGCTTAATCGCTTCATTTTAATGTCCTCTTTAAAATTCCACAATAATTTTAGTGGTAACTATAAAAATTAATTAACTTGCTACACCCGAATTTACGTTAATTAGAGCTGTTAATAGATTTAAGCCAGAAAGAAGCAACGAATTAAGAAACATTACGTTGACATTTGTTTCAGCTTTTTATCGTAATTTCATCTTAGCGGGTTTCTCAGAGTTTACATGCCGACTTAATTTGAGGGTTGTTGCAGCTAATTTCTTGACCAAATATTCTAAAATCTAAAGGATACTCTTGTAAAATTACTTTTATGCCGAATAGTTCCACCGGTCCATCGTAAACAGAGGCTCTTTGTAATGCCAATCATTCCTAGCTTTGTTTCTATTTAATTGCCCCTGTGTTAATGTTAAGCTTGGTTCTTCGTCCAAGTATGCAAATGTTTCACTTAATTTTTTATTGTAGTGGACAACAACGAACTATTTTGTATACATGGAATGGCTTGATCGTTACTAAGTTACTATGCACATTGCAATATTGCTTAATTACTTGGTTCTTGAGAAGATTTGAAGTTATGATTGCTTCTGGATTTCTTCTGCTGGTTCCAGATCTTTTTACCTCCAATCAATTTTAAAAAAAAATTGGAGGTATGGTAATCGAAAAAAAATTTCAACTTTTTTTTTTTGCATTTTCGAGATCACCGTGTTCAGAAAGGTAAAGATCTGCAAAAAGTAAAAAAAAAATTTCTGTGTCGGTCTGTCTGTCTGTCTGTCGGTCGTCAAATTTTGTCGATCGATTTGCTTCCGAACCATTCAACCAATTACGACCAAATTTGGTATGGTGGTAGGGTTCACGGTGGAAAGGTGAAAATAAGGTTTTCGTCGCGATCTATCAATCAGGAGTGCCACCACAAGAAAATAATACGGGATTTTTTAAAAATATTTTGTCTTGCGATATGTTATTTTAAAGGCCTTAAAAGGCTTTATCCAGAATAGGTAAAATTAATCTTCTATCTGTCGTCTGTCAAAAATCACAAGTTGTCAAAGTTGAAACTTTAAGAGTGAATAACTCAAGAAATGCTGAAGGGATCTTACCCAAATTTGGTACGTAGGTACATTGATCCTAGTGGATATGAGAGCATATGTAATCCTTCGATAGAAATCAGTAATGCAACATGAAAAAAATAAAATTAACTTTTTTGGCAAAAACATGAAAAAAGTTTTTGTCGATCGATTTTCTCCGGCATTTCTGCGTCGATTGCAATCAAACTTATTGGACGTATGCCTCGTGGGCTGGAATGGTGAAAATAAGGTTTTGCCAGAGAAATCTTCACCAGGGCCACCACAATAAAATAAATAAAAAAAAATGAAAATGTCGTCGTATCTCCGGAAATGTTTAACCGATTCAGCTAAAATTTGGTGTGTCGATGGAGCTTTGAAAGTATAAGTATTGGTGAGAAAACAAACCGAGCCAATTGTAACAGGGCGGGGCAGGTCAGAAAAATTATAGAAAATATTAACTGAAATCTTAATTTATATATTTTTTATGAGAATTTGTCAGATGGCTGGCAAAAATAAAACAATATATTCAAAATTTTAATAAACGTCATAATTTTGTGACATATGTGTCAAAATTAGGTTAATGTTGATTTGTATACCGAGTGCAGCATAAGAATTGAGTTTAGGGCTTGTAACAATTAATTTTAGAATACGAAAACAGGTGTCGGTGGGAAATATTTTATAATATCGCCGTACGGACTGACGGAACGTTACTTTATAAGTAAAAGGTTCTGCCACTAGGTAGCGACCAAGTTTAGGCTGTTTGTTAAATTTTTTCGCAAATGTTTTCAGAATCAGTAAATCGACAGTCAGTAATTTACAAAAATTTATTTTCGAAAAATCCGCTAGATGACCGAAAAAATTTGTTGTACCAATCTTGGAGAAATTTTATTTGTGACTTCTTACGGTATTATGTGACGTATATAAAAATTTTGGAAAAAATTCAGTGGCGTACAAAAATAAAAATTTTTTTTCATTTTGGATTTTGTTAAATAAACTTTTATAGGTAGATTTAGGGTAGGGGGTGATACATATAGATATCTTTGCCAGGGCTACCGATATCTTTGTTAAGGCTACCACAATAGAAAACAAAAATGAACATTATGTCATCGTATCTCCGGACAAAATTTGGTGTGCTGGTGATTGGAGGTATTGCGGCAGAGAGTGACGACATTTTTTTTTACGTTATGCACGAGTTGCTGATGTTTGAATTTACCATTGCTTTTACTATTATATTGTTAGCTTTAAAGGGGAAATTTCCAATATAATTTATTTTCTCTTACTGCAGTCTATTGAGAAGAAGTTGATATAGCAACATTCATACCAGTGGCGTAGCCAGGAATTTAGTTCGGGGAGGCCCACGAGCGAAGTGAGTCTTGCAATAGCGTCGCAGCCAAAATTTAGAAAGTTATAAAATTACTATAAAAAATTATTTGGGGGGGGGAGGGGCCTCCCCTAACTACGCCACTGATTTATACTCATTAACGTTCTCCTTTATTTCGCTCATGCAAGCTTGAGTGTTGGTGGAATTTTGCTCAGTAATTCTTGAAGCAAGAATGAACTATTTAAATAAGTTGTCATTGTTGTCATGTTACAAGCTTTCATCGTATCACTTAAATTTTGAACAGATAATGTGAAATTTATCATGGTTTTGAGCTTATCAATTTTTGGTGTCGACACATTTTGAATATTCTGCGTGAGAAATTGTATTATAATCTCTAGCCAAGAGGTAAATATCCAGTAAAATTTTTGTACACAAGACTCGGAATTCCAAAGATTTCCAAGACTTCCAATGATTTCCAAAGAATTCCAATGGGTACAAATCAAAGTGCAATCTAAAGAATTCCAACGAATTTCAAGGATTTCCACAGAATTTCAAGGATTGTCAATGATTTCCAAGGGAATTCCAAACGAGTGTACACAAAATTTTCGGGATATTTACCCCTTGCTCTAGCCTACCAAATAACATTTTTAATATCGCAATGTAGCTCTCGAGACGCACGTGGCATGTAGCAATCATCTTCAGACAGCTACAAAGGCTTTTTATTTATTTATTTAGTAATAATAGTTATTTATGAATTGGTAGATTTCTGCATAACTACCTAATTTCAATATTATATCAATCAAGCAGGTATAAAAGTAGGTTAGAACAATTTTCATTGCAATTTAAAAGAATTAAATAAATTCGTGCAGTAGAGGGTTAATATTAAACCAGAAGAAATAGGAAACATAGTATTAATGGTGGATGAAAACGCACTACATTCTATACAGAATCCAAAATTCGACAGTAATTAGAGAGAGATTATTTTAAATAATAACTAAAGAAAACAAATGCGTCAGCAAAAGAACTAAAAGGAGAAAGGGAAACTTTAATTAACTTGTTATTTTGAAGTTCTAATTTAATTAATTTTCACAAGTTAAGAATTTATATAATTAGATAATAACTGTATGCAGATGCTAGGAGCTAGTGTGATCATGATAAGGACGAGAAGGAAAATAAAAGAGATCTTTAAAAATATGGATTATCATCATCAAATCATTTTCGTCTAATGCTGGACATGCCCTCCTTCAAGAAGATGGGTTTTTAGAAATACCCTACCACACTGGTCAGTGCTGATTGGTAGGGGTTGAACAGTGAAAGTATGAAAACAGTGATTTTATACTGTCACTAGTAATTTTACACATTCAGTGATAAGACTACTTAAAGTGTAATTCATTTTTATTAACCTGCTTTTACTAGTCATTTTAGATAATAAGTTAGATAATAGATAGATAGTAAGTTAAATACAGTTTAAAATTGTGTTGTACGTAACCCAAAAGTCGTATGTATCTTTTAAAAAAGACGAATTGGCCACCAGACACTGCAAGGGCAGATACAAGGAAGGGACAATCAACAAAGTCGACTAAATTTTGTTGAAATTATTACCAAAAAATACCTAATTAAACTCTTCCTCTTCCTCGACCGGGGTTTTGCAAAATGCTACTGTAAGATAAAATGTCAAACACATCGATGATGGAAAAAATGAAAATCTGGGCACTTCTAACCCAGACAACACAAACTCATCTTCTGGATGGCCATTGGATGTATTAAGATAATCTGGTATCCAGAGGATATCTATGTTGGACTAGTAAATACAGTGGATATGTAGTGGACGTCTAGGTGTAGATGTGTAGATGTTCAACGTATTATATCTAATAATAGATATCCAGATGAAGTTCTGGATATACATATATTATCTGAACTGGAGCTGGATATCCAGTAGATATTGAGTGTCATCCGGGAAATGTCACAATTCAATAAAATATTGTATTTTAAATTTATTGTAGATTATATTTATATTATAATCTTCTGTATTACTGTTACTAGTGCATTATAGTAATTATCATAATATGTAGAGTAAGTGCTTATTCACAATGTACGTAAGAAATAAGACTTCCATAAGACTTGAAAAAATATAAATAAAAGCTTAACTGTGCTGTCACAATCATGTTAACGTAACGTAGTTGACTTAACCTTGAACAAATGCTCCAATCTAAAGCCATCTTTCCGACGATCTACCAATCAAATGCGAGAGTTATTTCAAGGTTAAGTCGACTAAGTTACGTTAACATGATTGTGACAGGGCAGTAAGGGTCTATGGGAGATACAATCAGAGGCAAAATTAGGGATTAATTTGAATTTCACGAATATTGGCCTTATGCGTGTAGTAAGATATTTTTTAAATGTCATAAACGACAAACATTGTTATAAAAATGCATGTAGAAAGGTGTTTACGTCCAAGACTAGCGAAAGATGTACATTCTAAGCAGTTTTATAGCCTGGAATGTGATACGTTACCGTAGTGTTTGTAATAAACTTGCATATAAGGGGATATAGTAGTGTATATATAAAGGTTACGTGATATTGCATATAAAGGGAAAGCACTCCGCACCGCTTTCTCACTATATACAATAATATAATTTATACAATTCGTGACCTACTATCTTGCTACGGCGGATGTTGATAAGATAAGATGCTGGGACTTATATTATATTCCAACCCGTTCTAAAAAAGTTAATATTTATTTTAAAAGTGTAATTTTTGTTATCAGTTTATGTTTTTATTTTGGAAAGGACTTGTCTTGGACGTAAAGCTAGATACAGTGACTCGCTGGGAAAGTGACATTTCGTGTTCGTAAGCTATCAGAACTCGCTATCGCTCGTTCTGATAATATATTGCTTACGAACTATCGCTTTCTCCAGCTCGTCTGTAAATAGCTATTTTTCTTTTAAATCGGTTTATTATACTGAAATTACGAATATTGACTTTATTCAATCTAGACTAGAACACTGCCTTAAAACATCGATAAAACCCGAGATACATAGGATCTACCAATAAGAACGATAGAACTTGTTTTATTAATTATAACTCGTCCGTGTAAGATAAAATGGATTTGTTTGTATTTATTTGAAGCTCAGTTCATACCATTTATGTTTTGAACAAAATATTCTTTAAATGTTCACCTCTTGATCGTTGACACACACGCATTCGATGGGTGCAATTTTTGATGACTTTTCCAAGTAAGGCTGGCTGAATACCAAGAATTACTCGCTCGATGTTGACTTTCTTTGCGGTTCATTAGCGTAAACTAATGACTTGACGTAGCCCCAAAGAAAGAAGTCCAGCGGAGTTAAGTCACACGATCGCGGTGGCCAGTTGACAATAGTCTAATTTTACGAACTTTTTGAGATGATCGACTCCCCGAACTTTTCTTTCAATAAGTCGATTGTTTCGTTCGAAATGTGGCATGGTGCGCTGTCCTGTTGAAACCACATCTTTCCCAGATCCATTTCATCTAATTGTGGCCACACAAACATCTGACAGCTTCTCACTGCTCATTTTCAAAGAAGTAAGGTCCAGTGATGCCTCCGGACCACAAATCGCACCAAACAGTAACTGTTTTTGGATGCAAGTTACTCTCATGGACCATCTGTTAATTTGTTTCACCCCAGTAACGGATATTCTGCTTATTATCGAAGTTTATTAAAATTCATGTAATGCTCTTAAACGTAGCTCGAACAGAGCTCCCACTTTGGTAATATAATTTTACGATTTTGCAAACGTTCTTGCGGAGTCAGTCTTGCCATGATGAAATGGTGAGCCTTACTGAATAAAATACACTATGACAGACATCAATATCATTTATAATATGGCGGCAATACCTATCCAAAGTTCTATCACTCTTATTGGTAGACCCTATATACATATGTACATGATATTTATAAAACCAACAAGTTTTAAAAGTTTTTAAGGTCCTTTTCACAATGGTATCTATTAGAGAAGAATGCGGGACTACTTTTCTTCCCGTCCCGCAATGCCGCCTCGTTCTGTAGGTCCCGCACGTCACGCGGGACCTGCACAAATTTGAACTACAAAGATAACAATAATTGGCCGCCTGTGCCAGCTAGTTGATGTAACTAAATAACGTAATTATTTTTTACTTTTTAGTGCATTTTTTTCACAGTGGTTTTTTTAATGTCAGTTTTATTTTAATCCTTTAACGGTTTTAACGGACAAAATTGGCAATCCGTCCCGCGCGGGACTGTATATTTTGTCAGGACGGAATTTTTCCCATCCCGCATTCTTCTCTAGTATCTATATAATTTTTGGAGATTTTAACTTGGCACGCTATTGGTACATGTTCGATCTCGGACATATTTTGGTTTTATTTTTTTGGTTCCTATACGTTCTCAATGAAGTAGCGAATAAAGTTAAAATTTTTTTTTGCATATAACAAAATAACTCCAGTTTTATTCAATTTTTAGATTAAGGTCTTATTTGTATAAATATGTAATTTTTTATATATTATGTACATTGTGAATAAGCACTTCCTAGTGATTTCCCACTTTTCCTAGGGAATCCAATCATATATTTAATTTTTCTTTATGACTCATTTTTAACTTTCGCTAATTTGATCAGTGAGCGTGTAAAAGCATTAGTAAGTAAATATTATATATACAACCACTGGTTTTCCTACCTTCACTGTAACACATAAAAGTAAAACATTATACCAAAAAAAAAGGTTCCAATAAAAGCAATAATTAAAACAAAGAAGAAGCATAGAATGGCATTCCTTAAAAAATATAAATCAGAAGCTAATAAAAAAAATAATTTTAAAACTAAAAAAGATTTTCAAAGTACCGAAGAAATACTCGATTTGCTTCTTTTTGTGTAATAAATTTAAAAATAATATTTAGTAGGTAAATTAATGAAAGTAACAATATCATTTGAAAAGAGGAATTCTATAAAGATGACTGGCGCCGCGTGACATCGTTTATGTTCGTGGAACGATATTTGTATAATCCAGCAACTTGGATCATCCGGCAATGTTATGGTTTCACCTCCCCTCCCCCACCTTGTGGAATAATCCATTTTTCACAGTAATTGTGTCTACGGGGTTTCTTCTACAATATGAAGGTGTCGTATAAATTGTATATATTGCGCCACGATATTAAAAATGTATTCTTGACTGCGGCTATCCCCCTCCTTTTTTTACTACTTATAGAGAGACGCCCATAACCATAGATTGTGGAAACTTTCTACATTGTTGTTGGTACGTGGCATACCACTCAAAGCCCGCGTGTGTACATTCCATAAAGAAATGGGAAACAGGCTCAATTCAATTCAAGAAATAAAAATATAATATGTTTCAAAGTACGAAACAATTTCTTGTGCAAGATCATCATCATCACTCTTTGTATATTATTATTCATTATTTTTTAATGAATGTTAACCCAGAACTCGAATAGGTGCTACTAGCAAGGGGTGGCTAAATTTAAAAAAAGAAAAACATTTTAAATAATAAAAATAATTCAAATAATGAATAGATGTGTGGTAGTGGTAGCAAAATCAGGTAGCGAAATGTCCTAGTAGCGAAATGTCCCGGTAGAGAAGTGTCCGGGTGCGAAATGTCCAGGAGCGAAGTGTCCTAGAACCATATTATGGTTTGAAATTCCATCCAACATCTAAAAAAATCATTCGTAATGGCTGTATTACAACATGCAGCTTATTCTACAAGCTGTAGCTATTCTACAACTCCTGGACAAAAACGTGTTTATAGTGTTAGAGCGCTGCGTACTTTATTTTCGTAGCCGGTGATTTGATCCCCAGTAAATTGGTCCCCGGTAAAAAGATCCCCTGGTAATTTCGTCCCCGGTAATTTCACCTCCTGGTAATTTGATCGCCTGGCAATTTCACCCCTTGATAATTAGATCCCCGGTAATTTGATCACAATTTTTTTAAAATTGACCAAATTTGGTCAATTTTACTAAAATTTTAAAAATTGTGAACTGGGCCAAAAGCAAATTTTAGTAAAATTTTGGAAATGAATTTTCAAGCAAGCTAAATTTAAAGAAATTTATTTTTTTGTTGGTATAGTAGTATAGTTAAAAAATTATTTATTTTTTTATGGTAAAAAATGCGAAAAGGTAGATCTGTGCGCAGGCATGGGGCGGTTATCTAAGTTAGTGTTAGTTTAAGTTATATTTTAATAAGATGGTTTATAAAAGAGAAATCTGGGCGAAAAGGGATATCTGTGCGAAGACTTGGGTCGGTTATGTAGGTTACTGTTAGTTTATGTTATTTTTTAACGAGAAAGCTCATAAAAGAGACATCTGTGCGCAGACATGGGTTGCTATGTAGGTTAGTGTTAGTTTATATATTATTTTTTAGCGAGATGGCTCATAAAAGAGAGCTCCGTGAGAAAAGGTAGATCTTTGGACATGGGTCCAAATTTGCATTTGGCCCAGTTTACCATTTTAAAAATTTTAGTAAAATCTAATTACCAAGAGGTGTAATTACCGAGCGGTGAAATTTACCAGGGGATCTAATTACCAAGGGGTAAAATTACCTGGGGTGAATATACTATAGGGATGAAATTAGCGGGGGTTAAATTTCCCGTGATCTATTTGCCAGGGGATCAAATTTTCAAGGAGTGAAATGACCGGGGTGAAAATACCGGGGGTAAAATTACCAGGGGTCAAATTAGCGGGGATCAATTTACCAGGGGATCACATTACCGAGCGGTGAAATTACCGGGGATCAATTTTCCTCGGGGATTAACCATCAACCATTTCATTGACTTTCAACCATCGGTGGAAAGTGGTGCCGTCCGAAAATTTGATCCCCCAATGAAATAATGAGTAAATCTTTTGTCTCTTGCCGGTTTGTATATGTTTTTATGATTGTTTATAGCGAAATATTTGTTATAACGAGTAAGTAGGCTTGTCCCTTGAGTTCTCGTTATAGAGAACTTATGAACTTATTATGACATAGGCTCGTCATAATTCATAACGATGGTTTGCAATTATGACGAGACTTGAAGTTCCGTGACGACTACTATATCTGCAAGTGGAAGGTTTAGGTTTGCTTTTCAACGGTGATAGTTTTTTTCTTTGCAATTGCAAACTATTTCCAATATCATTAAACTGAAAAAACATTTTTGAGTCATTGCATCCCTTTCTTTCAGGCCACATAAGTTGGCCTCTAACAAGAGATTCACTTCAATTTCAAATATTTTACCTTTTCTTCTTTTTTACTGTGTAAAATTGGCAATTAAAAATTTAGTTATGCTAAACCATCTATCGACTTTTACAGGGATAATTTAGAGAATAGTATTTATCTTGAGGTAGAAAATTTAGGAAGGATTTCATTTTAGTGAGTTTGCTCGATTTCTAAAATAATATCTTGACGTTTGTTTTTTATCATTGCCTGTTTTCACGCTCGAAAAATGATTCCATGCACTGTAGCATTGGAATTGAAACATGTCTTCTTAAATTTACATTTGGCTTGGTAAAGGTACGTTATAAATAAATACATCTATCACCTTAAACTTTTATTTATAAAATTTATTTACGTAAAAGTTGAGAATTGGTATGTCAGTATTTATGCGTAATTATTAGGTATATTATTGAAATATTGCCAAGTTTATTGTTTTAATAATTTGTTTATTCCACATTATGAATGGAATTGTTTCTTTCGTAAAAATATCAATCGCTTTATTTATAATTTAGTTGCCAGGATAAAGAAATATATTTTTCTTTTAGCAAGCAAAGGCGGAACAAGAGGAAGAGTTTATTTCCAATACCCTGCTGAAGAAGATTCAAGCATTAAAGAAAGAAAAAGAATCGTTAGCGCATCATTACGAGCGAGAGGAAGAATGCCTCACAAACGATTTATCTAGGAAACTAACGCAATTAAGACAAGAAAAGTGTCGCCTGGAACAAACTTTAGAACAGGAACAGGAATGTCTTGTCAATCGACTTATGCGAAAAATTGAAAAATTAGAAGCAGAAACTCTTGCTAAGCAAACTAATTTGGAGCAATTACGTCGCGAGAAGGTAGCCCTCATAATAAACTTATAATTTGGTGTTTTTAATGGTTTTGTGTTTAGGTGGAGCTTGAAAATACTTTGGAGCAAGAGCAAGAAGCGTTGGTGAATAAATTATGGAAACGCATGGATAAGTTGGAGACAGAAAAGCGAATGTTACAAATTAAATTGGATCAACCTGTTTCGGATCCTGCTAGTCCACGTGACATAAACAATGGCGATAAAGCTAGCAATCTTAGTGCTCATATTCAAACTTTGCGCAATGAAGTAAATCGACTTCGTCAAAATTTACAGATTAGTCAACAAGAACATGCAGAAAAGATGCAACGTTATGCGCAGGAAGAACGGAGCATTAAGGAAGAAAATCTTAGGTAATATTAATTATTATGGTTAATAATTTATTTGTTAATGAACATTTTTTCTAAGGTTGCAAAGGAAATTACAATTAGAAGTAGAAAGGCGTGAAGCGCTATGTAGGCATTTATCCGAGAGCGAAAGTTCTCTTGAAATGGAAGAAGAGCGTCATTATAACGAACAAGTTTTGGGAAACCGTCAACACACTGTTTCACCTACACCATATGCTCGTTCACCCAGCCAAAGCCGACCTCTTAGTCCAGGTAAGAAAGTATATAAAATTACGGAGCGATGCAAAAAATGTACCTATTTTGTTTAGGATTATCGTTGCAAGCTCCTTCTCCTCGCGATTCTCTAATAGCTATCCAACCTCGTTGCCATAATTGTGGTCAACAAGTACCTTTTACGCAACCTATTAACTCGAACAGTCCTCCTGCACCGGCCCATCGGCGTACCAGCGAACGTTTTATAAAGCCTGCCATACCCGCTCCTCAACCAGCTAGTCCGATGGATACATCTGTTAATAAGGAATAAACAGTGAGTTATATTTTATAAATATATATAGATAGAGTGGCTTCCTTACAACGAGTTCTTTCATGGTGTCCAACTGTGTTTTTATAAGTAACATTGGAAAACAAATTAAGGAAAATTCTTGATTTAATGAATTTTATGAATTTAAATTATTTTAATCTTATAACTTAATTTTACACCTTTTCTTTGAGAGGTTGCCTATTGTGGGGGTAACGTGGCATGCTCTCCACCGCTTCCTTTTAAGATCAAGTGTAGCTCTAGATCATATAAAGAAGGTCATTGGCTTACTAAGTTGGTCGAACAATTGCTGACGCTAAGGTACCTAGTTTGAATCTGGAGAGAATTTAAACTTTCTCAAAATCGTCTCTGTGCTGTTTACATGGGATCTAAATGCCGAAACCTTTTTCCTCGAGGCGAGGTGCCTTAATATAATCTTATAATCACTTATTAAGTGATGCTATGAAAGAATTCGTCTTAGGTCGACCACTTAGAATCACAAAAAGTCTTTTAGATTACTTTTGTAAATTTTGTTAAATTACAGATACCAAGAACAAAAATTAAAATCTTTGATGAAGAAATGGACTTAACTTTGCACTTTTGAGGTTTGTTTTTAATTTATAAATTGTGTTGAAATGTCTGTCATTTTTAAGTGACATTATTTAACTCACTTTTAATTTTTAATGTTTTTAATTTTGTTAATTTTGCTGTTGTGCACTATTTATAATTTATTGATATAAATACAGCTTCAGCTGCTATATAAAAAATGATTACATGCTGCTTGACTACAATTACATATTGGGTGTTGTACTTAAAAAATATAATAGTATAATATTCGACATCAAATTATAATTAATTGTGCATAAATGTTGAAAACATTTACCATGTTTAACTCAAAATTTGTGTAAACAAAAAAATTAATAGTTATTTGTCAACGACATTTCTATTGTGATTTAAAATTTATAAAAAAAAACAATTAAGATAATTTTAGACTTGGAAGTGAATCTTGGTATGAATAGTTTTGATGTACTAATAGGAATTTTTCAGTTTCTGATTTAAACATATACAAGCAAGCTTTAAAAAACATTTACAGGTAGTAGATCGTTTTAAATCAAATTTAGAATTATAAATGTTTGCTCAAATTCTAAATGTGAAAGAGTTTATTTCTACCGTAGAAGTTCTATAGAAGCCAATATTGATTAGTGTCAAATAATTTTAAATTTTCATTTTAATAAATTCCATTTATCGATCAAACGAATGATCAAAATATTTTGTTATAACAAAGTTGCACTTCTATGATAGATGTCTCCTTATAAAATGCAGTTGTTCTCAAAAATGTTCTTATTATTTTTTTACAAACACTGGACGTGTTTTAATAAATTCTAGGTGTTTACTCGACAATACAATTGTCAGAATTGCCAAATAATAAACTTGAATTGTTTGTGACGAATAGATGCCATAGTATAGATGCATTTTAGATTTAAGTTTTTTTGCTTTTAAATTTTAAGCTTAATACAGGGTTTTTCCATTGGTTTTCTTTACCTTTTTAACATAGAAAGAATTAATTAGTTGAAAAAGAATTTTACTTGAATAATAATCTGATATTGTGCTTTTTTATTAATAACTTTAGTATTGTTATTTATTATTGTAATACATATCATTATTAAAAGCGAATGAACTCATTATTGATTTTATTGCGTTTGGAATGCTAACGTGTGTGTTTAGATTAACTGTGTTGGTTTCATTTCGAAACACTTGGCAAGTGTATAATTATAAATAATGTTGAGTGTAAAATTATGGTCATTCCCAATTACTATATTTTAAATTAATTGTTGAATAATAATTTAATTACCAAAATTTTACGATTGCTAGAGGGACTGTAAAAAATATGATAAAGTGATATTAGATGTAAACTTTGAATTATTGTTGGACATTGGCTGTGTTCTTTATGATTCGATTTTCTTTTTTTCTATAAATTTTTCAGTAAATTGGAAAGCATTAATTTTGTTTATTTTTTATTGCCAATAAAAAATTGGTCTTATGAGAAAATGCAATAAAGTGGTGGTAGTACGAAGTATTGTTAATTTACGTTTGTAGTTTACTGCACTATTAATTTTACTTTAATAGAAAATACTATTTTAACCACCTATTAATCTAATTTGTATTGTTTTGTGCAGTAATTTTAAAAATATCTTCTCACAAATATTTTGGTTTTTTAAAGAATACTGAATTTATAGATTGGCTTACTAAATAGAGAAGACCACGCGCAAGTTTGGCGGATTTTATTAAATCCAATTGACGAGTTTCATTTTTTTTGTAATGTTAAAAACTAGGACTGCACACAAGTAGTACTCATAAAATGGTAAATGCAATTTCTGCAAAATACTGCAATTGGTCAAACTTGCACGAACTTTTTCTCTTTATTAGTTATAAAAGCAATTACAGTAGTAGCATTATAATAATAAAATGTGTGCTTATCATTGGCGTAACTTTATAAAAAGTAGTTTTTATATTATAACACTACAATTTAATTTGGATAAGTTGAACCAATTTCTCTTGAAACTATTTTTAAATTAATCAAATTTGCTTTTTACGCTGATGATGTCTGCATCAAAATAATATGTATGTTTTTTAGATTATGTAATTTTGAGTGATATATTACAATGCTGTATTGGTATACAAATAAAAGGTTTCCGCTAGTACTTTTCTTTTCAATTTTTTTCTTATTATAAATTAGCATTTTTTAAATAGTATTAATGCATATTGTAGAAGTCACCGAACTCCATGTGCCCATTAAATTACATGCAAAATGAAAAATTGGTAAATAAAAATTGGTTAGTAGGTACATTGTTGATGAAATTATAATATATTATATACATTTACGGTTTTTAAATTATGGCTTACTTATTAAAAAGGCCGGAAAACTATTTGTTTTGAATTGTTTAAATTTTTTGTTATGATTAGAGATGGAATTTTTAGGTTTTTACCTTTTTTTATTTTAGCTCCTATTTTTATAATATTAGTACCAAAACTTGTTTCACGAAAAACTACGTTATATAAACCCTATTTGTTTTGATCTTTTTTTGCCTTTTTTTCATTTTTACGACCTACTTTAAAATTTTGGAAACTTTTTTTTAATTTGCAGTTGAAATTGAAAAAAATGTAATTTAGTTCAGATTAATTTGAATTAATCACATTTTTTTTTTAATTTAAATTTGGTGTCCGGTGTACCGGTTGGTTTGACGGTTTGTTTTGTAAAATTTGTGGTAAAATTTTAATTGTGAAAAACAATCTCATCTTGTTTAACAGGAAGCATTTAAAAACTTCATAATACCAACCCAAAATAGCATTTTTAGTACCTCTTTAGGTACCTTTTTTTGAATTTATATGGTCTAAAATGACTTTTTTTAGAACCTTTTTTTGAATTTTTACGACCTAAATATCTCAAAGTTAGCCTTTGAAAAGCAGTTTGAACTTCATTTCACAATAGGACTAAAAATTAATTTAGCTGCTCCACAATCTTCTAGTTTAAATGTTTACATATTGTAATTGTTCTTCTTTCAAGTGCAGTGCTAGGTCTCCCTGACGCTGGCAATCACTTCAGCTAGCGCACACCAATCCAGTGTGTGTCCAATAACCAGAACTGTTGTTTTGTTTTGACGTTTCTTATAACATGGCCAAGATAGGAGATCTTTCTGCATTTGATAGTCGTTAGCAGTGAATTAAAAGGTGAAGAAATTGGGCATTAGTCATACTGCTGTTACAATAAACCAAAAAGTGCAAGTACCACAAACTAAAGGGTTTTCCAATAAGAACTTGACAACTTTTTTTTTAAATATAACCCAAACCATTTGAGATATTGCGAAAATTTTATTATTGGCTTGAAGTACAATCAAAACATTTATGTATAGAATTCAACTTCGTTCATATGTCCACCACAGGCACGTTTGCAGCGGTCGTTTAGTTGAAGCCAATTTTTGATGACTCAGTCACACATTTCGACGGAAACGGCCGCTATCTCTCGTTCAATATTGGCGCTCAGCTCCTTTAACGACGCCGGCTTGCTGGCATAGACCAATAATTTAACGAAAACGTACGTCGCTTCATATGATCGAGTGGCTTTAGTTCTTGTCTTAACTTGATCTTATAAGGGTGCAAACCAATTCTTTTACAAAATTCGCCAAAGTGTGGTCTGAGCTATGCCCAATTCTTCAAAACGCCGTGGAATGAACCGTTTTGGTTCATTTGCGACGGACGCTTAAACGGCAGCAATATTTTCGGCACTTAGACCAACCTGTCGGCTCCGCCTCGCAAATGCAAAAATTGCTTGTCAAACAAAGTTTCACTTTTAATCCGAATAAGACAATGTACTATTAGGCAGTTTTGAGAAAACACAATCATAATTTTCACCCATTTTTTTCTCAATTAACATTTTCATATTTTGTTTTTGAGCTCAGACATGGGCAGTTGTTTTAAATGGCCACCATTATTTTTCTTCCAATTTGAATAACCACATGCTCTTTAATAGATATGTGTAAAAATATGAGCTTGAAGAGGAAAGTTTAACTAGCCATTTGATAAACTACAGAATATAATTGTTTTCTTTTTCATAATTACTGAAATAATCAGTTTGAATCAATTTTGTCAAACCTTGCTGTTGGTATAAGCCTAATATATGATTAGGTATAATGTAAAATTTTGCTCCTGTTCACATTTAGGGCTAATTATTTCAAAAATTCGGTACTAATCACCAATTTTGGCAAAGGTAACTTTTTTACATCGGTGAATAAAAATATGGGTTGCCATTTAAAACAATTTCCAATGACAGCTGAAAATCAAAACATAAGAAATCACTGTATGAACTTTTTACAATTTATTGTAGAAATCAAAGATAAACTGATTCTGTAAAAGATTGTTTATTTTTTCTTTATCATGAACAATACATTTAATGTGCCTTGGCAGATAACCTCTTGTCTCTTTCTTCAGCGATGGATAACTTGATACCCTTGGCTTTAGGTAAGGAAACGAAAGCTTTGCTGCCTTTTCCAATGATGAAAACGTTATTTAATCTAAACAAAAACAGACATGTCAACCACGAAAACAAATTACGATATAATATGTTACAAAATGTTTTCTACTTGGGTAATACTATTTTAGTAAAAGTAAACTAATTAGTGACCTATAGTAGAAAAATTAATTTAGGCCACACTTTGACCATGTTTTGCTATAATTAAACAAACACAGCTTCGATAGGGCCCATCAATTAAAATAATGTCGTGTGCTTACCTGGTGGCAAATGTATGACCGTTGGCATCCTTAATGTGTACAATGTCAAATGAACCTGGATGACGTTCACGGTTCATTACCGTACCTACACGACCTAAATTCCTGCCTCCAGTTATCATACACAAATTTCCAGATTCAAATTTAATGATATCCAAAATTTTAGTGGTTCCAATGTCCAACTGAATGGTATCATTGACCTTAATAATAGGGTCAGGGTAGCGGATGGTTCTACCATCGTGAGTCACAATGAATGGAATTCCTTTAGGTCCAGTTTGTACTTTTCGTACTTTGCATAATTTGTACTGAAAAGAGAAGAGTATTTACCAAGTTTCGTTTAAGATACTTAAAAATTCATATAATAATAAATAATGTATTCTGTATGGGTAATACGGATAATAGTAAAAAATTCAACTAATCAGTGACCTTATTACAGAATTATTAATTTAGGCTACACTTTGACTATAAATTTTTATTAAATTAAAAATCCTAGCTTCGATAGAGCCCACTTTCAATTGCTCAGATGAGTAAGAACTAGATCATAGCAATTCATTAAAAAATCGAGGAGAATAACAATCCTCAACTCGAAGGTGCCAATTATTGATACATCATAGCAAATGATATAAATAAACATAATTTTAAAAAAAATACATACTTTTGCTTCTTCAGCTGTAATACGATGAATAGCAAAACGTCCTTTAACATCATAAATCAATCTGAAAAATTCTCCAGTTTTCTCAATGGTGACTACATCTAAAATAAAAAATTGCGTCAACTTACAAATATAAGAAAGTTAGCATAATTCAAACTTACCCATAAAACCTGCAGGATAATTCGGATCGGTCCTGACTTTTCCGTCAACTTTGATAAGTCTCTGCATGACGATTTTTTTAACCTCACAATTTGTGAGAGCATACTTAAGCCTGTTTCTCAAAAATATAACCAAGGGAAGCGATTCTCTCAATTTATGGGGACCAGTGTTTGGCCGCGGGGCAAACACTCCTCCCAACTTGTCCAACATCCATGATTTTGGAGCATTTAAACGCTTTAAATGTTTTTTCGGTCCGCGAGCCTGTACAAAAGAACATCTTTAGTAAACAAATTAAAATCAAACGGAACTAAAATGTGGCTTTCGACAAATTTCTACAATACCGAAAAGAATTTAACCACAAAAGAAGCGTGAATTTGTTACCATGTTTTATTCACGTTGCCAATTTTTAAAAAATATTGAAGTAAACAAGAAAAATACTGTAAAGTAAGAAATACTTCAGTGAAAAAAGTTAAAATTGCACTGAATTAACACAGATGATTAAAGAAAAATATAATTTCAACGTGTACTCACCATGATTGAATCGTTTTACAAATATGAAAGAATGCGCACGTCCTTGATCACTGCAACATCATAATAAAGTGAATTTCCACTAGGTGGAGACCGATTATAAACAATGTTGCCAATACATGGTTTTAGGGGATTGCAAATTTGAATTTTCAAAAAATAATAATTTTAATTTAAAGTTTATTTGAAATTGCTAAACTAAAATTTTTGATACTTGATAGAAACAGAATTTAAATGTTAAATTTGTTTAATAAGTTATATTACAAATAATGTGGAATTTGTTGTAAACAAACTAAAAGCAGTGGCGTGCTTGCATATCAGAGAATATTTACTAAAATAAAAATATTTTTTTGCTCAACTATTTAGGAGTAATTAATTTTAGAAATTGCAAATTATAAAACATATCTCAAAAAATTGGTTGTGACATAAAGATAGGTTACTAAAATATTTATTTTTAATATATTTAAAACTAGCTGGATACCCGGCTTTGCACGGGGGGGGGGTCTTATTAAAAATAAAATACTTTGCCTTTGTCTGAAGTATAACTACAAATAAAATATCTACTTTGTCCTTATATAACAACAATACTTCATGTAGTCACAACAAAACTTCGTATTAGCCACCAAGAATTTATTAAATTTTGAGATGTGATCAGTTGAAAGATAATCATTAAAAGTTAATAAACGTTTTGCTTCGAACTGTTCGTTGTTCTTCTGATGTAATCCGCTATCATTCAGCTATTAACCAGCTATCGACCGCTCACATGTTTAATGAGATTTATGTATGTAATGTTGATTATTATAAAAAAAATTCTCATTATTTTATTATCAATATAAAAATTAAATCTTTTATATACTTTATTCAAAATAAATTTTATAAAAAGTTATAGACGATTACTTCAAATTAATGATCCCGCGCATTTACTCAAATAATCATTATTTTAGGCATCCCTCAGCAAAAAAAGTAATATTTTTATATACTTTGCTAAGTCAGAGACAATTGAACCATTGACTATTGAAGAGAATATTAATCCACAATCCAGCCACATATTTGTACCAGGCCCGTAGCCAGGATTTCATTTGGGGGGGGGGGGCACTTATAAAAAACCTTTTGTAAAAAGTAACATTTTCGGGGATCCCCTTCCGGAAATTTTTATTGTTACAAACAAATCTTGTTTTTTTTTTACATTTGGGGGGGGGGGGCACGTGCCCCTAGGTGCCCCCCTCTTGGCTACGGGCCTGATTCGTACTATATCAGTACCAGTATTCATACCATAACTATGTTTGTTGTGGTATTTCACCAAACGTTAGGCATTTTTGATAGGGAATGGGACATTTTGCCATGGGCATTTTACCGTCGCCGCTTCGCCGTTCACCATTTCGCCGTAGCCGTTTTGCTGACGGTTCAAACTCTATATTTTTTAATATAAGGTACGATAATATTATATTATCTTATATAAATGAAAAATTTATAATTTTAATTTAGTCTTCAGATTTAATAATCTCAATTATGTGAGCGTTTTTTGTTGATATTTGATATTTTAAAAATATTATTATAATAATGAAAGTATAATCAACATAATTATTAATTATGTAGATAACTTATAACTTTTAAGATCTTCAATTAAAAGTACGAAAAATTATTATGTATCTTTTAAATCTTATCCATTTTCTAAAAATATATTCACAAAATTTATTACAAAATCATAATAAATAATAGCATCGTACAGTAATACCTATAGTATCTCCTATTTATATATTTCGCTGTTGATTATTTTATTTTTAATGTTTTTATTAATATATTTATATAGGTATCATTTTGTTTTATTTACTATTTTTTCATGTCAAAGTTTGGGCGTTAAAATAATAATGACTGCGCACTAAACTTTTCAGCTAAAACGTAATCAGTTAGTGCTACCACGTCAAACTTTTTAGCTTTAAGAGGCATAATTATTTGGAAACATGCGGTATAACCTCAACTAACGTGAACAAACCTTTTAAACATATTTAGCTGTGAACGGATGCACAGTTTTAAAAAACAGTGGAACCGATCCATTATCAGCAATGAGGTGATAATAAAAGTAAACTGCTTAGTGCGATTGCAATGTTGTTTATTATTTTAATTAATAATTGTTGTAATAAAAATCATGGAAACTTGGTTAAACGATAAATCAGCAATCGACACACACGAAACGGAAAGTTGTAATAATTTCGGTAATATTTTAATAACGCACGATTTGCAAGACTGTATCGACGATAGTTTAGATTTTTCGTTTAATAAAGTTTATCAAGAACTGCCCATCGAAAATTACAATAGTTTCTCCAACGAAAGTGAAAAGTCAACTTATATAGAAAAATTCCAAGATGATCCAAACAATGGGTAAGATTTTTTAATCAAAAAAATTGCTGGTATCAAATTTCGGTGTTGTAATTAAGAAGTGAGGTTATGTGGCAAATGACGTATTGAAGGATTCTTTCAGGATAAGTTTTAACTTGCCGCTAGTTCTATTCGTAAATTTACAACGAAAGTTGGTACTTTATTTAAATTTTTGTAAAATTTTAGTTTACCAGAAAGTCAGTTTGTGCACCATTAATTTTATGTATGTTGTAGGTACATTAACCAAACCATATCTTCAGATGAAATTTATATACCAGTTAATCCCGAAGTAATAAAAGACGTAGATGAAGAATTATTAGATGAATCTTCAAACAATGCAATTACGGATTTTAATAATGGAGATTCAAAATTCAACCGATTTTATTGTGAATACGATGGTTGCACTCGAACGTACAGCACCATCGGAAATCTTCGAACTCACATGAAAACTCATAAAGGTGAGTTTCAAAAAGCTCAAACTTCCAGTAAAATGTTTAATTTATAAAGTGTTTGATATTTTTGTACGTTTCTGTGGTTTATCAAAATATATTGATAAATATTGTTGTTTAGCTAACCTGGAATTTGTAAATAATTCAGTAAGTATTTATGAAAGTACTATACTTTGTTACGTTTATAAGTAATATATGTTACATTTCAAGGATTTATTTAATTAGGTTGAATGCCAACATATGAAAATTTAAAAATAAACTCTTGAATTCAAGTTTAAGGAGTCTAATTTTAAACAATTAAGTTACAATGATCGCTTTATTTATTTAGGATATAAATAAAAAAATATTATTTGGACAAGTTGATTCGCTTTAAATGCAGTTTTAAAAATAGCTAGTGAAATTCAAAAAAAATTTTGCAGTGCCAGTTTATTTTTGATAATCTGGAACAACTGTTTTGATTTATCATCACATTTATTTGATCAAATTTTGTTTTAAAGAAAGTCTGCACGCTTTTGTAAAGGTGATGTAATTGTTTATATTAATGCTAATTTTACTTGTGGGATTTGCAAGTTTTGGATTTTGATCTTTTTATTTCATTAGTGTTACAATTTAAAATTATTATAACTTACTAAAAACAAGATAAATTATTATTTATCAAATGAATCTGAAATTAATGTAATTGTTAATGTAATTGTTAAAACAAGAAAATTTTAAATGCACATTAATTTAAAAATATCAATATTATGCCGCCTGTATTAGTTCAGTCATTATCATTAGGTACACTTACTCTTGCGTGAAAATAATTCAGAAATGCAATTCTTTTTGCTTAAACTGTTTAGTTTGACATTGGAAAAAATCTTAAGTCAAGAGTTAACCTAAGCAAAGATAACTCGGTTACTTTTGGTTACTTTCAATCATCATTTGTAAAAATTTTGCGTAGTAGAGGTAACTTGTCAAACAGCCAATAATGCTGGTCTGAAAACTTGAGTTGTTTATTTGATGGTTTGCGTTTAATTCTATAGAATAATTTAGTTTAGTTTCATTCACACCATTTTTTCGTCAAACGGACAGAAAGGTTATATCGAAAATTTGATATTTTTTGGACAGCTGTAAGAGCTAGAATAAATTAACAAGATTATCTCCTTCATGATAGTATCTACTAATGGCAGAGCTTCATTTTGGTTCCATTGCTTCAAATTACAGCGATAATGTAAATGTCAAATTTTAATCATTTGTTTTTCAAATGCTTCTCAAAATTGCAATTTTTTTATAAATTGTCGAAATGTAATACCAATAAAAAATAATTCAATTTTTCAAAGATCTACTTAGGTTCGCTTTTACAATAGTAGGTTAAGCATGATTTAATCGGGATAATATAAATTATAGTGTTTATAGTGTTTATTGGTTTTACAATTGGTCATACCTACTATAACTTAGTAATACTCAAACTTAAACTACTATTGTAAAAGCAGGCCTTATTCAGTAAATAATCTGCCGATTATCCATCTTATGTGTTTAAAAATAAACAGATTAAATTGTGACATTTTTTTGTCAAAAATTAATCTGTTCTTTTTATGCGTGTGGGATATTACTGTACAATACAATTATTAAGTTTTTGTTCGCACCTTTTGCTCTAATTGGTCACTAGTATCGCCTTTGGACCAATCTGCAATATTTAAAAAGCTAGAATAAAATTTTTTAGTCTTGATTTTTTTGTATTAATTCAAAATCCACGATCGTGTGTTTTTTTTAGAATTTTATTGATAAATTTATCCCCGTTCAGTTTGAGTTTAAATAAAAAAATCGCATTTTTGAGTTATTTCCAAGCAAATTTCATTTTGGCGACATAATGCTGGGCTACAATGTGCTGCACAAAGTTGTTTTAGTATTATATTAGGAACTATTTATTTAATCCTTAAACGACCAAGGCTCAAGGCCTACTTTGATTTTCGGTTTATTATATTTTATATGTGTATGCAAATATGAATATTTTCTTTGTGCTATGAACTATAATTTAGATATAAAAATATGTGATAAAATATATAAAGTGGTGTCTGGTTATAATGTATAAAGGACCGACTGATTTGGTACGTTATAACAGAAGTAGTTATTAAACTTTTTGGCCAATTAAAGGAAAGGAAAACACCTACCAGATGTATTTTCTTTAGGAAACTCCCAAAGGTAACATTCACGAATTAAATTTAAGGTAGCTCATCAAAATGCATAAAATATTCATTAGTTTCCTATTTTTTTGCGCGTTTACAAGATCACAATATTTTTTTTTGTGGCGGGTAAAGATTATAGAGAAAGAATTGAGTCTGCACTAACCAATAAAAAGTTTATTTAAAATGTTAAAGTTGGTTTGTTATAACTAGAGGGCGGATTTATATGTAGTAAAAAACACCAAAATAAATTTTTTTAATGTGGTTAAAATTAGCCCAAATAAGTTTTTTATATGCGGTTATTACAATTAAACAATATGCGAAAATGCAACGTTACAATGGGGGGGGGGGATTAAAAAACGTCAAAAATTGCGTTACGTAATTTGTGAACAGCCCCTTATTTGTTTATTACAATAAAGTACTAAAATTTTATTCAAATTTTCAATGGTAAAACTATGCCGTTTATCGGTTAGAACATTTTTGTATGCAGAAAAAGAACGCTCGACATCACACGACGTAACGGGTGCATATTTCATTGCTGCTATGTCTCCGGGGCTCATATCATCAATACTTTCATTTTGCCCTCTTAACCAGCACAAATCTTCTTCAACTTGTTGTACCCAGGATTTCGCTGCAGAACGTTGTCCAGTTTTGTGTTAAGTGCCATACTCGTTGGCATAGTAAGGTTATGTTGGCAGTTAAAGCAATGCATACACAATTATTTTTCATTGGTTAAAAAATTCGGATTAAAATTTTAAATTGAAATTATATTTATTTTAAATTTTACTTTGTTTATTTTAAATTATTTTTGATTTTAAATTTTAATTTAAATAAAAATTGAAAATTTTCTTCAGAAAATTGTCAAATATGGATTTTATATGTGATTATATGCGATATATGGATAATAAATATATATGCGGTAAAAACCAAAAATATTAAGTTATATGCGGTATAAAACTCCGCGTTTTTGCTTCTTTTAGTAGGAAACGTTTAGATACAAAAATTCAGCTTCCTATGATACATCAAACAAAACATGTAAGTACATATAAATCCGCCCTCTAGTTATAACCAAGAGTACGCTACAAACCGGTTATGTCTGGTAAATATTTATCTTTGTTATATAGCTTTTTTGGTCGGACTTTTACATTAGTTCACTATAAAAGGAATAAAGGAGTCTGTTATAACCGGACACTATGGTATTTTATTCGTATATATTTCTAATTGGTAAAAAAATATTAAACATCTTTTATTTATTTCTCTTTTTAATATTTTTAAATCTCCAAGTTGGGCTTAACAGCCTATTAACCTTTAACAGGCAAGGCTATTTTCTTGTCGTATATTAAAGAACGTGCTCCGGTCACCGGTGACCGGGCCTTGCCTGTTAAAGGTTAAAATGTATATAATTTATTATAAAGTTGTCTTAATTTTGATATTGATTATGGTGACTCTAATAGTATCATCTTCAATAAAATTTATTCTTGCATTGCTTTACAATTTTTAATCCATGCATTAAGGCAGTGTTTCTCAAACTTTCGACATTGTATAGTGATAATTTTCGTAACACTGATTACCCTTTGTCAAAAAAATTGCATTATACTTTAATAACAATCAAAATATATTTATTTCTTCCATTTGGAAGCCTGGTGCAGCGCGTACCCCCAGTAAATTTCCCGTCCCCAAGGGGGTACGCGTCCACACTTTGGGAAACACTGCATTAAGGGTTAAACTTTCTATGTGCAGTTGAAGTTCCAGATATTGTATCTGTTAGATAAGCAACCAATAATGAGAGCTAAACTTAGCCTTGATTGGTAACATATCTGATAGGTAAGTTGGCTGGAACTTCTACTGTAGGTGAAAAAATTAACTTTTAGACAAATAAAAAGACAAGCGGAAAAGTAATTAAAAGTTATTGGTAGGTGTCAATGGAAAGCTTTAATGGGCTATTAATATTGGGTCAAAATTCTCTATAATTGTGTAGAAATTGGAAAACAGAATCTGAAGTCTATAAAATTTTATTAACTTTAAAAATGCTTTCCTGAAAAATTGCGAAGGTCAGTTTTCTGTTCTAAGCTGGGACAACTTTAAATTGTGCAATGTAACATTTGCTGTTACACATTGAAAGATTTGAAAAGAACGATATGGACAGATTGCTAAATATTGAATTAAAAATTAAGCGATTAAATAAAAAAAGTCTATAATCGAAATTTTTCGTAAATTTGTAGCAACGGTTTGGTGTATAAATATTTCAAATTTTTCATTTATGAAGCGATTATTTTTAAAATTTTAATTCAATATTAAATTCATTAGCTAATCGAAATAATTTAAGAAATAGCTACCGAATATTAGCAAACAAATTATTGTAAACATAGAACTTTTTAGATTCAAAATTAAGTTTTAAATTTTTGTATATAATTATGCTATGTGTATTTTTAATATTTGTATATTTTAACGTTTTAACATAACAAAACATTATTCTGTTTTTGCGAAAGAAATTTTCATTCATAACTAGACTTGAAATTAAAAAAAAAGGTATAGTCATTCATGATGTAAAACGGCTATAACGCATAAAAATATATGAAACACTCGATGTCATTACATTGGTTATGAAAATAACATTTATTTTATATCCCGATGTATAGGCTCACCTTGATCAGTTGAGTTACAAAAGTATCTTGGTCGTTTAAGGGTTAAGTTTGTTTTGATTTTATCAAAATTTTAAAACGGTTCTTTTAGGGGAATACAGATTCAAGTGCACTGAACCAAATTGTGGTAAGGCCTTCCTTACATCATATAGTCTGAAAATTCATATAAGAGTACACACAAAGGTTAAACCATTTGATTGTAATCACAATGGATGTGAAAAAGCATTTAACACCTTATACCGACTTCGTGCTCACCAACGCCTACATAATGGCACAACATTTAATTGTGAATCACATGGTTGCATGAAGTTCTTCACAACTTTGAGTGATCTTAAGAAACATATCCGCACTCACACACGTGAAAGGCCTTATAAGTGAGTTAATAACCGACATACTCGTAATGGATTTCAAAATTGTTGCTTACTGTTAATATTCAAAAAGCTTTATTATATTAAAAATTTTAGTTAACTAATATTTTTTTGCAAAAATGATGCAGTTTAATGTTGTTTTACTAATAATTATTAATATTTATGTTGTGTGAATGTTGTTAATATAATTAATAGAATTTTTGTTAAGATTTTGTTGCAAGAACAATGCACTTTTTACATATTTTAACAAATTAACTTCGACTTACATGTTCATATATCAAGATATTTCTCAAATTTTAAAAGCAAACTTTGGGTGGGGGAGGGGCATTTGTCACAAAAGATATACTTTTTGTTCATAAGTATGAGGGGACGAATATACAGGTAAATCACTTTAAGCAAAAGTAATACAAATTAGAAGCAATCTTACAAGATTGCTTCTAGGCTACAGCCTGTTTCATTTAAAAATAAATTGTTTTTAACGCCATGTTTATAGAACTGATAAGGGCTAAGATATTTCAGTTTCCGCAAACACTTGAAATTGCAAACAATGTTGCACCTTGTAAAGTAATAATTATGGCCGCCACATGAAAATAAATAAGCAGTAAAATATATCAGTCATTTTTTGAACTATCAATTTGTGATTGATCAATATGGTGAAAAATCAAATAAATGGCTGAGCAACCAATTTAGACTGCGCAATATGGAATGACGTTTGAGTGAAATATGTATGTATGCGGGTATTTCATATTTCAATTTTATTTGAAAATTTAAAATGTGTAGGTATATACGTGACTATTGGGTTTTTCAATTTTTTTGGAAGTTTGGTATTTAAAATATTTGCATTGGGGGCTTTCACTACAATTTGTATATAAGACAGAAAAATGATATAAACTGCCAGTTTTACTTTTTAGGGCGGGACTTAACTTGGATTGACATTTGAAGAATAAATAAGTTTATTAAAATTTAAATTAAAATTAAAATTAAAAAAAAAATTCGTATAAAAGTTGGATTATGATTGTTTTCAATATATTTGCCACTAACATTGTTAGCAAATATTTATTTAATTTATCACAATTTGTAATCTGATTGATAATTTAGATTAAATATACTATGTGTACTTTCACATAACATAGTTCATTACAATTTACTTTAATATTAAATTATGACTCGGAATTTTATAACAATTTAAATATTGGATAATATCAAGTGGTACAGTACAACTGTACCTACAATAAATAAAGAATTACTAGCAAAAGCTGGAAATTTTTAATTTTGAAAAAATGGGTAACTATGAAATTTTGTAGAACAGCCCAGATTTATAATTTTTTATTAAAAATTAAACTTTCAGTCAATGAAAAACGTGTGTATATGGTTTCTTGCCAAGGAAAAATTAACAGGAAAAATGTTAAAGAGGGAAAAAAATATTGAAATGGCCATTAGCCAAGTTTAAATAAACTGGGTTAATATATATTTTAAACTGCTGCAGTTTCATTAATTAAATTCAAACAATTAATTTAAAAAATGTTTAAAATCTTTACAAATGAAAGGAAGGTTTTATTTTTCAAATTTATTTATAATGGGTTGATTATAATATAATCACTACATTATTAGTGTATAAAACCAAAGTGAAGACTGTTGGCAAAATATTCATATCTTGATAGCGTTTTCTTTACTATGTATTGCATTCAAATGCATAAGGATAATATATTATAACGATTTATTTACAAATGTAAAAGAAAAATTAATCAACAAAATACAATTGAGAAAAAAGTATTATTTTTAAATTATAGCGAACTGTTAATTTTTAAACACTGTTCCTCTTAGGTAATACCTATGTCATTACCTTTTTTTACTTTAAATATAACCTACTACCATGTATTATTTTTGCTTTTCTCACTGATCAACTGTTGGAGCAGTTGAAATACTTAGATTTTTTATAACAGTAAACTGAAAATAAAGTGTGACAGTTCTCTAATGAAAAATTATTATTACCTTGTTTTTTTACCCTTACTGAATACCTACCGAACAATCTTAACGGTTTGAATTACTAATACCTGTGATATTGTAGTTGCAACTATAAACCAAAATTCGTCAAAACATTGTCGTTAGTATTAAATATACTAGCTAACGATGTTATTAATTCGATTTACGATTAAAATTAAAAAGAGATGTTTTGAAAATTTAATCTCTTATTACTAAAATTAGAACATTAAATTAAGATCTGTATTACACAGTTCTCATTATTTATCAATTTTATTCTTTGTTGTAGGTGCAATGAAGATGGATGTGGAAAAGCTTTTACTGCAAGTCATCATTTGAAAACGCATAGAAGAACACACAGTGGCGAAAAACCGTATGCGTGCGTTGAAAATAATTGCTTGCGAGCTTTTTCTACACCTCACAGTCTCAAATCTCACATTAAAACGCATCAGCGCATTGGGAAATCGGAAAATGAAAAAGAAAATATCAATCAAGATAAAATAGATTTCGTATCTTTCAAAAATGAACTTACTAGTCAAGATGTGGGTATTAGTAATGCTCTAAAAGCTTCTTTTGATGATAACGGATTTATTACCGAAGATTTTTCGGAAACCAAGTTTGCAGAAGTACAATCAGATCTTTCAGCACAATACGAAGTTGCAAACAAACTTAAAAATTATGCTACTGTCAATACCGCAGAACCAATACCTATTCAGTTAAGTTATAACATTGGTAGCGAGAACATCGAAAATGGTAAGGAAGATGAAACTTTAGAAAATACAGAAGTAGGTTTAGAAGAGACTTCTATAATTAGTGAAATTGAAAATGTTGGAATGAATTTATACGATATCGACTTGAAAGATGACACAAATTTAGAATATATCTCGAGCAATTTTGCACCTAATAGCATTTTTAATATGACCAATACACAAAACAGCACAAACGTAAATGTTTTGAACGTTCAAACCATTTTTCCACCATTACAAACCAATTCAACAAATGTCGAAAGTTCAGATATTCTTGAAGTACAAGATAATAATTTAATTAATTTAAATAAGCAAATTTACACGCCGGAAGCTTTGGTAATGTCATTGGCCTGTGAGGAGGAAGTACCTTCTACATGGACTGATGCTATTACTTTAGCTAACAGTACTCCGCTCAATATTTTTGAACATTCACAAGTGGACGAAAATCAAGTGAGAGCTGTACTTACAGGAATTCAGTCCTACATAGACATGGAAATGTCACAAACAAATACTGAAATTGCAAGTGAATCAGAGAATGTTGATGAATATTTTTTGGTAAATGGTGGAAATGAGCGTTCAAATTTTTCTAATCTTGAAAACGATCTTGCAATACCCCACGAGTTGAAAGATAAACTTGAAAATAATTTGAATTCATCGATTGCGGAAATTGGTAGAAGTGATATTAATATTTTGAAAAATATTACTGCAGATGCTGGTATTTGTAAATGTAATAATTGCGAGTGTGATCCTTATAGCAGTTGTCAGGATTCTGATAATGCATCAATAGAAACAGTTAACAACACACCAATAAGCAATACAAATAGCATACTTAATTGTAACTGTTCTAAAGATTGTGGTCAATCTTGTGGTAATTTTTCGACAATGAAGGAATCAACTACGAAACTACAAAAGATTGATGAGAAACTTCAGGGTTCAAATTGCAATACCGAAAAAGGCGATTGCTGTGTTGTGGTATGCCTAAAATCTCTCGAACAGCTTAAGCAAATTCTAATGTTGACCAACAGTTGCGATAATTTTCAAAAATGGTCCTTAGGATGTATTCCTAATAATCTCTGTGCAATAAATAAATGAGTGTTATAATACGAGTAGATAGATGCTATACTAAATAAGTCAAAGCTCTTGGATATAAGTTTTTTAAAAATTGATGATAATAATAATAAAACAAATAATGTAATTAATTAGTAGTTGGATAAAAAATACTCTTGATTTTCACGATATTTTATATTATTCTAATTTAAATGTCTCAATATAGTTTTCATGTTTAAATGATTTCTTTTGAGCTTGTTATGCCATTTATACAATAAAACCCATTATTGTTACAAGTATAATAACTTTCAAGTTTGTTTCTAAGCTTTTTGGGTGTACCCGTGGTCATTGCAGCAATAAGATGTGAAACAATAGGTCTAGTCTAGTCATGTTTAATTAACGAAGTTATGCCAGTTAATATTAACCTATACAATATATTATTTAAGTGCAATTGTTATGTTTGTTTATGTGAAAAATGTGAATTACAATAATTTTCTGGGATAACTGTTACCGAGCGATATTGGTGGTATATTAATTTATTGCAGAGTATTTATTTTTATGAATGGTTGCCATATTTTAAAAAATGGGTTAGATTGTTTTTGACTCATTTAATTGTTGTCTACTAGTCACTTTAATGTAGTGTAATAGTAAATTAATTTGTGTTATATTTTTTGCTACATTAATACCAAATAAAAAATGCAATAGTTATATTTTGTGTTTCTATTTAATATCTTGTTTTTAATTGAATAGAAGATGTCTGTGAATACCAAAGTAACTTTTACTTTTAACTTACAATTTATAAACATTTTATGCCCGTACTAATAATCACGGATTAACCCAAAATTCAAGATAATGTTAGGATTTATTAATGAGATTATTGGAATTTAGACTGTATTGTAGCAACAGCTGCTATTTCGAGAGTTAATCTTGAATCTCGGATTAATCTGTGACTATTAGTGATGTTAAAGAGCGTTTGGAAATTCTTTAATCTGTCTTCAGGTATCAGTGTTACTTTTTTAAGCAGTTTTGTTCTTCCGCAGATCAAAGTTTTGAACTAGCAAAATATATATCCATACCCAGGTTTATGTTTTGCAGATTCACAGAATCTAAGATTTTGTATCTCAATTCACATTGTTTAATTAAATTAATATCGGCGATGTCTACGAGTAATAATATATATATTATAATATAAACATTGTTTATATTATAATAGTGTGGCGAAGAGTTTCCTAAAATTGTTGGTTTGTGGGAGAAAGGTGGCAATGAATATGTTCAACTTCTTCTTTTACTTAATTTTTCTGTATAAAATTGATATTAATCGATTGCACTTAAATGAGCTTCTACTCTCATCGTTTAATGTTTGGAAAGTGAGGCTTTGCATATAAATAAAAGAATTTTGTATTAAAATAGGTTTAAATTGTCAACAAAACACAAACCATTTTTTGGTAAGTTTTCTTTTAAATCTTGGCCAGAATATTTTCATGTGTAAATATAATAACATTATAATAAAAAGTTATATTTTTAATTGATTACATAATATACGTATTAAATTTTGAAAAATAGTGGGTTAGGTATTTTTTACAATTTATGGTTTAGGATCGTTAATTTGCACCAGCAAATTTCTTATTTCTTATGTGTATTTAAATGTAACATTGACGTGCCTTGCAGGTGATGTGCTGATGCTGTTAGGTAGGCGCACTTACATTTAAATATACATAAGAAATAATACTTGCTGGTGACGATCAGTCGCCGTTCCTACGCTGTGCTGATAGGTTTAGTAATGATCTTTATAGTACATATCCATGAGTTCATGACTATTTTCTTTTATTTTAATATGCGTATCTTGAAAACATTGAATTAATCATTAAACATTTTGATTTTATATAATAGATACCCCGATATAAAAAAAAAAAATTTTAAAATAATCATTTAAAATAAATTTTTCTTATTGCTTTGATTTTTTCTCCTCCCTGTATTCAGGGAGAATGCTCTTTGTTTATTTTCTTTAATTTGTAATAATTACAAATTTCATTTTGCTTTGTCCTTTTAGTTGCTTTAATTTTTATTTTTGTAACGAAATTCTTTCTGGGGGTCCTCATGATACTAGTGTCTAATTTGGGGGTCCGCAAGTTCGAGACATTTGGGATACACTATATAGGTAGATAATTGTTTAATTTTTTAAAATACACAATGCATCTGTTGTATTTCAGTACATATACTCTCAAACTCTCAAATACTACCATAGTTCTTCGGTACTCGGACATATTGTCGCGGCCAAAAGGACGGGGAACCAAAAAGAGGCGACCAAATACACGCAGGCTCAAAATAGTGCTTCATACTCTAATTAGATTCCACAATGGTAACTTTCCACATAATATGGTTATATTTAAGATTTGCCATCTTCTAATACGGTTTTCAGGTGAAATATTAGAATTAAAAAATTATAGGTACTAAGTCTAATTTGTAATTGGCGTTATTACTGATAGGGTGTTATCAATAACGCCAATTTGAATCTTTTTAAAAAGAAGGTCCTACAAGTTCAAATGCAAAATAATTTTCAATAGTATTTTTTCTGTGCATTTGCAAATGACTACTTAAGAGACTACCATAATTGCTTTTTTCCTAAGTGCTTCTAGTTTTCGCCAAAAAATTCATAAAGCTTAACATGGCGTTATTACCTTCACTTACCTTATTGTCGTGTTTCAAAATCAATTTTTTATTTTGAAATTTTATTTTATTGAAATTTAATTTTAATTTTGATTGTTTTTTTAAATTCAAAAATAATTCGTTGTAAAAAATATTTTGTAATTTGTAAATATTTTGAAAAATTATTCGCGCCAAAAATTTTATATTGTTACGAAAATTTTGTTATAACTTCGCTTTTTGCCAAGCGTGTTGACTGGAGTGGTCACATTTACGAAAGCCTCCAACAATTTGATAATTTTGTGTCTCTAATTTGGAATTTATTTGAAGATTTGTGCAAATAAAATTTGATTAACAGTAATGGTATTTTATTGAATGATTTGCACTTTGTGCGTCCCAATTTGGACAAAATTTGAGTAACTTTTAGGAGAATTTGAATAATAATTTGCTTAAGAATTGTTTAATTTGAAATAAAAGGAAAATGCATAATTTGAAAAATGAAAATTCAGTTGTATTTTCAAAGTTGGATAATTCTGGTAATATTGGGAAATTTTAATAATTAAAAGGTAAATTCAAACGCTATATCAAGACACGTGATCCGTTTATCGTGTACATTTGGTCACAAGTTAGAAAATTTGGATCCTGCTATCCAAAATTAAAACAATTATTGAAAATTAAGCAATAAAATAAAATTTGGAATTAAAATTGGATATCAATAAAACAAAATCGAATTTGGAAATAAAAATAAAAATTTGTATTTGGATAAAATAAATTAAAAATTGAGTCTCATGTTGCATAATAGTATATTATACAGGGTGACCCAGACCACCCGTATCAGTACTTTTTTTCAAAAACGGTAAGTCGTAGAGAGTTAGGCTAAAAAAATTTATTACAAAAGCCCTAATGACGAATCTAATGGTGATATTATTATTTCCGGGAAAAGTCGGCATCCAGAGTAGTTTGCTCCAGAAAGTCCAGAAATCCAGAATTTTAAATGGCACCATATGTCGAAAGTAATATCGTTGGAAAGCTCTTTAAAAAATAAGCAAGTTTTGTAGGAAAAATTTTTTTATTACTCCCACCCCTTTTAAGTTATATTCGACTTAAGTTATTAAATTTCAATTTCTTATAACGAACTTAATTTTAAAAGTCAGCACTTAAAATCCAGCTACCGCGTTAGAGCAATGTCACAAGTGTCCAAAATGTCTTCCATTTACTTCTAAACACTGTTGAGCTCTTCTGGTCATACTATCAGTGGCTCTAAGTACTTCTTCAGTGTTTAATGATCGACAGGCATTGCAAATTCTGAGCTTCATATCATCTCTCGTTGTCGATTTTTCTGTATAAACAATATCTTTGATCCGACCCCAAAGAAAAAAATATTTCAAGTGCTGACTTTTAAAGTTAAGTTCGTTATAAGAAATTGAAATTTAATAACTTAAGTCGAATATAACTTAAAAGGGGTGGGAGTAATAAAAAAATTTTTCCTACAAAACTTGCTTATTTTTTAAAGAGCTTTCCAACGATACCACTTTCGCCATATGGTGCCATTTAAAATTCTGGATTTCTGGACTTTCTGGAGCAAACTACTCTGGATGCCGACTTTTCCCGGAAATAATAATATCACCATTAGATTCGTCATTAGGGCTTTTGTAATAAATTTTTTTTGCTCAACTCTCTACGACTTACCGTTTTTGAAAAAAAGTACTGATACGGGTGGTCTGGGTCACCCTGTATACTCAGGTTGAGAAGTGAACATGTGAAGAAGTGAAGAGGTTAATAATGGCCTTCTCAACCGAAATATATTATTATATAGAGTTTTTTTAACCGCCTGCATAGTAAGTCGACCATTATTAATAAAAATGTATCTAAGTAAGTAGAAGTTACCGTTTGTTAACTGTTGTCAAAGTTTTAACAGGACTATAAATATTACTTACCGTCCTAGGACGCGTAAGTAATATTATGCTCCGCTTACAAAATATTACATTCTTCTATAAATTGTCAACTAATAAAATAATATGTTTACTTTAAACTTTACTTACTGAAATATTAAAATTACAATTCGACATATTATTAATGTTAAAAACAGAAGCAATTTTCTTTTCTATAGAGTCAGAAATTATTTTTTTATCAGTTTCCAGTTGAATATTAACATTTGTTTGAACTTCGGATGGACCTGCAGCAGGTTTTTCAAAGCTTTCATATGCAATGTTAATCCTTTGATCTGAAGATGGACCAGCAGAGAATTCTTGAACAATTTTATTATTGCATAAAATCCTATTGGCTATTTCTTCTTTACGAATTAACGAATCTGCAACGTACCCCTCAGCTACAGTGGAGGATTTCCAGCCTCCGTGTCGTTTCAGCCCAAGCATATCAATTCCTGTATTGGCCAGCAATGTAGCTGAAGTCCTTCTAAAAGAATGTCCGGTGTATGCTGAAGCATTTTCTAGTTTAAGAAATGTTGCTATCTCAGAAGCAATTTTGGCAAAAGTATGTTTGCCCACCACTTGTTTAAAACATCGACCATTTTGATACCTTAAAAAAAATCTACTATTTTCTGCGTCTTTTGGCCTACAACTGGCATACTTTTTAAACAAACTAATGCAATTAATGTTTTCCATTTCATTTTTAATAATAAAACTTCGTGGAAGATGATTTTTCGAGTCTGGTATTTTAATTAGTATTAAAGAGCCTTTGTCTTCAATATCATTTACTGTCATTTTACATAATTCATCTTTTCGACATGCGCCTGCTATTCCTATAATGGCCACCACCTAAAAAAATAATTTTATTTATTTTATAAAAAGCAAAAAATAAACTTTGCATTAGGTTACCTTTTTCATAAGATACACTTCATCAGGTGCATGGGTAAGAAACTTGATGATTTCTTCCCTGGTAAAAACTAAGGACTTCTTGGGGCGATAACCCACGTTCTTTCGTTTTAGAAAAGCTTTAAGTTTCTGATATTTTGAAATATCAATATTTTCGTTTAAATATATGGTTGCCTTCAACATAAATATTCACACCATAAGCTAGAAGGGGACTGCAAAACATTACCTCTTCCTAGAAAATAAGCCAGCATAACCTTTTCGGTAGTATCGGTAACATTCCTTGTGTTGCACCAGTTTTTAAACGTGGTATATGTTAATTGGTATCTCTTCTTTGATTTTTCTGGCAGAATTGACAAACAAGCAATACTTGCAGCCTCTTCAATTTCCACAGGAACATCTGAATCTTCAAAATTATTCATTTTCTTCTATTATTTTGAGAAATTCAAAACCCAATGTACTACTATTTACGTTTGTTTATTTTACGAATATTTTGTTATATTACGTAGCAACCAACACCATACACCTACTAAACGCAATGAGCGCAGAAAAACAAAACAAATATTTGGTAAATGTCATTATGACACATTTATTTTATTAATTTTTTTCGATTTTTTCTGATCTTTTTCGCAGGCGGTTGAAAAAATAGCGTACGTGCTTTTAACCGTAAGTATTTTTGTGCCCTCGAATGCTTAGAAAATCTCGGCTGCGCCTCGATTTTCCAAACTGCATACTCGGTCACAAAAATTACACTTACGGTTATCGGAACGTAATATACTATTTTACTACTAACACTATCACAGATTAAAGAGTATACTATAGATAAATAACTCCAGGCGAGAAGGGTAGTACCACGATCCGTGCGGAGGGTGTAATTTGTACCATCGTTAAGGGATGGCGCTGCTTTGACTAATGTCGTACAGTAACTTTCAAAGTCACTGTATAATGTTGACATGCGCAAACAAATTTGAAGTTAATTTGTCAAAATTAAGAAAATTCGTGTATTAATTATATATTTCGTGTGCTAATTATTTAATTACTATGGTTTGCAGATGTGAAAAGGATGACAGTGTGGGGTCGTTAAGTGCATTAAAAGACTTTTTAACATCAAAATCTGAGTCCGATAACGAAGAAGTTACCGTGAATTTGATGCCTATTCCACCACATCCCGATTTTGAATTTAGTTCAGATAGCAATGTTGCAAATGCTCACCCATACCTTGCAGGGTATATGGCAAGAAAAATTTTTTTAAAAATTGGTGCATGCCCCAATTGTAAACGGGATTTCCTAAAATCATCAGAAGATGAGGTTTTTCCTATTTTAGAAGCTAGAGCTTACAGTCCGAAAGCTTTGACTAGGCCGAATACTAATTTTTTAAAACTTTTTAGGAAATGCAATGATGTGCTTCATTACTTTCTTCCAAAAGTTTGCAGTAATGGAAATGTTAAGCCAATTTGGTATCGTATTTACATATCTTGATACCAATAAACGATATGACTTGTTGCATATGTTTACCGATATGTTTGTAATTTTTTACATACATACAGCTGTCGCCAAATGTATTAGGCCACCCTCTGTTTTGGTCAAAAGGATTAGGCCGGTCCTGTATTCTATAAAGTCTTATAGCTGGGACATACCTGACAACCTTTAAAAGGACTAGCATTCAAATTTGACCCTAATATTTAAGTAGTAAATGTGGCTTTATTTAAAAATTATTATTTTTTAATCTTTTAGTTGGTATTTATTTATTTCTAACAATATATAAAAGTAATTCCAAAAGGCCATATTGTCATAAATTAAATTTTTATTTAAAAGTCGTAACCTAAAAACTTACATCATGGCTAAAACAAGTGAATTAACAGTTGCTAAAAGGGCTCAAATAGTGTTAATGGCATCGCAAAAGGTAAGTCAAAGAAATATTGCAAAACAATTGAAATGTTCAAGATGTGCGGTGCAAACCACTCTCAGTCGACATGCTGAGAGTGGTTCTTATGAAAATCGTGCAAAATCGGGAAGAAAACGGGCTACAACCCCTAGAGAAGATCGATTTTTGGAACGTGCATCACTAAAAAACCGTCGAAAAACAGCAAAAGAACTTAGGGCGGATTTAAAAAAAGGGTTAGGCGTTGATATTTCTCAACGAACGGTATCACGGAGATTGCAGTCATTAGGGCTACATGGTCGTAAGGCTCGGAAGAAGCCCCTTCTCAATAAAAAGCAAATTAAAAAGCGGTTAGATTTCGCAAAAAAATATAAAGATTGGACAGTTGAAGACTGGTCCAAGGTGATTTGGTCAGATGAAAGCAATATAGAGGTACGTATTTTACATTGCCTTTAACGTAATAATTTTCATAATTTACCCTAAAAACTTTTATTTTTACACAAAAAACGTTTAAAGTAAAATTATATAAATTATAATGTAAATTTTTTAGCTTTTTGGCCAACCTGGCGCTCAATATGTGAGAAGAAGAGCCGGGGAAGAATACAATCCTGAATGTATAGCACCAACCGTCAAATTTGGTGGCGGTAGCATTATGATTTGGGGGTGCATGTCGGCTAGGGGCGTTGGAGAAGCAACAGTATGCGAGGGTAGAATGAATTCCTCATCGTATATTGAAACTTTGGAGGAACATTTAGAGGCGTCCATAGTAAAACTTTTTGATGAAGATGATCCTGAATATATTTTCCAACAGGACAATGCACCGTGCCATCGTTCAAAGGCAAGTGTGCAGTGGTTTTGCGATAATAAAATTCCTCTTTTGGATTGGCCACCACAGAGTCCGGACCTGTCGCCCATAGAAAATTTGTGGAAAATATTGAAGAATAAGGTAGGCCTTCATAAACCATCGTCGAAAAAGGTCCTTGAACGAATAATTTTCGAAGAATGGGAGAAAATTTCAAAGGATGTATGTAGTACGTTAGTGGCTACCATGCCCAAACGTATTAGAAGCGTAATTAAAGCGAAAGGTGGTCACACTAAGTATTAAATTTTTGTAATAAATACATATTTAGAATATATATTTGTAATTTTCTTTATTTAAAATGCGTTAAAAACTCAATTAGGTCTTAAAATTGAAAATTTTATAGGTGGCCTAATACATTTGGCGACAGCTGTATGTGGATAAAAAATGTTAACAAAATTTTAAAGGGGGTCGACAATAGAAGATTGGTATTAAACGATCCTATCAAAAAAGAAGCTCAAATTGTTTATTTGAAACATAAGGCATCGAAGAAAAAAATCAATCAAACAAAACAACTTGTTTAATAGAACAAAATATAAAAATAATAAAATGAAATGTAAAATAGAAACAATATATCGTACTACATATTTTTCTTATGTCTTCAATTATGTACAATTAATTTAAGTTAGGTAAGCTAAAAGCTTTTACGAGTATTATTGAAAATTGTAAATATTAATGGATATTTCCCAGTTATAATTTTATAGAACAAATTATACTGGAAAATTTTTCATTAATATTTACAACAAAATTTATTAACTCGAATACGTATTCATTTGAATTCCCGCCGATTTTATCGCACGATTAACAGCGCTTCTAGTGTCGATGGTATAAACTATTACTTGGTCTTAAAAATAGGTCGGAGTTGAGTATCTATTACTACTATATATTCTTTAATCTATGAACACTATTATTTGATTAAATTTTGATAAATATAGCTTTAGTTGTTTCCTACTTATGTTTTTTTAATATTTCGAAATATCAAGTAGTGTGGGCGTTTAGTTGTCAAATTATTAAAATGAAACTAATGGCATGCAATTTTAAATGTAATTTTCCAGGAAATAAGCGTTATGTAAAAGTTTAGGTAAAACGTGTGAATAAAATTTGGAAAATTTTAGTGACAATGACAGTAAAATTATAGAAAATGTTTTATTATTTATCTAGGTGTGTTTTTATTATTATTATTTACCTAAGTGTGAAATATTACTTCTCATTAGTGGAATGGAGTAAATAATGCTGATTTCTCATGTTAGTAGTAAAAAAATAATATTTTTTAAGAAAATTAATTATTTTATGGTTTAATAATAAATAAAACATAATTATGTATTTTTCATACATGGATATTTTCACGTCCAGCAGGACAAAATTTAATAAAAATTGGCCTCGAAGTTTTCAATTTTGCTAATTCTATCTTTACATTTCTTTGTAACAAATAAACTAACCACATACATTTTTTTAAAATATGCTTTGGAAGTTATAAGGGGTTCAAGTTTGGCAAAATAAACTGAAAATCGAAAATATGCTTCACTTACATAATTCGTTCTCCGGTTCTATTTATCCTGGTGACCGGACATTACTATATTAAAAGCATACAACAAAAGCTTCATTCGGTGGCCTCAAAATGATCTATTAATGAAGTCTGTAAAATAAATATAACCGGAGGTACGATTTACTTAAGTAGATCATATTTTCGATTTTCAGTTTATTTTACCAAACTTCAACTTTTAAAAATATTGTTTTTATATGGTTAGTTTATTTGTAGCACAAAGCATGGTTTTTTAGCAAAATCGGAGACATCAAAGTAAACTTTTTTTGAAATTCTGTCTCGTTTGACGTGAAATGACCCATATAAGAAACCATAAATAGAATTTTTAACATTACAAGAAATACATATTTGCGATTACAGTCATTATGGTAATTTACAAAAGTTTGGATTTTGCCAAATTCTAACTAATGCCAAAAAATCGACAATAAGAGATGTTTAAGGTAGATCTTGGCAATAAATCTTGCAATAAAATTCAAATTACCAATCAAAATTTATCCGAAATCTGCTGCTGTGAGGAATTATCATCGATCCAATTAAATAAAATTAAATTAACTTAAAATTTTTACTTAATTCAAACGAATAAGTTAAATCTACTTGCTATCGGCTTGATATAATATGTTTTTGATTGATTATTGAAATAATATTTTTTGTTACTGCGTTATCATCATCGGTCATTGGCCTAGTAAGTTAAAGTAGGCCAAGACAGCATCAGATTGCGTACATTGGGTATTTTGACCAATCAGAAGTCACCGTCAACAAAATTTACAATCAACTGCTGTCAGGATCTACCTTTAGTCGATCAATTACTGATTACTACCATTAAAGTACCCGGTTTGAATCTGCAAGAAAGTATCGACTTGCTTCTGACTGCATTCGCGCTTTGGAAGAAATGTAAAGAAATTGGTTCTCAAGATCAGTGGCGCAACTACCAGTGTAATATGTGTTCGATCGAACAAGGGCCCGGACATTAAAAGGCTCCGGCGCTGTTACGATCAGAAAAAATTTTTTTTTTTATTATTTTATTAAATTTATTATGTCATGTTTGTTTTTGAGTAAAATTCTTGATTTTCTGTTAACTGTTGTTACCTAGTAGTTAATCCTTAGGGTGATTTATTAAAACTAAATAACAGCATTTATTATTAATTTTTTTCATAACAATTAATTTATAAAAATCGTTCTGCTTAAAAGGCTATTAAATAAAGTTCCATGTTAATTTAATATCTATTTTTGGGGCCCCGTTTGAGTCGGACACAGGCCCGTAGCCGTAGGTGTCTTGTTACGCCACTGCTCTTGATTGATAATTTGCCATCATGAATCACAAAATCAGAGTTACAGGCATATTTTAGGCAAGCCTACCCGCTTGATTGTGAGCTATATCTTGGATGTAAAATGTAAATTGACCCTATAATAAATAGTAGGTACCTACTAATAGTAGTCTTGGAACAAGGTTACTACAGAAGAAGTTATCATTTAATTGTTGCATGTATATTCGGTTAATGTGCGGTTGGTTTTTATTTAAAAACTTGGACATTAAACTAACTTTTTACAGTTTAATCTGTAAAATTGCTTTCTTATTGGTTAGGTTGTGAAAGTGACAACTTTTTAAAAAGCAAAACTTTTCTGTAATAAAATGTAAAAGCTCTGTTTATAACGAAAATGCAATACAAAATAACAATAATATTTAAACTATAACAGATCCGTATTTGATAAATTAAAAAAAATGAAAAAATGGAATTTTGATAGTATCATCTATCAAAAAGATAGATACTTCTCCCGTAGTACATATCCATACGTATCCTCATTCTTTTATAACTGTGTCGAGTGATGGTACGATAATATTATGAACTACAGGGTTTTACTGTGCTACCAGTTTTGAGATTACTCCGAAGAAATTTTTCATCAACAGGCACATATTAATCTACAGTTACCATGCTTCAGGTAAAATCTCCGCAGTAATATATATGAGGTTAAAACTGTCTGAAATACTTTAGCAACTGTTTATAAAAAACAACTTTCCCTATAATCCCTAAATCGAAACTTCGGGGAATCCCTGAATGAAATATTTTTCTCGATTTATTTTTACGTAATATTATTGTTTCTATACAAGTTAACCAGAATGTGTTTTATGTTTTCATACTGACACGAAAATATGAAGTTTAGCACTAAAAGGTTTTTAAATTTTGTAATAATTATAATCAAACCACCTAAATCGTAAAATATTAAATTTTCTCATTTATGTCCTTTTAACATGCTGCCAACAAAGTTTGTATTAAATCTAAATAAGTACAGTTTCTTGATATAACATTCAAGTATTAATAGGTATTTTATGTAATAAAATGTTATGCAATGTTTTTTTATGGGTAAAAATTTAAAAGCTTTTAGGGGTATGCGATTAATTTCGTTACCGATATCCGGTATTTAAATAATTAACAGGATTTAAACGTTATCATTATAGTTTAGACCTTATTTTTCTCTAATGGATTTTTGTATTTTTCAGATAAATGGTAAAAGATATCGAAGTGGGTTTTGTTTATAGAAAGTAACGCGGCTGTTTTTCGTTAATTATGATACCTGCTAGAAGTATATTATGATAAGAAGAATTAGGCTAGTTAAATTTTATCACACCACTCATTAAAGTGGGAAATTTATTTGTTTCTCTTTGCGATTTTATCAATTGCTATTAAATTCGGAAATGTCATTTTACCATATAACTTGTAAAGCTTTTACTTAAAAACTAATGTTTTTTTATTTGTAATAATTTTAAAACACCTTCATTAACTATCATAGCAAAGTACAATTTCTGCCGAAACTAAATATTTTGAAACCATATAATGAAAAGGTACCTATCTATAATCAAGCCGAAGGAAATTTGATATAAAGTAAGTAAATTTATATAAAATATAAAGCTTGTAGAGGTGCGTCACATTCTAAGATAACATGAAGTATGCATGAGACCGCTAAAACAATGAAGCTTCTGGGGTGGGGTTTTTCAAATAGAAAACAAGAATAAGAGAGGATTTCAATCAAACGAGATGAACTCATGACTTTATGCAAGAGGTGGGCAAAGTCGGCGAGCAATCCTACTCTTCCTTCATTCAGCTTTATTGAGTTCGGAATTGAGGTTTTGATCTGTCGTTTAGATTCGCACCTGCTCACTACTTACAAAGAATTCTTGAGAAATTTTACATTTTCAATTACCTTTTTTACATGATTTTCTACAAATATTGTTAACAATCGAACGTATCAGAGGGAAAGGAAACAAAACGAAAAGTTCTGCGCCAAGTTTTGCCTTTATCAATTCTGTTGATTACACACTTCAATTATAATAAAATTGGAAAAGTAAATTTAGTGCATAAAAATTTGTTATTACTCTTTATACCTATATAATAGCATGTTATGTGATAAAAAAAACATCTACTGTTCAGAAAGATTGTTTTTAAACTTTTACGAATGGCTGACTATTTACAAACGTCAATTTGGTAGAGCAACATATTTTTTCTTCTTCTGCACCACTAAGTTTCAGCTAAAAATTATACCTTATGGCTTGACCGGAGGACATCTCAACTTGGCGCTGTTATTAGGGCGTCCCATCTTTCTCATGCATAATGTATGATACTTGCACTACGTGCGAATTTTTTGTCGAGATTTTATATTGCAAAAACATTTTGGTTTCAAATTGCTAATTGCAAGTTTTTGTTATTACGTATTACTTTAGTATTTATTGTACTAATATCTATTTTCTATTAAAGTTTCCAGCGAATGCACACGTATTACTTACTCCTATACTTGCAGAGTATATTTCTCTTCTAAAATAGTGCTTGGTGCAATAAAATGCAAATCTAAATATATCAATAAGAGTTTACGTTATATCCTCATATTCAAATATTTTTGACCATTTGTTTCGTTATTCAGAAATAGAATTTAAATAAAGTGCCAAAATATTAAATTTACATTCTCAGAGGGAAGATACAAAACTGTATTATCTAAATGCAACATTAAATTAGGAAAATTTTCACATTATAATATTAAAATATTTTTACAACACAGAGCCGTTTATCTTCGTAGTGAGTGAAATTTGAAACAGAATTAATAAAATAAAAATACTTTATTTGAGTTAGCTTTTATGTTATCAATTTTGGTCAGACCTAGAAAATTGTTTTATATAATTTTTCTCTTCGGTTTATTTTCAGTTTTCGGTCTCTGTGGAACAATAAAGTTTTATCTTGACCATCTTTACTGACCGATGTTGATTACATTTACATATCTTATACACATATAACACTATAACCCAAAAACTGAAAGAAATTGCTTTAATATAATCATACTAAGTTCTCGTATCACATTTTTAATAATTTTGCTGATTCCATAAATTTTTTCTCTATTCCAAACGAAGAAATAATGCGTGATTAATTAAGTGTGTTGAATATTTCTTAAAAATGTTTATTATAAAATTAAGATATGATAGAAAATTTACATGAAATTTATCCAACTATAACACAAACAGCAAAGTGTACTTCCGATTATGATGGGGATAGATATAAACTCACTAGAAATACAAGGGCAGGTAATCAGGTGAATTGAGATGGATAATGATATTCGCATGAGTGGGTCGTTTTATTTATGTTCATTCGCTGCAAAACCGACTCCAAAAAACAACAACGTCCATATGCCGAACTTCTCATATAAATTCAATAATTATTTTTTAATAAAACACAAAAAAATAATACATTTATCTTTTATTTGTAACATCTCCAATACAACCATTTAACATAATATATTATTTCTGGTAAAAAAAATATATTCCGAAATATTTTTTCAGTTTTTAATTCTCTATTTCGTGGGCTTACAAGAAAAGAGCACTAAGTCAAAATTTCACTATGTTTTTTTAGTGCTTAGTGCATTATAGATCAAAATTTTAATGATTTTCCTACTACAAGAACGCAGTAAGTCATATCTGATTCATTTTGTGAAATATCGCAATGTAAGAAAGAACTAAAGCAGTTGATGCAAATGCAAATGCAAACTTTAAAATTCTGATTACTCAAAACTATCTTTTGGACTTAGTGCCTTTTTCTTGTAAGTCCACGATTTAATGAACAACAAAACAGGTAGTTGTACAAAAGTTGAGAGAAAATTATTGTTCCGTGGTTCGCATCCATGTGGATTCATGAACCATTGATTTCATATCGTCTATCCTAATAAATACCTAATGATGACACAGAAAACACAAATATATTGAACTGTTTTTATAATTTTCAAAAATTTCCAAATCACTTTTCTAAAAAAAAATACAATCCTTTAAATTGTCCGACTAATTCTCAATTTATTTCCAAAGATATAAATGTTAAACAAAAGAGGCAACTTGCCCTTGTGTTGTCATATGGAATCTAATTTATTTGTTTCTTTCAATGATAAATTTTAAATTATTACAAATTTTAATTATTCAAATTAACTTTAATTATTATTATTTCAAATTTGCAAATCAAACTTATTGTTATTTCTTATATTCCAAATTATCTAGCTACTGCCTCCGTTATTTTAAAATAAACCAATTTCTATTCCAAACTACATGTAACATCAAATTACCGACATAAAAATCTGTCGGTTCGCTCAGTTGGCTATCTTCGGGAAAAGGCTGGGTTTTTTCCGCTAGTTGACGTATTAAAAACGTTACAAAATTAAAATAAAAATAAAAATTTTCTTTACAAAAAATATAAATAGATATTTACAAAAAAATTAAGTCATCCATTAATAAATTTGTTGTGACATTAAATTAATAGAAATGAACTTAAAGGATAAGAATTTCAAGTAAATTGTGTGGTATTTAGAATATAGTGTAAAATATCATATTTTTCACTCAAAAAATTTTCAAAATCAAATTCACACTCTCTTGTTTACTTATCCTTGATATTTACTGGATTTAATTAATATTGAAGGTATTTCTCGTTGAACTGCTTTTAAAATTAATTTACAAAAAACCAGTGGTCTGAGGAAAATTAGGCATACCATGCGGAACTATAAACCAATTACTCTACTCCGGATTCTGGGAAAGATATTTAACCAACCTAACATTACGGTATAGGGTGCAGGTCATTGTGGACGCTGACGAATTGGCCGCATGCCAAACTTTTATACCGATGGACACGCATCCTTCACATCAATCAATTTTCTTAAGTTTTTCGTATGTGTAAATAACAAGAAATGGACTAATTGTATCGTCAAAGTGACGATAGGAACAGTTTCAATGTATTAATACAAAAAGCACGTTAAAAGTCGGAGAACTTAATTTTTCATGCTCTTCAAAGTCGGACAAGGCTGAATCCAGATTTATTTTGTCACAACTACATTTGTCTGACTTAAATAGCACCTTATTGACGACCGAAAAGTTAGTAAAGCTCTTCAGATTTCTCAATTGACGATTAAGCTAAAAGCAGTGGAAATTTGAGAGTGGAACCAGGAGAAAATAGCTGTTTTTCAAAGAAGCTGGCAATTTACACAACTGGATGCTAAGCTAATTGTTTCTCTACAGTTAAGGGCTCCTGTCAGAAAATGCACACCACGAATCGAGCCTCCTAAACATTTTGAGATGTTACATTGATGAGGATTATCCATTAGTTTTCGAGAAAACGGCATTTAAAAATCAAAATTTTACATGTATTTCTCTATAAGGATTGGACACACGAGTGTTCTATTGTCCGTACGTGTGTTTTGATATAATCTTAGTGTTAGCCGTCATCCGCGATTGTTCCGCTGTCGAGTACACATCATGCGTGTAGACCCCCTTGCTTGTGACCGCACTCGTTATATTACGCAACATTATGCAACAAATTAAAAAATAAAAAAAGGCATATAATTAAAAACGAGTTTCACCCTTTTCGAGTAGCACCTTTGGCGAGTTGGAGCTATTTTAGGGGGATGTTTTTGACCGGAGCGGAGGGTGTAGAGCGTCGGTTTTGACGAACGCAACCAAGGCAATCGAGAATTTGCCCTAAAAACGATGGTCGACAACTGAATACAAGTGCTACGTCTATCAGTAAGAGTATATTAATCCATGCGTATAATAGAACACTCGTGTTAGTGAAATCCTTATCTAAAATGCATGTAAAAGTTTGATTACTAATGGATAATCCTCATCAATGTAACATCTCAAAATGCTTAGAAAATTGTCCTATTTCCAATAGTGCAATAGTCAATAGCGCAATAGTGCAACAGTTCATAGTCGAGGCTCGATTCGTGGTGCGCATTTTCTGACAGATCTCCAGTTAAGTCTAGTTTGAGCGGTTTCTCATTGATGACCGGAAATGCCAAAAACTTCTCCAGACTCGTCAATTCGCAAAATCTAACTTGAGCCAATATAATGTGAAACAGACACGACACGAGAAAGCAAATCATGTCATTTTGATCACCGTGTGACTAGGAGTTGATGATATCTAACAAACAATAGTCCTTTTTATGTGAATAATAAAAAAGCAGAGATATAATATAAAATTCAGTTACAGTAATTTACAAATAATATTTTGTACAGTCGATATTATTTCCTGCTATCATTAGAGCAGTGATGAACCAATGAAGTGGTTCTGATCAGCACATCAAGCCGCATAAAAAATGACGGAATGAATGATCCAGCTGTTTCAGATATGAATATACAGATGAATCTCCAATCAAGTTGTTGTCCACAGTAGCAACTTACTGTTAATTTATCACAAAAAGTGGTTGTAACACAATCTTGAAATTTTCTATTAATAGAATTCGACAGCAGAAATATTGTTCAAATAATTTCTTGACAAATACAGTTTGCATCAGTTGCTTTTTAATTCTAAAAATGGCACAGTAACAACTGGGAGAATCGATACTAATTTCCCGTAATTTTCGATCAATAATGTGATCTAGATCTTAATTTTGTATTTGAATATAAGAAAGTATCCAGGCTTTCACTTAAATAATAGTACACACATACAGACGGACAAAGCATTGGAAACCTAATCCCAGAGCCTGCTAGAACTGGACCTATGCCTATATGGAAATCATGCTGGACATGGCTATTCTCACACTTTTAACTAAACCCAATCCTTCTGTTTTGTTAGAAGCAAGAGTAAGATTTTTTATGACGAGTCTGTAGGATTCGCAGATGAGCGGAGCGAGTGCACAGCAGCAACAAGATTTCTTAACGACCTAACCGCAGGCCGTTTAAAGGTATCAAGAAATTGCTTACACAAAAAAATGAATCTTTAAATATTATAACAATATTGATAATTTTTTTTAAGTTTTGAAAACTTCGTTTGCTCATCAAATATGTTCCTGAACCTAAATTTATACATAGATCCTCGTTGTGATATGTATATGAGTGTATGTACTTACTTGTCTAGTGAGGTAAGAAATTGCAAATTTACTTTCGACAGAGATACGGAAGTAGAAATTATGTTCGTTAAAATAGTTCGTACTTTATAGTTGTTATTTAAAATAAAATTTTATGTAAAGTTTTTCAGCTAACTCTATAAGTTTGTCATAATACTGCGGTTAGCTCATAAGCGATCAAGTATTGACAGTGTTCCTAGGAAATTGCTAAGTTTTACAGACATTCTGAAGTGAACAACATAAATAAATAATCACTTTTTGAAAATTTTTCTTACAATTTACGTCTTTATAACCTTTTACTATATCGGACAGATCGCAGATATTCAAATCCAACTATCGAAATTAAATAGAACTACATATAATTAAAAAATGACTTAATATGAAGTTTAGTAGTTTAAATACTAAAAGATAAAAAATTTAATTAAAAATGTTATTAAGTTGTTGTTGATAGTCGCAAAGTTATAACTTAAAAATGAAATAAACATAATTTGTGCATTTTAAAATCAGTATATACACTTTTACAATGCTTTAATGATTACAAGTGAAATCCCCATCAGACTAATCTAGAAGAGTAAATACAAAGACAAACAACATACAAAAGTTAAAAGGGGCCAGACAAAATAAATTACCGTAATAACCTACGAATGTTAATGTAAATGTTTCGTGGATTGTAACAAATTTCTCGGTCGGAAGAAAAACTTATCTTTTCAACATTTGTACCCTCATGTTCAAATTGCGCTACCATAGAAACTAGGAAACAACTTAAATTGTGTAAAACTAAATTTTTATTCCGCTTACTAAGGATAAAGGTTGAATGTATTGTTGGTAATAAATAAAAAGACGGTTTTTCGCGAGGCCAGAAGGCGTGCATTTTTATTGCCCGAAAACTGCCCGTTTAAATTAAATGTGAAGATACTGTAGCAAGTTAGTAGGAAGCTTGCAAATTTGGAATGAATATAATTCTTCTGAGATAAAAACTCTACCAGCTGGATTTAAGCATTTATATGCAACCAAATAAATGCTTATTATTATTTATTATTTCGTTACTTGTTTTTATTGTTTATGTTTTAATGGACTGGTAATTCCGCACTCACTTGCCACGTTTACGCTGTATTTAAATTATTTATAAAAAACTTTTATATTATGCTAATCAGAATTAACTTACAAAGGAAAATATATCAGATTTAAGATGTCTTAAAATCTATTAAATTAAAACACAAAACAAATGTTTTGTTGATATATAGAACCCTCTGTAAATGTCATCTACAATCCTGCAAGATGACAATGTACTATATGATATAAAGATATGGCAATATAGCATTGTTGCCAACAGCAGTCGTGGTCCTTACATAAATCAGTAACTTATTAAGTCAAGTGGTTTTAGTTTGATATTACAAAATCCTTCAGTGGAGTAGGGCTTTTCTTAAATTGTAAGCTTGGGTTACTTTTTCAGTTTTATTTTTCGCATATTTTCTAAACGAATAAAAAAATGTTCACATAATACATATACTACACCTATTAGTAATTTAATGAATGTGCTTTATGAAAATAAATTTGGGCGTTATATGAACAAGCCATTGCAATCTAAAGAAAAGAGAAGTGTTGGAATGAATTTTCTCAATAAAACATATGACATAGTAAATCTTCAATTTATATTTAAGTAAGTAATTTACTTCCAAATTGGGTTTTTTATTTATTCTATATCTGTGAGTAAAGATGGTGTTATTCCAAACTGAAGTTGTTATTCTGTGTGAGTTTGTGGTTCATGTCGAATGAACCGCGAGCAGTAGATAGAATCGAGGGATATTAACTTTTGATAGCTTCTGTCTGATCTAAGATAACATCAAAGAGCTCGAATGACGTTCATCTAACGATGAGTTGTAATATGAAAATATCGTTTATTTATATATTTTATTACGGATCCAAAGTTTTGTCAACACATAAAATATTTTTGATATACAAATAAAATTTTATTCTTCAGATGCTACGTATTATCAAAATTCAATCATGTGACGAAACCAGAATTCTTATAATTTTTTATTGAGCACTTTGTTACATCAACTGTCTTATACATTTGTAAAAATTATTTACTTCTGTAAAATTACACAGCAAATTAAAAAAAAATAGTTCTTTAAAGAAAGTTTTTAAGTATATTATTTTAAAATATATATTATTATGATTTTATTATTATCGTATTTTGTTTATAAATTAAAAATAAATCAATATTAGTGAAATGATAAAAGTGAAAAGTAAATTATTTAAATTAAAATGAAAAAGTTAAACATTTTATTAAAATTTTTGTTGGCTATATGAAAAAATATTTGCTTTATATAAAACATATTTGAAAATCTTTTAACTTTCAGTACTGCTGGAAAAAGAGACGAGTCTCCGCCTAAGCCGATATGCATTCATTAGAATAGTAAAACATTGCATTAAGGGCAACGAAATCGCCGATCTTGAAGGAAAAGTTGTGTTTTTCTTTAAAGTTTGCTTAGAGACGCTTCAAACTTTTATGAAGCAAGTTTTCTTAGAATACTTATAAGGTATATTAAATAATCATGGCTAGCGTTATAGGAGGAAATTAAATTATAAAATAAATTTGTTCAAGAAATCATGTAAAAAGTAAAATAATATCTTATTATCAACTTCCTGTAAAATTTGTTATACAATTTCTTTTCTGGAAAACTTTTCGTTTTGGTATTAATTCAAAAGATACGTATATGTATGTTAACATTAAATAATCTTGCTGCTGCTGAATAATTTTTTTTCAAACTATTTTCTATAGTTCAGTTCAAAAATATAGTTGAACCGTATATATTAATACTGAACGTTCAATTTCATGCTTTACAAGTCTATTTTTTTAAATTATTATATAAAATATTGAAGTGTATTACGGCTAAACGTGTACCAATAATAACACAAAATCAATAAATTTATGGAAATAAAAGACTTTATAGTAAATACCTTTAAAAATTTATGTCTCTACACCAAGTTACTCTAAAATTCAATATAATATTGTAACGAAAACTAAGAATTAAAAAGTATTGAATTATTTAATTAAGTATAATACGTATATTCAAGTTAAAACTTCAACAAAAATTCAAAATGACCGGTTTCGATGATAAATAAAAAATAGGTTTATGAATGATAGATACTTCTTTCACAAAACCTGTCGAAAGCTTAAATGAGGCTACAGCAAAAATGGCGCCTCCAGCATAAGACAAACAAGCAGATAGAAGAAAAGATGGATTACAACTATTATTTATGCCCACTTTACAATCCACCTACACACCTTAGGGCCTAATTGACTCGTAAGCTTAGTCTCTTAATCCACTGTATAATCTAATTTTTGCACGGATCCACTTAGCACTGTCACGTTTCATATTATCTCAATATTAGTTACTTTATTCTAATTTTTGATATTGCATAAATATAAATTTAGGATGTCTAAAAGGATTTTAAAAATTTTGCTTGAGTGCCTATTTTGTAGTAAATTTAATTTGATGTAGATACATAAAAATCTGCTTAAAATTTAACATTCAACTTAAAATCTAAAACCTAAAAATGAAAAAGTCAATAGACCTAGTTTATTTAATTTCGTTGTAATTATTTTACTTGTACTCGTAATATTTGACATCAAATGGGTCAGCGTTAGTAGTCCGGGAGTCAGCGTGCATGTGAACTAAACCACAAGGTACAAAATTTGTGATCATTTAGGCTGAACGAACATTGAAAATGAATAATACAACCGCTCATCTGGCACTCGTAAGGGGCAGCGTTTAACTTGGGAGCGGCGCGTGAAAAGAGACATTTTTGGGTACAATTAAATCACAGGGTACATGGAAAAACTATATTTATATGGAAGAATTCTTGTTTTTCTGTAGATTTCAAATATACTATGATAAACTGTTTAAATGCAGCCCTTGTGGCGGCAGACACGTTTCAAAATACCGAGAAAGCCAGAGTAATGCCCGGATAAGCATAGCCAACAGAGATAGACGTCCGTCTTGCTTGCAAACGAGATTCGGTAGGTATAATTCAATTTAATAAATGCAATAAATCATTAATTTGCTGTAAGTGTTTATTTTCATATTTATTTTTATTCATCATCAACATAAGAGATGAACTAAAAATGTTGTTGTTTGGAAAAAGTTCTTATTAAGAGCGAAAAATACTTACTTTTTAAAGATATTTATACGTTCTACGCCAAATTATTATTTTAAAAGGATGCGTTTAAAACTGTCAGTTTTAATATATTCGGAAACTCGATAAAAAAGAAATTTTTTTATATACGTCATGTTTCAAAATCATATTTTTTGGATTTTGAATTTTGAAATTTTTGATTAATTTGGAATTTTGATTTGTTTGTTTAAAAATTTAAATTTTATTTTAATTTCGTGTAGTTATTTAAATAATTGTTTGCGCCAATATTTTATTCGATGTTGGTACGAAAATTTGTTTTAACTGCGCGTTTGCCGGGTCCGTTAATGATGGACGGACGCTTTTACGGAGAGTCTCCGTTAAAACGTATAATTTGCGTCTCAGGTTTGAGATATTTTGATCGATTTAACGTTCGTTAAATATGCCTTGTTTATCTGAAAGTCGTTTCACCAACATTGATCTTTCGTCAAAAATCAATCGTCAGAATTTTCAGCCATTTCTAACCTTTATTAACCTTAAAAGTTAATAAAGTTAAGTTAAGTTAAATAAAGTCAAATTTTTCTTTTAAAAACTTCAAAAATGCAACACAAATGTCAATTGGAAATCTAAACGAACCGTTTAAATATTTGACGGACAACGTTAACAATACTTTGCATCGGTAAACAGATTTTTAGGAGTTAACGAGCGAAAAACCTTTTGACGTTGATCTAATGCCTTGACAAAGGTTGCGGTGAAACCGGGCGTTTTAGATTTTTATTTATGTTTGATAAATTTTGAAGAAATTAAATAGTAGAAAATTAAGGTCGATACAATAGCGACGTGTGGTCTTGCCCGCTTACACATTTGGCGTTCCATTTTTAATGTTGGAAATTTATGAGAGTTAAAATTTGCAATTTGGATTATTTTAAAAAATCAAAGAGAGTGTCATGTTCAAGAAAATGTGTGGTCCGGAAAAAAATTACTTATTGCTTTGAAAATTAGGCTTTATAATTTGAGGCTACCGGGTCATCGCAATATACATAGTTTTTCTATGTACTACGTGGTTTAATTCAACCCAAAAATGCCTCGTTTCACGAGCCGCTCCCAAATTAATTCTGCTACTTATAAGTGACAGATGGGTGGTTCCATTTTTATTTGCAATGTTCTTTCAGCCTGTATGGTTAAAAATTTTGTACCATATTGTTTAATTCACAATGTACATCCTAGAAAATCTTCCACCCATCAAAAAAAGGGCCATCGAAAGATCAATTGCGGAAAAAATGAAAACAAAATCATCTACCTGGCTCTCCGTAATTCCCACAAAGAAAGATAATTTGGATCTCTCCCCTCATGAATTTAGAGACGCTTTAGTCATCCGCTATTACAAAACACCCGTGTCAATGCCACCGTCCTGCGACGGCTGTGGTAACGACAACTTCAACATCGATCACGCCCTATGCTGTAAAACCGGAGGCCTCATCACTAGAAGACACAATGAAATATGAGACCTGTTCTGCGAACTTTGCAATGAAGCATGGGGCAATGTTGTAAAAGAACCTATTGTTTCTGAAAATTCTCAAGGTGAATGTATGCTCCGTGGCGACTTAGCCTGCCGAGGTGTATGGGATGCCCAGAGGGAGGCGTTATTTGATATTCGTGTCGTTGACACCGACGCTCCCTCTTACATCTCACGCCCGGTAGGCTCCATACTACGATCCGCTGAAGATGAGAAAAAAAGAAAATACTCCGCTGCCTGTGAAGCTAAACATGCCACTTTCACCCCACTACACAGTGGGTCAGACGCTCGGAAAAGTGGCCAAAAATACATTTTTGTCAACTTAACAGTATTGCCACAAAATTTAGTATATCTTTAGAGAAAACATCAGTGCACCTTTTTCTCGAATCTCAAGTGAATTGAAAAATATTTCTGCTTGTTAGAGCGATGCAAAAATCACCTTCTATTAATCGCTGATTTGAGTAGCATTTCGCTCCATGCAACACCAAGTTTTGACGACTTATTGTCCAGATTTCAGCTTCGAGTTTAAATTGGTATTTAATAGAAAAGTTGTCTTGAAGTATGTACTTTCGAATAAAAAAATTTTTAGACAATACAATGGTGCAATAATTAAATACATTATTTCATTCCGGGAGCTGCTCAATAGTAAATCTCAAATAATTCTCCAACTTTGTGTGGACTTATAAACAATTTCCCGCAATTTCCCGTTTTGAAAAAATACGCAAAAAATACATTAGACATTTCTCAAACAAACTATGTAAAAATTGTTTGTGCATTCAAGTGCGTTTTTAAATAATTCGCGATTTTGAACAACGCGACGGCGACGCGCTACGTGTCGCATAATTATGATTATATTCAACGCATTAAAATACAATCACTGTAGGTACTTATTAAAACATGTTTTATACAAACTTAATTTTTCAATTTGAATGAAAACGTCTGTGATTTAGGTACAAGTGATAGCGTAGAAGTGATAAAAATCATTATTTAGACTAAAAATATCCTCTAAAAAGCACCCTGCAATTCAATCTTTTTAAAATAAATTAAAATTCAAACTTGCAATAACTTTATCAAAAACCATCCCTTAGAACACAGAGCACACCCATGGGGTCTCAATTTTGTTTTTACTGTTTACTGTATTGCATCAATGTTGTTTAACATAATTTATGCGAAAGAAAATATTTTTTGCTGGCCGTATACAAAAACCACCCTCTAAAATCAACCCTCTTTAGTTTTTATTTTATTTATTAATTTTTCTGTATTATGTGAGCCAACTTTAAGTCATTAAAATTAAAATCATATTTTAATAACCACTCGTATAAAAAACACCCCTCTAAATCATCCCTGTTAATTTAAAATTTTTTAATTAATTTTCCCGTGTTATTTATGCTAGTTTTAAGTCATTAAAATTAAAATCTGATTTTTGGCCACTTTTTCGTGTTTTCGACCCACTGTGCACTAGTAACCTCCGTGGACGGCGTCTTCGCACCACAGATGGCTACATTTGTCAGGAACCTTGGAGAGGCCATATCAGATCGTTGGGGCCGCTTATGTTCCTCGGTCATGGGCTGGCTGAGAGCACGAATTGCAATTGCAATCGTGTGCGCAACCAGCATGTGCATCCGAAGAACAAGACATAAGTGGAGGTCCGCCACCCTAATTGGTTTTGAAGACGGTGCCGCCTTCCCCCAAGTACGTGAATAGCTCAAGATTTGTTTTAGATATCTAGATATAGTTAGTGTTAGTCCTTAATTTTAGATATTGTTATAAATTTAATTGAATGTACATTATGTAAAATACTAATTATTATTATTTGTATAAAAATTAATTGTACACATTCACAATGTACCAATTGTTACAAATTGTTGAAAATGCTAAAATCCTAAATTAAATAAAAGAAAATTAAAGTAAGAAATATTAATTCGAATAATAGAGAAATAACATGGGAAACTTTTTGTTTTAATCCCTGCTTCCCCATTATAACGGAAAAGAATGAGTAAGGTACCAATTAAAAAAATTATTTTTTCGCCTCTAAAGATACCCAACACTTGATATTCTGATAAAAATACCTTTCGCATTCTTATCCGTTATAATGGAAAGTAGGAATTAAAAAAATCAACTTTTCATGTTATTTTCCTATATTCGGGTGAATGGTAGGTCACCCGGTACAGCATACATGGCAGTCTTCTCTTCTTTTCTAGTCATGCGCAGTTGGATGCAAGTAATATTATATTTTATTTCTAAATGATTTGCTACCTTAAAAAGTATTCAGTAAATTGAATTTGGAAAACATTATAACATTACTATTTTGTGTTGCTGTAATCAAATTGTTTGTTCCGTCTTATCAACAAGCTATGGTTACACTATCACTTTTGTTTATTATATATTAATTTTATTTATGAAACTTGACCGATTTTTTATGTTATAGCATATTCAAGTTCATTCAGATATTATAATGTTATCTAACCGACTGTTTGCCTAAATGTTAAATGCTGTTTGTAGTGGCGTAAAAACTAGCGCCGGTTCTGAGGTACTTTTGGAAGATTATATCCTCTTATCAAAAATCTGCAATCACTTAAAATATTCGAGAAACAACAATGTTATAAAAAAATAATTGCTTGTAATTAAGTGGTATTTTTTTCAGAAAGTTTGACATAATCATTGAAAACTATCACACATACGATATTAAATTATGTAATTATCCCACTTTAACAAAAAATTCATGTGCTTTATAAAAAGAGTAATTTTCTAATAAATAATAATATGATACATTGAATATTACATTGCATGTCTGAGGTATGCTTAATTTTTTTCTGCGAATTACTTTCTCTACCATTTTCTTATTCTTTTCTTCTTTGGCCTTATGTCAACAACTGCTGAATAGATTCTTTATCTACCGTATACTAGCTTAAAATAATTAGAGATTACTAAGAACTTACTTTAGTTTCAACATTTTATGTTGAAGTTTAATTAGTATAAAAGCTTTTGGTTTTAATTTTTTTGTAATAATTATAGTGGCAACTGAAATTAATAACTTCGCTTTCCTGTGAGTTCTAAATTTCGGGATATTGATCCCTTAATTCCTTTCTGGTCTGATCTATCAAAGGTTTAATTTACCTAATATACCTCTAATTCAATCTAAAACCTACTTTTAAATGGCAATTGAAAATATTATATTGTTTGATATTAATTTTATATTATTTGTTTAGTTATAGTTTTAAAAATTTATAATATTTGCAATATTAACCAGGAAAGTGAAAACAAAAATATTAAAGAATATTATAAAAAAAGCTCTTATTCTAAAAATTTCGGTTTTACGCCATGCTTTGCCTTACAAATGCAAAAATTAATTGTTAAAAAATGAGTCACTTTTAATCACGTCATCTTCTACATTATTTTTTACGTTTGAAGAAAAAATCAAGAAATGTTTTATTTTGAGAAGTTGTGACTTGGTGGTTCGTCTGTAACTGTACAACCTGTAAGAAACAACTTTGCAGTCTTACCTTTGCTTCGTATAAAATTATACTGTTGTTATTTAAAATATGCACTAACAAGTAAAACATGATTTTTTAAAATAAAATTATTTTAAAAACGTCAATTGTACCCAAGTATTTAATTTACAGTAAGTAATTGTAAAGTAATTGTACCTTTTCTGACAGGTACTGGGTTTACTTTAGTGCCGGCGGCGGGCGGCATTAAAATACTTATAACTCGACCAGGTCTAAAGTACAACTTTTATCACAATATAATATGTCCAAATGTATTGTTTAGCCATTACACAGATTGCCAAGTTATTATTGCACTACCGACGGTTTCATAATTACTTCGAAGAGATTTCTCACCCTAAAACTTCCGGAAATGAGGTAGTCCCTGATCTATGTTTAAGTATAAAAAAAGATGGTTTATTCTAAGCAATAATGCAATTTTAGTGGATTGTCTTGAGACTTTTCTGGAATCACTTTGCTCGACCGTCAATTATACTAACAAGGGAACTATGGGCTAAGTAGATTTATAAATTCTATACGAGTACTTATATAGTATACAAAAGCCAGAATCTTAACTACCTACACTAATTAGCAAAAAACTGTAAATGAAGCTTTTTTAGGTAGGAAAGAAAAGACAAGACTGACAAGCAAAGGATCCCAGTGTCCCTCACCTATTTAAATAATTTTTGGATATGTGGTAGAGCATCAAAACATGAGAGACTTCTAATTTTTTTAGCTGCTAACACGCGGGTTTAGAGGGTGTAATCGCTCTTTAAAGATAGGGTATAAAAAATGAATTTTTTGAATTTTTATATAGAAGGAGGTGTTAGATTTGAATGAAACTAACGGTAAATACTTCATTTTATAACTAATAACAAAAAGAGTATAATTTTTTTAAAGCGATCACTTAATATTTTCGGGGGTGGACTATCCCCCAAAATTTTGAAATCTGTATAAAGTATTTCAAATTTTTTTGAAAAAAATATATGTTATAGAGGAGAGAAAACTGTAAGTTACGTGTTTTTGAATTTTACCCAAAAATGATATTCAAGGGAATAACAACCCCTTTCTTAACTTTGCCATTTTCCTTAGTGTGGTTGAACTGTATGTTTCATTATTTTTTGTCACTTCAATGTTGTTTCCACATTCAATCGATTTTTTATTCTCAGTATCCACATTATAGCCTTCTGTTTCCGAATTTTCACCCAAGATCTTCTTAGCAATGACCATCTTGCTCAAAATTGACTCTTGGACATAGCCTTGTGCCATGGTTTTTTGGTTCGTTCTTTAAAAAAGCGATTAATCTGCCATATTTTGAAATATGTATCTGTATTATCGTGAATTTAACATGCTATATTTAGTCAACATTGAAGAGGCCGCAAATCTTTTATTAAGGTTAAAGAAGTAACCCAACTGCACAGCACGTCTTCACTTATCCCAAAAACATCGTTTTCCAGTTTCCAGTTATTGAAACCATTTAATTCCTTGTAATAAGCAACTCTGGATTTCTTCTGTAGCAAATTCAATGTAGCTTCTTCAACATCTTCAATATTTTTTCAGGAAGAAACCTTTTACTTTCCATTTTGGTCAATATTATAAATTCCGAAGCAACTCTCGTGGCTAAACATTTCCTTCGTAACTTATTTACCTTATAAGACACTTGTGTAATAAATAGCTATTTTGCGTCTAGTAAGATATAAGAATTATTCACTGCGCCCCCTTATCGTGAACACACTGGGTATAATGTTGAAGATGAAGGTAAAGTTACATAGAGGTAAAGGTTACAGCGCAAAGCTTAGAAATTTGAGGTTAGAGCTTAACACTTAGACATTGTAAGTTAGAGTTTTAAAGCTTAGCAAGTTCAAGGTCGGAGCTCTAAAGCTTAGAAGTTGGAAGTCCAAGCTTTAAAACTTACCGAATAGAGCTTAAAGCTCAGGAGGGTGAGACCTTTACAGCTTGAAGGTTAAACCTTAAAGGTTGGAGGCCAAAGCTTAGAGGTGGGAGCTTTAAAGCTTGGAGGTTAAAGCTTAAAGCTTGGAGGTTAAAGCTTAAAGGTGGGAGCTTTAAAGCTTGGAGGTTAGAGCTTGAAGGTCAAAGTTTAGATGTTGGACCTTAAAGCTTAGAGGTAGGAGTTTAAGCTTGGAGGTGGGAGCTTTAAAGCTTGGAGGTTAGAGCTTAAAGCTTGGAGGTAAAAGTAGAGGTTGGAACTTAAAGCTTGGAGGTTAAAGCTTAGAGGTTGGAGGTGAAGGCTTTAAAGCTTAGAGGTTAACGCCTAGAGGTTGGAGGTCAAAGCTTGAAGAGTAGAGTTTGCTTAAAACTGAAAGCTTAGAAGCTCCATAGAAATCGAAGGAGTGCTTCGATTTGACAGTTTTACAGAAAACTGGTCTTTGCTTTCCATTAACAGAGGAGTTAGCTAGGCGGCAAAAAAAATAAGAATCAGTTATTGTTAAACGGTCCGTCGCGAAAATCAGTCGCGGTTCAATTTTCTTACTTGGAATACTTTCCAAGTATCCGCGGTAGGAGCAGCCTGGCCTGTTTTGCCATTTCAGGGTACGTCTCTGCTCTGTCGTACTGTTGCACAGCTTTCATAAAAAGTTCCACGGCAAGTTACGTAAGTAATTCGTTGCAACGGTTACTTAACAATTTTTTTTTTGGATATATTTTTATAAAAAAATTAAAAACTTAAATTATTATCGCACATTGTTTATTACACATACAAAATACACATGAAACTTAAGTGCTGCATTAAAATACTTTAGTGCCGCCCGTAAAATAAAACAATTGCTTTCAGAAAGGAGTAAATCTTGAAGTTTTGAGAAAAGATATTTCTTTATACCTACCTAATTTTGAGGAAGAAAATTCTTGAAGTCTGGAACCACTAACCATTATTTTAAGTTAACCTAGTGGCTGTTTATTTCACTGGCCAGTTGTCTCTATCGCTTCTAGCATAATTTTAATGTCTTCTATTACCAGCAGAATTTTTAAATACATTTTGGGACGGTTTTTAGCCCGGACTATTTTGGGCGCATCCAAATTGCGTCCCGTGATCACTATTTTTGAAGGTTTTTGAAGTGGTCAAAAAAGGGCACTGGTAAATTTTGTCCCGAACCCTAAGCGGATTAGCTTTAATCTCAAACACAAATCCCAACACCCTTATTTTACGGTAAGTACGGGATTAATTTTAATCTATTAAAATTGTACAAATTTATTAAATTTAATTAAATTAAATTACTATTAAAAATTTGTAAATTGTACAAAAAGATTTTAGGGTAGATCCGAGATTTGCCGTGGTTGAATTTGTCAAAACTGACCCTTCACACCATCCGCTCCGGTCTGTTTTGACAAACGCCATACTTACTAAAAATATTACTCTAGACCGGTCTTACTCGTCAAAGTGTGCTACCAGGAAGGGGGTGGATCTCCCTAGTTCACTTGTGGAAAATGTAATTCCAGATGTGCAAATTTGGCATAAACCCTGTATTATGAATACCTTTAATCAGACGACCTATTGTTAAATGGGTGGCTCTTTAAAATTTAATTTTTCATTTTTTACCTTAACGTTTTATTATTAGACTTACTTACGTACATAGCTAGTACCTTGTCAACAAACTGCTTTATTATTTTTTTTACAATTTATTTTATTAGTTTATAAATATTGCAGAAAGTATCTCACACCGACGTATTTTTTGTTAATTCATATAATTTTCATCAAATAAAATTATAATTTTGAATGTAGATAGTAAATAAGGGTCAATGAACTACACTAAAATGGCATATACATTAATGTATTTTCGTAATTATTTGGGTATTTATGTAATAAGCTCAATTTGACTATTAACGCTACATAAGTTCATAAGGAAAATAATTCTTATTCGTTTGAATTTATTTGTGTGCCTGACAATTTGAAAGCGTTTCAAACTGCTGCAGAAACAATGTACGTAAACACCCGTACGTATACGGGTGCTAGATTTCTTAGGATTATGCACATTTAAATCAAACTAGACGTTTTCAAAGCCAATGAAATAATAAAATAACAATCTTAGTTTTTTAGAATGAACCGGAAGTTGAGATTATGTGGGGTGTTTAATAACGTCTTCTCGAAGACTATACTAGATATTGAAGCAGGTTGATTTTTATTATACGATTGTCATACTAACCTATAAATTTGTGTTTTAATCAAGTCATTTCATGTAAGGCAGCTTTAAAATGAAATTCACAGCAAGTCGTAAAAATTAGATGAGTAGTTGGTTTCCACATTTTTTTCCAAACGAATTATATATTAAGTTATTTTTTAAGTTTTTTGTTTCATTTCCTTGCTTAACTACATAATAATTGTGTGAAAACTCTTTCATACTGTAATTGTTTTTTATTAAAAATCTAAGCTGTAAGATCTTATATATGATAATTTCTTGCAATTGAAACAGAAGTGTGCAGAATAAAATTTCAATTTGACAATTTTGTCAATATAAGTGACGAAAACGAACATCTGCGAATGGATGAAACCGGAGCAATAAGGCGACGAGATAAGAAACTCCGGAATCAAGCTCCGCCCGGAGTTCTGAGATCCGGACTAGGTCAACCAATAGTTATTCTTCAGACTACAAAAGGATTGGTCAATTTTCTACTGACCAATGAAAAACACAACTTTTCATGACGCAAGTGTTAAGTCCTTTTGTTATAAATAATGCATGTTGTTAAAATAGATAACTCTCGTTTGGTGGAAAAGGTGCTTTCATAAAATTACGTTTAATGTAGTCCTAAAGTCGTTACTTAAGTTTACGTTCCCTAAATGTTCAGAATCTTGATTAAATACCTTCCTCGAGCTTTGATAGATCTATTGTTTAGAAATCTTTTAGTTTTGATATTTTAATGAATCTCAACACAATAAGATTCATTTATATAAGGCATTCCACAATTTGTTACTATAGAAGCTATAAAAACGAGCGTATAATCCAGAACAGACATTTTTGCAAAAGTCTTATCATTTCGTAATTCGTAATTATTTCAATTTAATTCTCATATCATCAATCATATAATTAAATACATTTAAAATTAGAAATTAATTACATATTTTTGATTAATTCTTCCAAAACTACGAATACATTTCTGTTGGTAACATCGGATCATAGATTTTCTCTGATTTTTACAAATGACTATAATGTGGTCGAGCGTGAACGAATTGCATCCCCTTATAGTTTTGTCCGAACATTTGTCTCAATATTCTTCCTCTTGACAAATGTAGCACTCCCTCGACAATACTTCTTTTGTTTGATTTCCTGTAACAAGATAAATAGTTGACAATTTGATTTAATTTATTTCAACGATAATTTATAATAAATTTATAAAATTTGCAAGTTGTATTTCTATAAATCAGTTATCATAATATCAAAAATGTTACTACGTCTTGACAAAATTGTGATTTCATGTAAAATAAACAAAACCATAATCATGTATTTTTTGCCAGGAACGAATGATTCTAATCCGAGGCATTATTGTTGTTGGCGATAAGAACATCTAGTAAGATTTTAATAATTATAAGGTACACTCGTAGATTAAATTATAAGAAATGGTCGCATGTATAGTACAGTTGAATAATCCAGAAAACCGGAACGGTAAAACGGAAGTAAGTTCGATAACTGCTAACATTCTTTCAGTGGCTTCCGGAGTTTGGGCCACTTTACATTTCCTTCCGTAGTATTCGAAAAGCTTTAAATGAATGATGGCAAACCTCATATTGACCTGATTGCTAAAACGGATATATCGTGCAGCAGACAAGTTAAAACTCTTTCGAATGTTTCACATATTAAGGTATACCTATTAGGAGTTGTTTGAGTTATTAACATGTTGATAAAATAATTACAGGTAAGTTCGACATATTTTCAAATTAAAGATAATAGCAAAGCAAAGCAATATATTGTTCTCAATATTAAATTAAAATGATTAGTTGTGTAATTGTTATTTTAATATTTCTAAAAGGAATGATTATTATTTCAATGATCGCCAAATAAAATGTAAATTAGAATGCACTAGAATGTCATACGAAAATAGCGTACGATCAAAACCAAATTGGTAGAAAATTGATAATCACACTGTTTATTCAAACAATGGATTTAGCAAAGATAAACGGATGTGGCCTTTGGTGAATAAAGAGAGATGGCAAGGGTGTTATTAAAATGTAAATGTGAACAAGTTCCTGTGACAAGCATAAAACTAGATTGTGTGGTGTTTATAGGGAAGTTCAATAATTAGTCAACGGATTTGTAATATTAATTAATGATTGGAGATTATAATAATTAGCATTTTTAATAACAGTATTTTCTTTATATCAATGAAATTAATGTACATTAACAATTATTGTGTTATGAGCTAAGTAATAACAAATTTACAAAAGCATTTTATATTTCATATTTTGAATATTAAAGCAATGAACTTTTTAAATTTTTTTTATTCAGACCACAAGTTTGTGTGTGGTTTTTTTTTATTTGAAAGATAGTTTTCATCTTTTTCAGTTTCATCGATCAAATCGAAGTGTCTGTGGTGCTCCATGATATTTATGTTGGGTAACACGTAATTTAATTCAGAGATAAGTTACCACAAGAAGAATTGAGGAATTGTTCTTAGAATACAATTCTTTTGAAATTATTTTAAAAATTTAGGTGCACAAATTTTAAAATCAAAACGTGAAGTTAGGAAGAAAAATGTTGAAAAAAGTATTTAAAAATGAGAACGTCCGACAATATTGTACCATGGTTTCAGAAGAGTTGAAAGTTAACCATGGAACCAGTGTGTGAGTAGCACTAATTTTTAATTTTATAATTTATTTTATTTTTATCAATAGTCAAGACGTCAATAGAGAGTATGTTACGTGAATAACTGCTTACATTAATATACCCGGTTCGAATCCGGAAAAAGTCTAAACTATCTTATGACTGTCACAGTACTTCGGAGGGCACGTAAAGCCGACGGTTCTTCTAGGGTGATAATTTACCTAGATCAACAGTAAAAATCCAAAATTACGGGCACCTCTGAGACGAGCCTAGCAAACTACCTCAGATGTAAAGCAATTAATTCGATCACATCACCAATAGTGCTGTAAAGTAGAGTAAAGCTTGTAAAGTAAAGAAACGAGTCCAAATAATTCATCTACTAGTTCTAGTTTAATATTATATTTTATACTCTACATATTTATTTGATAATATACATTTACTAAATAATTAAAATTCGGAGAGTAATTCATTTCTGCCGTGGCAAAATTTTATTTGTCTTGGTTTATCTTCATGGCCAAAGGAAACTAAGTGTATATTTTCATTTTAACTGAATTTCCTCTTCAGGCAAATATAGTTTTATAATTTTGTTGTTTTATTGGTTACTGTCAGGTAATTGATCCCACGAATTACACATTTCCCTATAGACTATTGGAAACAGGACAATTTTCTAAGCATTAAAAAAAATTCAAACTGGATTATCCATTAGTTTTGGAGAAAACTGCATTTTAAATTCAAAATTTTACATGGATTTTAGATAGCTATTAAACCACGATTTCTATACGAATATTCCGTTACCGGTAAGTGTGCTCAAATATACTCTTAGTGATAGTTGTCAGATGGGTTTGTTACTCTGTCGAGTGCACTTCATGCGTGAAGAACCCCTTGCTAGTAAATTGCTAGTAAGCTAGTAACATTCTAAGGGAATGTTTCTGGTGCGTCTTAGGAAAATCTCAGATATACCATAAAATGGTACTACTCCTTTCGTGTAGTACCCTTGACAAGTTGGAGCCACATTAAGGTACGTTTTTAGCGAGTAAGCGTTCGTTAAAACGGTGCGTAGAACCGAGGGGGTTGCTTAACAAAAGCAACCACGATAAATTACGGATCCACTCAAAAAACTAGTTCTGCGTTTGTTTAAATAAAAATTATATTCATTAAATTTTAGTTCAATGGCAAAGACTAAGTGTATATTTAGGCACACGTACCGGTAACAGAATACCCGTGTAGAAATCGTGGTTTAATATCTATCTAAAATGTATGTAAAATATTGATTTTTGAATGCCGTTTTCTCGAAAACTAATGGAGTAGATAATCGAGTTTGAATTTTTTTAATTGTTTAGAAAATTGTCCTCTTTCCAATAATTCAATTCGTGGGATCAATTACGTGACAGTTCCCACTTGATCATTATGCAACAAGTATATTACTCAAAAATTTTGTGTACACTTTCTTTGGAATTCTATTGAAAATCACTAGAATTTGTTAGAAATCCTAGGAAAAAGAAAGCTTAGAATCCTAAGCTGTTATATGCAGTAAAACCAGAAGCTTTACTGCCCTGCTAAGATAAGAGGTCGTGTGGGAAAACATGTAATTTTCTAACGGTTTATAATTGGAGAATACAATAATAGGGAGAATGTGAGTCGGATATGTAGATAGTGAAAAGAGGTTTATCAAAATTTTTAAAATGAATATTTTTATGGTTTTTATCTTAGACGTACTTTTAGTTACTTTAGATTAATTCTTAGTACATCTGCATAGATGTACTCTTTTTGCTTTGAATTTTAAATGTTCCAGCCTCGAATAGTATAATATAGGTGCGGAGCTTTATTGAAAAAGCTCAGTGTAAGGTGGGATTCACAAGACAATACACTAGATTTTCTAAGAATTTATTGGATTTCCAATGATTTCCACCTGGATCGCATTCAGATTTTCTTTTGAAAAGGTTGTAAAAGCAAAAAAGAAATTTTTTGCCTATAGAATTCCTAATAATTATTTTCTAGTTTTTAATATTTTTGGTTCGCAAAAATTTCCTGAAATGTTTAAAGATATCCTTCAATTTTCTGGTACTTCCAAGATTTCACCAAATTTCTATGGATTTGGGATTTTCCTTCACTTGTAAACTAGATTTCCTCAGAAATTCTCCCTTCGCCTCAGCAGTACCGACGTTTTATTAAGAATTTTTCGACTCTAACTGTTTCTTTATAAAATTTGTTTAAGAAGAATATTGAGTGGTCGTAGACACCTGAGTATAATCAACACTATACAAAAAATTAATAAAAATAAAATAAAATTGGATTTACAGTATGTAATAATGATACATCACCCCAAAGTCAAGTAAGGTTTATAAATATAATATACTCGTATAAATAAAGTAAAATAGAAAAGCACTTTTTGATTTTAAAAAATAATACTAAATTAAAAAATTTACTTTTTAGAAAGATTGGCCTTTCCTAGCGAGTCCTCACAGTATTCCTGTGAAAGCACCATCAGATGCCTGCAAGCATGGTTGATCCTCATCTACCCGACAACGTTTTTCGTTTTTCAAACTTTACTCATTTTCTGGTGAAAATGTTCGTTATGTTCATCGCTAACTAAGCTCATGTTTTCCAGAAAGAAACTTAATTGGGAATGTAGAAAATAGATTTTCAACGACATATTGCACCTAGTGTATGATCATAATAGTGTATGCATCATTAGTGTATGATCATAATTCAGCATTAATTTTATTTCTTCATGGAAATCTAGTGACTTAATGGTTGCCTTGAATTTTTTTTGTGATATAGACAAAAGCCAACCATCCATTTTTTTCTATGGAACTGAGGTTGGATAAAAAAAGAGAGATCATTGATTAATTTTCTTATAAAGAGTGATTTAAAAAAACCGCTAGATTTGTAAATCCCACCATTTTTGTTTATTTGTGTTGGCAACATTGTTTTGGCAATTTTTGTTATCTATTATCATTAAGGTTTTGTGTTGATACTGGTTTTGTTGTGCCAGGCAATTGTTTGTGTAGTATTGTCATGAAAAGGTACAGTAAGGATAGCTATTTTTGATTGTGAAAATTCACTACCTGAATCGTGAAAGTTGCATAATGTATCAAATGAATCCACTGTTCGTAGGTTGATCAAGAAATTTGAAGAAACTGGCTCAACACTAAACATAAAAAGCCCTAGACGTCCTCGAAGTGCGGCAAGATTGAAAATAAAGTTGCTAGATAAGTCAAATAATGCAGAGTTTGTGCTGAATAAAAACCAGAACAGAAAGTTGGTTGGAAAGAACAAAAAGAAAAAAAAAGAAAGAAAGCGCAGGTTCAAACAATACTAGATTTATTATCACTAGTCTTTACAGTGCTAATAATAATATTATCAATCAGTTACAGCAAAGTATTGGTGTTAACGACATACGACAATACGCTTGATGCTTTTTGACGTTTCAGTAGTAGTAGGTACCTTATAGTTAGTCAAAAAGCATCAGTTATGTTAGCACTCCTATTTGTCTTACTTATAGATAAGATAAATGTTTTCCATCAGTTGTTATTATTAGTCTTAGATTAAATAGTGCAAAATCAATCAAGAAATTTCGAAAATATTGGCAAACCCGAGCGAGTTCTATTGTTTTATTTCCAAAGAAAGACCGAACATATAAATTTATCTTTTTTCATTGATTAGCGTGATTCTTGATCAATTATGTATTAAGAGACGTAGAGACGCCAAATATACCTATAAGTTCAATTGATATATTGATATGTATCAGCATATTGGCTGTCTCAATATAAAACCTGTCCCATTTCTTTACAAGTGCTCCTGCCTCCTGGCAGCGTTTAATAGGGAAATGTTTAGGGAGGGATCTTATTCCTTATATCTTAGTTTACCTGGACCATACTATTATTATGACTTCTAAGAATTTAAAGCTTTATTACGGGATTTTGGAACTGATTTTCCGGCGTTTAAATTCTGGTCGTGATAAATGTCAATTTTTTCGACCTCACCTCAAATATCAAGAGTAGTTATATGTCATAAGATCGACATGGTTTAAGAGTTGATCCCTATAATGTCACAGTTAAACATTTTTTTATTTTTGCAAAAGTGTGTTTTGGAGAGAGTGAAAATTATTTTACAGACTCTGATGAGTTGATTATTTGCTATAAAACATATTTTTCTGAATATTTTGAAAAGTTTGGACAAATTATTAATTTTGATCTTAGAAAAGGGTTTTCCTAAATTTTAAAAGTATATTTTGAAAGTGGGTAATAATTGTATACTTTTCCAAGTACTTTTAGTCTCTTTTAGAAGATTAACCGTTCAGTTTCATTTTCACGACGAATTTTCATCCGTCATAATATAAGTGAGGACTTTGATACAGGAAAATTGACATACTATTAATATCCTTACGGATCCTATACCCAGTTCCACTTCAAGTTTTAATTTTATTTAGTATGATAATTTAATTAATTTAAATATTAAATGAATTTAATAATGTTTTTATGTTTTTGGCATAAGATTGTGTATTATCCTGTGAACCAAGAGTATTTATAATTGTTTATTATTGCCAACAACACTTATGACTCAATGCTTAGCTACGTCAATTTCTAATTCAAAACATAAACAAAAACTATGTCCTGACCGTTTCCGTCGAGAGAGGCAAACCACCAAGGTAACCTGAGGTAATAAAAACTCATATTGAAATGATGTTTAATACGACTCTCTTGGTTCAGAGTCCATCTTATAATGTCAGTGAAATCATTTTAAACACATATATCATATGCATATGAGAAAATGGGTGTTGACGGCGATGCTTCTATCAAAACACAAACAGACCGTGGTAATTAATTTATTGATATTTTTATGAATTTTGAAGTTCCTAATACTCGTAACAGCAATTGAGCAAAAGGTCGAAATTTTCTTTAAATTCTTTCATTGAAAAATTTTGAAAAACACAAGGTAGATAGTGACTAAATTATGAAGCATTAATGTAACAAAGCAAAGAGAGCCCCTCAAAAGCAACTAAATTTAAAGGTTTTTTGAAAGCAGGCGAAAGTTTTTTTCTTTCCCCCCAGTATGGAAATAAGTGTAAGTAAAGTAATTTAACACCCCCCAAAAGTGAGGTTCTCTTAAATGGAGACCCTAAAAACAAAAAGTTTGATACACCATATAAATGATTAAAATTTAGACGTCTTAAACGCTTTGGTCAGTATCTTTAGTTAATCAGGCGCGGATACAAAGAGGGGACTCACCACCGAAGCACTTTATTTTGACCAATTTCACAATTTTTAATTGATGAACTACAAGTTTATCGAATTGTTTGTTCAGGAACGAATTTTCTGGAAGATAGGTAAAATCACACAAAAATTGCCCCTTCCCTAAACAAAATTCTCTATATCCGCACCTGCAATCAATAGCCACAGTATGTTTGGTATCTAAAATAAAAAGAAATTGTAACTGATGCATGTATACACTTTTTGCTTCATCAGGTCGAACACAAGTTGTATCTACTTAGTTTGCAATCAATTATTATTTGTAACTAGTAACCCCTTTAAGCCAATCATTGATTTAGTTAATTATTTCGGCGATTATACGGAAAGTTACATTAAAAAGAAATGGGAAGTACAAATTTAGGTACCCATACGATAAGCACCATTTAGCATTGCGGCACAGGCATTGCATAAATAACGAAGTCGAGTTAAGTGTACTTTTACAGAAATTCAAAGACTAAAATTAAAATAAATTGCAAACTCAAGAAACGAAGAAGGTAAGATAAAGAAGCGCTCAAGTTCATTAAGTTTGTTTTGACAGTCACCGCATTTCTTTACTGATTGCAAAAAAGCAAAATCAACTAAGTTTATTCTCTTGATTAAAGCGACTTTTAATTGTATTAGGAAATTTGTGTATTTTTTATATTTGCATCTTTAATTCGAGAATATTGTATTAAGAAAAAAGTTTTATGCTAATTGGAAGCTTTCCCGATAAAATTAACTTTTCTATTATTTCGCTCGAGGGGTAGGTATTTTTTCGAGATGTGAGATAATAAACCGTGTCTATATGTTAATAAAATTTCAAAATTGTTGAGGATTTTTTAAAACTCAAGTTAAGTATTATGAAGTACATCGCTTTGTATCTTCTGAAATCAAAAGCAGTCACGCATATAAGTTTAAATTTGCATAAAAATCAAATTGTGAACGGTTTTCCTACAAAGTATTCGTTAAGGGTACTTTAAATCGATCTGCACTTACATTAGACAGAAGTATACGCCATTAGTGGACGAACGACGAAGTAGGCGAGGACGATCCCTGATCCTCAAAAGCTGAGGAGCTCTGGAAAAACAGCCGGTGTACTCGAATGGACTCATGCATATTCAACAACTAAATATTTGCAGGCGCTTCTTATAATGATGATCATCCTCTGATTCATGGGAATACGATTAGGAAGGGGTAGTTTTTACTAAAAATTTTAAATATTAGGTAGTAGGTAACTTTTAAACTAAAATGATAAATTTTTTTTCAACATTTCTATCTTATAACTTTACTTTTAGAAAAATTACTAAAGTTATTCTCTTTTCTATACATATATATATAATTTTTTAAGTAATAAATCACTGTTGTCTAAGTTTGTAAAGGCTAAACCACATACGTCGTTCATCTTCCGCTGACCGAGGATCCGTTAGATCTGTGGCCGGAACACGGACAATGCAACCGAAGTAGCCCCGGAAGTCCTTAGATTCATAATATTCAGGATAGGTGCTCGTTTATCTTGTCCATGTGTGTAGCTTAGTGAATCGTCTATAAATCTAAAATAACCATTATTTAATGCACTGTTTGCACTTGATATATATATTTTAACAAATTCATATCAACACATAGTAAAACAAAATAAATTGAATATTCTAATGAATGAGTATATTTTGTATTATATTCGGTTAAGTTTTAAAAACTTTCAAGTGTTTTATTATGCAGGATCAAAATATATTCACTTTCTAACTTTCGAGTACACATAAAATATGGTACTTTAAAATATTTTGCGTGCTTTATTTGCGGAGCAACTTCCTAGCACATCTGCATGTCTTTGAGAGAACCCTTTGGTTTTTACAACGCCTGAATTACCACACCGCCGGGAGTAGTGAAATTAACACCGAGGTTCCTCTTTATTTTACGTACTAATTCAAAAAGTTCTCAGAATCTGGCCACAGTTTTGATTGAGCTATTTAATTATTTTTAGACGTAGCAGTACTACTTTGAGTAAAATGCAAAACATGCGACGTTATTTATGTACATCCGAGATCTTTTATTTTTAAACGTTTCCTAAATTATTCTTCCGTAATATGACAGTATTGTAATTAAGGACATTTTTGCTTTTCCGAGATCGAGAATTTAAAAAGAAATATTCAAATTTTGCACGTTAAAACTAGTCGATATATTCCCGTTCGGCTTCAATAATAATATGTAATAGGTATAAAGGTGCTCTATTATTTTAAGAGAAGATTTCGGTGACTCATTGGGCTTTATCTCACACTATTGCAGGATTGTTTCTCATTTGCATTATATTTGCATACTAGTTGATCCCACCAAGCTGTAAGAGACAGATCGTAGGATTGACGCTTCTTTACACTGATTTCATTGACAGTTGTTATGGCACCATTTCCTAACCAATGATTTATTTAACTCTAAGCCGTTTATAGTAAGGGCGCTAAAAATTTTATTTGGTTTGTGCTGCTTCTACGTAATTGTTACGAAAATTTCTAGCAAAGTAATCGCCGAGAGCTTGATTGTGATTTTAAAAATATTTATAAGCGGAATTTTAATTAACGCAGTAAAAATGTTTTGGGACGTTTTCCTAATTTGTGAGTTTAGGTAAGAAGAACCGGAAAACAGCAGGGGCTCAAGCAATAAGGCGTATTGTTTTGTACGAAGCTAATAAAAGTGCCAGAGACAGAGCACTTAATGCCAATGAACGTTAAGATAAAACAATCCCATTACTGAGATGTTTACAAGGAAACAAATAAAATAAAGGAACCAAAATTGTCTTAAGATACAAAATACAAATAAGTAATTTGTTAGCAAAACTGTTCTTGAATATTTACGATATTTTTATTTCCTCAACTTCTAAAGCAGTTTTATTACAATAAAACAAATTAGTATGGTAAAATTTTCATTTTATTTATTTGATAGTCGTCCACAAGTTCGCAATTAATTTAATAGTATTTTTTTTAACTAAGAATCAATCATAGATAAGCAGTTTGAACTGGTAGTTCTCATCGGTAGAGCAAAAATATTAATTTCTTTTGCTTTTATTAGAAATTCCTATAAATAATAAGACTTAATATTTTTTATAATTATATAAAGACGAATTTTCAGTAAGCATTAATCCTGGAATATACCGAAAGGGTTAGTATTGCTATTCAAAGTAATCAGCTATTCGTCATGCTTAATTCGCAATCGAACACGTGACCATAACAGTCAGGATAATCGCACGTCGTTCTTTTGTTCGGTGTGTATGGGGTAGCCTTTCATAAAAATCTGAGGTATCAAAAGTGGCATATTGCATTTGATAATTCTCTATTTTAATTTAATATAACAAACATATTATAACATCTGGACATACCTCGGCATATTTTAAACCTACGTAATTTGAAAATATTTTCAAAAGTCTAGGTTGAAAATTAAAAATTAAAAAATTTAAATTTTGGTAGAAATTCAAAATGTTAACCGAATAATATTTATGAGAATATTTTATTGTGCATGATATCATTATTTGTAAAATATCTACATATATGTAGATATAATGTAGTACGTGATGTATTGGAAGAGTAAATTATTATTATTTATCATACTATTGAAATCAAATTTATCAGGTGTTGGTTCAGATAAATCTTCGTGTGAACAACACAAGAAGCACTAACTTGAGCTGCTGATTTACATGCTGTACTTATATGTGGTTTTCTACCCTCTAAAATATATAACAGCAGACCCAAGCATTGTTAGCATTAATACACAAACGTAATATTTCATTTCACAGAACTTATTTTAAATGAAATTGTTATTATTATTTTTGATTATTACATTTTTACATTATATTTTGCTATGTTATTTGAAGTCAAATATTTAGTGGTAATTCTCTCTTTTCGCGCTATTCTGACTTTAATAGAGAATTTGAGTTAGTATACCGAGTATACACCATTATATAAGAGATATACATTATTTATTTCTAATATTTATTATTTATAACATATTGTAAAAACTAATAATACACAATTTAAATTAATGTAATGTTATATGTAAAATTTATAATTACTTGAAAAGCCCTTTACAAATGATTTTAAACGGAAATATTTGATGAAAATTACTTTAAGGTTTATAGTTGTTATTAACATGTAGAAATACTGTAAAACTTTAAATATTTTAGTTAGAAAAATTAATAATTGAAAAACTTGATCAAAACTATGCAAATTTGTTGAATTAGTTTGCTACCATGTGATATCATATGTTTCGAACTTCGGATTCTCATCAGGCAAACCCGGAATAATTTATAACAAAACTAACCCGAACTATTAAAATTCAATTAGTATTATACGAAAAGTCAAAATTATTTGGCATTTCTTAAAAATAAAATTCTATCCACTTGATACCAAGAGCAGTTAATAAAACATGATATTATTACATGTAGCAAACTAATTCAAGTAATTTGCATAGTTTTGATCTAACAATAAAAGTTTAAGTGTTTTTCAATTACTCATTTTCTAAAACATTTATAATATTAATGAATAATGATGCGAATCCGGAAAGATATTAACTTTTTTAAGACCCACTCCATGTTTTGAAAATCATTCTAAGACGTCGCGAAGGTCTCTCTCATTTGATAATTTTCACAATCAAGAATTAAGCAGGGACATAAACACATTTTCCATTTAGGTCTAAGCAATTGCGAAGTTTAAATGCCGTAACACTTTTCTCAGGGAAAAAGGGTGAGCATCCCTTAATAAACAAGAAAAAAGTAATAAAAAGTCGTTGACATATTGTTATGTGTTATTTATGATTGAAAAGTTAAATAAGGATCAGATCGTAAAACATCAGTATTTAACTTAAAACTACAGTTTTCTTACTGGAAGAAAAGCTTCGAAGAGAATATCTAAAATAAATTAAATTTGTTAGAGCCAAATTATTTACAAGCTTGAAAAATTTACCCTGATGTGTAATCATGAGTTGATGGTTTGTTTTAAAAATGTTGTTAACTGTTGAAGTTACATTAATGAAGATATAATTTGCAAAGCTAGCGAAAACAGATGCATACACAAATTAACTACACTTCAGGCTACCGTAAATCGAATAATGCTATCAACAACTACATATATTATTGATTGGGATAACAACCGAAATTAAACAAGTGTTTTTAAAACTATTTTTGAAATGTATTTAGTAGGATTGTCGTAAAGGTTGGGACAGGTTTCGTTTTTTGCGTGTAGTTCTGAAACAGATAGGAATAATGTTAACTTCTATAAAACAAAAAACAGGTATGTTCATTGGCTACAACTTTGCTGTACAAAGTTTTTTGAAATCGCAAACGAATCAAAAGTTATATTTATTTTAATGAAGGCAACTTTTTTTGCCGAAAAAAAATTTGCCATATAAGTTGGGACACTATCAAAAATCTGAAAAATAAGTCAAAAAATGAAGTAAAACTGCATGGTATTATGATTAGAATATTTATTGCAACTTGCAAAGAAACAATTTAAGTAATAAATACGATTCCACTTATCCCTACATAACGTTTTGTATCATATTACCTACAACCAAAAATCAGCCCATTTTTAGTCACTCTTTGGAATATTTTCGTGTTTAAAAGTCGTGTAGCAGATTTTTTGATAGTATTTTATTTGTTACTTAATTTAGATAACATTTTTTTATTGTTTTTTAGTTTAAAAAAAAATTAATAAAAATTAAAATTAAAAAAAAAATTTTTTTTTGAAAATTTTATACCTACTCTTTTATGTTTTCTGAAAAAATGTTTTTATTACAAATAAAAAAATGGCGTAATAGAGGGTTAATCTGATTCGCAGTTTGCACAAGTGAAGAAACTGCAGGGCATCTTAGCGCATTTCAAGTATACGACACGTTTGCACGTGTAAACAATGTAACTGGATAAATTAATGTTTTTTAGTTATTATATTTACAATTGCATTAAGCAAATATTTTAAAAATATCATTTAAATGGAATTGCAGTGTCTTGGAATCAAAAAAAAGTGGTGTCCCAACCTATACGACATGAGCCATTTTGTAAAAAGTCTGAAAATTACTCTCTGCAACATCACATTTAAATTGCACTTTCACACAATGAAACTACACTAAATACAAGACACATTGAATATATTTACTTGAAATAATTGATTAAAATTTTGTAAAATTTCAGCACTTAGAAACTACCTTAAAGATGTTTTTTCAAAGAAAATTTACTGGTTGCTTGGCATACACATAATGAACACCCTGTATTTGTTCAAACGCACAAGAAAAGTTCGGTTATAGCCAATATTTACTGCGACAGTCATAACATAGGTGTTACCACTACCAACAACGCAGATATTCCGCTGTCCCATCCTATACGGTGTCCCAACCTATACGAAAATCCCTTACAATTTATAAGTCTAAAATAGTTGACGTTTCATTTCAATTGCTTTGATTATGATCAGAATTATTGTTTTTATATTTTTGTATTTGACATTTTATTGTATGGAAATTCAATAATTAAAATCGTGACCCCCAACTGTCAATTTCAGAAAAATGGTGGAATTCGTGGGTTTTTTTGGGTCAAATCAAACAAATGATCTTTCTTCTTCCTTTACTTTTAAACTAACTAGTTTCAACCTTAATTCAGGTCTTCTTCAGAGTCAATAAAAGTAAAAACAAACAATTGATAACATGTGACAACATGTGACAACTTCTAAAAAATCTTTTCGAAAATAACTTAACATTAGTATAAAAATTTTCACAAAGTATATATTTACTTGAAATAATTGATTAAAATTTTGTAAAATTTCAGCACTTAGAAACTACCTTCAAGATGTTTTTTCAAAGAAAATTTACTGGTTGCTTGGCATACACATAATGAACACCCTGTATTTGTTCAAACGCACAAGAAAAGTTCGGTTATAGCCAATATTTACTGCGACAGTCATAACATAGGTGTTACCACTACCAACAACGCAGATATTCCGCTGTCCCATCCTATACGGTGTCCCAACCTATACAAAATAAATGTCCATCTGATTTCAATGATTCAACGATAAATATTAATACCTGGATTTTTGTAAAATTTAAATCTGATTTTTATTGTTTTACAGTAAATTATAAAATATATAAATGAATTTAAAAATAATAATTATTTATTTACTACATTTATTTTTTGCTTAGCTCAGTCGGTGGAATATCATACAAATGGTGCTTCTTTTAAAATACTAATAAAGATCAAATTTTGTGTTTATGAATAAAATTTTGTATTAAATTAATTGTAATTTTATATTTAAAATTAAAATGAAATATCTTCCATGTAAATTTTATTCAACTACTATTTATGCCTAAAATGCCTTTAACCACAGTTGCACTGTAGTCTCTCATTTCCTAGTCCGCTGGTGTAAGATTTACTTCATACTGCTGGTCGCATAGGGAAACTTCAAATTCAACTATTGAATATTAACATAAAGTCAAGTTTTCTTTACCTCTTTCAGAAAATTGACAAATAACATTAAAAATGCCTTTAAGAATTTTTTATACAGTCAAAAGCCAAAAACTGCTTGGCAGGAAAGTTATTACATCTTTGTATTTAATTTATTGCTTACAGTTTATGTTGTTGGATGGTAGCAGCTCAACGAATAAAATAGCTATGGCATTTACAAGCTATAGCATTTATTATATTTTGTATTATAATTTAATTTCAGTATTTTAACTGTTGATGATATTTGCAGAGTTCTTTGAATTACAACTGAGAACTGATATGTTATGGTTTGTAGAACTTGACTAGATACTGATCACAACCATTTAATTAGTAGGTATGCCATCTATATTTTGTTATTTTGCCATATTACCTGAATTTCAAACTTATAGATCTCGAAGAAGAAAAATGATGCTACGAAACGTCAATTAATTATATATTAGTTGCTTCATTGCATTAAAGTCCAACATTCTAGTAATTTTGCACTCACATTATTGCATTTGTATTTCTTCGTTTTTTTTTGTATTTGTTCTTTGTCATTCTAACATAAATTTTATAGCAAATAAATTTTTCTAAAGTTTTGTTATAAAAACAAAGTTATTAAATGGTTTTTCACCTGTTTGCATAATTACTGCTTTTCTTCAAACATCAATAATTTTACCGAAATATAACAAGCAATTGGTGTGATACTTCATAAGCTAATTGCTTGTATTGATCAATAGGTTTTAAGAAGTCCTGGCAATAGGTTATTAACAACGTATGGTAGACCATTTTTCCATAACATAAAGTGATATTAATTTCACCCAGTACAATGTTATAAGGATATTTTTGTAAATAGAGATTAAGTTCGTTAATATTAAGCTTTGGCATTAGTACAGCAGAGTACCGTACTGCAGTCTAGGTATGTACATAGCTACTAGTACATTTGTTATGTTAATTTAATGTTAAATTACACAATGCGGTGAGTTTGGAGTAATAAAAAGCAACACTCTTATCTAGGCTTGCAGTTTTCCAAAAACAAAAAGATATGCAGTTCCGTTACGAGAGTATAAGAAAATTGAATTCAACCGCAATTTACTAATGCATTTTGATATCTGCATACTGCAAATACCCTTTGGACGCTTTTGCAACTATCAGTAAATCTGTTGGTAATATTATTAAGTACCTACTACATAGGCAGTATGTTTAACTAGAAAAAATTTATTGATAAAAATAATTTATAAATTACTTAATTTAACCGATAAAAGTTTTGCCAGCTTTTCAGACATTATCAGAATAACAACAATAATATTAATACATTATTCACTATTGCAAACTAATCATGTCTTACCAATCGAGTTACACACCAATTGAATTGCGAACCAATCCAGTTCCACCTGTTAGTGTAAAATAAAAGATAATATTTTAATTGGGTGAATTATGTACCACATACATCAGGGACTGTGATATAAATCTCAAATTAAAAAATTTAATAATAAATATAATTATATAGATTATAATTATTTAATTATAGATACCTATAATATAATAAAAATGTAAATGTACATTTTGACGCGAATTATTTTACTGTTAATTTTTAATTGCAGAATGTTTGTTTTAAATTTATTAAGAAAAAAAGAAATTATTTTCTGTAAACTATTATAATTTTTCTCTAGCAGATACAGTGGTAACTTAATCCTGAAGAACTTTTATTTTTAATTTAATTATAGTTTGGCGGAATTTAACGTTTTAAACTCGGTAAAATATTTTATTGTTTTAAAAAATCAAAAGAAAAACGAAAACGTGCTCATTTAAGTACTATTAGTATTGTGCATTGAACTGTTCAGCTGAAAGGGAAGTTTACATATAACAATTAAAGTCGCTTTAGCATTCATCCATCAAACCTAAACTACCCTTCAACGCTTCCCTAAAACACCCCTGTACGAGATAGTGTAGGGCGATCCGCGCATTGTATCATTGTGTCTGTACCTAATACACTAAAACCGTGGCCACTGCATTATTTTTAACCCCCCAGTTAGATGTATTTATTGTTTACTGTCCATTTCACCCTGCTAAATAGATGGTGTACTATAATAATAAAGAATATAGCAAGCGCTCAAATTTTTATAAACCAATATATTATTCTAATAACTAACTTTATCGCCGTTGTCATATTTTTATTCCGGTAAATCCAAAAGAAAAGTAACCCACAATGTTAAACACTTCTTTAAGAGCATTTGTCTGTTTTAATTGTAGAAAAATTTTGTTTAAAAATTGTAATATTTATGTTTTACGAGGTGTAGAGTTTAATAAAACCTATTCGGAAAGCCTCAAGAATAACGAGGCTAACGTCGACCGCAATTAAAAACATCTTCAACTTAATTAAGAAGCCATTATTAAAATCCGGGTGATGCACAATGTGATGGAAAAAGTAAGACAAACTCAGATTTAGGTTTATGTGGAAGAGAGATACATTTAAGAAGGACTTTTGCGTTAGAGGAAGAAAAATGTATAAATATCCAAAATCTGAAAAGATATTACATTTTATAATGAATACTTCACCAGATGCTGGTTTAGACTGTTCGAGGACGAACACAAAATGAAATGAAGTGTACTTACTATATAAAGCACAAAGGGAATTACTTTAGTATAATAATAAATTCAATTTTGTTTTATTTCAAATTTATTCAATTTATTTTTACAATATCGTAATTTATTATTGTTAACGCAATTTTGGAAAGACATATTGGAAGGAACAGCAAATCTTCTAAAAGGCTTATGAAAGAAATTAAAGATAATTAAGACATACATAGGAAAATTAAGGAAATTATGTTTTAAAGTAAAAATTTCCTATCTTGGACTAATATATTTGAGCAAATTATATATTCTTCTCGGTTAATCTCGAAAATTAAACTTCTCAATAAATTAAACGACATATTGGAATAGCGAGTGTGACAAATTTGCTAAAGTAAGTCAGGTTCAATCACGGAAATTAAATAGAGGTGGCCATATGGTCTATCAGCAGGAACTTTGGCCCAAGGGATGCTTTTATAAGCCCCATGTGTGGGTGATTACAATAACTGCGGTTACACTAAACTAATTCAATTAACTTATTGATTCAAGTTTATTCCAAATTTGTAGTTTATACAGGAAGTCTGTTGCAAAACTTCTGCAGCATTTAAAATTAAACGTAAAAATTATTACAAATAAAAAACGTAAACCGGTAATAATTATTATGGTATTATATATTATAATATTACAGTATAATTATTATGCTGATTTTATGTTTAAAAATCATTGATTATTGGGTTGTATAAACATAAGGCGTAAAAATACATATATGGTAGTTACCATTGACTGTGTAAAAATCAGAATTGAAGGTTCGGAAGGCTACAACCTGATTTTGCTACCTAATCTTAAAATTACAGCAATTTTAACTGGACGACCGAGCTAGGACATTCTCAAAATTTCCACTCTGTAACTTAATCAGTAATCAAACTAAGGTTCAGTGTCGTGAATCAGGTTTGATTATTTTTTACTCATTTGATTCCATCAAACTAACAACATTGCCCTCGTTGCTTTGAAATTATTTTGTTTCTTTGAATATCAATATTATCAGCATCCCATTTCAATGTACCATGACGACTAATTTATGTCATTTTAAAAATAGTCAAACTAATAACCCCTATTAAATATTGTTAACGATGTTTATTAGTACATATCACACCAGGTTGTCATATGGCTAACTATTTAGCATCTAACAGTTGTGCAGATTTGGCGGTAGTAACGCGGTGGCAGTTGTGGGGGTGTGGTGAAATGATGGATGGTTAGGTCAGTAGGGTCCCAAATACTACCCGTTACATTTATACAGAGGGTTGTTGGGTAAATGTTTTATTGTGGTCACGTGGACCATTTATAAACTATTGTTAGTTTCTTATTGTGTAAAAAATTGCAAACTGGTAAACGCTTTAACTATCGATCTCACAGTCGGTAACCATGTGTGTCAGTTACTTTTGCGTTTTAGACACAAAAGGATTTTCTGATTGGATTAAAACTTTTTGGGCGACATGTGCAAATTTTACATTAACAATATCATCAAAAATATTGTTTTAATTTCTAGACTGAAAAAAGATTTCAGTAAAGTCACAATACCGTAAAACAAAATTTACATGGCAAATTGCTATTTCCTGTCGAAGATTAAAATAAAGCTTAAGCTCAAGGATATCCCTTATAGTTGTGATTAATTAACCCTAGATTAAAAGAAAAAAATTATGTAAAAAAACAGAAAATGTTACACCAATTGTGTATTGGTGGTATAAACCAAGTGTATATTGACTTTCATATTTCCTCATCAATGTAAAAAAACAATTTGATATTATTGCGTTTACCCTAATTCAATTAATTTTTGTTAATCAGTAAACAATGAAAAGCACCTCGAAACTAATCTGGAAACGAAAGTTTTTTTGACACAAAGCTCTTTAACAATTTAATTCATTTTTAATCATAATCTAGTAGGTTGAATTTGTGGTTGTAGATAGTAAAGTGGTGAATGTAGTCGTCACATCCATGCAAACCTGATAAGATCGCAGATCAGTCAAGTGGAAAATGACGGTGTCAAACGAGAGGTCTGTACAATAGTTGGCTTACAATACCTCACTAGACCCAACTTCAAACCAATAGGAGTATTCATACGCAAATTTCCAGATTACGCAGCGACGTCTGTCACGCAAAGCTCGGATTTGTGAATAAAAAATAAAAAATCAAATGTTAAAATTAAATAAAAGTGCTCTAATGTCGTGAAGGGTTTGTTAACTCGCAGATTGCATTTTTTTTATATTTTAGAGCTTTTTTATGTGATCAATATAACATTTTTATTATTTTTGCCAAGTTCTGATTATAAATTTATTTTCAACATTAACAAGAGTAAAATAAGCGTATTAATATGTTTAGATATACATCTCTCATGCAAATTAACAAGAAACCAGAAAAACTAATTACGAAGTATGCATGCAAAACTATGCGACTTTTTTGTGTTTTCACTAAAATTTTTACTAACATGTATATTCATCAGTGTTAATTATTCTATACAGAATTTAGAAAATGTCCCCAGGCATTTAATTCAAGTGTTAATATTTTCTGCAATGTAAATTGCAAATATAATCACAGGTTAATACGATATTTTCAAAAAAGGTTCTGTTTTGTGAAAATAAATATATCGACTTCGATAATTAATTACCCGTGTTTCGATACCTATATGATGCGATTAAGATTTATTTTAATTGGTTCTTCATTTTAATCAAGCTTGGTTGGTAATTAGTTGCAGTAAAACTACCGGAATTTAATAATAACAAAATAAGTAATAGGTACTAAAAAATAATTAGAAAAGAAAAGGTTATAATGTGGTCCGGAAAAATTTGCAATCCGCAATAATTACTAAAAAACAACATTTAGGTAAGCCTTAGTAATAAAAGGTAAACGAAGTACTTGCAGATTGTTAACCTAATTACTAGTTTTGCAATGCAAACAAAGAAAGAACAAAATTACGATTGAATTTTCTACTATTGGTTTTAGTAAATTATTCGATAACATGAAATGTGTATGTGTACCTACATCTTAGCAGCAGTGTGAATAAACATCGGTCACGCAAATAAATCCGATTGCGAATTGATTACAACTGTTTTGGAATCGTGTAACTCTGTTGATTGAAAATTACTGTAATTTTCGGACGAATTCATGTTAGGTTTATTGCTTATTAGCACGAACTCATCAAATTGATAAAATGTGCCTTTTTATGTAAATTTTTTGATCTGCACGTTCTTTATTAAAATTCCGTGGGATACATTTAAATGTCATTTCATTTAAAAGGTTTTATTTCAGTTATATTTTCAACATTACTTTTACTAGTGGCTGTGGTAAGAACGATTGCTAAGAAATTATAAAAATATATATAAAACCTTTTCTATAGCTGTGACCCTTCACTCGATAAATAAAGCTACTCGATCTACAACCAGAAATTCTAATAAAATTCATGAAGGTAAACTCTTCAATAATCATAAATCCAAAATCTCGCCAAGATCTACATTATGCCAGAATGGAATAAATATCAAAATTTCACCCATTAAAACAAGCTACGCATTATGAAGTAGTCCAAAGTTTAAAATTAAAAATTATTTATAAAAATATGTTTTCAAAGTACAGGAATGAAGATACATTTTCAGTAAAGAAAATTAAGTAGTGAATAAACAAAAAGTGATAAAACTAACAAATTTATTCTTATAATTCTAGAATTATAGTTACGAAATAGATAATTGAAATCTATCAAGTTGAATATTTCAAGCATAAAAGTCATCGTCATCCCAAACAAATTACCGACATTGAAGATTACTGTATTTAGAATTAGCTTCATAATATACATATATTAACAAACGACAAGTTTAAATTTTGTAGTATATTATGAAATTGATGTATTAATAAATTGATATCCTGGATACAGTAGGTACATATTATGTACCTACTGAAAAAACATAAACATAAATTATTGAATTCTACATTGTTTCAATTATTTCCAAAAATTCTCCGGTATTTTCAGGTATTCGTAGGTTTTTTCAAGAACTTGCAGATATTCTCAATTATTTTCAGTTCCTAGGCAGTTTTTTTTAACGAATTTTATAATTTGGTGATTAAACATCAAGAAGTAAAAGTAAAAATACTTTGACATTGTCTGTATAGCTTTTTTGAATAGTTCACCCCTAATTTTATTTTATCCGCCAAACTTGGGTTTGTAATATTACATTATACATATTCGCTTATAAGTAGATTTGGTATTCGGTACAGCAGACACTCACCCATCGTATTTTGCTTTGCATGTAACCGGTGAGTCAAAACTAATTTTGACCGTTTCTAGCCTTTTGGAAGCTACTTCACTAGATTTAGCAAGTCAATGCAGCTGGTAGTTATAGGAATTGGCTCAAAAGATCAGCAAATCATCGGCTTACAACCGCTCAATTCAAGCTCTAGAATCGAGACAACCTTTGGTAGTTTGAAAGAAAACTACAATTAAACGACTATCTGTTTTTTTTTTCAAAGTTCCATAAGCAACCATTTTTGAGAAAATGGTGTTTAAAAGTTTTTAATTGCAATACTTCAGCTAGTTAATGCAATAATAATCCAAAGGTCTTCTAATTGACAAGATGGTAACTCATCCAAAAGTGCATTAGAAGGGTTTTTTCAGATATTTTTGTATCTTCCCAAATACGACACAAGACATGCTATATTCTGCTAATAACTATTAAAATAAAGCATACCGAAGAAAAAAGTACTATTACCTCTAGGAAGCAAACTGGACTTTTCAATCCACTGGCGGGCGTGTTACCAGCATAGCTAGAAAAAAACCATAAATTAGCTGAAGTATTATATTCAAACCTTCAAATGCTATTTTACCAGAAACGGTTGCTCGTAGTACTTAAAAAAAACATAAGTTCGTTTAAAACTTGTCCCAATCCTAAAGTTAAACTTGGGGCGGTTCTTCTTGTTAGCGACTGACCGTTAAGCCATTTTCAAGCATTTTTTTTTTAGAAAAATGAAGCTAGGCTGGTTAAATAAGAATAAATGGAGCAATGAGAGAATGAACTGAGAATTGAGGGAACGGAAATTGCTATTTACGTATGAGCTAGCGAAAGAGATCCATTCCGGAGTATGCATATATCAGAACGAGCATAGTGAGTATAATATACGAAATGGAATGGATCGCTTTTGCAGCGAGTTTCGTATGGGTTTTTTCATCCAAGACAGGTCTTTTCCAAAATATAAATTTTTAATACGTCACTAGCTAGATATGCACCAAAAGTAAAATAGACATGCACCGAAAGTAATACTTTACTTTTACTTTACCGAAAGTAATACTTTCGGAGCATGGTGGCAAGTTATGTCTAGTGAAAACAAGTTTAGTAATACTACACCGCAACGTATCATTTTCGATAAGTTAAAATGTGACAGCTGTCATTTTCCATCGTCTTGGATGAAAAATATTTTAAAGTTCTTAAACTGGCTACCTTGCGCGCTGGCGTTTGCACTGAAACATCTATAAAAGTTTTCGCATACATATTATTTAACTATAAATGTTTTTATCTGTAACCATATCAATAGAGTCAAAACTCTTTAAATCGAACTCTCAATAATTCGAAATATTCTCTATATCAAATTATTTATTTGGCACATGCAACCAAATAGCGTTTTGTTCTTACTCTCTAATTCGAACTCCCCCTAATTCGAATACATTTTAATGCATTATGAGAATTCGATTTAGAGAGTTTTGACTGAATTTAGAAAATCTAAAAAATACAAACACACCTTTTAGTACTAAAATGCTATTTAAGTTATTACAATTAAAATAAACTATAAATATAATTATCGTAAACGTTAGGAGACATCTTATCTTTTTTGGACACCTTATTATTTTATTTTCGCTTTCGTTACTCGCGACAGTTAATAAGAATTATTTGTAACAATTCAATTCATTTTAATTTTATTTCCATCGACTGACAGTATTATAAGAGCTTCAACGATAGCATTTTATCTGCTTATACATTTGAACGTGGTCTTTTAAATTAATTTAATAAAGTAAATAATTTATACTTTTTATTTTAATTATACTTTGGGCGTAGACTATTTGTTATCTGTATGTTACTCCATTACGGATAATATAGCGACAAGTATCTACAATTTCTTTTTTCCCATCTACGTGCTGGACGTCCTTTGTTGGTGAATTTTTCCTACAGTGGTTGATTAATACCTTAAAAAACCATCCCCTCGCTACCGGCACAAATCAGCTAGTCGTAACATCTTGGGCTTCTACACCAAATTTTAAAGCTGGTTCTTCTTCCAGCGTGTTGAGAAAAATTATGTTTGCCCGCAAGGGCAGGTAGCAATTTTTTATTACACTGTTTATTTTCTTGCTGGCAGCAAGCAATTTAATGCTATTTTGCCAGCTATAATGAATTTAGAAAAATATCTGCAAATTAGTTATAAAATAGCTGTCAAAAATAGCTTGCTGCCAGCAAGCTGTAACAACATGCTAATAAGCCGCTAAATAGCTATTAAAAATAGCTTGATGGTAGCAAGCTGTAATAACGTACTAATAAGGTGCTAAATAGCTGTTAAGAATAGCTTTCTGGTAGCAAGCTGCGGGGTAATGTAAACTGGGCCAAAAAAACAACCTGAAAGTGGTAAACTCGGCCAAAGGCAAATTTTTCTAAAATTTTAAAAATGGTAAACTGGGCCAAAAGCGAATTTTACTAAAATTTTGAAAATAGTAAACTGGGCCAAAAACAAATTTTAAAAAATTGTGAATTTAATATAAATAAAAAAAAATAATAAAAAAAAATCACATGAGTAAGTAAAAAAAGGATTAGTTTCAAAATTGAATTTAAAATTACAGATTAGTACGAATAAAGAGTTACCATTAGGAATTTAAATTATATATAAAAATATAGCTGTAAAATAAATTTTTCCATTTAAAAATTAATTTTTTTTAAATTCGATTTATTTATAAAATTTAATATAGAATTTTAAACTTCAATTATAAAAACGTAATAATTATCGCTTAAATTAAAAAGTTATAAAAAATTCAACAACGTTTATTTTCCGCCACCCTGTATTACTATAAAAAATAATTTAATGTATGTTGGTCTAATATTTAATAAATTTTTAAACTTATATTTTAAATTTAATAAAATAATTTTGATTGAACGAATAACCATGCAAAAGCTGCAAATAAGCGCCGGACTGCTACGCCAAACCGCGGCTGCGTCTAACTGGCCGCGTCGAACCAGCGACGCCGAAAAGTCTCTGCACCGAATTGGGTTCCGTTATATCGTCCTTGCGCCGAATTTACTCTATACCGAATTCACCCTGAGCCAAATTGCCTTTTCGCCGGACTGGTTACGCCAAACCGGCGTCGTCGAAAAGTTCCATTCCCATTTATTATTAGGGTTAGTTAATATTTTTACTATAGTGGTTCTTCACAAAATGGTCAGATTCACCATCTGCATAGCCTGCTTAGTCGTGCGAGTAATCTAATTTATATTATGTGGAGGCTGATATTTGGTACCTAATTCAGTAATTATTGTAACTTAACAGTAAAATTTTAAAATATAATTTTGTAATGACTTTATTAGACTATAACTTTAACATCTTAGTAAAGCATTGTAGTGATATCTTATAGCATGGTCTATTCTAATCATTTTCAACGCATATCGTTAATGCAATCGGAAGGTGAACATAAATAAAATTATGTTCATCTTATAGTTAAATTTGCTATTCTGCTCATGTTAAACAAGCAGTTGTCGGTACTAAATGCAGATGGTGATCATCTTACGTGCTTTCAATTGTATAGTATGCATTTCGTACAAACATTAAAAATCATGTTGGATTAGTTTACTGTGTATCGGTTATTAAAACAAAATTCTATCGGTTGTGTGTCAAAAACCTGTCATGTCTACCTTTTATAGTAATTTTCAGTTATGAAATACGATTTCTAGACTTACCTCGATTAATATTTTACTATGGAACCAGGTTTCCATATTTATTACCTTACTTTTGGTAGAAAATAATAGGTAATTAGATAATTACTATAAAAACAATATTTTAGATCTATTACTATACTTAAATGTATGTATGGATACCAAAACTTCGCAACTAGGCAAAAATAGCCAGCAGAGAAGAGAAACCGATGTTGACGATGAATGCGGTGGAAAATTGCAAATCAAAAATGCTTATACAGATGTAACCGGCTCTCCATATGGTTGTATTTATAAAACTCCAGAAGATTGGTGCGAACTTCAAGTAAGAATATACGGAACTATTTTTTATTTATAATTTTATATTTTAATTTTAAGGATAAAATATTGCGGATACTAACTTACAAGTATTATGAGTCAGATTATGCTCTAAATTACCATAATCACGGGAAAGCTATAAAAGAAATTGATTACAATGCTTCTAAATATCGTCACGAAAGAGAAATGGAAGTATGCAACTTACAAGAATACGCTGATATGTCGCTACCTACTACTATCGAGGTGCAACTTGCTCATGAGTTTTTACCGATACAAATGAGTCCTCAGAATATGATTATCGAAGAAGATAAATTTTGGGTTAAAGCCTGGAAATTAATGAAAAATATATTAACTTTTAAAAGTTGTAGGTAACACAAGGTTAATAAAATAAATGATTTTCTTGATAAGTTATGCTAAATAACCGGGTTTGACTCCGGAAAAGTAAGAACTTGATTTCTGGTCGTCTTCACTTGGAGGACAATGAAAAGCTATCGAGGTAAGATCTACTCAAATTGAAGTGTGGTTCACTTTCATAGTTCGGAGTACATTTGAAATAGTAGCTTTTCTACTATTTATTATATGTGATAACTCTTTGCACGCACAGGCAACGTCAGGGAAACCAAATAAAGCAAGTGATGGAAGAAAAATATCCATTTAAATGATAGTTGTAACGTTTATCTTGATAACATACTTTTATAATTTTTTAATAATACATAGTATATCACTATAAGGATTAGAAACATCATGCTGAAGGTAATAAAATTTATTGAGACACTTTCCAGAAAATTGTGCAGGTAGGTAAATCAAATAAAGTAAACATCCGAATTCGTCATTCATCTGTGGAATACACCGTGGTACCAGCATTTATAGGATAAACGTAAATATGAATAATTATTAAAAAAATAAGGTGATTTTTTTCTAGCAAAACCAAACTTTCTTCTTTGACTGCCATAAACGACACAGTATGTAGGTGATCAACTCGGCAGAAGCCAAGGTGACTTACTAGGAAATAATTATTGAAGTGGTTTCCCGTTGCCTTGTCCATAGCCGACAGATCAATATTGGGCTTTAGATCACAGCAGCAGGTGCAGGGTATCCTACGCGACTTGGATTTGGACCGCGGTTTTCTGCTTTCTAATTCGCCGCCGGTGTATGGTTATGCCATATTACCTATCTGTAGTTTTTTAAAATGTATTATTTTATAACTAACTATATATAATATGTAATATAAAAACAGGGAAAATATTGGGAAAAGTGAAAATTGCAATAATATTCGATGATATTCCAGCAATATATAAATTATCAAATGTTTTGATAAAAGATAATTAGTTTTCAAAGAGAGCAAAAATTGAAACTTGCAATTTTTTAACATTTTTTAAAATTATTATTGAATGCACTGAATTTATACAAAGAAATCGACATTTTCAGTGCATAGTCAGGAAAAGATGAAAATTAAAAAAAAAAGAAAATTAAAAAGTATCCTTCACACCAAGAAAGGATTTGAATTTGAATAAAAATTTAATTATAAATTTTCCTTAAAAAAAGTTGATTCTAGCATTCTACAATCAGTCGCAAGGATGACGTCTTCTAAATATTGAGACAGGTGTTTTAAATGACTTTCGCTTTTTAATTTTTATTAAAATAAATATATAAATATAAAACAATAAATACATTTACAGATAATATTTTATTGGTTATTTGAAAATGTTTTGGCAATAAAATATCCGGCAAAGCGAGGTATGTAATATTCAAAGAATTCTCGACTTTTTGCAAATGTTCGAATGTTATGTTTACTGTATTAGAATAAATTGTTCTCTTTTTCTCTTATTAAATGCTTTAATAAAAGAAGTCAGACCAAAAAAGGTAATCATAAAAATCTTTTATTTTAATTGCGTAGAAAAAGTCTTAGACGGCGTATAACAATAATAATAAACATCAAGGAAGAATCATTCCTTATGCAAATGATGTTCATTTTACGGCATGATTAAGTTGAAATGTGCGTGTCTCTCACACTTATTAATCACACGGCCTTTAGATTTCTTGATGGGCCTTGTGTATACACCATGTAGTGCTGTCTGCAGCCTGCGTCGCCTTCATTATTAATACACGTTTGACACAATGAGTATGTTTAAGGGGAGATTGTCCTAAAGATTATACTTTATTACACTGCTTTGCATTTTTATTTGCGTATTTTTCTTAATATTGTTATTTTTCTTTATTTCTATTTTAACCAAATGTTAACTTAATACACTTTTATTGTGTATCCTTCTTTTCTGCTTAATTTGTTGTAGTAATAAATTTTTTACTATTCGCAACACAATAAAATGTAAATTTTAAGGGTTTATAATCCTTGAGTTCATGCGATTAAAATATTCGGTTCAAAATCACAATTGAAATGCTTACTAGTAATACTAGCAGTTCCTTAATTTAAGTAATAAAATAATCTGAAGGTTTTTCCAATTTCGAAGGTCGACTCTACGTAGATACATACGTGGAAAATTCTTGAAATTTGAAAAACTAAAATTAATTCCTCCGGTTTCGATGTATAATTTCGTTGATTGCAGTTTAAGAATTGCTACTTTAGTGTATCGATTTTTACTGGTGGAAAGGTTGAAAATTTAAAAACAGATGAATTTATCCATAAAAAATTTATAAAACGATATGAAAACTATAATACTTGTATTGTTTTTTTTATAAACAATTGCTTTACTTTAGAATGATGTTTATCTCCAACCCGGTGCTAAAGTACTATTTTAAAGCCGCCCATTGCCAGCCCTAAAAGTAATCGTAATTAAATTTAATAATTATTGTATGTTTTCCCGCTGGGTTAACTGTCAATCCTACAAACTCTCCACGAAAATGTTCACATTTACACCTAATTAGACAATATACTAATTTTTCTTAAATGATAACAAAAGTTTTTTTTTGTCAAAAAAGTTCAAGTTTGAAGAAAAATGGCTAACTTGTCATGCTAGAGAATTTACTTCTACTTTTTATAAAACAATATATTTGCTAGTCTATTATTTAATTTTTTTAGTATGTTTATTGCGAGTTTAACATTACATGTTTTTTCACAGCAGTGTTAATAAATATTTAAATTTAAACAACTCAATAAAACTTGGAAAAAAATTATAGATAATGTAGACGGTGTAATCAACTGTGGTGAGATCTAATACAGATTTTGATGATAAGATACATAACATGCAGGTCATATAATAATGCAATGTCGTATAGCATATCACAAAAAATTATGATTTATATCAGTAACTGGCACGACCAATAAAGATATCGTAAACGCTTGGAAGAAAATGATTAATTTGATGATATAATTGGAAAATTTCGTGTGAGTTAAAAATTGTTCTAATTATAGCATTTATAATCAAATTTTATAATATGCTAGAAGTAATATGACATTTTGGTATTTTGATATTTTTGAGTATATCCAATTTCTCATTATTAGCATTGAGTAAATTTTCAAACATACTATATGGAATAAAAAGTTGTTATTAAATACGGAGTTACGTAGGTTTTTCCAATTTTTCGCAAAACAAAGATAATATGCTGTGTCTTCTTAAAAAATTATTTTTGCGTGATGGCTTAATTTTTGACTTGGTGTGGAAATATGTGGAAATTATATGACTCGCTTTAGTATTCATCACGCTATCGTTCCATGAGGTAGAGTGAATTGAAATCAAAGTGGTAAGCTACAGGATGGCAGAATAATTTTTAAGACGGAAACTTTCCAATATTTGGGAATATTCCCATATTGCAGCATTCCGCTGCAATTGCATTGGACTATTATAGTATAATAAGACTATATTTTACCTATATAAGGTAAAATTCAAATATTGTACTTTACACCACGTAGTAGTTTATGTTGGTATGGAAAACGTTGCTTTATTGTTTAAAATTGGTACTGAAACAGCTCACTTTTGTTTAGCTTGGAGAAAATAGATTGTATTTCAAGGTAATCTCATTCTATTAAAAAAATTAATGCATGTAAAATAGTAAAATATTGTACCAAATTTTTGCGACTTTTACCAACAAATTTTGATTTACTCTAGATTTTTCAAGTTACTTAGCCAATGCCCAATCGACGAGAATTCCTTGTTATTAAATACAAGGGGTAATGAAAAATTGAGTTTTTAATTTTGAATACTGTGGTATATAACTATACTGCCCAGAGAGGTTTATTTACATATAATTATTATATTGGCCAAATTTAATACTTAATATTTATTCCATAAAATTATTTATTTTTTTGAAAGTCATCAGCTTATTTTATTCGCTCTTAACCTTTTGGTAATTTATCATTTATGTAATGTCAACCTCAACCATTTTGTAAGGGTAGGAAAGTTTAGGGAACAATTTTTAAAAAGGAACTTTGATTAATTAATACGTGTTTAATAATTATAGGCTGTAAACTGTTTTGTCTACTTTGTCCCCTAAGGAAATTGCGTGAATGTACGAGTACGTGTACGAATATGTGCATGTATGAAAGTATTGTAAATATGGATTGTGTACTCTTAAAAAATGTTTTAATTAAAATTTGTTAGTTTCATTCCTATATATTTAATTTCTACTTGAAGTGGTGATACGATTTTTCATCTAAGCAGTTTTTAGTTTCTTACAAAATTAGTAAGAAGTTTCTATTCGAAGTTTACTTCAAGTTTTGTGTAATTAAAACTATTTATCTGTTATAAACTCAGATATCGGTTAGGAGCTTATTCTGTTAAAAATTATTTATATTTCTTTCTTATTATTAAAATAGTAAATTTTTCTGGAGACAAAATAAATATCGATTTATTGTCACAACAATATTCGATATTAAGAAACAAAATTGAGTTTCCACTATATTTCTGAATTTTTGTTTGCATCCAACATCTTGCATCTTCCTTTAAGAAATTAACAGGTATTATGTTTCTTTAATATATTAGATCTGGCTAGGTGACGTTCACTACTTTGATAAGCATCTTTTCCTGAGCCTTTATTCCACCTTGAGACTTGGAGACTTGGTCTTTTGCTCGTATTAATAGTCACCGATTAATCCGAGATTCAAGATTAATTCTCAAAATAGCAGCTGTTGCTACAATACTGTCTAAATTTCAGTAATTTCATTAGTAAATCCTAGGATTATCTTGAATCTCGGATTAATCCGTGACTATTAATACGGGAATTTGTGAAAATTTTCTGAAATTGTCTAATTTTCGTGTGTACAATCAAGTTTTTCAAAATGACTTAGCCCTCAGGTTAGACAATATGAAAAGTAAAAATTTTTGAATGCTTACACTGCTGTGCTCCGAGATATAACTAACATCAATAAATAATTTATTCCATGACCCATTAATTGGGTTGTCTAGATATCTTTAGCCTATATGTTCTTTAATCATAGAGTGATATCTGCTCTAATACAGTCCAATAAACCAATAATAGTTTTTCCATTTTTTTAAAATAATATAATGGAAATGTGTTCTTAAAAATATTTGTTTCTTTGATAGTTTAAATTTGACTAAATATGATAGTTGATAGTAAATGCGTCTAAAACAACTTATACAGCAACATGGCTTGGTGAAATGAAATCAATTCGTCAAACCAAACACACAATCTAGAATTTGTTGAAAACATTTGCATAATAAAAAGCATAAATTAAATGATACAATCGTCATGTTCAAATTATACCTATAAACATAAATAGTAGGTACCTTACATAATAGAAAGTTAAAGTATCTTAAATTTTACTTTTGTTTATTTACTAAAAACTTATATATAATTTATTATTTTATATTAATATGACAAATTGATCTTGATGTATTATGTTATATTCCAATAAATCAAAATAATATAAAATTGTACTTTGTGTATGTTATTATCCTAATACACCATACCGTCGGCGTCGCTTGGAGAAAACTTGAGAAATATACCTAGCTTAATTGCGAAGTTTGTTTTGATATCTAAATAAATATTAACATTTTTTTAAAGTATTTTTTAAGTATATTTTTAAATAATTATTAGAAATAAAATGAATCTTTTCTCCAAGTTCTTTTTTAATTTAAGAAAGCTATGTTTATTTAAATATTTTTTACATAAATTTTTTATATAATGATTATAAATTTAAATACAATGATATTTATAATATTACTAATAATATTTTTGAAAATTAAATGTAAGGTAAATAATATAACTGACCCAATTTTGATAGCGCATTCAGATTATTTTGATTTTAATGTTCGAGTCAGTAGGCACTGCACTTTAGAATACAAATTAAGTAGTAATTTTGGACTTTTAGTAATTAAGTTCAAATCAGTTAAGTATAAATAGTTAAAAATGTTCGCAAAATGCATTGTTAAAAAGTTGTGTTTTGCCATTTCAATTAAGGGTATTTTTTCACATTTTTACCATCCCAGATTTTTTGTATTTTAAAAATTGGTTGCAACATGACAGGATAAGAACTCTTACATTTAAGAAAAGATTAATTGTTTTTCGTGTATTGAAATAATAACAAGTAATAACCATAACATGTTCACTTCAAGTTAATGTTTATGTCACATCATTTGAATACGTATAAGCAATGCATTTGTCTTGTCATTCCAGCTTCGTTTCAGTTCAGCTAAATCTGCTTCTTCAAAAATAGCTTTATAGGTCTAGTTTGTTTATCGAATTGCTATTTATGCATTTTCTCGTATTATTTGCAAACAAAAGAACATAAAATTACACGCTATATGTACCTACAAATTGGTACAAGATTAAATCATAATTTTTAACCTTTAAATTTTAGAATTAAATATTTTAAACACGATATTCAAGTGCACTAAATTTAAATTCTAAAAGTGTATTGTGTTATTGGCTGGTTTCCTAGTTTAAATTATGTTAATTCGATTTATGTGCTACCTACCTCCTGAGAAAATCACTAAACTCGACATTACTTATTTGAAATATTTGTTTGCAATTTTGCAAGGAGCTACAATACAGTAAAGCTTTTGCATTGATAAATTCAGTATACAGCATGATAATACAGGTGTGTCCTTGCACGTAATATGTACGTGGTAAAAGACATGATGAGCATACAACCGACAATATCTTTAACGAGAGTCTTTTAAATTGCCGACCGTCGCCAACAAGACGACCTCCTGAAGTACAAGTACGTGAATCTTATTGCTATTCTTCATTTGAAACATGAATTTTCATTCGAAATGATGTATTTTTACGTAATTCTTGTATAAGATTATTTGAAATACGTATTTCATTTACGTTGCCTTAAAATTGTCTTTAACTCTTCTTTGCGACTCGTAGTGTTTAAAGTTATTATCCGCAAATACTATTTAAGGTGGCACTCACACTAAGTAATGCGCAGTCCAATAACAGTATGCATCAGCACATTCGTTGAGTGGATCACTTACTCATTGTCACTCACTCACCGGAACGGAGCGTTCCAATGTGTGAACCGCTCAAAAGCTATGGTTTTATAATTTGTCTTACTTATATGTAGCTACATGCTTTAAAATTGCACAAATATAACAAACGAATAAAATCTATAAATTGTGATTAAATTATTCGAAATATTTAAATTTAATTTTTAAATCCTAGTTTACGATGAGCGAAAAATAGTTATATAAACTGTTGGTCAGCATAATCCGACAATATTTGTATTGTAAAAATACTTTTTTAAGTTGTTTTAAACCCTAATAAATTTTTTAAATTAACGTTTTGTAAAGGGGAGAAATTAATAATAATATACGTTTTATTAGCCGATACACTGATTGCAACCAGACACGCGAACCATGAAAAAGGCGGTACGTCGCAACATGTAATGACAATTTTATTTCTCAACGCCATTTTACGTAGTTTAACAAAAAAATTGTCTAAAAATTCTCAAGCTTGTTCCATTTTATTTCAATTCTTTATGAAATTATGTAATCCTCGTGTAAAATAATTTTTTTAATCAATTAAATTATCATATCGGAACGTCGTATCTAATAAATAATACCAGGTAATTTAGTGCGCAATAATAATATCGTTGATTATAATATGGATTTCCCCTCCCCCTTTAAGCACATCTTTAAATGGTTTCAAGTATTAAACATGGAAGCCATGTGTTTGAACAATTCTTAACCTCACTTTTGTGTGCACTTCGTGGAGTGGGTGTTAAGTGATAAAAAATAACAACAATAAACTAAATTATACATGCAAAATTATATTTAGGCGATGCATTTATGAATCTTAAAATAAAAGTATAAATCGCAAAAGCATAGGTAAAAAACGAATTAACAGTTAATAAATGCGCATACTTGAATTATAAATTAATATCAAGTAGTCCTAATGTGTTGAAAGGTAAGGTGTTCGTATAAGACACCTGGAGAAGCACGAATTACACGCCACGCTACTAGAAGATGACGTCCGCGACGCGTCGAAGGACCTCGACGAACGACGTCAGAATGTGCCATCACCAACGCCCTTCCCAATTTTATACCACGGTGTCGAGCTACAAAGAGGGGGCAAAACACTTTTTATTCCATCCAGACTCAGTCGCTCATCTGCAAGTCGGATAACACACCTAATTATCAAGTTAATATGGCCATTCTGTATGGCCGTTGGAAAGAGGTTTAGATTTGGATTCCGACGACAAAGAAAACTGCAGGAGAAGGTAAGAAGAGAAACGAAGACAGCGAGCCACATTGATATTATAAGTAAGTTCAATAGCTGTATTCATTTGTAAACTAAGGCCGGTATATATTCAGAGGGAGGCAGAACTCATGTATGTTTCATACAATTTAAAGTACGGCTATATTCAGCGCCGCGACGCCGAACGAAACCATGAAAGAAGGATTTTACAGTTGTATAACGATTCTGCAATGGTTTCTTTTATACAAACCGTACTGTATCATAAGTAAACAGATGATGACCACATATATGTTTATATTCAACAGGAAGATACAATCTGGCTCTATTCAGTATCGGCCTAGTATGGAGACTTCAATGCTCTACCTGAAACAATTCCTAACAGCTGAAAGATCAAAACTTTAAAAGTTACATCTGTTTAATTTGATAAATAAAAACATTATTACGTACGATATATCTAATAGAACATTTCATTAGAGATAGAGATTCGGTGTAAATCTGAATATGCAACGAGAATAAGGAATGGGAATGCATAATTCAAGATGTAAATTAGAAATAAATTAAATATTAAAATTATGGCAAGAAAAAGAGGCTTATTGATTATGTATGCAGCAGAGAAAAATTAAACCTCTAATGAAGAAATATGCCTTTTGGGAGGCACGCGAAAGAAAATTACATCGTAGCTTTTCAACCCTCTCAAGGACGAGCGCAGGTGTTACATCCTTAAATACAAAATAAAAACTAGAAAAAGTTGAAAATTTTTTTAATTTACATACTAATTTTTATAAAACACGTTAAAATTTTACTGCTTTGATGTATTATAGCGCACAAAGTGGAAGTATTTAGCAATATATTAGTAATTAACTCTTTTCTTGTTAAATAGGGATGAGCTCGGCTAAGTTAATTTTTTTAGAAAAAAATTTTTAAATCGTAAAACGGTTGTGCGCTTTTAGATGGATAGCACCTATAGTAGTTTCTGTAAAGTAGGTATAAAGGATTAATAAAATTAGGGTAAATATATTATAAGACAAAAAAATAATGGAGAAAATTATACACCCTAATATTATGTGAAAGTCAAAACATTATTCTAAGCATTCTTGGAATAAAAAAATTTAGTACAAGGTTCATCTGTTTATTTAGTATTCTTAAATGTTGAAAATTATAGGGAAAAGAGTTAAATTGCTTCTTCTCTATACCAGATAACATCAAGTACCTGCATAATTGAGAGCGAATCACTTTATAATTCATAAAAATTGTAAATTTTAGAATAAAGTGGGTAATAAATAAAACCTACAATTTTATTTGAATTAACATTATTTTTTAGTATTAGGGTAAGCATCTCATAAAACTTTTTTCTTACACTTTTTACCATTTCAATAACTTCATGTGCTTCTTGGGTGAGCGTAATGACCACAGCTGTTAAAAAAATGGTAATCACATATAAAGAAATATATTACTATGTCAATATATACATAATAAGTGGTAGTAGCATAGTAAGTTAATGAACATGACTTGGAATCTCAAAAACACCATTTATTACTTTTTGTTGCTTGTTAAGTTTGTTAATGTGTAATCTGGAAGTCGTTTAGTTATTTTGAATTAATTTATCCGGGACATCAAAAAAAATCAGAACACCTGTAAAAGTTTCACATCTAAAATTTTTTTTTGCTTTTACAGCATCAATGACAATGAACGATTAAATAATTAATTAAATCAAACTGAAGAGAGCTGCAAACGCGAAACACATACGTACAACTGATCACACAAACCGATAAATTTTAAGATTTATTAAACGCTTTATAATATCAGTAGGTTGATTTTATGCTGATACCCATCCGTTTAGAAAATAGCAAAATTATGGTTATTACCACTGGTTTTTGAAAAAAACCCAAGTTAAATAAGTGAAAATTGCAATTTTATCAATTTTTAGATTAAATAACTTGAAAATTAAAGAGGAAAAATACATTTTGCCGACGGAAGTAGATTCACCTTGCAAAATTACTAATGTGGAAAATAAATAAATTTCACATTAACATTTTTAAATTACAACTTAGGTTGTAATCGGGAATTGACAATTCCAAAATCACTTCGAAATAAATAATTTTTAATGGGTAGGTACTTAATATGCAAGAATAACAAACATTTTGATTTATCTGCAGAAAAACTGCCTAAGCTGAAAAGTAAAATCCAGAATTGGATTGGTAGGTGACAACTTTGTAATTTTTTCTGTAATCCAAAGTGTTTTTATAATTTTCTTTATTAAAACATCAATAAAATATTTTTCGATTGAAATGATACTTGAAATCATAATAATACATACTTCAGAACTACATATTATATAGTTCATGCTTTTTAAAAATCAAGTAAAAATTTGTACTAAACCAATGACCTCGAAATATTAATGAAATTAATTTGAAATTAGGCGTTTTCACACTAGCCAAATTTATGTGTTATTAAATAGTTATATAATATGTATAATAGTTAAATAGTTCCTTTGTACTGAAGTAAATTTGTAAAACTACGTTTTGTAAAAGTATAACATTAACTTGCAAACATTCTTAATTAGGCAATACACATTAACACATTTCATTTTAATTTTTTAATGACGTTTCCCTTTGTAAATATGGTTTTACATTGGATGCGCCACCTACATTATACATATAGTTGATCGACTATAGAATTTCTTAGTTCATCTTTTGGTAACTTCACTTATAAGAATAGCATTTGGAAATGTTTACCATGTGGACACTCATCGTTCAATTGCTAACATTTATTAATATTCTAAAAATAACTATAAAAAAGCTTATTGTAAAGAAACAACAATTAATACTGCATTAAAAATTATTCTAAATGTCGTTGAAAGAATTTGAATTGTAAAAGTTTTGTCAAGTTCAATGTGAGATCAACAGAATATAATTCTATAAACTTCTGCTCTGATGGATCATGGATAAGAAAGAAACCAATTCGTTACAGCTTGATTTCGTGAACCAAATAATGGTTTACGTAGCTATTGGTATTGCTTACAAATTGATTGAGTGAGAATTTTAAATAAATTTCAAGTCAATCTTGACAACATAGTTTTGATCTCAAGTTTGTTCTAAATAAGTTAATGGTAACTTACAACCCGCTACAAATCATTTTAAAATCAACAAAATTTTTTGATGAAAAATGAAAAATATCTATTTACTGTGTATCCTAGAAACTGGAGATTTCGGTCACAAAAATGACTCCTTCTCACCATTGAATAGACTGTATGTTTCTAAGAAACTGCAAGATGATTTTTAGTAAGAGAGATCTGGTATGTGATTACCAAAAATATTTTTTATCAATATATATTAATTATTTCCAGAAATTAATTGTGTATTCAAGAATTCAGTTTCAGTTTCGGTAAATTCCTCTGAGAGATATTATTATACTGGTACCAGTACCAAGATCTTGGGATCCATGCTTTTGGCTATCTGAATGTGCATTTTAATACCTTAGTTTCAAAGTGTAACAACTCAAACAACAACGATTTGAGATAATAAAGAAAACATACCATACTGCATGTTCAAAGCTGTACCAAAAAGGTTCATTGATTATAAATTTGGATAATGTTTTAATTATAAAAAAGTATCACCCTTATATTTGTAGAAGTTTTATAAGATCTTATTTCTCTTATTAAAATAAAAATAACATTGAGTTTATAGCAAAAAAACTGCGTTACAACCAATAAATGCTACATTACAGACTTTTTTCTATTTGGAATTAATAAATAATGTTTTCTCTAGCCATTTCCAGTATTCAACTTGAAATCTTAAATTTTGCTACACTTTAGAACTGATGTTCCGAAGTGATATGGAACATTATAATATATGAATATATAAGTTAGTATAATTATCATAAGCAACAGGAGATGTTTTTATGACAGCTTCACACTACACTTTGAGATTAACTACATCAAGAATATTGCACATAGACGTTTGCTAATTTTTCACATGCATAGTAATGTGGCCAGTGCCTATTTTAGGTTCTAGTAGGCCCTAGGCCCATATACCTTCTGGAGCCCCCTCGTAGGATTAAGAAATTATTATTTTTATTGAAATAGGAAATTAGAAAAATAGAAACCTTTGAGGTGGTGATAAAGAACACTTTTCTAAGACAAATTTTAAAATAAATTTTTTGTGTAAGTCCAAACCCTTGGGGGTACCTCACTTTAAAGCAATTTTTGAATTTCTGATTAACGGCCATAGCTCCCATATTATTGATTTTTTAAGTTTAATGAATTAGAAAATTTTTAAAGATCATTCACTTATCAATAGTAATATAACAAGACCGCATTTTTAGATCGATAAGTTGTATTGTAAATACGAAGGCATCGTTGCATAGCAATGCACGAAAAACTTGTTTTGAGTGCAATTGCTTAATGCAACGATGCCTGAGTAAAATTTACAAGCAACTTATCGATCTAAAAATAATGAGGTTGAGTTATATTTATTGAGATAATTACGCGAACATTTATTTGATATTGACAAACGTCAAAATTATGTAAACAAAGGGGCGTGACATCGAACCGGATGAGGCACTCTTTCCGCAGAAAGAGACACAATTGCCAGCGTAAGTGTTTGTTTACCTCTCGTCAGTGTAATTATCTATAAAGTAGGTTATAACTCCTTACGTCTAGAATCAACGGATTTCGAGTTATAAATTAAATTAAGGGAAAAATTTTTTAAAAAAATTCAGGCTTTATTATTTTTACTTTTCTTGCGAACCCCGTATCTCTTAAACAAAACTTCTTTAAATAAAACTAATGACCCAAACCGGATAGGAAATTTAACGGGCTACAACTTTGGTCAAATGAAATTTTTTGGGAAACCAACCGTTTTCACAAAAATTTTGAAAATAGTGAACAAGGTGTAGGTGAAAAAATAATAAATTTACAAAATTTATTTTAATAAATTGCGATGCGGAGTTCTACGCACGCTAGTACCGCCACTGGATATGGTTAAGACAAAATTGTATACTGATGTAACAAATTGAAGATAATAAAAATTATTTTTTCATTCTTTAATTAAACAGGGCTGTTACAGGCTTTTAGTGTGTTGTCAGCAGATATTTTTAAATATAATTTTTTAATCTTAATACATAAAATCCCAGCACTCTGCTGCTCCGGCTCCGGCTCCTCCAGCGTGTCATTTTTTGGTGAAAAAAGAAACAATCTGATTGGTCGAATTTTGTTACCAACCGAAAAATATATTAAAGTACCGACGACGGTACTCCCCCTGGGACGAGTTGCACATCAATCGAGTTTCCAACCAATCGGGTCTAGATGCCCGTCCGTGGACGGGCTTTTTGCTAGTTGTTATATAAAACATTAAACTGTTTTTTTAAACAGTTACAGTTGGGTCAAGCAGGGGGGGCCTCTAACTGCGGGGCCCCAGGCCCGGGCCTATGTAGCCTTATAATAAAAAAGGCCCTGAATGTGGCACGTGAGGAGCAGAGTTGACTCTAAAAGTTATATTAGTAGTGTATATTTATGAAGAGTTTTGGTCAATGTAAGGTTATTGTTGGTCAATTTGTGTCTGATGATATGATTTGTTTCTGGCGTAGTTTCAAAACCGTTACTAATCGAGGTGCACACCAATTGAGTTTCACGCCAATCAAAGCGCACACTAATCGAGCTTCAAACTAACTGAATGGTAATATTATGAGATATATTTAATGATTGTAACGAATATAATTTGGAGGAAGATTATTTTAAAATTGTAAAATTTAAATTCTAAGATGATGTTGATAGCTTCACGCTGAGGTAACGCGTGTGGCTTGCGATTGGTGAGTTTGAGTTGGATATCGTAATATTAATATTGAGGTAAGCAATGGCAGTTGTAGATGGCGGAATATCTTCTTAATGTTCGGTTATAACAGGTAATTTCGGACCATTTAGTGGTTATCGAAAGTAGTATAACATATTGTTTCATTAGGAGCACAAGTAGGACTTCTCGTCTGCAGGATTGACGACATTCAGAAACAAGCCACAAAAACTACTTTTGTCTAAATAAAACATATACTTAGATATTTCTGTCGTAATACAATTACATTGCAACAATAACATATGTATAATAACATACCAATGCATAAAAATTCACTGCATTTATAAAAGCTTTATACATATTATGTCCATTGGTGGATGAAAACAGTGTGCCGAAAGTAATAGTATACACTGTTTAATTATTAGGATGGCAAGAAAAGTTATTTTTCCCCGAATAAAATATGTCATTTTCACTCCAAACGATCAAAATGTAAAAATTAAATTCAATCCAGCAATATATTTTAAAAATGAATAAAAGTCAAGTGACATGATTTAATCGGTCAATTAGTTTTATTTATTTTTTCAAAATCGCAACTGTCAACATTAATTAAGGTGACATTTATTAAATTTGTATAAGGTTATAAAAAACAACATTTTTAGTTACTCTAGTGACTATAGATTATAGGTTAAGTGTGTAAATGCCAAAGTCAATGTTGACATCTATTAATTTTCAAATTACGACTAAAAATTCATATTTGAAGTGGTAAATTAATTTAAAACAATTTTTAGAATAGGTACATCTACCTTTCTAATTTTGCCATCGCAAAATTAGTCACATTTATTAAAATATCATCATAGAATGATAGATTTGCTATGTCTAAATCGTGGGTTCGATCCCCGACCAAGTACACCTGGCTATTTTGACTCCCACAAAATGGAGACAACATCTTTGCGGTATTAAATACTATTCAGCCCTGGGCCCACAAGGCCTGAAGCGCTTCTCCATAATGTCATATTGCTAGTTTATATTTTACTCTATACGCCGTAATGTTTTTTTTACTTTCCCTTACGACTTTTGTGTTTAAAATCGGCAATGAAACAGCTCACTTTTTTTAGTTTGGAGAAAAAATATTAATTATTGATTTTACAAAAATGTGAATCTTTAATTTTTGACAGTAGAATAACAAAGTCAAGCTTTTTCGACGTTTAGTCGGTTCTTCACTGGTAAACAAATTGATACGTTGTAGATTAAAGGATTAGTTCCATAATTATACTTAGATATGTTTGGTCAATTGAAGGTCATGGTAAAAAGGAAGAAAAAAAACTTAAATTATTCACCCTCCATTAAAGCAATTGTTTCAATAATTTGGTGTTGCTTCATCAAAGAATTATAAATATTTTATGTGAAAATGTAAGAACTAGGAACTATGAAGTATTTCTGAATAATAATAATCGTCAAAGTAATTTATGTGACTAAGGTGTAACTGATGAAGGTCGTAAAAATGATGTAAAAATTAGAAAAACTCTCAGTTTTTGTTACTTATTGCGTGTATTATTTTATGGCTCATTTTTAAAGTTAACAGTTAAATAACTTTGATATAATTTAATTACTGTAAAATTATACAATATGTAAAATCTTAAATTAAATATACGACTGGAAATCTTAACGAGTTTGATAGATAGCAACTACTTTTTCACATTTATATAAAGCAACAGTGTGCTTGGTTTTATGATTCCCTTGTTGCTGACGCAATTCTATTGGATAAAATGAAGCGGCGAAAAGGTAAAAGATGCTGTAAAAATATAGAAAAGCCGCTCACGAGCTAACCCTGGATAAGCTGCACATTCACATGTATGAATTCAGCACATCAACATCAAATATCTTCGTATAAAATATGTACTTACCATAAGTTGCCAAGACGTTTCCCATGTGCCAGTTTATTTTTCTACATTTGCTACAAAATATTGTTGCTTGAAAGTTAAATTGACGATTACCAAATAAATATATTGCTTTTACATAATATTATATCTAAGCTAAAAAGGCATTAAATTAAACGCCACTTGATATCGCACTCCTTTTTTATTACTCACAAAAATTTACTAAAATTTACTTATTATGATTTTTGTTTCATAAGTGAGATACCCTTTATTCGTTATTAAAATGAAATTTATGTAAGATGGTCACATTCAGCTGTTGCATTATCTTGCACCTTTGGGTTGTCTTACTAATTTGATATCTTTATATGTTTTTTTACATTTTATTATACATTATACACGGATGACAATGAATATTAATGATATAACTCAGCAGGTAAATTAAAATGTTACCAATAATTTACTTGTTAAATTTTTTTACTAAATTTTATAAAAACTAATAAAAGCTCCAGGTGTAAGTCGATAAATTTGTGGCAAAAGATATAGGTATCAAAAAATTTAAATATATACTTTTGATTGGACCTGTTTCTTTATAGCGACACGTGTGAATTAAGTAGTTTGTTTATATCGTCTATAGGTTTCTGTCGGTGCATCCAGTATGCAATATCCAGATAGAAAACCCTATTCTTTGTGAATCACGAAAGGCGGATTTTAGAAGAGGAATTTGAAATGTTATCCCGGATTTAGTGAAACTATCTCATACCAAGAGCTGTGGGGGGTCGGCATATATGTCACCTGCTGGGTAAAGTAGGAGTTGGTTTTTTATTATAAAAATTCTGAAATCTGCAGCGAGCAATTAATAAAACTTTAATCTATCATGCAAGGAAATAACTTTTATTGGTGTACCTTATTACATTATGTTTAAATTATTTGATAATTAAGAGCTCTTTGGTTGAGTATAATACCGCAATAAATTTATTTCGTTTATAAAATTAATGATTATTTTGGTCAATAAGAAAAATGAGCCAGAGAATAGTAAATCTGAAATGGTATATGATGTGGAAAAATATCTGAATCAATAAAGAATATTTATGGTCGAGGAAATTAACATTTCGATAGCAGTGGGATAAAAAGATTCAACACTTATAAATTATTAGTGATAGATATCACATATAAAAAATGGAAACTAAAAAACTTAAGGAAAGTTCTAAATTATGTATTATACTAACACATATTTCGCTCTTCTTCTTATAATACAAAGTGGAGGTAATATTAAAATAAAATTAAGATCTACTTACCTACTTGTGATAAAAGTACAAGTACCTATTGGTTGTGTTTGCTAGGTTATCAAAAATAATTTATGTGGTTGAAATATAGAACAATCTCTTTTGTTTATTTTGAAGATTATTTATTAGATTTACATATTATGAAATATTATTATAAGCATTGCTTAAAACTGCGTTGTAGTACGTAAGAGCCTCAACGATAGTTGTTACAGTTTTGGTTACACAGAACAATAAATTGCTACCATACCATAAGAAAAACTTGTTTCATTTACGTACAATTATTTTACACCATAAAAAATAAAGTGAAAATTAGCTAAATTAAACAACTATACTATCTTTTATTATCTGGGTATTTTTTTAAATTTTTTGCAGTGTAGATAAAATTTAAATTAGTCCAAATAATTAAATTGTTACTATCTAATGTAAAACGGGTAGGTTGTAGATATCATTCTCAAAACTTCAAAATATCACCATTGAAAATCTATCCTGTAAGATTTGACGTTATCACTTATGATGATATGAATGTATATTTTCAAATTCATTCTTTTAATTTTCATATTTTTCATTATTTCGTTTCGGAGAATCGTGAATCACCTATTTAAAGTACTATTTTGTGATCTAGAATTTCTTTTTTTTTTTTCAAGCATTTGAACCAGTAATGAGCCAAATTAGTAATCTGATGATACTTCTAGAATTAACTGTAGCAATATTGAAACAAAAAAGTATAAAATCCACGCAACACTTAAAAAAGAGCGGTCAGTAAAATTTTAGAGTTTTAAAAATTCAAAAACTATTAACTTATTAGTTAACCAAATAAGGGCGCTTACACAACCTCTGCTTACATCGTTATTGTAATATGGGCATTTAAGTTTAATTTTATAATATTTTTATTTAAAAGTATGAATCCGATGAGATCAGTTTCACGGATAAACCGTGAATAAGATCAATATCTATATATATAAAATTCACGTGTCACAGTGTTAGTTACCATACTCCTCCGAAACGGCTGAACCGATTTTAATGAAATTTTGTATATACATTCAGTAGGTCTGCGAATAGGTTTTTGTGCTAAAAAAATTTTAAAATTCGCGAAAATGCGGAATCCACAAACGATTTACGGTAACGTCGCTCTGATTGGTCGACTTTTAATCATATAATCCGATGAAAAAGGTACACGTACAGGGTGAACCAAACCATTGCTATCAGGTAGTCGCACAGAGTTGGGTCTAAAATTTGGAGAGATAGATGGCGCAAAGGCTACAAGCATATTGCTATTTCATACGGCGTTTATTATATTGTTTACATTTTATAACATTTGATTTTGAATTGAATATAATTTAAAAATTAAATTTTAGAGAAAAGAACAAAGTTTACCGGGTCAACTATTTCATACCGCCAGGGCCGAATATGGCGGTATGGCACAAGTGATTTTAAAGAATTGTTATTAATATTAAGGTGGCCAATTTTGGCCAAAATTATCGAATATTCGGATTAAAGAAGCAACATGGATTACAATTAAATTTAATAATTATTCTCTTTAAGAAAATCTATTATTATTTTTATTGTGCCTCCACATAACCCTTCCCCTCCATGACCAACATCTGGCTACAACCCTGCATACCCACAGATGTTTAAGGTGTCCCTATCCAGAAAATTTTTTTTCGATAAATGGCGTAAAGGTTACAAGTTATTGGTAATATTGTATGTAGAGATTTACATAATAGAGAGACTTATTTCTTTTTATCATATTTGATTTTGAATTGAGTTTAATTTAAAAATTAAATTTCAGAGAAAATGAAAGATTTTCAGAACATTATATTGATGATGCGCTAAAAAGCGCTTCGTTAGTTGCACAATATGAAGATTTCCAGGTGAGATCTGAATTCCATCAAGCACGAAATAGATATTTTCGTTAAAAGTTAGGAAAACTAAGATTTTTCCATTCAAGGCGAAATTTTTAGTAAACTAAAAACTCACCGAGCTTTTTGAATTACTCTATTCCGAAGTACCAAGGTATTTCACGTGGAATCAAAAAATAAAATCTGGCATTGCAGCAACCTTATTGCATGGAGGCAGAACTGCTCATTCAGCATTTAAGCTGCCACTGAATATTAAAAATAATCCAGACGCAGTGTGCTGCATAAAAAACAATCGTCCATGGCCACAATGCTCAAACAATCCAAAATTATCATCTGAATGATAGTGTACCATGGTGAATGTACAATGATGAATGTACGATGGCACACAAACATTCTCTTGAGGCACTGAACGGAACACTAAAAGATATAAAAAATAACGACAAATTATTCGGCGGCACTCTTTTACTCCTTTCCGGTAATTTTAGACAAACACTTCCCGTCATTCCACGTTCAACGTACACTGGTGAGATCAACGCTTGCTTTAAATCATCGCCACTGTGGCGTCATGTAGAAAAAATCCACTTAAAAACTAACATGCGAGTGCAAATGCTACAAGAACCATCCGCTGGCACATTCTCAAAGCAATTATTACATATCGGCGATGGTAAAGTTGCTGTTTATGAAAATACTGCATGCATAAAATTACCCACTAACATCTGCACAATCATTGATTCGCAAAATGCTTTCATTGGTCGCATATTTCCCGATGGAGGCACACAACACAAGAATCATGTGGAGAAAAAATGTGGACGTCGACGATTTAAACTACAAGATACAGGCGTCGTTTCCAGGCGACTTGGTATCATACAAATCGATCGATTCAGTTTGCGATGCCAACGAAGCTGTAAATTATCCAACAGAGTTTCTGAACTCACTGAAATTGTCAGGCGTGCCACCACACTTTCTACGACTAAAAGTTGGATCTCCGGTTATTTTACTTCGGAATTTGAACCCCGCACGGCTGTGCAATGGCACCCGATTGGTAATTAAAAGATTAATGATAAACTTTATAGAAACCACCATTTTTGAATGGCAAATCTCGAGCCGAAAATGTTTTGCTACCACGAATTCCACTGATTCGCACAGACGTGCCAATCAAACGCGTTTAATTTCCGATTAGGTTGGAATTCGCAATGACAATAAATAAGTCGCAAAGCCAAACGATGTCTGTTTGCGGCATAGATTTGACAACACCGTGTTTTTTACACGGACAATTAAACGTGGCATGTTCTTGCATGTATGCATGTTTTCGATGGACTGACGAAAAATATCGTCATCGTCTACATATAATTTATATGGCAGAACGTTCGCCGAGTCACTTGGTATATTAATTCTGAGGCGGTACGATGTTCTAGAATTTTACAAATAATTTATATGGTTCAAGTTCTGAGGCGATACGAAGTTCGCCGGGTCAGCTAGTATGTACATATATATGTCATTCACTACTTCAACTTTTTTGTGTTTTCATTCGTTAAGGCTTTCTTAAATTTCATAATTTTGTTTTGAAATTTTTTCATTCGTTAGTCTCGAATTACGTTTCGATTACATTGCTGTAATCAATTAATTTCTGTTTGGCCGCTACATTACCTCAAACTCATTATTGGTAAGGAGCGTTCCTATTGTGATAAATGGTAAATATGGACCAAGAAATTATTTATGGCATGTGTAGGATACCAGTGTACGTAACATGCATTGGGTTGCTGAAGTAAGAGGTTCTGCAGCTGAAGTCACCAAACTCCAAAATTATATATCATTGCGAAAGTTGTAAAGCTACCTCTTCTTTTTGGACGAGCTGCAAGTGCTGATTGTAGACCTCATAAAGAAAGTGTCGTTTACTCATGTTGCTTTTCTCAGCAATGATGTGACGTTTAGTGGTCAAAAAAAGTTTGAAGGTGTCACTGAATTTATGGAGCAGGTGATTAAAGAAATTAGCAAATGCAATGCGAGATCAAGAAATTTAGTAATTCCCAGATTTAAAAAATGCAGAAACGGAAAAGATCAAAAGACCTTCTTTGGTTCAATATGAGAATATTCCTATTGATTTATCAAATGAGCGAGTGGTCATCATTGATAAACCATCGGACAAGAATCCGCCCTATGAGAGTTATATTAATAAACTTCAGGCTTTCTAGAATATCGGTTAGAGTTTGTATCAGAATCCGTGACACTTTCCCAGCTGGCGACTAACATCAATCGAGCCATTGCGGAAATTCAGACCAATTTACTGCAGAAAGCCATCCGAAATTAAACCTCGCGGAACGACCAATGCAAACATAGCCATAGCGACCATTTGAATTATGTTATCTTTAAAATATAAGATGATTTCCAAAGATAATTTGATCCATTAGCACATAATTGTATGCCAAGCATTCACCGAACTGTAATGTAATGTTCGGCCGCAAGCCTGCATAAAAAACCGTGGTGGTAATCTAAACCGTGTACTGACAGGTGGCCTTGAACCACTTGGCTCTGCGACAACTTGCCCCGAACAACTGGCTCTGGCCCTAGCGACAATAGGCCCTTGGTGACAGCTAGCTCTGCGACAAATAGTCTCGGACAATTGGTCCTAGCAACAACTAGCCCTACGACTACTGGCCTAAAAGTTCTCACAGAAATACATTATTTCGCTTCTTGTTAAATTTTATTACAGATTTCCGTTCGGATCAGTTTGACGGCTTTTGTTTAAGACACAACAGCCAGATGCATGTAGCGTCATATCTGCAAGGAGTTTCGGGTTCTCAATGTCGACAAATAAGAAAGTACCACGAATTAAACATAAAAGTTCAAAACGCAGTTAGTAGATACGGTCAAGTTGAAATACTGCCGTACTAGCGAGCTATTTCTCATTTGTCCCATTCTTAATAAATGGTTTTATATATTCTTATTGTTTTATAACTAGATTCGCCTTTACGACTAAGGCCAAGGGCCTGTTTGTCGCAGAGTCAAGTGGCTCAGGGCCTGCTGTCGCCAAGGGCCATTGTTGTCAGGGCCAGTTGTCCGGGGCGAGTTGTCACAGGGCCAAGTGTCACCACATCCATATGAACCTTTGATATTTTTTATACATAAATGCCATATATAGGTACACCTTTTATATTCAATGAAAATTAACGAATTTTGCTTACAAAAGAAGTGTTGAATTTCAATTTAAAAAAAACCGCAATAGATGATCCACCCTATATTTAAATTTTTCTAATTCTCTAATTAATAATAAAAAACACTATTCTACAGTTATTTTATTATATTACAGCCGACTAGTTTCGTGCACTGTCCGTGCACATCTGCACATCTTCAGGGTCAAGGCTTCTAAAAATTCCATCAGCTATTTACAAGTCAATCCGGATTATTAAATAACATCAAATTTACAGACCTGCTATACGACGAACAACTAACTATATGAACCCCATTTAATTAACAGTTAAAAACGATTACAAATTTTGCTGCCTATTATATAAAACACAAAAATGTAAAATTATAAAATTGCAATGATATAATGTCAAGCTAAACACGAACAACTGGGCGATTGGTAAACTGGGCCAAAAAATAATAAATTATTTAATCGAGAAGGTATAAAACTATTTCAGGAACTCTACAATAAAGGATACAACAAACTTATCCTAAAAACCACTACCCCGAGAGAATCTAACTTTCAAGACACTCTATCCCGACATCCCACAAAACGTCCCCATACCATATCTGCCAGGGATTTTATCTCTCAAGATAATCTCCAATCCCCAGCGGAAAAAGAGCTGCAAATTAAAGCCGAAGCCCGATCTCCTCGTAAGCAGGATAATAAAACCCCTCTTCTAAAAACAACCAATCCAAACCAGTCAGAATCCTTCCTATTCAAGGCACCCCCAACACCAGCTACCCATTTGAATAATGCTGCAGATTTCCCCACAATTCCTGTGGTTTTTGATACGCCTGTATTAGAAACCCAAAATCTTCCCAACTTCCGTAGCCAAGTTCAAGAGACCTTTCTTCTCCCCTCGCCCCGCATTGATCAAATCTGGATGGTCATTGATCAAGTTTCTTGTAGCTTTATAGTTTCGTTCATTAAACAATTCTTCCACATCTAATTTATGTCTTCTTTGTTTAAAATTCATAATTATATTAATACATCTAGATAGCCAGATATATCAACAGATGGACGGATTAGCAATGGGGAACCCAAGTAGTCCGGGACTTGCTAATTTAATTATGGAAATCCTTATAGAAGAAGTTTTGAATGGTTTGACGTTTGAAGTGCCATTCTTAAAACTGTATGTGGATGACTCACTCACAGCGATACCAAAGAGGAGGGAAGACGAGGTATTGAACAGTTTTAACACATATCACCCTAATATAAAATTCATCATGGAAGTAGAAGAGGGGGAGAAAATTCCATTTTTAGATGTGATGATAAAGAGAAAAACAGATGGAAGTTTAATCACAAGGTGGTACAGCAAGCCGACAAACTCGAACCGTCTCATTAACTATAAATCATATCACCATAATTGCATAAAAATGGGCATGGTGAGAGGCATGATAAAAAAAGGTGATAAATCTTAGCCATCTTGAGTTTCTAGAAGAAAGCAAAAATAGAATAAAAGATATACTTGTGAAGAATGGATATCCAAGGTGGTACATTGACATCCAATTGAAAAAGATCGAAAGAAAATATAAACAGGAAAATGGTAGAGAGAATGAAAAAACATATTTTAGATTCCCCTACATAGGAGGTTTGACGGAGAGGATTCAGGAGATGCTGAGAGATCACTGTAGATTGGGCATCTACAGTGTGAAAACTAATTACGACCTATTATCAAATCTAAAATATAAAGTAAAAAAAGAAGAGAGTTCAGAATTAATCTATGAAATTCCGTGCTCTGGCTGCAATTTATCTTATATTGGCCAGCCAAAACAGATAATAAAACAGAGATTATACCAACACAAAAAAGATTGCGAGGTGTTGATCAGAAATACAAACTGGCAAAAAAATGAGAAAGATGTAGGGGAAAAAGAGCACGGGACATTCTTTTGATTTTGACGAGACGAGGATCCTAGATTTTGAACAAAAACCGTTGAAAAGAAATATAAGTGAGATGTATTTCATAAAAACGCGAAACTGCGTGAATTTTAAAGAAGACTTCATGAAATTGAGCCAAATTTACAGCGGAATAATATATTGAAAGATTGTATGATAACTGCCGCAACTGTTTGAGTTAATTCGGTTTTTTGGGATTTTATTTGTTGATAGTTTTTTTGGTCGGGTGGATGGAGACTGCGAGTAATCTGGAACTTTATCATTAGTTACAAGCACTGTTCTTGATTGTACCTTAGTCGATTATGCAGGCAAATTAATGTGAAAATTTTAAAATAATTTGTACGGTTTAATTTGTATTTTAACTTTATTGACTAATTAATTTATACTTATTTATGATTTTAACAACGTGTGATGTCTTAGTTTATTACTGTATGCAACAAATTTGGTTTGTACACTACATCAATTGTAGAAATTGCTATATTATCATGATTATTTTTTATTGTTGTAGATCCTGAAGAAGAAGAAATAAAGTCTTCGAAACGTTGATTGAATTAGTTGTTTAATTTGCAGAGTCCAAAATCCCCATTATAGGTTATCTATATATAGAGAAGGATTAGTATTCTTCGTGCCTCTCAGAAAATCCTTTAAATATCACAAAATCGAAAAGCGTACAAACAAAAATAAAAAATGTATAAGAAAGCACAACAAATGCAGACAATCAAGACTATTTTAGATTAAAAATTATAAAAAAAAGGGCTGCCAACATATTTTTATAATGTCGCTAAATTCAACAACCGATGTTTTAAATATCTCAGCATGAAAACACATAAAAATAATGGTACCTAGTAGGTGTAGTTAGTACTGGATTTTGATAATTTGATTCTCAGAAATATATCGGTAATTTAATTCACATGAAATTTTACTACCTGAAAATATGATTTCTTGATCCTTTGAGGTCAAGACCCCTTTGAGTCTAACCTAACTTAAACAAAATTTTAACTTAACTTAACCCAACTTAAATCTAACTTAACTAGAATTGCTTTTTAAATTTTTAAATTTAATCTAAAATTTTAGAAGTAAAATTATCTAAATAGAAGAGAAATTTCCAAAAAGTGAAAATTTTAGGAAAGCAAATTACAAAGAGCCAAATTGCCGAGAGTCAAATAATAGTAGAAAATCGTCTACTCACCAAGAGTAAACACACCGGTCAAAAATAATACTGATTCATGAAATTCACTAATTCACCCTTATTGCTTTTGAAATTTGTTAGTTATCTTTCATAGATTTGTCAATAATGTTTTCATGCAAAATTATTCTTAAATAGGGATTAAAAAACAGGAGGACAGGGTAGGTTAGATTTACTCCGGTAGAGTTGCTATTAAAATAATGAGTTTTAGGTTTTGTGTGTATCAGATTTCATGTTGATGGTAACGATGAATGTGGTTTTCTTGCAAAATTATACTTTTGCTGCTCTTAATATGCATACCGCAACGTAACATAGCGGTACCGTAAAGTTTTTAGTGGTCAAAAACAGTTTATCAAGTTACTGTTGACCTAAACTATATCATTATTTGATTGATTATATTGATGATTAATGATTTTATATTACACTGAATCATTATTTGTCTTTTATACCTTGACAACGAGATATATTAAATAGCCTATAACGCCCTAGGGCCTATAAATCATAATGCCCGCTCATTATGCCCTCTCATTCGCAATTATATAATATAATTTAAAAAAATGTACCATTTTATTGTTATAAGTGTGAAAGTATAACTTTCAAATGAAGATCCACTAATTGAACAATTAAAAATTTAAAAAAAATATTAAATTTAGCAATCATCAAATTCAAAATTTATAAAATTTTTAAATATTGACAAATTCAAATGCAGTGAAATATAAAACGTTGTATGCATCACGAGCATTACTCGATGTTTATGCTCTCGAGCAACTTAAAAACTCTCGGGCCTGGCGGCCCTCGCTTTTTTAAATTGGTTGCCCTCGACATAAACATAGTCATAATGCCCTAGATACATATAAAATAATTATGATGTAAATGTAGGTGCTAATAACCTAGTTGTTGATGCACGTTTTGGGAATATAAAAAAAAAAAAAATAGTAAAACTTTACATTTTGTAGTTTATTATTTAATAAATCTAGTAATAATATACAGGTTGCGTTTTCATTCAATATATTTTTCTTTACCTTTTTGTAAATTGGTCAGACTTATTTAAATATAAAATGAATTTGTTAATCCAAAAAGTGTAGTTATTTTAAACTCGAAGTTTTCCAATAGTTTTACTATAAATACTATAAAATTTTGGGAGAATATATTTTCCTCTTCCAAATTAATTTTTTTTTTGCTGTAGTAACTGTTGAACTATTTTGTTGTCGTCGTTAAAACCTTCACCCAACTACGAAATTTAATTAAACTTTTTAAAGTAATCGGTTTGTTTTCTAACAAAAGTGGCAGTGATGAATATGCAATTCAAATGAATTGTATAACAATTTGCTAGAACATTTTTTACTTTACATGAAACATAGCTTGCGTGTTATAAAATTTATTAAACAGGACAAGTAATGAGGAGTGTACCAAGTTAGTTACTGTAAAAGTTGTGCAGGTATATCAACAAAACTAGGTCATATACTTGACAATATGTGTTGATAATGTATGCATATTTCGGTGTCTTATCAAAAGTGTGAAAGGAAATATATGAACTCACTTTATCAAAAAAATTTGCATTTTGTTGTAAATATGCCAAATTTTGCGGGATAATTAAGGATAAAATCATAATTTATTTAAAAAGGAAAGCTTATCAATTCGGAAATTATTATTTCCTGAAAATTAAAATCAGATAATAATTATTATTCGTTTGCTTGATCGAACAAGGAGAGATATATTAAAAAAGAATTTCCAAGTCGAATTGTTTTCAAGTTCATTGATTAACATTAACTTATTAGTAAAAAGTTATATATTTTATGAAACGATAAAAATCTTCTATGTCAGTAACAGAAGCAAAAAGCTAAAGAATAAGAATAAGAGTCGACACCACATTAATTTAACGTCAGTAAAGATAATAAAAACCAACAGCAGACCACTCGAACTGAAAGCTTCTTTCTGAATTGGCCACTCTTTCACAGACCCTATCTCATAACTTATGGATACTGATGACTTCAGCAATGAGGCTTCACTTTGATACTACAGCACCTTGTTAGTTGGCTCGGAACTGCATTACCAACCTAAAGATATCGGTTTCTGTCCTTGTTAAAATAAATTGGAAGTCAATAGGCTTTGATGTTTTGAACTGTTTACTTACCTTTACCTATACTCAAGACTGGCATATAAAACGTTTGCTATACGCTTTTTAAAATAACATTGAATTTTTATCGAAGCGTATATATGGATTTAATCAAAAGAAATTCCTCAAAGTTGCACGATTTTTTCTATATACAACCACGTACATTGTTTTCTGCTCGTGAATATTTTAAACTTTTTTATTTTTAGCCTTTCGATGATTTTTATTGCACGTGATTAAATTTTTTAAAAAATAGTTTCCTAACTTGGCTCAAACCCATTTATTGTTAAATTATATTTCGAATTGATGTTTCATAAGTTGGAAATATGGCGAATTGTGATCGTTACGACAATTTAAATGTTGGAATGGTTATAGTACAATAACTCATAACAAATAAATTGCGATAGTTGCGGTGAAGGTGTATATGAGTGTGTACTTGTATGAGTTTTGCATTGCATGATGTTAAATTGAAATGGTTGGTTGGTTGGCCATTCCATTTACAAAGATTACATTGCCCGTACGTCAAGCCTGTTATATCAATTTAGTTTAACATGACAACGGTTCACGGTTATAGTGTAATATTTCATAGCAAATATTTCAATTACCCTCAACAAAATCCAGTAGAAAATCTATATATTTTCATCTTTGACCGTCTATTTTTGTGAAAACCATAAAAAGATATATATGAAATATTTTTGTTGCAACTTCTGCCATCTCCAGCTCAGTGCTCACTCAATATATCCTTATTTCGGACGATTTTATGTGTTTATTATACCGCACCAAGGTTCATAACGGCAACTTGGATTTGCTAGACTGTAAATTTCTACAAAAGTTCCTTTATGATACAAAAGCACCATTGTGTTACTTTTATTAAATTACTTTACTTTCTATATTAAACTTTTCGATTTCTTTTCACTAAAAACTTCACCAGCAATGATATTTAACATGTAAATGCTTTTTCATCGATGCTTCTTTCTTATTCCTAGATTAAAATCTAAAATAACTACATTTTCGAAATAAATAAGTTAAATAAGCTACTTTTGAGACGTACTTCAAAACGCAAAGCATTAAAAGAAAAGTTATTCAAAATCTGCATAATCTCGATTTTATAAAGAGCTTTTCTGCGCTTTCCGCGGACATATAAAGATATTTACAAGTAAAATGAAGGTACTTAGCAATCTTTTTAACTGTTTATTTTACACTTTTACCTTTACTTCCTTCTTAACTTTAACTTTATTAAACAAATAATATAAAATAAACCATTTTTCGACGACGATTGGAATACGATCGAGAGGTCAAGCAACTAACTACTTGTAAATAATATTATGTAGTTTTTATAATTTACCTTCTCATACCTACGGAAACGTTTTATACACCTGTATGGTGAATTTCTCACCAACTTTTAAAAATATTATTAAAAAATGAACAAATTTTATTGCATTTAACTGTAATATTTAGTATAGGGAAGACTATCTTTTACCAACAGATAATAAGATAATCTAACGCAGCTATAATTATAGACCGGAAGGAAATACGAGTAAAAACTACTCAGAGATTCATCTTCGATACATTTAATTAGAATATTTTAGCATAATTTAAAACGGTCAGTGAGCCGAACCGTTGACTTTTTCTGTCATTTTTACTTAATGTTTATAATTAATTATTCACCTAGTTTAATTCTCTTGTAGTCGGTTAGTTTTTTTGCCAAAATTATAATCAAATTACTTGGGATTTAATTTTTATTAATGCAATTCAAAATATTACCTAAACGACCGAACGAAAATATAAATTACAGTTTTTGTGCCCATGATATAACATTATCGAATCAAATTAAAAAGTTCTAAACTGAAGAATTATTAAAATATTTGCACTTGGAACAATTCCATTTAAGGTTGTGCATACCAAGTCGTGACAACAGGATAACGATACAGAAAATAACTCCCAATAATAATGTCCATATAATAAATAAGTGACAATTTTTCTGAAAGCTCAAATGTAATAATAATAAATTGTTTCCTTCTTCACTTTTGTCTTTCAAAATTGAAAAACTGATTAACCTGTGGGTGTCTTTGTATTAAATACAATCAGGAAGAAAACCGTTACTTACATTATAAATTTATTACAGATTTGATTGTCGGATACTTCAAAGGACACCAAATTGGCCAACTGCAAATTTCTTGACCTTTTTCAAATCATTTACAAATTCTTCATGCACCTACCACTTGTTGCTTCTTAATAAAAGTAAAATTAATTATTCCATTTTTCATTTTTATAAAAATGAAAACCGCTAGACTGTTACACATTCATATAAATATTGTGTTATCAAATATTATAAATAATGGCACTGTTAATAAAATAATTGTAGAAGTAAACTAATTTACCGTAAAATTTTACTAATGCGTTAATAAATTTAATGTTGTATGGTTTTAAACGTTACGTGATAATTAATTTATTATTAACAATGCAAAACTTATGCATATTTATACATACAATAAATTATAAATGCAAACATTATAGTATATCACTATCAAATTCGTATTTTAAAAACAAACAAATCGCGTTCGAAATCATCAACTTGAAAATTAGCATGTGAGCTTAACTGGGATGTTACCATAGGCGCCAGAAAGAAGCAACAAGCAAAGTTTTGGTTTTCGCAGATAAAATTAATTGATTAATTGATATTTTATTTTGAATGATTCGTATTTATTATATTTGCTAAAAGTTTAGAAGTTTATTTTATGGAAAAAAGCAGGTAATATATTTGATCAAAATCACCGAATTGCATACAAGCGATACTTTCTTAAAAAATTCCACCTTCTAAAATAAATATTTGTAAGAAACTTATTGCTTAGAGTGCAAGTTGGTGAAGGGGCTTTCGAGAGTGCTGAATTTTAAAAGTGCGGACGACTATAGTTTTAGTTTACGCATTCAAAAACTTTAATATGCAATAAAAACCTTTTTAGATTATCACGGTATAGCATAAAAGAATATATACGTATTATTTCTTTTGCGTGATTACAATTTCTCAATTTTTGGTAGCTATAAATTTTAATTTAATCTTAAATAAATGTATAAGTATTTACAAAATTTCCATAATGCATGTTCGGGAGTTCATGGAGCTGTTAAACAATTTTCCACTTTTTAAATATTCTTTATAAATGCTACATTGTTCAGATAGAGACCGATAAAAAAACTTGTGTAGGTACTATTATTTATCTGCTGCTACACAAAATTTAACTTAACTGATATGTCTGATATATTAAATACATTAGAAACGAATTAAGTTGTACTTATGTGCAATGTCTGAAAAATGTAAAAAATTACAAACGAATTAATTTTTTTTTTTTATTTCATACTTTGAATCTAAGCTTGCTCTCCAATATATTTCAATTGCAGAAATCCGTCGGCTTCCCATCTAAAGAAATAGAAAGGACAAATTTGCTTAGAATATAGTATATTTCGCTTGCAGGCCTTATAAGAATTTAAAGTGCAAGTAGCTTTTATGCTTTTAAAGAGTTCCAAGAGCCGGGATCCTTTTTCTCATGAGCTTTCTTGCCACAAACTACCTATGAAAAAACAAATTCTGATGTTTATTAGGCGTTAAAGGTGCATGTGTAACGTAGAGATGTCAGATGTCTGCAACATTCGTCGCACATCATTTGAAGTTATTTCGACCCACAAGCACCTGGTTTATGCCCATGATAAGTTCACAAAATATTTCCATTTCATTTTTGATAAATTAACGATGACTATAATTCAAACATTGTTTTGCTCTTTCGGGCCAAACTTCGTTTAAGCAGCCAAAAGTTTTTCCAGATTTTGAATTGTGGAAGTAAACTTCTGTTAGTTTTTGATTGTTTGTTACATACCCCACTTCAACATTCGAATGACAACAGCCTTTGCCAGTGCCAAATATAAAACTTTTATTTCCAATCTGATTACTTAACTTTCGGTTAATCTGCTATAAAATTTGTAATTGTTGTAACTTTTATTGAATCTTTTTTAAAATCAAAGAATTCATTTGAATTGATTACCTATTTGTATTTCTCAAATAATGTTTTTTTTTTTAAATTAAATTTAAAAATAAGAAGCAATTGAATCGAATTATTTTAATTGATAATTTAATTTATTTCAGTATAATACTTTTCTTAGTCCAATTTTTTGAGTTCGCATCTTAGTGAATATTTAAAAAAGTAATAAACTATGACATTAATATAAGAAATATAAATAGTTGAGATAGAGGTCGTTATAATCTACAAAGTAGATACATTTCAAAATAATTTTATTATTATTTTATATATTCTTCTACTTTGTAGATTATAACGACCTCTATCTCAACTATTTATATTTCTTATATTTAGTTTTTACGGTCGACAATAGGTTTTTGAAATTTTATTTCATTTACCGTTAATTATGACATTAATTTTTATTGAGGGAAAGGAAAATTAATTAAATATAAAATTCTGAAGGTATAAAATGCAATGTTGTTTATTGAAAATACGCTTAAAAGTTGTTAACAATTTTAATAACATAACGAGAGATAGTAATAGTATGAAATTTTGACATTTGCATATAAAAATGTTAAGGCTTTGTTAGCACTGAAATATTTTTTAAATCGTTAATACTAGGCTACAGCAAGAGCTACTGGTTTGATTATATTAAAAAAAAAACAGTTTAGTTTAGAAAACGCGACGATAAACACTGTTCTCGCTTATTGACAGAGCAAAAAACCGGCTCTGTGATTGGTCTGTGATTAAATCAAGTGATTTAATTGGAATATTATTTCTATTATTTATTCAACAGAAGTCCAACACTTTTTTATTGCGTGTATTATGAATTATATTTAATAGCTATCACCACAAAGGAGTATAATTAGTATATTTTATTCCTTGAGAAAATTTCATTTGTTTCAGGGATTTCCTATTTATTTCAATTTAAAAGTTCAATAGCATGAATGGAATATTGACAATAATAATCAAGTTAAGTTCGTGTCGCTTTTTTTTATAAAGTCGGGGCATACACGAGTCTTTTTGCTACTTCTAGATAAAGTTAAGGCAAACTCGAGTGGTAAGTATAATAAGTAATTTGCAAGAAAATTATTTTTCCAAGTTGATAGCATAAAATTAAAAAGTTAACGGAAAGCTATTGCATTTGAACGGAAAGTGAGTATACCGATAATAAATTTAAACATATAGGAGTTAATACCGAGAAGTAACTAGAAAATTAATTGTCTTAGTAGCCATTTAGCGTGTAGAAACGCCATTGTAATTACTTAGCTCCATCTCGAGCCCCTTACTTTTCACTAATTGCCGTGACAGAACAGCGTGAGTATATACCTACATGGTAGATCATGCGATATGACAAACTCGAGTTTCACTATTTTGACAGTCATTATATTTTATCACACAAGAATAAATTAAAAAATATATAAGTAAGTATGTATTGTAAAATAGTAAAATACATTATTTTGTGTTCACAAAAGCGTTACAAGGCAATAACCTTTTTCTCAACAAGTTAACATTTACCTACCTATAACAAAATTATGTTCTATTCTCTTCTACGATTATTATATAATACCAAAAAATTGTTTTGTTCAAGTTCAGATAATAATAATTTAAATCTCAAAAAATTAATTTAGATAAATTACATTTGCCGTTAAATTAGTTAAAAGTTTTGAAATTATCAACTTAGTGTATAATTATTTATTGTACAAAATTTTTAATTAAGGCGGTTATTCCTAATTATAATAATTATATTTATCATTATGAACCATTAATTTTTCATTTTTTCGAGTTGCAGCATAAAAAATGGTAGACAATTGCTTCATTCCTACAATACAAACACAATACATTTTTTAAAAAAAGTCTTAATTGAACATAATAATTCTTTTAATGACTTAATTTTTTTCCTTTTTTCCTTTCTGTAAAGACGAGAAAAGTATTTCAAATTCGTAATATGACTGTTAAACACTGTACGTTATTAATATATGTATTTGCTTTGCAGAGGTATCCTAAAGTCTGTCTCCGCAATATTTCAAAAAGAACTAAAACGATAAACAGAGTGGTAAAGTTATTACCAAACTTCCTTAAGTTGTTTCTAATGTTTTAAATAATAACTCTTTTTAAATCCAACCCTTGATGGTTTAGCATAATCTAAAAACACATTCTTCTTTCTTGAAGGCGAGATGAACAATGTGTCCAAACAATGAACCAAAAACATAGAACAGAGGGAGAATGTGTAACAAAACAAAACTCCCTAGTGAATTCTTTAGGCAAATTTATGACAAGAAACGCCATCAATCTTATTCACGCTTTTTTTTGAGTTGTTCTTCTAGCATTTTCCTAAAGAAGAATTATACAGTTAAAAACTTTCATCCGCATTAGCATACATAAACAAAAAAAGAAAAATATTATTTTATGCAATTTGTATAAACTAAATCGTATTTATCATTTATTGGTGTATACGAAGCTACAAACGTTTTCCAAAGAACGTCTGCATCGGCTGTTAAATACTAACTGGCTATAAGGAAATAGGCGTTAAAGTTTTGAAAGTCAGTTTTAGGATCGGTTAATAAGTTATATCAAAATTACCACTGCTTCTGGACAATTTAAAAACTGGAGAAAATTATAGTGTCAAGTTCTATTCACAAAAAGCCTCTAATTACAAATAAATACACTCGATATATTAGTTACGAATAGATATGAGACGATAAGCTTTATTTATGGCGAGATGTGACCAAGGATACATATTTAATTTGCTTGTTCAATTGACAACCCCCGTATGGCGCTGCGTACCGGAAAATAAAAGACATGTCGAACCGGAACTGCAATTCCGGTCGAACGACGAATGCGGCATCTGTCGTGAAAATGAATATTTATAAATCAAAGATTTACATATTATCCGTGGTGCCATCGTGTATGTCATGGAATTTATTTGCAGGTTGTGTAATTGTTATAACGGACATTGTAAAGTTATCCACAATACGGCTTCCTTTCAATTCTTTACAAAATGAACAAAATTACATTATTACTAATTCAAACAATTTTTGCTGTTTTCTTTTCATAACAACATTAGCGTAAATATTAACTACCGAAAGTTCATTATTTTTTTTGTTAAAAAGTTTTAATTTATGGTTTACCACACATGAGTATTTAAATTATTGTCAACAACTATAACTTTAAAAAATTAAAATTTAAAAATTGTTGCTTGGAATTTATTGAAATTGAAAGTAGATCGTTTTATCTACGATATAATTTAATATAACAATAATTAATGTTTAACAGTAGAATTTGAGAAGTAGTAGATTTGCCATAGCATATTATTCCTCTATTATAACATTACAATTTTATCAGATAGCGTCACTTATATTTAGTTGCTCAATTATGATTTGCATACTATTATTTAAATTTATGCAAGTCAAGTTATGTATAATTAAAAAAATTAAATTTGCTCAAATAGGTGCACAGGTATACCTTTACTAGTAAAAGTAAAAGTAAATAATTCATTAATAAATTAAAAATTGATTTTTGTAATTGAACCGCGTGTAGATGTCATACAACCCAATCTTCTGTAACATAGGTGTAACAATATTATGAATAATTATTACATAGTATTAGAGTATGTTATCTAATCTATCAGTAAAATACTTTTTGGACATCAATAAGCGTGTTTAAAGTGATACTGTTCAAAGTCAAAGCACTGTCAGAAATCGTTCTGTAATGGATATTACTTATCGATTTTTGATTGCTCCAATGACAACCCAAGCAGCAAAGCAGGGCAGCTTGACTAAACCAAAGTCAGATTGCCCTATTTAAGTGAAAAATTACCAATTTTCGAGATAAAAAATGTCTTAAAAGTCAGATAGCGTATGAAGTCTTGCGTACAGGTCAAAAATTACGTAGTTTAAACCTAGGAAATGCCTTTAAAGTTTAGTGACTTAAAGGTTATATATTAAGCTATAAATTACCATATTTTGACCAAAGATATGCCTTCAAAGTCAATTCTACTTATAAGTCAAATTAGAGTCTCATTTGAAGGAAATGTGACCTATGTGTATTACCTAATTTCAACCTCATAGCCGATATGACTTAATTGGTCAGAATTACGTATTTTTACTATATATAAGTGCTGTGTGGTTGACTTAAATAATAGGAAATATTTAAGGCACAAAATAAACCTTTATGGTCATCCAGAGCTAACCATAAAGTTGAAATTACCACAGAAAATTACCTATAAGGAAAACCGGTCTGAGGTTAGGTCGAAATTTCCACCAAAATTGCCCTAAAAGTTAGTTTTTTGTCTTAGACCGCTTCGAGACGGTTTCAAATATTTTTCATTCTCGTGTATCAGGGCTATTACAATTTATTATATATCAATAGCTATTACAATATAAATCTATTAATTTTAATGAAAATCTACCCTATTACTGACTAAATCTATTACTATTTTTAAAAAATCCTAAATAGCAACTTTTGTTTTTAAGAAAAAGTATGAAATTATAAAAAAAAATTTTGGTAAAGATGTCAACGAGGTATAAGAATTTAATTGCCATGGGATTTTCATATATCCACTTATTACTTTATCCTGTAAAATGCAAATTTAGTAGTATCAGCAGTTTGAGTTTTTCTATTAAGCGCAGTAGCGGCGTTAGGGTAGGGGCAGTCGGGCAACCGCCCGATACACTTTTCGTGTCGTCAGAAATATCTGAATACTGCCTTTACCAGTGGCGGATCCAGGTTTCTGGTAAGCTTTATCAAAGAAAATATTGAACACTAAATTAGCACATACAAAAACATGATTTGGGGAGGGGGGCTAAGCGGATCAACTTTTACCAACTTGAAAAAAATATACAATTACGTATATAAATAGTAAATAAAGTATATAAAGTAAATTAGTTAAGTTCCAGAAATTGTAAGTATTCAATCGATTGTTTATTTAAAACCAAAAAGGGGTCTATTTAAGTCTATTATAAAAATCAGTTTTGAAAATTGTATAAGAAGATTGAAAAAAAAATATCGAAATTTACAAATAAATAAATAAACTTGATGGTCTCATAAGGGTATATATTTCTACAACAATAAATTTATGCTACACGTGCGGTCGAAATACTTACATTTGGATATATGTATGAATATTTTACATGTCAGTGCCTATTGCTTCTAGTTACAATTTATCAGACAAAAAAATACTATTTTTTTGTTTGAAAGTATTTTTTTCATTTCATATAATACAAAGATGGTTAAGGGGGGGGGGTGCAAATTTTATTTCAAATTAAATTATTTTATTTTTCTGATCGTGACAGAGCCGGGTCCATTTAATATCCGGGCCCTTATTGTTCGCTCGAATACATTCAAAACTGACAGTTTAAAGCCACTGGATGAAAACTATAGCTTCTCCTGGGGGATTCAAAAATTTGTAAAATTTAAACGCAACTGGAGGGCGTGTGAAAAATTGCATGATACCGCTGTTTTATGATTTATGTGAATACCAAATTTAAAATAAAATATTCTTGGTTTATAAATTTATCTTTGTCCCTTCCACGCATCCTTAAAAGTGTTACTTATTTTAACAATAAAACTGGTGGTCACTTCTTAATAGAACAAAATATATACCGTACGCCACTGGACATTGGACATAACACGTGTTATGTTTACCTACAGTACTGCTTAAATTTTTCTTCAAAACACATCTGTGTATTATTAGCATAGCAATACTCTATCTAGGTATATTTCAATGGCTCGGATCCAGCATTCTCGATTTTAAAATTTTATTATTAACTTTTTTAATTTTTAAACTTTGAAGTCAAACTAACTTAAAAATAGGAAAATTGGGCTTATTAGTCAGAATGCCTTATTAGTTGACAAGACGACTTCAAAGTCAACTACTTTGAAGTACAAATGCCTTGATTAGGGAAATCTGTGTTCAAAGTTAGGCATTTCTCCTTCGCATTAAGGAAATTCGACCTATTGGTTGAAAATTGGAAATCAGTCAACTTCGTGAGAACTAATATGTCCTCCATGATACATTTTTACGCTTGTAAAAATTAGGCGTTATAAAATAAATCATACCAAATCTTTCGGCGTGACTAAGAATCAAAAAACATTCTATTAATCGATAATTTTCATGTAGGTGTTAGATTAATATATTTTTAGCGTACTAAATGCAAAATTTATTATTGCTAAATAATTAAAATTTAATTAATAATTGTTTAAATTATATATTATTGAAAGCGCATTAATTTTAGTGATCTAAAATGAAAATCTGCACAAAAAATTTTCTTTCGTACTTATATTTCTGTCATGTCACGCGATATTCGGTTTCACAGTGAAATATATGTTGATGTTTAATTCCAAGTTTTATTCTCTGGTTGCCATGTTATTGCTGTAACATAAGCACCGCCTTCTAGAAAGAGTTAAGGATTGTATTATATTTTTGTGATGTACAACGCTGCCGTTTAGACGTTTCGAAAGCAAAGGCTGCGTTGTCAAAATAACAGGGCGCAAATTGGTTAGAATTAAGTCCAAATTACCAAAATATTACCAAAATTTTACCAATATTCGACCTAATGTTAGTCCATTTGACCAAACGAGACGATGACTTATAGGGCGAAATGCCTTGCATTACTTAATTTCGACCGTCAAATTACTTCAACTTAATTCCCCACTTACCTTCTCTCGACGTCTATATGACGTAAATTGGGCTTGGTCATACACCCTTTATAACCTATTAGAAGGTCGAATAAACGTAATTTCGACCTATTTTGTTGCTTGGGAACTTTCCCACACAAAGTCAGATAATTAGATAGTGGTGTAAACATTGTTATATAATTTTACAAGGTAATTTAAAATTATAATTTTATTTTATTTTAGGGTTTTAATATTTTCTGTATTTTTTGTTTTAGTTCTCTTTCAATTGATTTTACTAATTTGTTATGAATCAAATTTATCATCAGTATATTTGTTTTAGATGTTACTAGTAGTGTCTGCAGATATGTTTCTGTTTAAAACTTTATGCTATTTATTCATATTATTATACCATATACCATTATATTATGGAACCAGCAGTGTGGGGGAAAACCTACACCGGCCGACTGGGAACCCGGTGAATGCGGTTCAAATTCTGGTGGAGTCGAATACACTGCTGTGATATAAAGCCCAAAATAGAACTGTGGGGAAGGCAACGGGAAACCACCCCATTAATTAAATTCCCTAGTACGTCATTTTGGCTTCAGCCAAGTTTGATCGCCAACGCCTATTGAAGGTATGGCACATTTAAGAAGAATAAGATACATATTATAAGCATTTTCTATATTGCTGGATTTTTTATTATTTTATTCGTTTTTCTCTGTTTTATTTTATTTCTGGTAGGTTTGACCCATAACTACTTTCTCATGTAGAATTTTTATTGCTGTTGAATTTATTCCGTTGAAATTGTATTTGAGGTGGTAGTATATTTTGAATTTTGGAGTCAGCCTTTACATTAGTCAGTATAGGTGACCGAAATTATTACAGAAAAACTGGTATATTCTGATTCCTTCTTTTTTTTCTTTGGGATTTTATATTTTATTAATATTGGAAATATTCAGGTACCATCTTTTACTTTCTTAACACAATTACTTTAAAAATTAAATTATTAAATACATTAATTTAAACTAATACAGTAAATATGAGTGTACTGTTAATTAACAGTAGTTATTAATTAATTGAAGGATGTGATTTTTAAAATAATTTTTTCAATATAACATTCAGTGTATAAGTACACTTTCAGTCATAGTCGTCTTTCGAATTAATATCAGCTAAATCATAAATTCAAAATAATTCATTAAATCATAAGTTCACGATTTTATCCATGAAAATCATCGTTTATAAACCTTTTTTTGTAAATAAAAGTAGTACACAGATACTTTACCATCCTCAGAAAATCTTAAACTTAAAATAAAACTTTAACTATCAGACATTCCACTTTTGTTTTTATTTTTTCTTTCTAATTTATTACTTTCTTTACTATATTTTTATTTCAATTGTTTTCCCAAATTCAAAATCTTTAATATTTTTTATTACTTTCTTTATAACTTTTTCAATTTTAATATTAAAGAATGCTGTCCTGCATCGAAAAAAACACTATGTATTGTATACTTAGTTGTTTTGTTTCATTTAATACCTACTTATTTCTTCTTCTTCTTAGGCATTAAAAATCTTGTCCAAAATGATTAATTATTAGAACAGTTTCAGAAATCATTTTGTAATGTAAACATATTACTCAATTATTAGTACTTGCTTGCTTTACTTCATCCCTATATGAAATTGACTTGTGAAAAAGGTTACTGAATTGGTCAATCAATGATTGCATATTTATGTTTAATTCTAAATTTTGTAACAGTGTTTATTATCAAATACAAAAATGTTGTAGAGTTTATGCTTACAGAATTAAGAATACGATTTTTATTCGAACTATTTTTATCCACACTTACATTTACATACATTTTAATGATTCATTAACTTCGACAATTTTTGTTTTAAGGGTAGGTATATGTATACTTATCGCAGTTTTTAAATTTGTCTTTACTTTATTTTTTTAAAGTAACGTTTTTAATTAAAAAGATTGTTACCACTGTAATGATAAATTTCGAGTGGACATTACATACAAAATTATTTCAGCATGAATATTTATATTATAATAATATTATTATTGTAATAATAAAAAAAATTATAATATTTTAGTAATTCAGTTAGAGATGCAGGCTAAAATAATTTAACCAGAAATTAACGAATTAGAATTTTTGATAACCAGGTACTTTCTTAACTTTAATTTTAATAGTGCCATAGAAATAAACTTTTGGGTGTCTTTTGATGACAGAAGAAATATTCTTCCAAATAATATTTCAAAATTTAAAAATTTTAAATTCAAATAAATTTCTTATAAAATCTCAGATTAGTTAATATGCTTTGTGTGTAACATTATATTAACATTTTCATATTGACTATTAAAGCTATATATTTATTTCTACTGTAAATGCTATAAAATCGATTAAATGTAATCGTCTTCAACATTGTAATAACCGGTGGCGGAGCTTAAAAATTTAGGCCACCCCGCAAACAATTTTTGGGTCCCTTCCGTTAAAATAGTATTTTTTTGTACAAAAAATAGTTTAATATAACATATTATTAGATATAATAAAATAGAGAAAAGTGCGGAGAGAACTTGAAGAAGCGTATATCCAAAAATGGATGAAAATAAAACGCTTATAAAGAAGAAGAGCTTTAATGAAAAAAAAAAGTCAAAAATGAAATGTAGAAACCCTTATTATCCTCAGTCTTCAGGTGAGCAATAGATTTAGGTATAATTTTACTATGAAAGTATACTGTCTTGTATTATTTGTTTAACCATTGCATAAATAAGTTAAATTGTCTTTTTCCTGGAGCACCAATGTAGTTACTTAATTTATTTATTTATTTTCCATTTTGATATACCTACTTTGAAATATAATAATTATCGCAAACAACTAATATATAATATTAAGTAGATGTTTTTGCCAATTTGGTGACCGCAGTTTTTCAAGTGTTCTGTGTAAGATTTGGTGTATTTTATAACAATAATTAAAAGTTGTATTTGTATAAATTATTTATAAAAATAATTTTTCTATGGACCAAAAAAATTAAATAAGTAACGTAATTATATTTATTTTTAACTTTTAATTGTTTTGATTTGCTTCTATAATAATTCAAAATGTTTTTTTACTTTTTTTTTAACTTTTTATTAAAAAAGCTTAATAAAAAAAATTAATAATTTTCAACAATGATTGCTACACCATTTCGATGAAAAGATTTTCATTGAATTTCAAATTTTTTTTCTTCTGTCCTAAAGTATACACAAAGGATAAACTAAAAATCAAAATCTTGTGTACATTAATTTATATTTTTGTTTATAATTCCTGCAGTTTCTCGACAATTTCCTGTCAATTCAAATTAATTATCTAACAATTCCTAGATCTTGTATGTCAAAGTTTGTCTGATATTTACTCCTCGAGTATACAATTGTTATATACATACCTAATATGTTCATGTTATACAAATTCAGGTTTCTTTGTAAATTTTAATAAAATATCCAATTCTATAAAAATTCTATAGTACATAAATAAGTAGTACTTACCTGTCATTAATTTATTTAACATATTTTTTTGAAATCTAATTAAAACATTTCTTTGCATATTTTAAAGCAATAAATCAAATTATTGCAACATATAAATTGTGATTATGTACATGAAAACAAATTCTTTTAGAACCTACAGCGTATCACGTGTTTTTACATCGTACATTTTTCTTAGATATTTTCTTATGTAGTACAATATTATGTAGTATGTATAGCATTTAAGGTATTTTTAAACAAAATGCTGTACTTACCTATTTGTAAAGTAATTATAAAACATATTTGCATGTATGTTTTCTAACAAATAAAAATAAATAATTTATGCTTTTTCAATGCGTTCCCTGATTTATGTATCTGCCATATTTTGTATATTATACTTTAAGTAAGGACTAACGAAATGATTTTTGATTGATAATACAATTAATCCGTCGCCGCAAGACTTCGATAGCTATTATCAATGAAAATGCAATAGATATCTTTTGAATATATACTGAGATGAAGATAAAATTGAAACATTTGACGTATATTTTCAAGTTTCCACGATAACTAACTGATTAGCATGCAGGTTCATTGTGAATCGCACTTGTTGAATTATTTTCTTTTCTGTTGAAATTATTTAGTTACCATTATGCAATTTAAAATTTTTACCACATTTTTGTTTCGTAAACTATGGCCTTTAAAATTTTATTATTTATTGTTTTTAATTAAATGAATAACTTTCATGGAAGAGTAAATTTTATCTTTATAGAAGTTATGACCATAAGTTTCAAGGTTTTTATTATTATATTATCTATTATGACTATTTTTTTAATTAATTTTATTACACATAAAATTGTATTTCTTGTATGTTTTAATTAGGTATTGTATAAATTATTCGTGGGTTTAGCTTGAAATAAATTGTGATAAGATTTGGGCGATTAAGATTATACAATTGTTTTAAAAGATACGTCAATCAAGAAAAAGTGGAATTTAACGAAATGTGATAATATGGAATATTCCCATTTTAGTTTTCTAACTTTTCTTATTATTTTCATCATAGAGAATAATTATTACGATATAAATATACAACTCGAATGAATTTAATATTTAAAATTATAAAAAATATGACGAATACTTTTTTCTATTTACGCATTTAGTTCATGACGGCAATTTAAGTACTAATTCCTAATTTCGATATTAAAAGACAACTAAAATTCAGGTAAACCGCCGCCGGTAGCATATTTTCCAGTTGCAAATTGGTTGTTTTTCGCATTGCATTGATTTCATTTACTAGCCAAGATAAAAAAACTAATAATTTTATTATTTCATAGAAAAATATTGTGTTTCGTGTAGGTATCTATAATTAACAAAGACTGCGATAAAAAGTTCTTACAAATTTTTTAAAACACTATTGGTGCTTAACCGATTGATGGTCATGTATGTATGTATAATTATAAAAACCAATTAAAATACTTTATGAGCCACGAACACTAATTATGTATTATTATAGTTATAGATTTTTAAGAAGTAGTATGTAAGTGTAACATACACAATGTAGATACCTATAGATATACCATACCCAATTATTATATAGGTAGGTGTAGGTAAGTAGGTATATTTATTTGTAGTATTTAAAAATTACAAGCTGATTCGCATTTGTAAGGTAGGCACATACTCGTACACTCATAATATAATAATTCATTATACTACATAGAAAAATTTGTATTGGGAAGTTCTATACTAACTTATTTTTTTCTTACTTAATTCTCTTACTTAAAGATTTTAATATTTGGAAAAGTAAATTATACACAATTATTTAAAAGGCAATAATTCCTTATAATATCCTTGTAATAATTCCTTTTTGTCCAACATTAGATAAACAAGAAGCTATTACTTAAATAAACGTATGCCATTATTTATGTCCAAATGTAGAAACTAAAATAAAATACATTGTGGTTTTAAAACCTTTTAAGAAAATTACAAAACCAATTTTGAAATACACATGTGCAGGATACATTATACACATAGGTAATCGTAATAATTCTTAAATATTCTATTTAAATTGTTTTATAAGTATGTGTTACTTTTTATGGGCAATTAAAATGAATTATTCATATTTTTTATTTATAGCAACCTTATCCCATAAGGTATGATCAATAAGCAATAACTATATTTTTTATCAAAGAAATTCTTTTCATAATTCAATAATTTACGTGTAGAGTAAAATTTATTTTCTGTTAACCGATGTCATCAAATTTTTTATATTTAATAAAATTCATCTAAGAAAACATCAAAAGAAGATGCTGCGAGATGTGATCAATCAGTGTAAAAAGTAAATCGGAAAAGGTCAGTAAAACTTGCATATTTGTAAAATTCATAACAAAAATTGATTTAAAATTATAAACACAACTACATCATAAATCAATAATGAGGTACAGTTAACAATTTTATATCGTATAAAACAGCTCAACAGAGCTTTACCATAACGATGTGTTTATTGCCCCCTTCCATTTACCCCGTACAAGCAATTGTAGGGGAATACCATACAAAGAGGAGAATCACAAATAAAGTGGGGGTGTAACTAGTGGGAGAAAGTGTAGGAGAAACAAAAAAAGGGGGCGTGCTATTTATTTTTACTAAAAGACATGCGCCTAAGATATAACAACTAGCGACTTTCGGCAAGCAAACGAAACAAAATGGTTGCCCGTGGTGTAGGTGGTTGTCGCGAGATGGAACATTCGGCAAAGAATTCCTTTTGCATTTATGATGAGGCGCATAAAAAACAGTTTGGTTGTTTTGCCAACAAATTATTTTAAAACATTACTCACTTCCTTTTAGTTTAAAACATCTCTGTTGGCGGTCTTCAGGTTTATTAATTGTAGAAATACTCAATTAACGCCGAAAACCACCATAATATACAGAAATATGCTGTTGCTTAAATTTCAATTTAAAAAAGTTAAAAACTGTTACAAATAAAAAATGCATAACGCGACGCGATAACTATCTCGACGAAATACAAAAATATAAAAATCTTTTTTGTGATTTATTAAAGATTTCAATTTATAGAAAAACTTTCTCTGTCGGTTTAATTCTTTTAGGGATTTAGGGTATAAGGTAATATTTTAAAATGATTACCAAGAACATTTTTACAATTCACTGAATTTGCATGAAATTGAAATATGACTGAATATTTTATTTAAGACTGTGTTGTTATAAGATTAAGATCTTGTCTATAATTTCATTACTTTTTAAACCAATTTTTAATTATTTTTCTCCAAAAGCGATTAGTATTTCTGTATAGGTACTGCAGGTACTTACCCATTCGTGCAATTTAATATTATTTTTTTATGCAATTGAAAAACGCAAAAAATAATACTATAAAATTATCGAGTGTGGAGTTGGGCATTTCAAATAAAAAGACATAATAAATCAAAAGTATTTTAATTTATTTATCCGGAACTATACGCATCGTAACCAATTCCGGTCCATTTGCAGCACCACGACGACCGCGACGCCACGTATTTCATCTTCGACGTTTGTTGTGGCTCAAGTATAGTAGCAAGCTTTTTATGTGCATTTTTATGTCAGCACAGAGATCTTCTTGTTGTTAAAGGACGAGATGTAATGGACCGTGATATTTTTACGAAAATTGAAACGTAAATATACTTTTATAGCTTTAGATCTATACCATAAAAATTTTGTACGATTTCATATATTATTGCGTTAGATTTTCTTGGCAGGTCTTCAAAATGTTTAATTGCTTTATGAATAAATTAAGAAAGGATTAAATTTTATAATGATATAAAATATTAATAACTTATTTAGGGAATAATTTTTACGGTCATCAAGTATAAAATATTTTTAATTAAAGCTTTAATTGTTGTTACGGCTTGTTAAATGAAATATAATTGTTAAACGTATAAATTATATATCGAGGAGTTAATTACCATTTAGAGTATGGTATACAAGTACACATAATACCCAGACTTGGAAAAATGTTCAAGGTAGCAGTTGGTACTTACCTACCCGACCAAAATATTTAAACATTTAAACAAAAAATAGTTTTATGGTTTGCAGTGCTCTAATTCTTATTTTAGTCTTATCTACGAAGTTAATTATAATTTTTTTATTGCATATCTGTAAATTTTTGATAAAACCGTTTCTACAATCATCAAACTATGAAATAGTACGTCAGCTTTGGCATTATTTTTTCAGATAATATCTTTGGTAAAAAATTAGTGTTAATATACTTATAAGTTAGAAACAAAGCAGCTTAAAAATCGATTGTTCCCTTACAGCTGAGCTATGCAAATCAGCCCGGTCGTGCTCTGGATTTTATGCAATGCCTACACCTCCATTTCGAGCCGTACTAACCATTTACATGTTACATAACTGTTTTACAGTACAGCAATTTGGGTTTGTTTTCTGTGGTTTTCCTTAATAATTTGCCATAAAAGTTAATAAAGTTTTTGTGATTAAATTAATTTAAATTTCATATAATACTAATTGAATATTTGCTAACACCTTTTAAAATTAATAAATATTTTGTAAAATTTGAAGTCCAAATAATGTAATAATTTTAAACATCTTAGTAAATAAATAAATCAAGGTTATTGTTAAATAGATATTTAAAAAAATTAAACAAACCAAGAATTTTTATATTGTAAGTAAACTGTGCAGTCGATTTATAAAAGGCAGTGATGAAAATTTGTACATTCAGTGTATAGGAAAAACTGCAGAAATTTGGAGTGAAATTTTTATGAAGCCTCGAACACGCCCCTCTTAGGATACCATCTAACTTTGTTGTTGCGATACAATACGTTAAAAAAGCATGTTCTTGATAAATTTATTTCATTTATAACTTTTTTGTAAAAAAGCTTTTTTAATTCAACTCGATACAAAAACAGGTTGAATGCAGTTATGGTCGACTTGCCACCAGCAAACAGACGTAAAAATAATAAATTATTTGATTATTTGCGTGTTCAAATGTAAATTTCCACTTTTCAACTGTTAAAGTAAACTCATTTTTAAAGAGCAGAAATAAACTGCAAAATGAATCGTGCTCAATCTCTTCTAATAACACTTAATTTCAATTTCGATGATAATAGTAATACAAATTTCTCAAAAATAGACAGTGGGCTGTAAACTTGATGTATAATATAATGCAAAAGTAAAGTTCTAAGATTTATAAACATATATGTCAGTTTGATGTGGCCATTTGCATGTAATGCAGTGAGTTACGACGTGTGGGGGTGTAAAGGGTCTGGAAGGGTTTGTACTAGGGGAAAATCGTAGATCTGTTAGCGGCTTCACACTGAAACCCGCTAGTGACATGTTTGGAATTAAATTTTGAGCTACATACGCTGTAAGCTTCCAAATATTATTATTACTAATAAAATATTTATAAAACTTTAATATATTTGACTTAGGTAATTTCCAAGAAAATTGTTTTGTAAAATATAATTCCCATATAAGTATTATAATATTATAAATTATCGTGACATTAACAATTTATATCCAATTAATTAGTTGGTCGATAATATCAAGTTTACCATATTATGTATTAGACATTAATTATCCATGGTATAGAGCTATGCGGGTTATTATAGTTGTAGGTACATTGTAAAAGGTGATAAATGTCTATTATTATTAAGTATGTATTTGTTAAAACTTAATTTATATTTATTATTAACAATATTATTACAATTATTAAAATATTCAAATATTTCTATGTTAACAACAATAATAACAGTAATTATTATTATTTCAATATTTGAAAAGAGTAATTAATTTGAAAAAAATGTATTTTTATATGGACAGTGTGGTGATATTGAGGAACTGATGGTTCGATACCATTATAAAAAGTCAGATCACGAAAGGCTTTCCATAAGATGGCGTATATCAAAAATCGACGCTAACGAGCAATGCACGTGACGACGGTGGCGCAAGCGCGTCTCTATGGAAACTGTACCTCCGTCGGGGAGCGTCGATATGGCTGGTGACCGACACGAAAATTCTTGCACATTCCTGAAAAAATGTACTAACATAAATAAAATTAACACATAATTAATTATGTATGGATGATGGGTATTATGGAGAACATATTGATTATATTGAGATATTAATTTTTTTAAATAAATAATTTTTGCAAATCAACTCTCTTGACTAACCACTGTTAGGCAAGTGCATTGTGATTTAGAATAGACCACTTGTTTCGTGTACACTAGCCAGGTCCGGACCCTTCCTTTATGCAAATTTATTACCCCAAATTGAATTATAAATTTGAATAACAATAAAGCGTGACGAAATACAAGAATTAGGGTTTTATGCTTTACTTAACTTTAAGTATACATCTAAATCGATTTTTTACCATCTCCTAACATATTTTAACTTAAAATTCCAATTACATTAATTTTTATCAAAAAATTACTAATCAATATACATATAAGTATTTCAATTTCAAGCTTATTTTATTCCAATTTTTCTATTTAATAGTTAATTTTACCATTAATTTTTAGTCACATATTAAACTATAAGATAAATGTGATTGTATGTATATTAGTTACCGCCCATTAAATAATGTAAAACTATTTAACTATTCGAATTACTGTTACTTTAAAATATGTACGACGTGTAATAATTAATTATTGTATAAAGAGCATTTTTATGAACATTGGTTATTATTATTTTATTAGTATTTATTTTATATTATTAGTTTTATAAATTAAAATATTGATGCTCTTTACAGACTCAAAACTCAGAAACAGAAACAGAATAATAACCGTTTGTTACTTATCAAACTGAAGTTCAAAATGGTGAATATGACTGTTAGAAAGTTTACGGTTGTATTAGTTACTTGACCAGAAAAATTAAGAAATATATATTTCAAAAGTGTTTAGTCTGAATGAAAAAACTTGTGAGAATTATAATAGAAACAGAAATAACGGTCTGTTTTTAATAAAAATGGAAAACTGAATATTAAACGAAAGTAAGTTTTCTTAAGTTTGGCAAAGAATATTAGTTTCGCCACACACGGACTTTTTTATTGAAGATTAAATCAGAAAATCCATTATAATTTAGTCAAGTATTTCATTTACATTTAGTATCAATATCAACTTAACGCACGCTTATAATAGTGTGGTATTTTTTTTGTAAATATTTTTAAACAATAATTTGATCACATGGTTAAGTTTTTTAAAGTTAAAGATTGGCGTTGTTACAAATAATATATTTTTTGTATGCGTGTGCTGATTACTTAAATCTTTAACATTATAAAAATGTGTTTCTTGAGAAAAAATATATTTTATAAGAAACGGAATATACATACTCTCTACCTTCCGCTATTAGAATTCAGGTAGCCTATACAAACATCAAGAGCTTACACGTAAACAAAAAAAAAAATTAAAGTAAAATTGTTTCAATTAGTTTTAGGAAACTTTTATTAGCATTTTGGAAACTAAACAATCAATAGAAAACTGTGTTTCAGTGGGGTAGCCTTAGAAAACTATTAATTTTAAAAATTTTAACTGTCACTTCAATAATAATAACTCGATAATATAAATTTTATGCAACTGTTTAGGCTTGAAAATATGTCTTTGAATGCCTCCCGCTCCTAAGGTTCTAAGATATTAAATTTAATCTGAAGCGGACTTTTTTGTAGGAAATTTAATTCTCCGCAAAACTCTTAATTTTTTTTATTTATAGAAATTAAAAATGAGATATATTATTATAAATTATAATATACATTTTTTTATAGCTCTGGGGGGGGGGGGGGGGGGGTATGGAATATCATCCAGCTTATATAGTAGTGGATCTGTTTTGAAACTAGTGATGCTTCAGTTTAACCTTAAGAGAAAAACAAAACTTAACACAACACGAATTTATAATTTGACGAGATATGAGCATAGTTCCATAAACTTCCACCATTGCTTTCTCAGACATGGCTGCATATTTACTTCTATTATTTTAACTTTTATTAAGTTATTAATTTTCTGATAGAGTAAAATAGTATTTGCCGAATTAGAATAATATATTATATCTCTTTGAACTTTTAAAACAACTTTTTAAACTTTATTATTATAATTTAAAATAGCTGTTAAGAGGCTGAATACATTTCATTAGGATTTGACAATTTTCGACTTCTAGATGTCGCACACCTCACAAGTTTGATGTTTCACACCTCATTACCCTAAAATTTGCAAATCTCGCTTGGTACTGCATAATACCATATTTATATCGGCGTTTACAATTTATAATTTTGTTTTTCCTCTTGAACTTTAAATAGCAAATAGGCAGTAGGTATTTGATTAGTAAATCAAAATTTAGCATACACAGGTATAAATTTTAAACTTGGTAATATCGATTTGTTTGTCAAGCTGGAGGAAGATTTCAGCTAATTATAACCTATAACCACACAGCCTATATTCCAATTATCCAAGAACATTCTCGGTGACTTAACACGGTGCTCGTTTCGTCATCAGGCATTTGTACTCCCCTATGTCATTAAAGGAGTGGAGTGTATCGCGGTCGAAGTAAATATATTTAAATGTATGCAGCATTAATTCAGAACGCGGCGCTCACAGCTGACTGGGTCCTGTTTGTAAACACTTACTCATGACGACTGCTAGCGATGATCTAGCAACGATCAAACAAGCTACTGTATGTAGTATATGTTATTGAAACGTTTTGGGTTTTGTTTACCTGAACAACCAATCGACATTTACATCCTAATTATAATACACAGATTGTTCGCAGTCTATATAATCAAATAATAGTGATCAGCATCAGGTATTTGTGATTGATTTCTACTGACATTTTTATGTTTAACTTTGTTGTGCTTATTGTATTCCTAATAGGGATTTTCATTATGCTAATCATGGTTCGAAACTGTTGTTCATGTATTTTGATTTTCATTTGTCAAGAAGTAAGGAAATATCTTACCTATTCCCAAATAAGATATACCCAATACCAAAATTGTTTTTTTACTTGCGATTCCTTCATTTATGGTTGCTTACTCTAACCACTACTTCACCGGTATCAAGCTAATTTTTTTGTTTTATTTTCGTGATGTAAGATTTAACCAAGATTATAGCTACGAAGTAAAATATGAAGTCGAAGTCGACGAATGGATGAATGAAAATCAGTTAACTCTCAGAGTTAAAAATAAGCAGGTAGGTACTCAACTTGATAATGTAAATTGTCAAACGGATGTGTTACTAATAATAAAAACCTTATAGTACCATGTACGTTTGTAGCTGGTGGAGCCAGACAGTTTATTAGCACAAAGTACAATATGCCGAGATTTATCATCAGCTGAGTTTGAATTTCATTGCAGGACAGTGTTTGTTTAGCTATAATTCTTATGCAGGCAACGTTCTATGCCTCCATCTTATGCATTTTACATGAGCGCGGCACCGGACCTAACCTAACATAACCTGGTTCTAGTCCAAAGTCAATTACTTTCACCATATGTACTTGATTTTTTTGACAATTACATGTATACATTAATTTTTTCATTATCTCATTTTTATGGGAATCCTTAAAAACTTAATCACAATTTTATGTATTTGCATATATTAAAACTTTTAAATGGACCTTTCGTCAACGATTCGTAAATTTTGTTAAAATTGGCTTTTATGTTGTGTTAGCAATATTTGTAAAAAGTTTTTTAATAATGGCACTAAGCCAACAAAATCGATAATCGAATAACGAGTGAACGATGCAATGGAAAACTCATTAAATACTAGTGTAGATGAAAAGCAGAATCCATTAGAGAGAAATTAGAGTGCTCTGTGGCCCACGTACACAAGTTTAATTATAAAGTGCGAGTAAAGCGGTGTGTAGAGCATACGCATCAAAGGTTCCACATAACGTGTCAAATGACATTATCACACATTACTCACCCCTCTATATATACCGGAAAGCTCAAGCTTTGACGATCCAATAAGCTTCTATTCCAACCAACATTGTTGCTAATAGGATTACCATTTACTAAGATATCTTTCTGAAAATGTAACCTAAAGCATCAAGTCTAATCGAAATGCACGAAATAAGTGCATTGCTCATTAGCAAAAATTTGAAGTCGAAAATTTTAAAAATTCTTAATGTTTTCATTTCATTTATTAAAAAAATTATATCTAAATTAAAACAAACAGAATTAATTCAAGTTTCATTCATTCAAAGCAAAATAAAATTTATATTACGTGGGCAGTTTATGTAAGTGGGTACCTACTACAAATAAATTTTAGAATATTATTATATTTATATAGTTAGTTCAAGTTGTTTTACTTAATTTTTGTTGACTTAATTTTGGATATCAATAAAAAACACATAAAATAACTTTGCATTAAATGTGATAATACAATTTAGGGGGTTTTGAATTTAATCGTGTAGCGTGACGTTAGATTTCATAATTTCCTTTTCGCACGCTAAAGTAAATCATTTCAATTTTTTTCACGTTGCAGACTTTGTTATCATTTAAAAATACTATTTTGTAAATTTTTGTAATAACAACTAATTAACTTAAAAAACTATTAAACACATTGCCGTGGTGCTAGTGTGTAATATTTATGTACCCGAAACATGAAGTTCTCGAATTCAAAATTGAAAGTAGTGTTTCGCAATTTACAAAAGTTTTAGTCATAAAGTAAATTAAAATAGACTTGAAATCAAAAGTAACAAGGCAGCAAAAATACCGATAAGACGCAAAATTAATGAAACGTCACATGATTTCAATATCAAAGAGATTTTAATAGAGATAAAAGGCAGGCATGCGTAAAAATTATTATAAGAAAGAAAATACACAAGGGGAGTTTGAAGTACTGAAAAATTGTAGAATAAGATTTAGATTTGAAAATCTTTATATCATTTTTAGATACACTTCATTAAAAAATTTTTTTGCGTTTAAAGCTACCCCTAAGTGTTAATTAATATTTTTTTGTGTTAAATGTACGAAAGCCTTACATTTATTCGTTTTAAATTAAATTGTCGTTAAATGTACAAACTATTTATATATTTCTTGGGTGAACGAATATTTATAGAAAAACCTATGTAAACATCCTGAAGATATTTTAATTAAGAAAACTGCATTCTTTGGTAAACCATTGTGTTATACTAATGTTGTACACACATTCTATTTAGATTATAGTAGGTACTTGGTTGTTAATAGAGTAATTTATTAAATTAACATAAAGCCAATGCTTTAGTATCCATTATTAATTAATATAATTAGTATTGAATTTTGACAATTTATTATTTTCTTACTATAAAGTTAAATTATTTTCTTTGGTGTTTAGTGTAAGTCCACTACTGTAATTATTGCAAATAATATTTAGACAAAAAAAATCATGGTCTTGTCTTAAATTAACGTATTTTGTAGATTTTTGAATTTTTATTTAAAAAAATAATTTTTAAGTTTTAAATGTTAATAGTGAAAATGTGGTTAATTTACAAGATGTAATATTTAAGAAATGTCGATACACGCTGAGATAGAAGTTTCAGACAAAACTTGATTCCTCGTGGGCTATAACATATCGATTACTTTCCCTGAGTCGGGGACGCCGCCCCCGCGCCTGGCATGGCGTCGCATGCAAATCAGCATGGCGGCGGCGGCGCGACGGTCTACTACGCGGCCTGCATGACAAGGATTCGTTTTTCTTGTGATGTTCCCATATAATACATCGGTACACTGTAGGTAGGATGCATAGTACGTAACAGAGGTTTGCTTTGTGGTATTGCTTATGATGTGAGGGTTTACCGTGATAAATTACGTTGCAGTGAGATACATGTTAAAGTCTCTAAATACTGCTAAATGCAAAATAAGCTTTTTCAAATTTCTATTCGTATTATTTAATTTAAAACAAATAAAATATAAGTTGGATGACCTTATTAATTTAAAAATGCAGTAAAATATAAAAGAATATTTTGTTTTTACTAATATATTGTTAATTAACTGTTTGCATTGTAAAAAAATTGCAGTTAGTCATAATTAGTCAGAATCACTGAGGTAAATACAAATTGACTAATTCCAGACACAGAGTATTGTTAAAACATATTATTAATGTATAAGCTCACATATTACAACAATCGAGCCGTGTTTATATAGTTAAGGGCGGCCGAAGGCCGACCGTGCTGACAAAAATATATGAACGAAATTACTTTCATTAAATGTTTTATAAAAAAAAACTAAAATTGTGAATCAAGGTTAGATAAGATCAAAGTTAACAGGAAGTGATATATAACCTTTTTATAACTAAATTATATTCAAATGTAAGAGAAATCAATAAAAACAATTGATTCGATTGGAAAGTGAAAAGAAATGCCGTGCTAGTTAGATTCACCTAGTTACGCTATGGTTACCTACAATATTATAGTATAATAGTATAAGGTGCTACTACCATGCTATGTACTAGGTGTTGAGGATTTTGGCCAACGAATGTTCGGTAACTCAATTGGCGATCCCGCAACTTGCACATTTGTACTTAATTATTTTTATAGTCGTAGTTGGATTAGACTTTTTGGAAAATCTATTTTTTGATTTACCAATATAGATTGTAATTTTAATATTTTTAAGCATGCTTAACCTACTAATTTTCCAATTTGTGTCATTCACGTGTGTAAAAACTTCGAGATTTATAGGTACCTTGCAAAAAAGGCGAAATTCGTCTAGATCTATAGATACCCTAATATCGTGACAATCTACCATGAATAAAAACTCAATTATTATGTATGAAGCAAAGTTCTGAACCTAAAGAATGGATTTATTAAAAATGAAAAGCAAAATTGAGGTAAATATAAGAAAGCTAGTACACTTGACACAATTTGTGTGTTAATTAATCTCATTGTATTACACATACATTGTAGAATGTAGATTATTTCTTATGTGGCAAAAATTAATAATTTTTATGCTATTTATTTATCCGTTAGATTCCTAAATTCCTCTGTATGAAATATTTTGTTTTTTTATAAACTCTTTGCCTTCTAACGATAAATGCATTGCCTTAAAAATAATCAGTTCAATTTTTGTTTAACATTTACTATAACCATATAAAGTAATATTATTTTACACCACAAGTTAGAAAGAGGAAAGATTAAACATATTTAAGCACGAGCTGCTAAGCGAGTGCCTAAAATCTACCAGTTCAGTAACCATTTTTGTTGTTTAATAAATTATTGAATAATATCCATGGTATAATAATAATTTCCGAAACTGCTTTGACAATGAGTCCCTTTAAACACGATCTTTAATGCCCAGTGACAGGGCCGGATTAAACATTCTTGGGCCCCTAGGCAGTTACATATTTTCGGGGCCCCCTAGGAAATTATTACTTGCATATTTGTGGCGTCTCGGGGAATTTCATTTTATTTAGCCCCTTTATGGGATTAGAGAGCTTTTTTCTTTCACGTCAGCAGCCAAAATGCCGCCCTAAACAATCTGTTTAGTGGGGCCCCTAGGTAGCTACCTTTTTTGCCTTATGGTTAATCCTGCACTGCTCTATGAGGCAACTTTTACCAATCTATGTATGCATGTTTATACTTTTTTAAAGTTGCAGCCTTTGCGACCTGTCTGAAAATTATTTACCTAATATTGAAAAACTGTAATTTCATAAGACTAACACAGACACAACATTTTGCTTGTACATTTTACTTGTCGTTTTAAGTTTGCTATGCAAGATCAAACAAAATAGATATCAGAGACTGAAAACGTAGAAGCAAAATGCAGAAGTGAAATCTACAAGCAAACGTTGTGACTGTGTCGGCCTTTAAAATTAAAATTTGAAAACATACTAATCTTATTTTATTATTTATTTTATGTTTTATTTTATTATTAATCTTATTTTTATTTTATGTATGTGGTTTTGAATTACGTAAGAATATTCTTACAATATCTTACAAACTTATTGGTGGCAGGTGAGTTGAGTGCACGCTCAACACGCACTAAATTCATCAGTACAAATTACTAAAGTGCAATCAAATCAGTGGTGCAACTACTGATGTTCCATGTGCTCGATGGAACAAGGGCCTGGGCGTTAAAGGGTCCGGTTCTATCACGATCAAAAAATTAAGGTATTTTAACTACATACTGATATAATATTAAGTGAGGGAGTGCTATTATAAAAAAATTGTTGATGTTAATTTATTATTAATTTGGGGGCCCAGTTTGACTCTAGAACACAGGCCCAAAGCTGCATTGTTACGCCACCGCGTCAAATGCACTTAACTTGCTAACTGGAAGTTCGAATAGTCAACACTCTTTAATTGAATTCTTATAGTGCATTAAAATTTGTACGAATTATAGAGGGTTTGAGTTTGAGAGAAATTAGAAAAATATTTACAAAAAATTTAAAAATTAGAGGGGAGTTGATTTTGATAAAATTGACTAATTTTGTGAAGTACAAAATAGAAAATACCTCCATGTTTAAAAAAACTTTTCAATATAAAACGTTTCGTACCTTTAATAAGTTTTCCGATAATTTTCTTTCGTTGCGCTTCAAATCACATTTAAAGCTCAAGCTGATCGTTTGATGACTGCAAAAATTCTGCAGGCATCATTGATTTTTAAAAACCTTTTTGAAAGTCAGAATTCCGATCCAGTTATTTTTGCATATTTAACATAATATTGCTTAATTATTAAATAATTATATTAAATAAATTATAATATAGTAAGAGTTAAACGAATTAAATATATTCTTGACAAAGGGAACATCACATTCCCGAAAGCTTGAAAGATTGGTTGTTTTATTTATTTATTTAACTCTTATATTATAATTGATTTAATATAAATCTCAAGAGTTAATATTACTAATAATTTTATATTAAATAATTATTTTTTTAAAACTAATTCAATTAGATATTATATATTTTCGGGAATTTGGATTTTTGCTCAATATTCCTTGCAGAGACACACAAGTCTTGGAAAAATTGCTAAAATTACATTTTACAATATAATTAGGTAAAATTTTCCAGTACACAGTAGTTTTATTGAGCAAAAGTCCAAATTCCCGAAAAAAAAATTCAATTATTTCATTATTAAAGTCGGATAGTACCTGTCTATATTATCTGACTTGGTTTTACACTACAAAAATATTCATAAATCAGTAAAAACGCAATTTTGAATAATTTCTTTTAACTTCTTATTCTAAACTCGAGCTAATTCTACATACGTTTAACTTATTCGATAGTAACTTAATATTTCGTAAAGGAAGGTATAAATTTTCATTTAAATGTTTTTAATCTGAAAAGTAAACGGGCAGAATATGTTGTGTTATATAGCGTGCAAAGTGTTATCGATCATCAGAAAATAACGCAGCATAAACACTGCAAAACAACAAAATCACACATAAAATACAGTTATAAAGAAAATATCATGTACATTCTCTAATAATATTATTCTTAGAGATTTTTCCTTAGGAAATGGTAGTTAATTGAAAAATAGATATACTTCATGCGGTAAAGGTATATTAATCTAACTTTAATTTAATTTTAATTAGCTTGTAGTAGTTTTTATCAACACGATATAAATATAAGTAAATTATCAGATATAAATAGACCACTAATGTATATGCAAATTATAAAACAATTAAGCTGACTATTAATTCAATAATTTGGTTAAACGCTATCATCCAATATTATTACTTGAAGAGTTGTTGAAGTATATTTTAAATTTACCTCAACTTGAAGAAATTTAAGTAAAAAAGTACCAAGTAAAGCTTTAAATTGATTATGCTAATTAGTGCAAAAATGTTGCATTAGATAGGTACTTTATAAACCACTTTACAGAAAAAGTTCTCAAGATTTTTTATTTTCTTTAAAAGCTAGCTGGTAGAAAGTTCAATGAAAATTTTAAAACTTTAGAAATATTGAATGGTGATAATTAACTTGTTCATGAGTTGTTTATAAATCGGATAAAATCGTATTAGGTTATAAAAAGAATTTAAATTTTTGAAATTGATTTTTTCGCAATTTACAAGCTCCCAAATTTTTAAATTTTATAATCGCCTATATATCGGTAAAATTTAAAATATACCTACCAATTTTTGATTTGGTAAATTTTGTTCAATTCCAAAATTTGCATTTAAAATTTTTTACATGAACTTGTACAAAAGTTACATTTGGTTTTAATGCAGATATTTGTAAAGCACATTCCGATAGGCAGTGATGGATGCGTTCTTACTGAGGAAACAGTTAATCAATTGTTCAGCACTCACTACGCATAGCTTACCCCGTTGTCTGCTGACAAGCTTTGTTTAGTAGCTATCATTACTCTGCCAATCACTTGGTAAAACTACAATCACTTTATGTTCCCTGAAAATTACAAACCCAACCGTTAAAATTAATTTTTTTCGTTTGAAATTTGAATGTTGACTAAATGAAGATTATGGTCGTCGTAATGAGTGGGTAATAAATAAGAACTATGTTTCGTTAACCAGTGCTCTGTAAAACATTGAAGACATCGCCTGATGATTTGACTAACCGTGTGAAAATAATTTACAATTTAAATTGTGGTCTAGTGAATAAACATCAGCGTGTACCCGAAAATTTCGGATCATCATCATCATCATCATCATTGGATGTTAATAAAGCTCATTTAACAAAAAAAAATGTAAAAAACCGTACTACCCATATTGTAAAATATGTAATCATTAAAATGTTTTAACGAACAATGTTATATGGTTAATTAAAGTGTAAAGCATGCTACTACTCATCAACGTTTCAAGTTTTTGCAAAGTAATAACATTGCCATTCGTCTTGCGATTTCTGGTTCAGCAGACTGAGGAATGAGTCCGGTCAAATGTAAATCCCAATTAAGCTTGTCGTGGTATAGTTGGAATCTTGTGTGTGGGGGGTTCTAGATCAATTGACAACTGATTGATTCAGCTAAGCATATGTCTACTTCGGTTGTCATCGTAAATTTCAAGAACTTAAACAATTTGAACATGTACTACAGGTAGATTCTTCAATTAACAGCACCGATTCTTATTGTTGAAAGTTTACCACATACTATAAACGCATGTACGTTACCCAGCAAATAGAATTTAAAATACTTGCTCTTTTTATATATTTGTACAAACTCCGCAGTAAAAGGCAGTTGAAATATGTCAGCAAAACCTTCAAGATCGTAACTACAGAAAAAGGATATTGTTGGTTCATGTCAGCAACAAAATTACGTGGTTTAATCATAAAATAAAAAAGCTCGGCTGCGCTTTCACCATGTCAATTTTCATTGACAAAATTTTAACGTTGATAATTGATTTTTTAACAGCGGTTTGTACATTTTTAAAAATACTTTTTGTTTTGAAGCCTACACGAGCACGTCCCTTGTGTTTAAAACAAGCGGTGAGCTTTTTCGATGAATTTTATTGTCGAAATCGACAGTTTTACCGATATTAAAATTCTGTTAGCAACGGTGGTTCCATTTGGTTTACTGTATAAAGTGAAGTATTGAATTCAAATTTTAGATGTTCAAAAGCTGTGTTGTCCAGAAAGAAAGAATTCTTATATCCATCACATATATCCACTCATACATATATTAACAATAATAACGGTGCGTTCCCATGCATTGTTTATTCCGTTCACGTGATATTTGAGACCGGGACGTTTATATTGGAAGGTCCAATTCTCATTGTAAGAGTGCTTAAAAAAGTAGTCCACGATCGAACTTGACTGTCCATAAACATCATCCACGTATGCGGTGCCTATCTCTCATCAAACAGAAGTTAGCTGCTGTCATACAATAACAAAAACGTATCGTTAAAAGCTGCTATCGTGCTTTTTGTTTCATTAAAGCTTTATTTTATTTTGACTTCTTAACAATAATAATTATTATCGTGCGGCGGTAATTAATATACAGGATGCACAAAAAAACAAATCGAAACGTTTTCGAAAATTAAAAAATCTCAATAAAACGTAATAAATTAAATTCCTTTAGAATTTTAAACAATAAATAAATTTATAGTTTTCTGTTTAGAAAGTAAGTGATTTGTAGCTATCTAAAGAACTTCTATTCTATTTTGTGATCTTTTATTTCCCTTACTGGTCCATTCTAGGTCGTCCTTCTAGAACTTAAACCATATATCACTCGCAGACAGCATACGTTAGTGAGTCTGTTTGTGCTATGATATAAAGTAACGAAACTAAAAAATAATTTATTGTAGGAAATATTTTATGTCAACCTAATTTAAGCGTTTGGTGATTATTCAAAATTATTATTATGTGCTTTGGTGTTGTTTTGGTAAGTTACCTTAGCAGATATATTTCAGTTATACTTGAGAAAACAATATTTCTTTTATGATGTATAGTCTCGCCATATTTTTTTCTGTGGGTGAATACTTCAAGATAGAAAGATAATAATTTTCGTGAAAAGCACTTAAAACAAAACCGCATTTGAACCTTCGATATTCGGATTACGAGTTTCCTGTTGTGATGAAAACTTTTATAAAGATTCTCGAGTTAAGAGTAATAGCAAGATTAAGACTAGCGGTGCGGTAATTATTTCTCATGGAAAATAATCCTTAAAATTGTATTACATGCGGTTAATTTTAAAGGCCAAAATAATAAGTTTTGTACTTGGTAAGTATTTAGCATAAGTAGTTTTATAATGTAAAATAGAGTAGACATTATAGAAGTTGTATGGTGTTGGAATGGGTTTTTATATACTGCTTACGTTTCTTCATTACCAGCTAAGTTAAATTTGCAGATAGTTATCTAGAAGTCAAGGCGTGCGCATACTTGGCATTGGCATGTTAAGGGCTTCATTAGTGGTGGTTCTAGTGTTTCTGGCAAGATAACAGCACACCCACCTACTTTAACACATCATCTACTACAGCAGCAAAACAGGTCACAAAGCTTTAACAGTCACGTTTAGAAAGCAGTTCGAAGTTTCAGAAGTTATATAATTTCAGGAAACGAACTTCTCGTATTGACGTGATTGTTCAAGCGTACCAGAAATTGGGATAATTTTGTTTCTTTTTATTTTTAAGTACCTTAATACTGTGATTTAATTTATGTAGTATCAAGGAAAAACTTTTACAAATGTAAACAACAAGAAGCTGCTAATATGCTGTTTAATCTCTATGTAGATACGTACAGTGCGTTTATATGTACTAGTCTCTAACTTTACAGGTGTCAAGTTTTACGTTTACGTTTATCGCACTGTCTTCTGGTCGACTGCCAGCATTCAGGATAAGTAGTTTTTACTTTTTTATGTAAGATTGGTGGCATCTAATTATGAACAGCTAATTGTGAAATAACTATGTCTAAAATTTGTTTCTTTAAATTCAACATCCGAACAATTCCTTGCTTATGTATTTACCCCAAATCAAGATTCAAACGTAGATTTTTCACTTTACATTGTCGGTCCACATCTAGACTATTACAGGCTTAACTGTAATCTTTCGCTTCCAAATAAATTTTCATTTTCAAAAAATTTGAATTCACTGAATAATACAATTTTACAATATATTAAAAAGCAATTAGGACGAAAACGGTAATAAACGTGCATGCATGTTCACTGCAATGTTTCGTAACTATTCATAAATGAAAGTAGTTTAAGCTCACTTGACTCATTTCTCGTAGACAGAATGACAAATGGACCGCATCTACTTCATAATCATTTAATCCCCGTTAACCCTCTCGCGTCATCGCTCTAAATAACATCTGCAGAGGGAGTTAATGATTGAGAAGCTATATTAAATGCATTGCCAACTAGTAGACTGATGATAAAGGAGTTTGCTTAAGGATTTCAAAATCCTAAACCACTTTAAATAGGTAATTAATATAATTTGTATTTATAAAATATTGGATAAATTTATAATGAAACCCTTCAAGATTTTATTACTATGTAAGAGCACACTCTGCACAACTAAGCTTCTAAATAAAAGTAAACTTACGATTTTCAAATATCGACACCCTAATAAAATTTCTTGACGTCGTTTCATAAAACAGTAGTAATTTGCTCTTAATTATAGCTATTGTAAATTTTTAAGTTTGCTGACAACTTATTTCATGATTTCAGAAAACTTACAATCCCCTACTAATTTATTTCGTACATGGTGTATTTGAAGTTTTAAGTTTTAAAGAAAAGTGAAAATTCCTTATTTTGTAAAAACTTTTGTTTAGCTGGTATTTCACCCTCGTATCCATCATATCGATAGTCCGGTATGAATCTAGGCTATGTTAGAATCCGGGTAGAAGTTCGGGTTGCAGATGGGGCTGACTCACCCGTCGGCCCCACATGTATCGTTCCATACATATTCATGAGAGCGGTCGCTTTCCCTTTCCATTCCAGGATTTTGATACGTATCAATGTTTGTAGCTGCATCAAATAGTACTGCTAGGTTTTGTTCGATGTTGATTTTTCTGTCTTTATGTATGTAGTTTTCTCGTAAAATTGACGATTACGTGAATTAATCGAAAAACTTTGCTCTCTAAACAAATAAATCGTTGTTTAATCAGGGTTGTCGATATGGAGAACTAAATTTCACTTTATTGTGTTTATTGCTTACTATGTACCCAAGCTCCTAAGTAATATATCTTGAAATGTTTTATCTTCTTAAAAAATAAAGGTGAATTAAAATTTCGTGAAAGTATAAAGTTGGAATGTTAAAAAAGCAATTAAAATTTTAAAAAATTACAAACACGAAATGATTTTTATTTAAATATGAGATCAAATGCGAGCTTGCGGAAAACAAGTTTACTATTTTCTTTTTTCATATGACAATGTCAATTTATAATACTAAATGAGGTTTCCATAGTTTTTAATAAACCAATTAGGATAAAGTTTGATGACCGAGACGAAGTTGAGGTGCAAAATATACTTAACGTCCAAGCTGAGTATACAATTTTTTGAAGCACAATTTTCGGTGTATAATTTCAAATATTTTGTTATTACATCAGTTATTTATATATTATGTTTTACATTTCCATGTAAAGTTTTATAACTGTTCCAGAAGTTTTAACACAACTACAATAATAAACGAATATTTATATTGAAATAAAGCGTTTTAATCACTTACCGCTCTAGGTAAGTTATATAATATACAATTGCCCTAGAGTGGTAAACATAATATCGTACTTTTCTGACAACAAACTGCTCGATGGTGTAAAATATTTTAGGAAGAGTCAAATTAAAACGTTAAAGATTAAATTAATATGTACGACTTATATCTATTATTGCAAGATCATCTTGAAAATCCAGAAATTTCAAGTAAAGGCACAAATTTATTTTAAGCCGAGTTGGTTTATTGTAGTGGTGATGGGTTGTTGAACTACTCATTTGAGCGCTGCGAGTTCAAACCCTGGATACTCTCAAATTACTCTGGTTAGAAATCCACGTCGCGCATAAGTTCTATATTAGTTTGCAAATAATTTACTCAAAAAATAAATAAAAAATACATCATAATTCTTTATTTCATATTCCATCAGCACATTATACAAATAAATTATTTTCTTATTTTTTTATTATTTATATAAAAATTTATTTAAATTAAATAATAAGGGTGTTCATGTCACTTCGCACTTTTGTTATAAATATTGTACTTCAAAAATGTATTATAGTAAACTTTTTTTTATAGAAATCTAGTTTGTGAAGGTACAAATCGTAAAATAAAATTAAACTCGTCGTTTTCGCATATTTTGAATTCATATGGCATAAGAAATATAATGACAATTAAAAGCTTAATAGAGCATCGGATAGTATAGAAATTAAGCTGCATGACGTGGAATTGTAAATAGTATAGTAATCTCATCATTATTCAATACTTGATTAAGCTTTTATTTGTATTATTATATATTTTCTATTTTTCATGTATTGCTTAAATTTATGTTCATCGCGAATCCAAACTTAGTCTGGACGTTTAAAACTCCAAAGTCAGAGTTTCCCATACTAACATGATGAACATATCAAGTGGCGTAAAGTAATATTAGAATTTTACCTTACGGCGGAAGGTAAAAAATAAACTAAGAGATATGACATTACTTTGACGAATTTTAGTGTATTTCTAGTAAAATTTTTAAGTTTATCTAGCACTTCAAATAATGTATTTTGTAAACGGTATTTTAAAAAATTAATAGATGTAAGCGTTGACGTTCGCATTTACATAACCTACAATTCTTAAATATGAGCAACTTGAAATTATATTTTTGACCAAAGTCGAGAGAATATTATATTAAAAAAATTTAACCTATAAAGAATTGTTAAATGTTACAATAAATTGAAGTAGACAATTGCGAATAGAACTTAAATATTAAACCCTTAACAAATTTGTAACAAACTGTAATTTATAACATAGTTTCTCGTGATGGTCTTTATTGCATTTTTTAAAGGCCCTAGAATTTCTGTTTATAAATGATTGGAAGATCCTAGTGTAATATAGTGTTGTGTTGTTAGAAAATAGTGATGGAATATTTGGGATATGTTTGGATATATCCGAAAATCTAATAAGATTTACCCCAATTGCTGAGAATAGTTAGGATACATTATTTAAATTGGCTAATTTTATATTTTGTACAATATACCTTTTCTTTATAGAAATTTATATATTTAGAGTTCTATCTTTGTAGGGATAATTTAAAATATGTATTTTAATATAAAATAAAAAATATGTTATATCAAGGGGTAAATATCCAGTAAAATTTCTGTACACAAGACTCGGAATTCCAAAGATTTCCAAGACTTCCAATGATTTCCAACAATTTCCAAGGAATTCCAAAGACTTCCAAATAATTCCAACGACTTCCAAGGAATTACAAAGATTTCCAAGAATTCCAAGGATTCCAAGGATTTCCAAACAATTCCACAGAATTCCAGTGATTTCCAATGAATTCCAATGACTTCTAAGCGAATTCCAAACGAGTGTACACACAATTTTCGGGATATTTACCTCTTGTGCTGTATTGTATAATATTTGTGTTTCGGATGGAAATAAAAAATAAATATAACCAATTTATTTATAGTGTTTGGCGAGAACTTTTGAATAATATCTAGTTTTGTGTAGATCCACAAAAGTATGACAGATAATTTATTATATAATATACTATTATATTATTATCACAAAAAAAATTTTATTTTTATGTCATTTATTATTAATTTTTTTACATATTATATTTATTGAGGTGTAATTTTCATAGTGGAAAAATTAAATAAAAAAATTAGTTCAATCTCCACACAAAATCACCTGCATGAACGAGCATGAGACTCCTCCAATCCAAAAAATTAAATAATTTCAGATCAATTTAAAATTATTTAAACCAAAATTCTTTAATATAAATAGGATCACAAATGCAAAGAGACAAATCGACCGTACGTATCGCTATCTAATTTTATTAACGTTGCCTTGAAATTTTAATTACCATATTTTCAAATGTTACATCTTGTTTTACACAATCAATCCAAATTAATTGGATTTTGTCTTGGACAAAAATCTTGGACACAAGATTTTGTGATGCATGAAATTAACGACATCCAATTTTAACTTGGTTTTAGAAAAGTTTCAAGATGTCGCCAAAGCAAATAGCCAAGCAATTGTATTTAAACATTTATATGCTCTGTATACCTACATATATACAATACAATGTGTATATTGTAAATGAGTATATCATTACTTCAATGGCTATTCCACAATTCGAAATGCAAATAATTAGTTTGGTTGAAGTGTTGCCACTGCTGCTAGCTATATTCTCAAATAACGCAGCCAGGCATACCGCCACTGTAAATAATATGTTATGTTTTACATAACCAATATGTGACAAATAAGGCAAGTGATAATACTAATTTGTAAATTAAAAAGTAAATCGTGTTTTATGTACTACATGAGATGAATTATCGACCTCCCATCAGAATTATACTTTTAGCAAAGAAATCTAACAAATAAATTTTTGCGAATTTCTGAACCCGGATTGCTTTTTTTCCAAGACTTTTCCCTAAATCATACTTAACATACTCATACAAATTGTAAAGTTTGATTTGTTGTGCAATTTAATTTTCCCATTAATATATTTTATTTTTCAACCTTTCCAAATTCTATTTCGGACTCGAAACTTTCCATTTTATTAGCAAATTACACTTCGATGGGAAAACATTTTAACCAATTTTGTGTGGTAAGCTTTCATCGTCCTTTTTGAAAAATACTTTCGAAAAGAAAATATTTCATTGCAATAATTTTCTTTACATTGTGATGCTTAATGCTATTTTAATGTGTTTTTCTGGGAATGTTTGAAATAGCTAAGACTTACTTTTAAGAACTCTTGACAGAATTACATTGATAATACTTACAACAATGATTTTAATAAAATTTTTTTAAGGATATTTATTGAAAATTTAATTTGTTTTGGTTGGGATCTTAAAACTTGAGTATTAATAATGCAAAAAATGATATAAATTGAGTCTAGTCTGACAGTAAATCCAAGCTAAGTCTTTCAGATAAATTGTTCGTCACGTTTTAAATTTCACACAGTCTTTGACAGTGGCGTTTCGTTAACGTACCTAATATTATTTTAATTAAAATAAGCACGGTCTGTGCGCAATAAAATCCAGATAAACTGCCGCTGTTCAAACATCATAAAAGCAATACAACAAAAAACGTACGCTCTATTTATCAGTGTTTGCAAACAGTGACGTCGCACATGCAAGGACAAATCCGGCCATTAAGGCGTCAATAATGGCCGAACGACGGCGTTAAAATACATAAATAACGAGCTTCACTTGGGGAACGACGCGAGGACATCCTGATAGATTGCTTCGTGAGAGTGTGACAGTTCTACCACTGAATCTAAATCATATCGCAGGAAGAAATAACTAATGAATAATTTAAACTAATCTATCATTTTAATATTAATAGAAACGAAGAAATTCGTGAGTGAAATGTATAACAAAGAAATCTTGGAGAAATACAAAAGTTATTGGTAAACTAATACTTTTAATAATGACGAAAGCCTTCCAAAAGTAAGTTTTGGGAAAGCTTATGATTTACTTTGCGGTAAGCATACCTTAATGATGGATTACGTTCAAATTAAAGCCACATATTAATTTGAAAGGAAAGAAAAGTTACCTCTTTGGCAAGAAGATGTAGAAAGTTTTGGGGTGTTAGTGGGACGGGAGTTTCCCGAATGACATGCGACTAACTCTATTTACTCAACAACCCGGTCCGTTCGACTGCTTTATTGGCAAGGGCCGGGCTTTTCAAAGGCGCATGCGAGGGTGGATAACACAGTTAATTAATACGAATTCAAAACTCAATTTACATTTTAGACCCTTTAACAAACCTGCTTACAGGATACCTCAAGTCTCATATAAAACCTTTAAAAGTAAAGAAATTAAGTTAGTTAACAAAGTTAAATCTCTCAAATAAAAATTTACATCAATATTGAAAGTGTCGAGATCAGCTTTTATGGAGACTTTCTATTTAAAGCAAATCGGTATGGTTAATCGAATAATAGAAAAAAAATCACGTGCAAACATCTTTTGAAAACATATGAGTTACATATAATATATCGTCGATTCCAATAGATTCAGATTTGTCACGTGACGATGGTTCTTGAAACTACAACGTACAATATGTAAGTAATATTAAAGTTGGCAAAAAATTAGCTTTTATTTTATAAAAATATAATCGATAAAAAGTTTTTGATTTAGGTTGACCATGACGCCATATGTTTGAAACTAAAAACCAGTCGCCCCTAGTAAATCCTCTTAGTACGAAGTTTTTGTGCAATCTGGTTTCGTATCAAAAACCATATCAAATGCTGTATTCTGAATTCAATATAATAGGCAGTAGGTACGTATAGCTGGTTTCGGACAAACTAAAAAGGTATATATAGAAATGAAAAGCATACTAACACAAAGGATAACTGCAATAATGGTCTGCAAAAATGTCGGAGATGCTTTTCATGAAACAGTTTCTTATATTTTATATAAAAGTAAAATTTTGATTTTGATTACTTTACATTTTATACAAATAACGTTTTAACACTTAGCATATCAAACTCTCTATATGAACATATTAACGTTTCATCTGTAGTCCCTAGGGCAAATTCTCTTCAAAAGAGCTCTCATTCCAAACTAACGCCTTCTAGCCCCTTTGGCCTTTGATGTGATGGCCCAAAGCACAGTTTGAATTTCGCGGTGAGTTAGGGTGTCACTTCAAAGCGTTAATGTTGTCTGAAAGATGACACCTCTTTAATTCCCATAGAAAATTAGTTTTAAATTTATATAGTCTAGATAAGCATCGACATTGACGATTTATAAGAGGGAAATAATGTTTAAATTAATACAAGTTAGATATTATTTGCTTTCATGAAGCTACATTTGCAGGTTCGTGTTAACATATTCAATGTACACTAAAATTTAATACCCTTTAACTTGTAGTATTCCATATGAAGAGATAACTTTTCTTATTACTACTAAATTTTGAATTCATTATATGCCAAAAGCGGCGCTTGGTATTTTAATTGCATGTCGATTTTATTTAGATGTTTTTACGTTTTGTAAAATACGAACTAAAAAACACCTCCGTGTGCAGTTTTTCTTTTGTGAATCCAGGAATAGTGTCACTGGAGTTGGAAAGGCGACGTGACTAGACTTTTAATTAGATGCTCTACTAAATCGATATTCCAGCATCCCGGACTTTGGGTTCTATATACAACCAAGAACCTTACTTAGTTGTGTGTGTGTGGAAGTAAGTACATATAATTCCTACAATTTTGAAGTTGAATTTCTTTTACGAAACCATTAATTAGCCAATAAGTGCAGAATTATTCGCGTTATTCCCATACGAACTGTCGAGTGTCGATTGAAACTCAAGTACTACTCATGCAACATTAAACTAAAAAATAAACTTAGTGATGTAAATCGAGAGTGTAAGTAAAGTTTTGGGAGCAGCTGTCACATAAGCTATATTCAAATCCAATCATCGGACTGTTACAAAAAGTTTCCGTAACAAAGGCGAGCCCGTGCACTTATCGTTGGCTACCCGCGGTTCAAATTAGCCGTATCAGGGCCTAGAGGGGTCCACCCCTGCACCCTGTGGCGTGCCTCAGGGCACATGACACCTCGTCTATTAACTGTTTTATTGTTACATTTCAATCCCCTATTGCTATAAGTGCAAAGGGCCGCGAACAATTGCTTCGCGATATATTTTTTGGTAATGACGTTATATTTATTATTGTTACTATTTCCGAATACGGGAAATTTAGGGGAAATGTGAGAATTTTGGTAATAACGAATATTTTCGCACGCGTCTGGTGTTAAAGAAAATTATTATTGCCAGAGGTTTGTTGTGTCGTTCCAATAGATCTGACTGCAATAACTTAATGAGGGTGAACTTCTGCTAGTATTGCAAAAATAATACGAAAAAAAGTACTTTCAACTCAGAAGACTTTTAGTTGTTATGAGTATTATGCAAATGTATGTATATAGGTACATACACTTTCTGTATATTACATCAATTTTGACTTTAAAAAATTAAATGTAAACAAGGTATATCTGTAAAAAAAAATGAAAATTATATTTACCCCATCATATGTTTTGTAAGAATAAAGTTCATTCACTTTCTCTCCCCTATTGAATAATTCATATATTGATCTACCTCAGTCTGACTGACCTTTCTCTTTCCTCATATTAAGTAGTTTCCAGCTTTTCATGGAAATAATTCAAGGTCGGTGATACAAAAGTTTGAAAATTTAAAACAAATCAATGTTGCAAATGTATAAGTTTGATCTGGGTTTCCATTAGCGGACATTAAAGGGGTGGAAACGGATCAGTCCACGAATAACGATCTCGTGTGGTAGAAGCGCGCGCCTTCGTCCAGGTGATGAAAAGACGCGCGCGTTTATGGTAGAAATGACGTGAGCAAGCGCACCAGCTCACCTGCACCTCAACCTTGGAAGTTCGGTGCATCCCTATCTGCCTTGCAAATGAGTTGCTTATTTATGGGATTTATGAACTTCAAAGTTTATTTCATTATATTCCAGCTATTTTACTATGTTTTAAGGGGAATTTCTTTAATTTTACACATTTGCTAATGCCGATTCCTTCAGTTTCTACACATAAAATTAATTTCCACATGATGGGGGGTTAGTTATTTTGACAAAAATAACAAATAAGTTGGAGTGAGAGCATAACATACTTTAAGCTTCAGACTGATTCTGTTTTAACAATTCCAGTTCCAATAACTAAAATTGAGTAAAATTTACAATCTGAAAGTATAGGTGCATACACAACCTCAAAATTGATATAAAATTCAAATTATACATTAAAAATCATTTTGACTATCAACAAATCAAAATTTGTAAAATATTGCAAATATTATTATGGTAATATATTAAAAATAAATTAAATTAAGTGATATGAGAATTATAGTTTAATCAGGAATTGAAGCAGTAAGTAACTAATAATAATGCAATGAACCGCACACAATTTCCTAACCCGGCCTAGGTAGCCGCGGGACTGGGTACAGAAACTTTCCCGGATATTAATGCTGAATAACTTACTTTGTTTTCATCAAAAATAACATTATATAGGTAGATATCGCATATAACATTAAAACAGTGTTTCTCAATCTTTAAGTAATTGCGCCCTAATTTCATTCATAATTTTTATCGCGATTTCCTCTCATACAATTTTTTTTATTTTAGTTTTTTTTCAATAAATTAAATAATTTTTCTACTTTTCGATTTGCTCACGTACCTATTTTGTAATACCATTACCTAGCGGGGGAAAGGGGGCTTCTACAGATTGAGAATCGCTGCCTTAAAGTTTAGATATAATATAGCTAATACCTAAATATGTTAATCTATATGGATGTATAATATATTTTTGAATTAACAGCTGAATTTTAGTTTATATTTTTCAAATTGCATTAATTTAATTGTTGTGAAATCTGAAGTTAAAATATAATTATAAGAAAATTGCCGAGGGTGATGCCCGATTATACGTCTAAGAACAGATAGAGAAACTCAACTACTCAGATTAGTGAAATTGCATTGTAAGACCCCAATAAAGGTCCTGGGTTTAGAACCTGAAAATTACTATTACTGACAATAATCTGAACAATGAATATCATTAGAAGATCATCAAATTTTTAATTACATAAGATCTATGTTGTGATAGAACATTACAGTGTTAATACATGCTAATATTCGGAAGCATCTAGTACTATCTAGGTACTTATTTCAAATATATATTTATAAAATTACTACTTATGATAAATGTATCATTATTGAAACTTTTTAAAATTTTAAAATTTCGGAAAGATTAATTTAATTAATAAATAATAATTTAGCAAACTTTTTTGAAAATAATAAGCAGGCGATATTTTAAATTTGAGCAAAAATAAATCAATGCAGGGTACACTAAACTGCAACATTCCAGAGACTTGTACATTTAGAACAACCAACCCTTGTCCGGTCCGAGGCCGCAGACCGCGGGTGTTTAGCATTCAGCGGTCGTCTTCACCTTGTATTGATTGCCGCAGCCCTAGTACAGTCTGCATCATCTTGCTACTGTCGAATCTAAACACTACACAATGAATGCATCTCTAGATATCTAAACTTACATAAAATTAAATATTGTAATTAGAATGCCAATAAAAATTAAAAATTAAAAATATATTAAATGTTCTTTTTGCATAGGGTCGCATAAGAAGATACATTTCCGATATCTTTTTTGAATTAAATTTTATAATAAATAATAAAAAATCCATTGGACGACAAATTAGTAATCTTTAAAGAATTATTGAAAAATCCTGCCGTGTTGTCTCATAACATCTATGTAGCGAACTGGAAATCCTCAGCAACTGCCGAGTAAACCGACGACTAAACCGCATATTATTTATACATACGACAGTTTGGAGACTTTTAATCTGCGCTTTATTATTGTCTATTGTACTAAGTTATATTAAAATGATGCTACTAATATATAATGTCGCTAAGTTTTAAATTAGGAGCCATTAAATTTCATTATTATAGTTTTTAAAAGTCATCGCACAGCATAGCTATAATAAATGCAATTTTGCTTGGTTAACATTTTTAAATGCACAAGTGACAGCTGTCACCCACAATATCAAGGTTTGAAGTCAAATTTTCTATCCCTCAATTTATAATTCCCCAGCGTGGCCTGGAGGGTTAGTCTTTTCACCCCCTTTGTCGTTGCTTTCGCGGTTTTATTGAGATATGAAGACTGATTGTGTAATTGTACTTTTCAACAAAGATAACGATGTCGCCTATTTTACCTTTCAAACCCTGTTTGTACAGTTAATTACTTGTAGTTTTATCTAACCGTAAAATGAAAGATAATCAAGATGAAATATAGTTCGAGCTGTACGACTTTGTCAATCTAAATTAATTTGAGTTTCGCTGCACCTTATATTTATCAATTTTCGATTAACCAAACGAGCTACTAATATTTTGACGACACATCCACTTCAATTATAATCACAATAGCCTAATGATAGTAATATAGAGAAAGTTACAAGGGTTCTTATTGGATGTTTCACGTTGAATTTGGTGACTATGCGTGCAGCTCTTGTCATGGAAATGATGCCCCCAAGTCACCAGTTCACTTAAGTACGTATTGTCATCCCCCACATTTTTATAAAATAATATTGGAAGTTTGTGTTTGTAAATTTTTCGGTAATTTTTACAATTTTCTTTTACAACTGGAAATTTAAATAAATAACACGAAATGTGATTTTTTATGTAAAAGTAATGAACGAAAAGAGATAAGTTTTGGTGGCACTCTCGAAGAACTAAAGTTTATATTAAAAAATGTTTTTTTGAATACCTTACATTCCCAAAATGTAATGTCATGTTAAGTTAAACTTGTTACCTGCTGATTAGCTTTTAAACCCTTTCACTTAATATTAGGATACCCATATTAATAGAGTGTTTCAAAGAAACTCCAACCTACAACCCAATCAAAATAACATGTTACGTTGCTACAAAGACTCATGTAATTTTAAAATGATAGTGATGAACAAAAAATTGAGAGGCATTTTTAAAAGTATGGCTGCATAATTTAAGGAATTTGCATTGTGTTGAAAACGAGTGTGTGCAGTAATTCAAAATTAACGTAAGGTGAAAAATGTGTTTTTTAATACTCATTCCAGAATTGTGTGCTTTCAAAAATATTTTATTTTAAATTGCAACTTATTCGGTTAGACCGTCAAAGTTAGATTATTGACTGAAAAATTCTAATTGATTTTTGTTTAGAATTTTGTACAATACAAAAAGTTAAAAGTTTCTGCTGTACGTCACGTGATATGTGTTTAAAATATCTAATTTTAGGTTGCACACCCGAAAAAAATACTTTAAATTATCATGTTTACAAATATAGTATAACAGGTGTTAATTGTGCAAACAACCAAGCAGGAATTATTAACCACGAAATCTACAATATTAATAACTTAATTATTTTTAAAGCACGCAATCTTTAATTTGAATCCAGTATAAACAAAACCACAAAAAAGTAAATTGAACTTGAAAAAACTTAATTTAATTAAAATCCTTTTTTGTCTTCTATCAAACAATATAAAATATTTTGAGAGAACTAAACTTTGCTATAGGGTTAATTATTTAATGGTAGGTATAAAAAATCTTCCACATGGAAGACAAAAAACTGTCTGAAAATAAAATTTTTAAATTATAACACAAGTTTAAAATGAGTAAGCATTAAATAATATCCTAATGGCAAGTTTGAATGGTCGTTTTCATTACAAACCTCCATTAAATTGTAGGCATCTTTTACAAATTATTATCATAACGGAGACAAAAAGTAAACCATCTAAATTGCTTCAAATGATAGTATAACTACATCATTAACGACCACCAAAAAAACCTCTAAAAGTTATATAAGAAATCAACAACTTATTATTATTTTATTATGCCATTTAGTTAGTTGTAGTGGTATCTTTTTATTTCTTCTAAATACTTAATTGAATGTTGTGTGCAATAAAAAAGTTAAATGATTTTTATAAACGCTAGTCATTTGAATTTTGTATAAAATAATTTATTATGTTCGTAGTAATATTAGAACCAGCCACACGTTAATTTTTAACCCTGTGTAAGCAATTTTCGGACAATGCTGAGGAAGTCTGCAATATAGAGTAGTTTCCTGGTATTGAAATATTGAAGACCCTGGGCCCGAAGCTAATTAGCTGATACTTAAATATATATTGTGGTTTCCTTGTACAGTTATCAATTATCAGTTATCTACATAAAAATATGATATAACAAAAAACATGAAAGTTGTACCTCTATGAAGTTGGCCTCCCATCTTCATCATCTTAATACATAAAATCCCAGCATTCTGCTGCTCCGGCTCCTCCAGTGTGCCATTTTTTGGTGAAAAAAGAAACAATCTGATTAGTCGAATTTTTTTACCAACCGAAATATATATTAAAGTACCGACGACGCTACTCCCCCTGGGACGAGTTACACATCAATCGAGTTTCCAACCAATCGGGTCTAGATGCCCGTCCGTGGACGGGCTTTTTGCTAGTTTTGATATAAAAAATATGGGACGTTGGGTCATCGTTATATAGATCTTGAAAGGTCACCCGGTATTAACGTTAGGTCGCTTCTGGTTTTTTTCAAAAAAATTATCACATTTTCGAAACATTTCCTTGGTAAGTTAGCTTCCCGTTTACACCATTTCGCAAGAAATCGCCTGCAGAGGATTGGTCGCGTATTTTTTTGATTTGATTAATTTCTTTTTTCGTCCATAATAATATTAATTTTATATATTTTTCTTTGTTTTTAATTTTTAATTTTTTAATTAAAACTTTCTTTTTTAATTTTTATTTAATATTACAATGTAATATTTTTAATAAATAAAAGAATTTTTTAAGGTTTCATGTTTAGATGTATAACTCTGACCACTACACAGTAGCTTCATTGAAAGAATTTTTTTAAATTTATTGAAACTGACCCAAATTAGGACCAAGTTTGGAATTTTTATGATAAATTATTTGTAAGTATTTATATTTTCAGATTAAATTTAAATTTAGATGAAAATTTTGCAAATGAAATTTGTAATGAAAAAAAAACTCATTGTCATGTGAGTAACTTATCTGCTTTTTGAGAATTTCCAATTTAATATTCTAAACGTTGTTACAAGAAAATGATTGAATTATTTAGATTTGGAAGAAAATAAACGAAAATAAAAAGTTTAATTTTCGGTTTTCCCAAAATCCATTTATAATTGAGATAAAAATTGGAATTTGATTTATTTAAAATTTTTGAGGAGACTCATTGCTCGATGGTGCGGTGTGAGACAAATTGAATTTTAATAATTTTGAGAATTTTAACCCCCTTCTATTTTACCCCCAGTAAAAAATGATTAGGGGGTAAAATTTCACTAGGGAATTTTTACCGAAAAGTAAAAAAGCTCAAAAAATTCTTAGTGAATTTTTACCCCCTTTAGAAATTTTATAGGTAAATAAGAATTTTTATATCTGTTTATGTCTCAAATTCCATAATATTTTACTGCGAAATGCTAAAATATCTTCCTGAGATATTTGAAGAATAAAATAAGAAAATTTAAAAGTTTAACATAAAATTTATTTAAAAAGTTACATTTTCTTATACACTTCTTTTTACCGAAACTACTACTTTAAAATTATTTGAATTTTTATGGTTCAAATATATTGCCAGATTTTTGTAATTAGGTTCATCGGAAAGTATGATTTCAGGATTTTCTGAAATTTGAGTAAACGAATATTTAATATAATAATATAATATGAAAAGCATCTCAACATCTGTTGCCCAAATTGCATTTTTGTCCATTTTCGTGATATTCATGTAATTCTCAACATCAGAAAACAGATCAACTTCTTGTTTATGAGTTTTCATAAATTCAGTAACTAGCTTTCGTACTTCCTTGTGCTGATCTTCACTTCCGGTAATGCAAAAAGATATGCATTTAGAAAAACAGTTACCGCCTGCTTTGACGTCTATAACAATGTGAGGCGAATGGAGCAATGAATTTTTTGTTTTTGCAAAGTCGGAATTCTTGTCAAATGAAAGTCCAAGCTTCTCATAAAGTTGTTTTTGCCAAATGTTATATAAGGGACAGAAACGAAATTTTGATTTTTCTATTATATTCTATACTTTTAACTAATAAATTATCCTATTTTATTTATTTTTATTTTTCCAAAATCCGAGGAAGATATTTTAGCATCTCAGAATAAAATATAATTGAATTTGATACATAAACAGTAATAAAAATTCTGATTTACTTCTTTTTTTTCTTAAGGGGGTAAAAATTCACTGAGGTTATTTTGAACTTTTTTACCTCCCAGTAAAAATTCTCTAGGGAAATTTTACTCCCCGTAAAAAATGATTAGGGGGTAAAATTTCACTAGAGAATTTTTACCGGGGGGTAAAATTTCACTGGGGTAAATATTTCCGGTTACACTTTGAAATAATTCTAAATTTATTTTGGCGTCTAACATAGAACAAGACAATATTAAATTAATTAACACTTTTTAATTAAAAAAAATGTAGTTATTATTAAATGCGAAATTAGTTCGTTTGAAAGGTTTAGAAACATCAAATTGAATAAAAAAGGTAACCGGACAGAACAGAACATGAAAAAACAGGACATGAAAGAACAGAAAATGAAAAAACAGAACAATGAAATATTAGAAAGACATTGATAAAAGAGAACTCTGAAAAATGAGAACAAAAACTTTTTTACATTAAATAATGTACTATTAGTTTAAGGTCCGGCTTCAGTATATTTTCAATAATTAACCAATAGAAAACGTCTATTAGCATAAATGTCATCGCAATGGAATTTTTTGACATAACGCTTTGAACTCCATCTTCTACTGCAAGAACCTTGGAAATCAAGCGGCATCCTTTGTTCAAGAGTATGAAAGTTATTATGATAAGCTGATGTACTTGCGGGGCGGATGGCAAACTTGCAGTGATTTACAACTATTTCTAATTTTATTTTATTTGCTTTTAAATTAAATTAATATAAAATTTATATTTAAAAAAAAAAATTATGTTCTCATTTTTCAAAGTTCTCTTTTGTCAATGTTCTTTTATTTCAGTATTCTGTTTGTTCATTGTTCTGTATTTTCATTTTCTGCTATTTCATGTTCGGTTTTTTTATGTTCTGTTCTTTCTGGGAATCGAATAAAAACGTGTGGCATCGATTTCGAATGAAAGCTTATCGCTTTTAATAAATTAGGTGTTTTCAAGAAGGTATTCTTACAAGTCAATAATTTACTTTAAAACCAAATTAAAAGACCAAAATGTTGGACATGAGAATTAAAAATTCTGATGTGGTTAACGAAAAATTTGAAAATTTTCACAATTTGGATTAAGATTATAGTGATTGCCGTTTTTGACGACAGATAAATTATAAATTTGTAAATTAGAAAGAAAATTTACGGTGAGACTAAACTGTTTATGAATGATTTTATGATGATTTAATTTAATATTAGTATAATGTTATGATAGTAGAAAAGAAGGTGTACATAAATTAATAATAATGTAAATGTATAAAAAATTAATATGTTGGAAGAATAAAGTTCCAAATCCACCGATAAATATTAAATAATAACTAAAACAAAAGTACAAAAAAACTTAAGTAAAAAACTGTAATTTTCAATTTTCAATTTACATAAAATCATGAACTCGCATAAGAACTCTAACAAAGTTGTTAGTATTTCTTTCCTTAGTGTACTAAATAGTTTAATAAGATAATAAGTTCTTGATACTAAGCGAAACATTACTAATTTTGAAATCATGTGCATGGGTACAATAAAGAAAATGCAAATTTTTGATTCAAGTTCTCTTTACTAATCTTCAAAGAAATGTGTAAATAAAGTTATGATTATTAAATTTGTAAATGTACCGAAATGTCTAGGAGATTTTGTTTTAATTTCTTAAAGTTTTGTTAATTTTATTATTGATATCTGATGTTAAATTTAATAATTAAAGTAATTATAAATTTTTTATGCAAGATAAAAAATAGCTATAAAAAAAGATATAAGAATTTTTTTTATACTTTTGTATTTGAATTTAATTTATTTAATTTTGTATTTTAAATGAATCCATCAAGCCATATTTGTGAATGGTCCACATTAAACATTTAGATAGATAATAATTATAGTCATATACCATAGGTTGTTCGTAAATATTTTCTTATTCTAATTTATAGTTATATGCAATAATTGTCTTTCTTTCTATCAAAAACTCTAAATAAAAATATAAAATTTTTGCTTTTGTCTAAAAATTGATTTGCTAATTTTTCTTATGAAATAGATTTTAAATTCAATTTTATCATAATAATTTATACTTAAAATTTTTCTTTTTTTAAAAATTTATTCCAACACACTTTTTACATAAATATAATTTCAGTATCACCAATATAAGCATTATATTATGGAAAAATTGCTTTATTTCAAAACTTTTAGTTTCTTATTAGAAATGAGATGTTAGTAGTTCTATCACAACCGCCGTGGAAATACTTTTATTGGAAAATACAGAGAAAACGACACTTTCCGCACGTCTTCTCAGGTGAGAAAAGGGAGCATCATGCTCTAGTCTTTTCAAAATTAGACTAATAATGTAAATTAATATCAATTTCTTGTGACCTTATTTCAAGCTCGTTCCCTAGCGGGGAGGGTTTGGGAGTTCAAACCTCCCTCGTGCATTTTTTTTGTAAACACTTTTTATATATCTGAAAAATTAATTCTTATATAATTAATATATAAATTAATATAATACTAGAATAGTAATTATTTTATAAATAATTTTTAAATATTACGAAAACGAAACAATATCATTTAATATCGTTTATATCAGTAATGGGTAAGTTTCAAGTCTCGGCTAGTAATATACTATTACCATCTGGCGGAGTTTTTAATTGCTCTGGTGATATATCAGAAGGCTAATTATATTAAATTGCGAGAAAGATTTTTGTTAAATAATTAATATTAAATTTATACAAATTTTGTTCCGATTTTTATTGAAATCTGTTTCATGGATAAGTTTAGTACTTAAAATTATCTCAATAGGTTCTACATAGTATTTTTCTTATATTATTCAAGATTGTGTAACTATCTCTCTAATATTTATTCGTTAAACCAAAAATTTACATTATCTTTAGTCTTCCTTTCTTTATTTTCTATTTCCACTTGATGGTCTTCTATCTGAACACAAACCTCAGATGTTCAAGACTTCAACATCTCCCTGTTGAGATCAGTGGTGTAGCTATCATACGGCAAAGCTGGGAAGTGCCTCGGGGTCTCAAAGCTCAGAGGGCCCCGGAACCCTTGGATAATTCTAAAACTGCTTTCTTGAGATAATTCAATTTTGATTTAACTATAATAATTTTGATACAACTAGTTATATTCTATAATAATAATAGTGAATATTCCAAAGCGTACGTATAAAATCTAGTCACAAGATAGAACAATAATATACGTAATATACGATAAACGGGGTTTTTCATCACGCAGTATAATCGTTAATGGCTAATCGCGCCACGACAATATTAAATAAATAATTACCCTTTTAAACATTTATTTGAAAAATAATAAATATATTTTTTATAAGGTTGTATTCTTATCTTGTATGTATCTATTTGCAAGATTGGTTTGGGGGGGGGGCTTATTTATTTTCTGCCCCGGGGCCTTTATCCATCTAGCTACGCCATTGGTTCCAAATGTCCAATTCCAAAGAAGTTTATCGAAGATCTGATGGGCAAAGTAAGACTCTCCGACTCTGAGAATTCGAACTGAGTGTCGTTTTTTAAATATGAAGAAAATTAATTCATATCTCATGTTCTCAAGCTAAGTCTCTCTCCTTTTGCTGCTTTTGCATTTAATTACCTCGGTGGTTTGCTATTGCCTTCCGGAAGAAGACGACTAAAATAAAGGTTTTACTTCGCAAAAAGTTATGGCGTTTAAGGGAAAAGATATAATCAGAAGCAAAATCTTTATACATAGAAGACCAACCAGTAGAACAAACATCCCACTTTAACTTTTTAGGGTGCGACGTAAGCTTCGACCGAGACAACGACATAGAAAACAAAATAAACAAATTCCAACATATATGCGGGACAATACACAGAAACCTAAAGAATCTAACTAGAAAAGAAACCCGAATAAAATTCTATAAAACCATGGCGATACCTGTCCTAACATATACTGCTGTGAAACATGGGTCCCCTCCAAAAAAGACGAATCAAAACTACAGGCGGCGGAGATGCAATTCCTGAGAAGAACCAAAAGATGCACAAGACTAGACCAAATAAGAAACGAAGACATTCGCGCAGAATTGCAAATCTACTCGGTCAAGGAGAGAATTCTAGAACACAGAAAAAATTGGAAGGCACACCTAAATAGAATGGAAGATAAAAGAATTCCAAAGAAAATATTATCTTACAACCCGAAAGGGAAAAGGAATATTGGACGTCCGAGAAAACGCTGGCGAGACTTGTGAAGTCGGAACAGGCAACAGAGCCTAAACCCTGAAAGGAAGAAGAAGAAGAAGACTTCGCAAAGAATCGAACCGAATATCTCGGATTAGCACTTGACATAAACTGTTAGATAAATTAACATAATTTGAAGAAAATAAGAAAGATATTAAAAAATAGAAGCTCTCATTATCTATATTCATATTAACCTGGTTATATAGTAGACGTGCATGGTATAATGCACGAAAGCCGAAATAAATAATATTCATTTACAGAAAAGCGTTGTTTCATTGAAATTTAAATTATATGAAACAAAATGTTTCCAAAATCGATATAGATTATTTAAGTATTATATTTATTGAAATTTGATATATAAAAAATTTGATTATTTTGATATCTCTACTAATTCAAATATAATTTTGTTGTATAAGTTCTTGTTGATAAAGATTTTGTTCATTAAGAATTTTATAGAATATTATAAGAAATGTAATATCTTGCGCATATTAAGATTTAAGTAAAATTAAGTAAAACTTAATAGTCCTAAGAGATTTTACTTAGGTAAATCATCTAAATCTAAACCAACAACTGTAACGGAAACATGGTTTGATAATATATATAGTGTAATATTTTTTACTCAATTTATTATTCAGATCAATATTTAAGTTATAAAAAATATTACTGTTAAAAAAATGACATCTTTTCCATTTCCTACATTAGGGTATATATCACTATGTTTAGATAAAATTAAATGCAACCCCACAACCTAATTTTCAATATTAATTTGTTTTTCCAAGCTACATTATCTTCTCTTAAAGGTGACTTTTGCCTTTTTACTGCAACAACTTTTGGGACAACAACAATTTTAGCTACACAACAACTACAGAGGAAATTATTGTTTACTTCATTACAATAAATTATATTATAGATAATATAAAATAATAATATAAAGAAACAGTGTTATTTAATGCCTTATTATTAATACTTTTTTTTTAAGTATTAATAAAAAGTATTTTATTAATACTTTTTAATACTTCTATAAAAATATGGAAAAGGATTCCGCAGGCTAACTAAATATAGTTTGCATGCGGATCATAACAGTACAAGAACTTGAGTTCTTGAAAATAAAAATGCACTCGTCTCCAAGTTTGATTCTAGTTTAAGATATAGTATACTAGCTCATTTCAGTCAGAATAGCTTGGAAGTACGTTTACAGTTTTACATCCAACACCGTCCTAGAGATAAATAGCTAACGTTCACGCGTTGCCTATTCTTTTTTATGTCCTGTGCTTTGATTTGATTCAAGTTAAATTAACATAAGCAAGCGTTTACAGCAAGAATCAAGTGTTACAGTTTTAACAGAGCAGTAAATAGGAAAAATTCAAAAGTGAGCTTTAACAGCAATATTAAGATAATTATTTAATCGAAATGTTTTAGCTACAGAAATAAGTTTTGCATTTATTTTCTATAATAATTAAAGTTAATGTCAAAAATTATGCCAATCATTTATATCTACTATCAACAGCAATTTCCGTTTAACCAATAGATAGAAATTATAGAAAAAAGAAAGAACTATGGGGAGATGTATAAATTATAAAAGTAATTGGAAGGCGCTTGAAAAACTATAATAATAAAAAAGTAAACGAAATTTGAAATTCAAATAATAGATATGTCAAAGAAGAGCTTTAGTATCATACCACGTGTTTGCTCTCCCCACCACCACAAGGTACCTATATCATCGTGCGTGTGGAGTATTTAACGGAGATTTATTGGAATGTTTATTTAATGTTTTGATACACTTTCGATATAACCACCAAAATTTGTAATTGAAAGTAATAATTCATAAATATGCATTAGTGAAGTCGTAACTGGTCGAAATGTTGGTTATACTGTAGTACGCGTTGACATCGAGCGGCGTCAACGTCGCGCTTACTGTTACTGTAAAAGCTCTTGATATCACCGATTTTAACACATTTTAGATAATTTCAGTTTAATATAAAGCTCAACTTGACTCTACGACTGACTTGAGAACACTGGATATATGGTAACTACAATGGTTTCCCTTGCCCCGCTGAATTTCTCCCGAACACGAGACAGCGTTTGCATGCTAACTTACTGTTGTTCTCTTTGTCTGGCTTATAGTTTTCCCAAGTAACGCTCACTTTATCGTACATGCAAAATGACTACTTTCTATGCAAAAGTATGAATGAGATACGCGCCACGGGTACATTATATAACCATAATACCCCCAACTTATACTCTACAGCGCGACTAAAAATTAATAACTTGCAATTATAATTTTCAGATAAATACTATTGACGATATAAGTACAGTTTTGACCTTTATATTTTTAAAAAAGGTTTTGAATATTCATCCAAATCTAAACATAAATATGGAATTTAACAAATATCGATATAATATTAATAAGAAAATTGAGAAAAGATTTAGTAGTATTGTGCAACATTAATGTCAGAAGCAGCTTATAGACATTTTTCAGTTTCTATTAAATTTTATGCAAGCTTATGGACAAATTCATTTCTTCAATGCTGCAAGTCGATTAGCAATTGTAATAAGAAAGATCGTTCGTTCCCTAGTATATTTTATATTAAACACCGAAATTATTTATGATTGTGTAGTGATATCAATAACATAAAATAGCTCCGTCATTTAACAACCATTACTTATTTATCTTTTGTTTAATATATTGTTTTGTTACGAAACCATCAATGCTCATGTTTTATTTATTAATTTCTCTAACTAAACTTGAAGTTCTAAAACCATTTTTCGGAAAACAACTCATTTTAAACGAACGTTAAAAGTAAAGTAAAGCTTGTAGGATTAGTTTTCCGTAGCGCATCTGCATGAATCAATGAAAGTTTTCCAGTTAATTGAATTTTGGTGCACCAACATTGTCATTTTATTAATCCTACGTTATTCTTATGTACGCAGTTTTAGCCCTTATTCTTTAGTAACCGTGGTACGCAAAAAGCCACCCGTATGTGTTAACCCCTAGGGGGTTGTTTCACACTAACTGGGATATGCTGATCGGATCAGATCTATTTTAACTCTCCTGACAGCCCTTATTTTAAATATCTAGTCAGTCTCCCTTGATCGCGTAAGTTTTATAAAAGCTTCATCGTGACGTACAATAAAAAGTTTTAAATTAATGCTGTAGAAACCCGAATGTATGACAAAGAATTTCTAAACAAAATGCACCTTCCATGATGAGTATTTTAAAAGTTTACGTGTTAATTGGAAATAGAAAATATTTGAATTCAAATTTGTGACAACACGTTTTAATTATATTGGAATATTCAGCCAGACAGTGAATTCAATCTTTATGGGTTTGATTGAAGGGTGCACTCTTTACACTGCAAAGAGTTGATCAATGAAGCTATAATTTAAATTCATCTCACGTTTTCATAATCTCAAAACTTCATTACTATCTACCTAGACGAATGAATAAAAGTATTTAATATTTTAGTAGGGGAAACTGGTAGATATTATTGAAAATTAAACTACCAACATAATTTAACTTTTATGATTTTTTTTATGTTTTGCTGCAGCCCATTATTATTAGATTTTCATTAAAAAAATATCGCTATTCTGTGTCTATAAGATTTTACATAACCCTTTGGTGGAACCCTTGATAAGCAATCGCTTACACCCATTACACTCAGATCCGCCAGTCACCTGATTCCAACATCGTACACTGGGTCTTCCTCTCGTTCTATCACAAATTTAGTATGGAATACTATAAGTAGCTTTTACATTCTTCTAGGTCACATTTCCTTTAAAAGAATTACGACACTTGCTCTCTACCTTAAGGTACGTTTAGGTCTGGAACTTATTGCACGAATTTTATGTCGGACAGTAAATATTAACAAAGCTTAGCATTGTTAGCATTTACTGTCCGACATAAAATTCGTGGAATAAGTGTCAGATCTAAACGTACCTTTACGGGCATTTTCTCTTGTTTCCAGACTCGTTCGTCGTTCCACTAAATTTGCATCTATCTTCTCGCAAAGCTCGTTTTTCCCGTACTTAATCAGTTTCGTACTTACATATTTCGTCTCTTTCTGGTGTTTTCTGTTTTTATATTTCGTATTAGGTCCATTATTTTTTCACTGGTTGGCATCGGTGCTTGCAGTTCATCACTATGCATATCTTTTGGTTTATATTCTGCTACCTCTTGTTGGCAATAGTTTCTGGAAATGCTTAATCCGCATTTCTTTGACTTTTCCTGAATTATATTCTACATTTTCTACGTATTTTTTTGTGCTTCCTGATTTTATTACATGTTCTTGCTTTTTATTTCGTATTAGTTCGGTAAAAGTTTTTCTTGTTTTTCTATTACTCCATTCTATTTTTTTCATTATTGTCATTGCTTAGTCATTTTTCTTTTGCATAAACAGTTTTTTGCTTATATTATATTTTTCTTGTAATTATGAAGATTTTAATTTTCAGTTTTTAACCATTTAGATTTTTCTTTGCTTTTTCTTATACTGTTATTGTGAATAAATTAATTTCACCCCAAAATCAGCTCCAAAAGTATCTATCTTTTGATAAATATCACGACCAAACGGCTCCGTCAAGTTGGCCCTTCTATTTTGAAACTATTTCTTTTGTTTCCAGGTTTTGATAAAGATATAAATTAAAATCGGAACTAATCAGTTAAGAAAAGGATATTTTGTTTTATTTAATAGACCTAGAACCTAAGAGAAGCATCATTTGTTGAAAACTACTTTTGGAGTAGATTATTTAGAGTAGGCACAGTATTTAAAGCATTCGCCAGTATTTCGCGAGCACTTTCTAATTATCCAAAAAAATTTTAAATTCCAAAATGGAAGAGCCAACTTGACCAAACCCGACCAAACGTCAACATTTTACCTTTTTGGATTATTGTGAAAAGTGGCAAAGTAACAAATTTTGTATACTTTATAATCTTCATACTTCTTGTCTATGTTTAAAAATTTAAAAAATTTCAAACTTCAAGCTATTATATAATACGACTTTGTTTTTCCTAAATTAAAATGTGGATTTTAATTTTGCAGGCGACTGCGAGTGCGTGGGTATACCCCCAGAAAAATCGAAAATGTCCCGAAAGGCATCTCCGCTCCCTTATTGCTTATGTGCTTATTATTACGCAACGCACGCCCAAATGGAGAAAAACCATAGGAAAGGAAACGTTGAAACAATGACATGAACCAAAAAGGTACCTTTAGTTGTTTACCTAAATTCGACCTTTTAACTGTGTTTTTTGAAAATATAAAAATTTTATAATATACGTCTTAATTAATTTGACATTAGAAAATACCCGAACTACCTTCATTTAAAACCCACCTTCTTACCGTTCAAAATTATTTTATTTGAATTGTTTTACGAACAGAAAGAACCATGATTTTCCAGTTAAAACATTTATTATTAACAAAATATTTTTCGACGGAACAAGACGGTCATTAGCCTAGTATGTAAGCTGAATAACTGCTAACATTAAGGTGCCCGGTTCAACTCCGGAAAGAGTCCGAAATTTCATATGATCGTCTCCGTGCTTTGGAAAGCACGTAAAGCCGGCGGTGCCCCCGGGTTGATGATTTGCCCTCATCAACAAAAATCTAGGGTTACGGGCACATCTGAGTCGAACCCAGCAAGCTACCTGAGATGTCGGAGCCGGACATTTGAACGCGGCCGTTTGAACGCAGAGACGTTTGAACGCAGAGACGTTTGAACGCAAGGACGTTTGAATGCGAGAAATTAGATGTAATTGACTCCCCCCCTTTATTATGTTTAAATATTATTTTTTCGAGTTTCACCTTTTTCGAGTTTCACCTTTGGCGAGTTCTTTCGGTCTTCAAGGATATTTTTAATTAGTTTAGTCTTTGGCAAAACAGCTCGGAGCGCTTTGTCGAATTTGACAAAGACAACCATGGCAATACACGGATCCACCATCATAATATTTAAATAATATTTACTAATAAGTACACCACTCTTTGGGTATTAAAACTTAAGCTACCCCACCAAACGTTGGCGCAATTTACTACTTGTTCTTAAGCTACCGACCAAGAAAATATTGACCGCTGATGCAGTTTACATACGTCCTGACCCGGTAAACTTTCTTTCGTCCTAGAAAGACAATGAAAATATCAATATTTCGTGATTTCTCTAATGCGAATCAAATATCGATTCGTCGAATAATAATTATATTAGATGATTTTACAAATAAAAGGTTAAATATAATAAAAGGGGGGTCAATTGCATCTAATATCTCGCGTTCAAACGTCCTTGCGTTCAAACGTCCTCGCGTTCAAACATCCTGCGTTCAAATTTCCCTGCGTTCAAGCCGCGTTCAAATGTCCTAGACCGCTCAGATGTAAAACAATTAATATACTCACAGTCTACTTCTCTTAGAACCCCGAAGTAAGGCAAAACAGGAGAAATCCTAGCCTAAATCCCAGATGAATATCCCGGTGACAAGCGAAAAGGTTGCTGCAAGGTTGTCATTGTATGCCTACAGACTTGCAAAAAGCTTGCCTTAAGTATTGCTAGTTGACATTTGACAAGCTTGCATAATCATATAGCAACCTTGTCGTGACAAGGCTAAAGGCTTTTATCATCCTTGCCGCATCCTTGCGATAAGCTTGTTGCAAGGATTTCATGTCAACCTTGTTACCGAAACCATTCTGCAAGTTTTTCACAAGCTTTATTACGTAAACCTTGTCAGGGAAAGCCAATGACAAGCAAGTGATAACCTTGTTGTAAACTTACATGTTATCTGGGAAGTGGAAGAAGAAGAAGATATTTTTTGATATTTACATAAATTCTAAACTTTACAAGTACACTCACAGTAAATTCACATGTTTTGAAACTATCTTGTTTGACATTTTTCCGAAATAGAACAAGCAATGATTTTCAAGTTAATACGTTTTTAATTAATATAATTAATCTGGAAAAAAAATATTTACGTCGAGTAACAAACATCTACATAATATGAACGAATGTTCGGTTAAAATTTCGAAATACGCCGAGTTGCTCATCTAAATCAAGGAAAGTGGTCTTTCGCAAACGTTACTTACGCTTTCGGTTCGCAATTGTACAATCTATGTTCGATTCCAGTTTCCACAAATTTTATTTTATTTATTTAAAATTTTAGCAATATTACAATATTGGATCAATTCTAAAACAAATCGATCAGTTTCAAATTACTGCGCTAATTCATTTATTGCTTAAGTCGGTAATTTGTACATTGAATATTTTTTTGAAAAATTTCCAAAACTATTTAAAAAATTGACTTGGCATTTTATGACTTTACTGTTAAAGAAACAAAAAAAGTTATAAAATATTTCCATGCGCTTACTTGAAAATTGAAAGTGGGCACCTAAATAAGGCCGTCACGTCTGGAAAACAAAATTTCAAAATTATGATATTTATAGTGCCGTAGCGCGGAACCGGTACAAATATAATATGAAAATATAAATTACCTATTCGCTACTGCTTTGACAGCTGGATATTTTTGGTTAGCTAAAATGTTGCAAAAAAATGCCAAATAAGAGCCCAAATGAGCAAATATTTTTATTTAAAAAATTTTGATTTTAAATCTTGCAGTTTTTATTGTGAACCAAAGTGCGAATTTTAAGCGTAAAGAAATGTTTTTTCAAAAAAAGTTATCTGAACATTTTGTGTTTTCTTATGACTATAAGCAATTCTAAAACAAGAAAAGTTTTGTTTTCAAATATTTTAACATTAACCCTTTACGCAGCCATGTTGCAGTTCTGCAACACACCATTCCACTTGATATTAAAATATAGGAAAATCTGATAGATCGACTTTACTCGGATTTGTACATTACAATATAGCATTTTAACGATTTGATAACAATTCAGCTAACTAGGATGCTGACAGGTGTACTTATTTTGCATTGCAGGGATGACTGCGTACATACTGATTTCTCTCTATTTGAATTCGTTTAAAATAGCTATTTATTTTTTGAATAATATTGATATTTGGATATCGAAATTGATGTTAGTGAAAGGTAAGTAAATGGATTTTAAAAATCAACAATTGTTTTTTCGAGAATTCAAGTATTTTTCTTTTGTTGGACTGATTTTGTTTTTTGTTTTGCATTCTTGCAACAGATACTTTTTTTAGAATAATAAATATTTTTTGTATTAGTTTTTCCTTCATTTTCAACCCCATTTTCCACCTAATATCTCAAATATTAACAAAAATTATAACCTTACGTCGTAAAAGGTTAAACTTAAATATAAGCATTAAAAAAACATTTTTGAAATGCATTTTTAAATGTAAAAAGTAGCAAAAAATATAAAAAAGTACTAATAAAAAGGGGGGAGTGATAATACTAAGTATGGGGGGGCGCAATCATATGGAAAAGAAGAAAAATTACGTAATTTGCTAAAAGAAAACCAAAATAAAAAAAACTCTCACATGATAAAAAAATAAAATACCCAAAAAAATATTGTATGAGAGGGGGGCGCGTAAATTGTAAATTGGGTGGCAAATACTGAAAAGTTTAGCAACTCTGACTTAACACATGTTTAAGTATAAAACAACTGCGTTCTACCTGCATATTGGTAAGTGCGGCGTTTATTTAAAATTAACGAAGTTTTTAATAATTGTTTTTAAATAGGTTAGTGATCGACTTTTTATCTGCCGATTTTTTTATGGCACTTATAAATTCTATTTAATAATTTTGTTCAATTTCGTTTAAATATTAAAAACCCTTATCCGTAAGTCTATAACGTCTGTCTATTTCCATTCCATAGTTAAGAAGCATCCTATATTTTTATAGGATATATTTCACAAAATTTCGTGACTTCTGAAATGGATTCTAAAATAAATGTTGGCATTAACGAATCTACTGTGATTTTATTTTTATTTATCGAAAATATGCTAAAACAAACACTAAGAGAGTTTAAAAGTAAAACTATAAGCATATAAGCATAATAAAAAATAGCGTCCAATGTCTTATTTTTATCAAATTCCTGTACATTTATAACAATTATTATACACTTCTGCTATCAATATTTATGTACCTATAGCAAATTTTCTATATATCCGTACTCGACCGCAACCGATACACTCACAATGCATAAAATTTCAATTGTAAAAAAAACTAAGGTTATGAACCATATGGATATTTTTTGTATGGTAACTAGATCTAGATGTATCAGTAAACCGAAACTCGCAATTTTAAATCAAGCTTTTGTAATATGAAATCGCACGGCAAGTCAAAACTTCCACATAGACAGAGAAGCTGATTTTTAATGGCTAGTTAAATTATATAATTCAAATTATACCTTTGAACTTTTCTTTACGCAAATGCAAAATAAACTGAATATTCTTTAGGTGCACATAAACGTTAAAAGATTAGCAATTTAAAGTGAAGTGTTTTAATTTTCCTCAGTTACACTTGCATACATGCATATGTGCATATCTACATACTTATTTTCCAGATAACGTATGGAGGTCATAAAAAGCTTCAATGGGCCGAATATTGATACACCAACTTTTTTTATACTTTTTTTTACCTTTTTTTTAGAAAATATGGACCACTTTATGGCTTAATGGTAAGGTATGGCATAATATGGTGTAGAAGATCTTCAGATATTATAAAAAAAAATGGGCTAAAATTCCATGCGATTCTATGAAGAATCTTTGTAATTACATTTTATGAAGAATTGAAGCTACGATCGTATAAGCTTCAATTTTTAATTCTGCCGAAGCTATAGGAGATTGGTTATTTTAACGTAAGTTTATAATTTTTAAATAATTTACATTAAATATATCTTATTTTAGTTGTGAAACTATAAGTAAATCATAATCAACAAATTATTTGAAATTCATATTACAGTTGTCGGCAAAAACAGTATTAAAATTTTCATAATGATTAACGAAACTAACTAGAACATTAAAATAATAGAATTTTAACAGTATAAAATGAAGAATGTAGGTAGAAAATTATTATTTAAAAAACGCAAAAGAAGCATTCATTTACCGCTTTTGAAAGGATATGACTAAAAATAATTAAAAATGGAATAGCAAAGTAATATAAGCTTATTCTATTACTTTAATGCTCTGTATAGATTTGTTAAATATTATATTTTACACAAGTATTATATTTTACACAGGGGTGGGCAAAATACACACAAATGGGTATCTTAAATCCAAAATACAAGATACTCTTAAAACTTGATATTTAAATACAAAATACATTTGAAATATGTGTTTAAAATACAAAATATAGTATTAAATTTTAACCAATGAGAATCAGGAAAATTAAAAATTTTTAAATTGTGCTTGTGTTATTGGTATTGTGCAAGTAGGAGAAAAAATTTATTTCATGATTTTTAGAACACATCCTTTGAAATATATGTATTTGAAATACGTATTTAAAATACATTTTGTATCTTGTATCTGTATTTAAAATACAAAATACAAGATACATTAAAAATTTGTATCTTAAATACAAATACAAGATACAAAATGTATTTTAAATACGTATTTCAAATACATATATTTCAAATACTGCCCAGCCCCGATTTTACAATACATAATTTACTTGAAATTTAAATATTTTAAAGTTCATTTCCATTATTTTGAAACACCGACCGTTTGAAACAACATTTTATAATAGGTACATACATATACTAAATACCACGCATATAATATACTCAAGATATAAGATAATATAGCAAAGGGCACCAAAGTATTTTAGTGTACTTTACAAAGCACTATACATCTACACAGTAAAAAGTATTTCGTTAAATTAACAAAAAAAGTAGGTCTACTACAATTTTTTATAATATTAACAAATTTTATTATTATAGTAACATAAATACTTACAAAATATAATAATTTGAATCACAATTTGAGGTTTGAAGTTGTTATTCTGCGTAATAAATTTGATAATATAACAAAAAAATTGTAGTGGACCTACTCTGACAACATTTTTTGTTAATTTAACGAAATACTTTTTACTGTGTATATTAACATACAATACATTCATGAATTTTGGTCAGTACATTAACGAATAGATAGTACATATTATGTAGATATAAAAAATCTGAAAAAATTAGAAAACTATCAATTTTAACTTAATTCTCAGCTTAAATTTTAATATCAGAATATAAGTTTTATTATAAAATTTATATAAATATTTAAGTTTATTTTTTTAGTAAGTATAACATAAAAAACGAGGAGGAAGCTTTCTCTGCCAATATCTTTCGGCAATTGGCAAAAGTTGGTAAAACATCAGTTACCACAAATTATTTACTGTATTGTTGGAAATCGGTAAAAATTAAATCAATTCTTTAAAAACGAGGAAAAAGTTAAAAATAATTGATCTGAATTACTTTTCTTGAAAAATTTATTAAATTAAAAATGTATAATATGTAATTATCTCATACCGTTTAGTGCTTTGTGATTTGGGTGTTGTGTATATTTGAATTAAAATTTTATGAAATCGCCAATTAAGTTTATTTTGAGATACTTAGAGAGGCACATATTATTAGACATTAGCAAAACTTTTATTTGATTGTTTTTGAAATTTAATTTAATTTTGTTGTAAATATTTCAAATTTTGTTCTTGCCAATATTTTATTATTTTATATTGGTACGCAAATGTATTATAACTTAACTTTTGCCGGGTCCGTCAAAGTGGACGGACGCGTTTACGAAGAGTCTCCGTTAAATTCTATAATTTGCGTCTCCGTTCCGGTTTGAGATTTGAAAATGTTGTAGATAAAGTTTTTGAATTTGATATAAAGTGGATTTTATTTCATAATTTGAATTATTTATGTCTCAAATTGGACAAGTTTTTGATAAGTAATTTTAGATGATATACGAGTATTTGGATTAATACTAATTAATTTGATGGTTTTGGAAAAGGAGAATTTGTTTAAATTATAAAATTAAAATAAAATTTGAAAGGAGAGTCTCGTGTTAAAAAAAATGGGTGACCCGGAGACGATTTGAGTTTTTCTTTAAAATTTTATTTATTTTGCAATTTTTATAATTTGAGACAGTCGGGTCATCTCAATATATTCTCATATAAGATTTATATTTTATTTTATAAATTTTTAATGTAAAACCTTTTATTTTATTATTACCCACAACATGCAATTATTTTGCATGATACTCTTAATATAATTGTTTTTCTTTTAATTTTAATCCAAATAATTATTCAAAATTTATAGTTTTTATTAAATCAAATCATCCAAATCATAATAAAACTTTTATTCACAAAATCAAAAATATTCTCAATTACAGACGCAAAAATACTAAAAACGGAGACCGTCCGTAAACACGTCCGTCTTCGATTCACGGACCCGGCGAAACTAAATTACCATACCTTCTCGTACCAACTTAAAATAGTTGGCGCGAACAACAATTCAAATATTACAATTATACAAAAATATTTACAACAAAATTAAATTTAAATTTACAAAACAAATCTTTATATTTACAATAAAAAATAGAAATTAAATTAAATTCACGATTATAGCAATTAATATAAAATTAAAAATAAAATTTTTAAATTTCATCAAAATTTTGAAACACGACATTTCATTGTCGTGTTCCAAAATTGACCAAAATCATATTTTTAAATTTTCAATGTTAAAATTTTGGATTTTGTTTAATTTGTAATTTTGTTTTGTTTGCTTGAACATTTAAATTTAGTTTTGTGTAAATATTTGAATAGTTGTTCGTGCCAATATTTTATGTTGTTGAATTGGTAGAATTGTTGAATATGCGGTTGCCAGGTCCGTGAAAGCGGACGAACGTTTTTACGGAGGGTCTCCGTAAAATTGGTATTTGAGCCTGTAATTGAGATGATTTTGATGATTTTTGTAAATAAAACGTTTGATTACAATTTTATTATCTCAATATATGTAGTAGGTAGTAATTTAAAATTAGCGACTTATCGATTGCTCTATGTGAAATATTATTGTTATTTATAATATATGAATATATGAATATATGAGTCTCTAGGTAAAATTAATTTATTTATGATTACTTCTTAATTTTGCACTATTTAACGAATTTCATTTAGTAAGTAATTAAATTATTTATTTATAATTAGTTGCTGAATAATTCAAAGACTTTTAAGCTTAATTTAATATTGTGGCTGCATTTAATTATCGCGTTACAATTAAATTTTTACGCTACAATTTTTACTTTATGTATGCAATCTATATTTTGCCGCTTAATGAAAAATTTAATTTTAATAAAATTACGCGTTTAAAACTAATCTAGTAACGTACTATCTATCTCTTGATTGCATATTGTGAAATATCAAATGAACCGCAAAATTTAACTGTAAACCCTAACACTTTATAATCAGCCACCATTTGTGTTTCCCTTTGCAACCGGTCGACTAATTGATGTCTCAATTTAGTATCCGTCAAGTTGGTAATTGTAATGATACGCTGTGATGAGCGGTATTCAATACCGTATTTGTTGAGCTTCGTTTACTTACAAATTTTCCACCTATTTTGTGTATTTTTAAATGTACTAATTACTAATTTCTTCTTCCCTTAACTAGAGCATACGGCAGTTCGATTGGTGCAATCGGTTGCGTTTGCAGATCAGATTAAAAATTTAATTTTTGTTATCTTTAAACTATTACATTTTACATATAACTCACTAAAACGTTTTAAACTTTTTCAATAGAACGAATTAGGCTGTCAGATATAAAATTCTATTTGTGCTTTTGTAACGTTTGAATCAGATCACATCTTACTGACTGAACTGATAAAATCGCTAAGTTAATAATAGAAATTCTTGGTTAAAAAGCATTTCTATATTTTCAAGGATATGTATTCAAAACAATTTGTTAGTGTCAGATTAAATAACTTTTAATAGTTTAGAATATTTATATATAAACAATTACTTCATTAAGTATGCGTCAGATTTGTCAAAATGCACTTTGAAAACCTAAAACGTAATTAGAAATTTGTGTGAAAGTACATTTTAATTGTATAATTTTGTACTTAATTAAATGATATAATTTGCATTTTTAAATTAGTTTATAAATTCACTTATAATATTATCATATGCTCATTACAATACGAAATTGAATATTTTGCAATTTCTGGTATTCTGAAATTATTTTTTTATTAACTGAAAAACTTAGCAGCTATTACTAAAAGTAAATAGATCGTAACGAGTTTTAAATTTTTCTCATGAATAGTAGCTTTAAGCTGTCGGGAACTATTCTATAAAGCAAAATGCTTGCAAGGAAAGCCCATTTTTAGTAAGAATTCAGCAGGAACACGGCATACTTTAAATTCAACTTCCCCTTACAATAAGGGCTATTAGTGTAATAGACTGGCGCCCTGGACCGTGTCCAGACTGGGAAAGGCAGCATTGACGACAAATTGGGGTGATCGTATAAGACTTTTATTTAGTTGTCCAGAGGTATTCAAAAAATTTACTAAAAAGTTTCTTTCATTTACTGGAAAATGGTAGGTAAATAATTAAAAATTTTTAAATTAATTATAAAATTTGAAATTATATAACAAATTAAGAAATTTTTGTTTGTTTTGCAATATATTTAATGTTAGCAAAAGCAATATATTTCAATTTATTGTTAAATTTAAGTAACACAAATTAAGCTATAGCCCATCGTCTCTCATCATAAGCTGTTTGACAAAGAACAAGACAAATTCCTAAGATCAATGTTGGTTGTCACTGATTATCAATAGAAAAAGTCAAATCAGTTGGGGATTGACCAAGGGTCATGGGGTATTAAAGTGGTGTTTGAAATGCTATTTTATAGCACCCTGTCTTTCTTAACAGCTATTACTTTCTTCTGTTTACATTGTTATAGACACACCCAGGACACCATTATCGGTAGGATTAGACATCAAATAACATTCTATTTTATGCTTGACTTGGGAAGAGATTTATATTAAAAATTGTTCGGCTATACAAAACCTAATCATATGTCTATGCTTAATACTTAGCAAATTTCACATATAAATAAATTGCGCTTGCCGTATTTGCCATTGGTCCGTACCTGGAGAGGGTATTTTATATTATGAAAACTTTTCTGAAAAGTTTTTACATATTTCGGTTATGCTATTATTAAATAGTATATGATAATAAATAATAATTTATAGATAGTAGATATACTACGTGACCAAAACATACGATGTTAAAGGTTAAATAATCGAAGTGCAAAGTTGAAGATCCGGAGGAACTTTACGAGATAGATTTATTTGGTCACCTAATTTCATTTTCGCTTTAGCAGTTGATTCTAGACAGATTCATATCTATTAAATGGTCAGAAAAGTAACATGAAAAGAGTCAAGAATGTAACAGTTCCCGCCTTAGTTATCAGAGATCAGAAGATGCAATACCAACTGAACAACCCTCTAAAAGCGACCCTATAGACACACATAAAGATCCGATAAAGTGTCAAAGGTTCGGCGTCATGTCACAGTTTATCGCATATAAGACACACTGACTTGCAATTTCTGAGTTGTTTTTGCTGTTGATTTTATTTTATCATCCACACATAACTGACAAATTGCATGATTTGTAAAATAAGATTTAAAACTTTTCGGAGTATTCCCTGCAAAATATTTTTAATCCGACTGCAAACCACAAGGTCCAAAACTCCGATTGTCTACATTAATTTATTTTATAATAAATTACTTAATTGTTTATTTTCCTAAAGTACATAAATAGCACTTAGAATGCAAAGTTTTTTGAAATATGAGTTTGAAAAAGTAATGCTTTGATTATACATGTCTACCTAGGATATTAACATATTATAAAACATCGTAGTCTTTGTTTAAAACATCGTGGTCTGGGAGTCGTAAGTTTTAAGATTCCAAAGTCATAATCAGAATAAAAAAAAATAAGTAACTTCAGCGGTTGCTTTCTCAATTATTCTCCAAACGACAAATTAGTATGCGATGTACGTTGAATAAAATGTGGAATAAAGAAGTTTTATTCTAATTCCGATGGAGGCTATACCAATAGAATATCCTACTATGTATACGCTAATGCAATGTTAATAAATAATCACAGAAAAATTCCAATCCGAAAATATCTTTCAACCCCAAATTGATATTTCCAGATTTTAATTAAAACAAAAAAATTATTTAACAAGCTGGGGTGAGCACCAAAATTACAAGCCTGTTCTTCTTAGTTGTTACTCTGCTATAAAAATGTAATATTTTCCTCTAAGGAGTTGTATCTATAAGCCTGTTTTCGAAGCACAAGTATTCAATTCTTGTCAAAATGATAAATTCTCAAAAATGTATTAAAAAGAATCCCCAATCACATTTATTTTAAATACCATTTTCCGGTCACTTTCTCACCCTCTATTTTAAAGAAGTGTAATTTAAAAAAAACCCTCATAGTCCTGTGCGTCATCTACAGTGCAATTCTCTGCGCTTCCCAACAAACCAATTCATTTTCTTACCAATATTCAGCATGCCTTTAAAAAAATTTTCGTATTCTCTGGTGAAAATATTTCGTTCACCCTTATTATATGTGAAACCGAACCCTGCTTTTTTTAATTTCTTTTCTGTCGCAGAAGCTTAGTCCATTACACCCTCAAATCTATTTATTCTTGTCTCATTTTACTTAATTGTTTCGATATATTTTTCTTAACGGTTGTCATTTTTGTGTCAGTAGCAAACAAACCGTCTCGTTTCTTTCGACATGATGTATTTTCACTTTTAATGGAATTACAATCGAAAATTTCAGTTAAAATGTACCTACTACCTACAGATGAGGTAAGCTATATAAAAACCAATCGATATTTTAAAATTGGCGAATTTTAAATCTCAATTCGCAAAATAAAATAGTCTCGTTCAACGATCAAATTAAAGAAAAAGATATTTTAGGGTAACATCGTCTCGCGGGGATCAGCTACTACTAGCGTTGGAATTGATACGGCAATATAAGTTAATAGCCGGAGACAAGATGTCGCTGATTAGGGGAGTCTTCGGGCCAATGGAACACTTAACCCACAGAAATACGATGTAAAGATACACTTTCTTAAGATAAGTGATACTTTTATTACTAGAACCAGAGCAAAAAAATTGCAGTTAAAGAATAATTTCTTTTGATGGAAGATGGATCATTATGGAAACATACTATTCTTAATTGTAATTGCACATTTTGTTTTTTCTTCTTCTGGTAAGTAATTATTTTATAAATTAACTTCGAAATGCACCTACTCTTTAGAGTAAGTTGTCTGGTCACAGAGTTCCAACATTAAATAAAAAATGCAAAAGAAATGAATGTTTATTACCTAAAGTACTTTAGGCAATAAAACTGGTTTTAAATTTAATCAGCGAAAAAGGTAATATTACAAAAATGCACATGATAGAACCTGGATGTAACGAAAAAGACAATAAAGAAGAACGAGAAAGGTAATGGATCTACAGAACGTGATAGCTTACAGCCTCAACCCTCAAATGAGTTTAAGTTTTCAAATAAAACCGAATCGTGATATCAACTAGGGATTCATAATGAAGAATTTTATAGTTCTAAAGAAAATTACAAATTTGTTCATTACTCTACACGCAAATTTAAAATTTTATACCTAAAGACATAATAATACTTTCAAGTTGAATTTTTGCAATTTATAAAGCCTTTGTTTGATTCAAAACCCGTCTGCTGTTGTCGTGTGAAGGGTAACTCGCTAACATTGTTTTAATGCGTAATCAGATTTACTACGCCTAGGAACAAATAAAATTCCGTACTTCATTGTCTCTTGTGGACTTAAAACGGCTGAGCCTAGGGATATTATAGACCACGTAGGTAACACTTGAGCTAAAAATTATGTTGTCCTGAATCTTTCGCATGCTGTGTAGCATCGGAAATTATAAAATCTGTTGCTAAATTTCCTTTCCTTTAAAAACGTTTGTACTACACTTGATTACATTATTAAAAATATAAAAAATGGATTGGTATCTTCGTCGTCTCGTCACCACTATGAATTATAGATATGTCAATCTTATTACAGAAATAAAATATATGATGAAAATTTTTTCCCCTATATGCTATTTTTTGTATGAAATTGGCACATTATTTTTCGATTATTGCGTGACTCGTACAATTCTTGTTTCAAATATTTTATTAAAATTAACGACCAAACATCTAAACTAACACGAAAAAAGTATGAAACTCCGTAAGTTATAAATGTTTTACTCCGCAGCATCCCATTAAAGTTGCAATTATTCCTTTTTTAATTATGTTTTAGAGACCGCCAGGATAAGTATAATATATTTCAATAGTTTTCAAAAATACCATTAACGTAAATTATACGAACGAAATAAATCCAATTTTTATATTAAGTTGTGCATCCCCGCATAAGACCCCACGTCATTTTTTGTTGAATAGCTATATAATAAGCCCTTAGGTGGTCAACATCGCGGCATAATCTGGACACGGTCAGCTCAAGACACCCCTCAATAGCTCATCTCTCAACGTCAAGTCGATCATTCATTTTCCTGGATCGTATTGGTTTTACTTCTAACACCCGATATTGTCATATCAGTTTTGATTTATGTAATTGTATTGACTTTTCTCAGTGGTTGTTTTAGTTTCCCTATGTTTTGTATTGATACTGGTGGTGTTGAATGGGTATATCAAGATGATACATCGTCAAATATTTATTTTAAAAAATGTTGGAAAACATGGATATGGTTTTCGCACAATAGAAATATTTTGCTATATCGCGATTAGATTAATTATTGTTCCAACTGCACTCTTCATTATTTCGGAAATTATTAGTTATCTTGATTCGGTAGCAGTACGTTGGTAAATTACAATTTGGGCTATGTGATATGTAATGATAAACTGCACATAATTGTAGTATGAAACATATCAGGGATCTGACGTGAACACATTGATTTATCTACAATTTGGTGAAATATGTGCAGGATTGTATCACGTACATACACCCCACCTCACCCACGTAATCAAGATATATCCGACCTTGGAGCGACGTGAGATATTACTCCCGGAACATATCTTCTTTATTGCGCTATTTACTATTTATATGTCGTTTATGTTATTGCAAGTTTATGGTGCAGTTAGCAAATGTATGAGATCCTGGAGCATTACATATTCTTGTAACCGTTTATTTATCAATTATTTCATGATAACTCGAAATTGATTTTAGTTATTAATTTTAATTATCTCCCCTATTCAGGTTTATAGCAATAAAATTAAATTAACATCATACGGCTACTACCTTAATCGCCGATACGGTAATGCCGAAACATAAATTTTAAAGAAGTTGAAAATTTATAGTTTCCAAGAGTAAAATAGCTTTATTTTACAAAAATTGGAAAATTTAAGATAGTTATGGTGTTCGACTCGAGTCAAACATATCAAAATGCTGGAACCTTTTTATTCGGTATGCCTACGAATATTATTATCTATTTACCTGTTTCCGGATACTGGATTTTTTGTACAACAAACCTACATTTACATTTTTAATAATATTGACCCGACTCATACTTGTACTTGTTGCGTCACAGTTATTGTCTATCAATAACAATGGTTTTTGAATTGAACTATCATTTCCGGGGATCGTCTTAGAAATAGTGCAAAGAGTGGTTTTAGTCAATACCAGGATATGTCGCAGAACACACTGATCTCTAACCCTTAACAGCAAGGACAATAGAATTGATTAATTCTAAAATAATTAACGTACGTATGAATTTTTATTTTTTTCTGCAATGCCTTAATTATACAAATTTTATAATTTTTATTTCAGAACAATGCAATTCTGACCTTAAGGGTTTTTTGCAATTAAAACGAAGAAAAATTTTAAATATGTATTATATTATTGGAGCTTGCGGAGAATTCAGTGGCATGTGTGGAATAATACAAGGGTCACAGGAATGCTAAAATTTCATTAAAAATTTAATATAAACCTATGGCAGATTCAGCGGTGAAATGTAGCAAGTCCCTCGCAACCTCAACAATCCCTCAAGTCGCATGTCGTGCCAGCTGTTACAACCACGTGGTGGTTCCATATTGCACTTGTTGGTTTTAATTCAACTACAAACCCGTCATTTACAAATGTTACCTTTTCTTTGTACTGTATATTTAACACAACTCTACACTTCCAAGCAAGCGAAGGGCCGGGATTCGTCATAACAATATCTACTACCTAAGTTTGAAAGATAATATCAAATTCTGTTAATATACCACATTAATATTTGCTTCTTGCTCTGCATTTTTTCGATGCAGTCAAGCAGTGTCCGAAATTTATAAAAATCACCTGTGGCGCTTCTGGCAAGACAAAAAGCATAATATCGCCTAAGAATTTGTTATGCCACAGCGGTTTATAAAAGTTGAATCTGTTTATAAATTTCACATACTATTAACAAAAGTAACAGTCCTTGTAAAAGTTAACTGTATAAATTGTTTTAGTAATTCGAAAATAAATTTAAGAACTTATTGAGAAACTTGTGATAAAACAAACTAAAGTTAGATTGAACCAGTTCTTTTGTAGAACATGATTAAGTTTACTTTAAACTATAAACTAAGTTACTTTTAGATTAGCTCGACACAAAGAACTTATTAGAAACAGCTTTGAGAGTTCTTACTGTGCAGGTATTCTTTTTATTTACATGCGAAGAACAAACTGAATCTAAAGGCTGAAAAAATACTAAGCAATTGGTATGCAGCACACAACAAGAAGAGAGGGTGGATAAACCGGATCCGGATCAATACAGTCAAGATGGAGAAATATACCGGAGAAACATTTACTTCCGGTTCATAAAAGCATTAGTAAAAATTTAATTTAAGAGTTAACTCAATTGTAAACTATTTTCAATTCGTTCCAAAACAAGTGCATTCTAGTTTTTTTTATATAAACTTAAATGTTTAACGAAGTTTAAAAGATAATTCCTCCTTTCTCTATATAAAATATTACAATACAATGTAATATGTAGCTCGTGTTGTAACATTCATTAGGTATTTAACAAATTATATGATTACAAAATGTAACTAAAGCGAATGTTTATTTATACGCTTTGATAACTATTTTATAAGTAGTATACTGACACTTAATTACCTAGCTCTTACCACTTGGAAAAACTGATAATCATACGTCAAATGTTGAGAGTATACTTTCAGCATTTCATCAATTCTAGATTAAGCAAACCATAAATCAGCGCCACAACTGCAAATACAAAAATAATTAAGCATCATACTGACAAGACTAACGATTTGATAAAGAAGTCGACAATTGGGAAGGGCTGCAATGGCCGGTTAAGCTTGTATGCCCTTAAGCAACTCCAGTTTTACTCGCTAGGGTGCTAAAGGGTTGCACTTGATGAATGCCACTGCATTGCTTAATTAGGGAGAAAATTAATGTGAATGAATGTTGAAAAGGCGTTAAGTTACTTATTAGTTTTATGACGAGAACGAAATGTATTTGTACATTAATAAAGCATTTTAGTTGATAAAAGAAAATTCATCAATAATCCCAATTTAAAGTATCTTGCAGAAGGAAATTAACAATTCGACAAATTATATTAACTCGAGTTAGAATGCCGTATTAATTTTGCATAATAATACACGGGGAAAATTAAAATTAAATTTAATTTAATCAAAATAATGTGAATTTACTTTGTGCAGGGACCTACCTATTTTTTGTTAATAGGTATAACGATAATCATGTGGATTATGAAAAGTTGTTGTGTGCAGTGAATAATGAATTAATCATTTTATTGCACATTAAAAAGTTTTCTACGTTTTCTAATAATATTAGATTAACATATTTAGAGATATTCTATTTTTACGTTTATTGTAATTATCACGAAACAATTCTCTATAATCTTAATAGGCAGTTTTTATAAAGATATAATTAAACATCTTTGAGTTCTTTTATTCTAGAGTCAATAGAACACGGGCTTTTATTATTCGAAACCCTTCAAAATGACAATGCGAATTCCACGACTCGAAAAGGGTTGGAATTATATTAATTAGATGTCGCACGACTTTATTAGACGAGCTTCTATATAATTGCTCAGAATTCTGCATTGTCGCCAACTATGTTGATATTCTTAATTTAAAGTGGTATTTATGACATTTCCAAGGGCTTCCACAATGTAATTCACTTTCACAATTTTTCATATTAGACGTTAATATCTATATGTCTATGATATGGTAGGTATGCTCTTTCGAAATGCAAAACAATTTAGGAGTTTTTGGAAATTGAATTAATTTTCCCGAAGTAGGTATATTGGTTTATTTCTAGTTCTAATAGTGTCCTAATGCAATTGAGTCAAACCACATCAAGACCTTTATAATTTGCAGAAAACTGCAAAGCTTTTTATTAAAAGTTTTGCGAGCATTTCCTTTCTTTTAATTTGCCTATGGAAACTTTTTGGAGTTTCAAATGTAACAATCTGGTAAAAATTTCCATTATAAGAGTAATACGTACCTACTCTTTTTTTTACTTTAAACGCATTATATGAAAAGCGTTACGTGCCTACTTTACATCTTTTGTTATTGTGATTTTTTTGTGTTTATTCTAAGGGCGTGAAAGGTTCTCTTAAGAGACGCAACGCCTTCATCTAAGCATTATACATTTCTGATGAATGGATTGAAAGGAAGTGCTTATAAAATTCGAGGGCAGACACCTTTACTCAATGGGATGTGTTGATGCATGAAAGTAACAGTGTCTCACTTGAATAGTAAATGCGTAGCACTCTTAAATTTTTTACAGTCGTGCTATGCAGATATGCTTCGCAAGCGACAAATTTTGATTTTAACGCTACATAAACTCTTTCAAGTGATGATGATTGTCTATGTTCTAAATTTTCTATACTGCAATTTTGTGATTTTTATTGACATGGTGCGATGCATAATAAAATTGAATGTTATTGCTTTAATCAATTTACGTTTTGTAATAAATTGCCGATTAATAAATGCCAACGGCAAAATCGTGAAGACCTTGGTTAGTCTTGAAGGCCTTCCTGTTCTATAGATCTTCGAGTTGACACCTTCTTTATTATTATATAATATCTAGTTTGTAATAAAGGCTAATAAATTAAATCAAATACTACAATTTTTTATTTTAAAAAAAAAAAGCAATATTCCATATTTACTTCCGTATGGTTTACCATACAGGGTTAACAAAAAAAAACGTTAAAAAAATTTTATCGTTCTATTTCTATGTAAATATATCCGTTTAGAATTTTTTCAGGCATTTAATCCGTTTCACGATTTTTATAAGTTTATATCGAATAATTACCAATGTGGAATCTTTCTTATACGGATTCATAAAAATTAAATCTATATATAGTTAGGTAGGTATATGTAAGGTGCGCCAAAAAGTATTCTAACATACCATATTATATATTGTAGGTACATTAATACAGCAATAAACTTCGTGAAAGAGAAGTAGATGTAATTACGTAATTTTAGTTTTGTTTATGAACGAATTTTCTGTAGGAAATTTTTTTGGGATTTTTATATACAATCACAAAGCTAATTTTTCCATTAGCGAAAAGTTACAGTTACTACTTACCAAGAAGACTGCGTCGAGACACTCCACGTACAGTTTTACAGTCAAATCCAGAGTTTTCTCTGAGAACTGCTTCTTTAAAAAATACAATACTGGAATAAATAAATTTTGTTGAATTTCAAAAGTTTACAGATTCAACGATAGGTAGGTACAGCTTACATTTTGAATTGAATACTTCTATCTATAGTAAATCAAGCTTATTATTACTGCACCTTATACTATAATTTTCTTATTTTATTTGTGTAATAACGTAAGCATCATACGTAATAATTTTACACACTTTAAAGACCTTAAGGTTGCAGAATACCAGCAGTTAAACAAATTTACAATTTGTAATGTGACCATGTGATCAGTTATGCAATAACACATCATACCATAAAGTTGCAGGTCGAGTATATTATTAAGCTAATAGATGTCTCATAGTGTCTTATAAACTTTGTTTATAACTTTCAATTAATTTTGATTTAGATAATTTAGCAGTCAATGTAATAAGAGGAAACAGTCAACAGTTACCAAGTTTAGTTTAATAGAGACGTTGCTTTTATGATAAAAAAACACATAGAAAAGGCAGATGGACGCAAAAGATAAAAAACGTGAATAAAATTGAAAGTGAAGAAACTCGAATTTTACCAGAAAGGTGCAATTTTCAAGCTTGTCGTTTTATAACATTTTAGGTTGAGTTATGTATTAGTAAATCTAAAACTGAACAAAATGTCGCCGAATGCTTTACAAGCCTTGATGACAAGAGCGCGATTGGATCGGAGGTCACCAGGAATAAGGTCAACTAGATAACCCGTTTTCCTCGACTAACATTGTTTACGTGGGCACAAGCACTAATTACGCAATAACAACACATTCCTGGAAACTACATAACATATGTTCAGAAATATATATAAATTTGATAATTCTCTAAGAAAATTTCCATAAAAATGAATGCAATACAACTTTTTCGATATTCCTTATACTTTTTATATCTTCTTTATCGATGTAATTTATATTTAACATTTAGGTTATCCTTGTAATATTTTACAAACACAATGTTAATTGCAATACTACCTACATAATACGTAACGCAGTTTTCATATTTTATGAAGGAGTTTTTAGTAATTAAAAATAGTATCGTGTGTTTATTATTAAAAACCCCGTTTGTGATGTGGTTTGTTTTCTTGGAAAAACTAACCCTAGCCAAAGTGACCCATGCAAAATATTGTTAGTGGTAACTCTATTTCTTTTATTATTTAATAATTTATAATGCTTCTTAATTCTTTAATCTGTTAAATTTCCGAACAACATATATTTGCAACATCAAACCAGTGCTGTGCCTATTAAGGGAAAGTAAAAAGTTCCTAATTAATTACCAAAAACGTGTGTGAGCCCAAAAGCTTTTTAAAAGTCTCTCCAGTCAATAGTTGGTATCGCATTAAATTATTGTGATAAAATATAATAAAAACATTATTGTCTAATTCTTAAAATGTTACTTGGTATTAAACTATGCACTAATAGATAAAGATTCTTAACTGTTGACAACAGCTCTCATGGTCATCAACATATTTTTATAGTGTGTTTTTAACAACATAAAATTTAATTCAATAGACACGATGATTTATAGACAAATCAGAAAGTTTCCGAAATGTGTGCTATATTTAAATGGCTCTAATACCAATAACCGAAATTCTATGATGTCCAGCATGCGAGATGTTTTGCTTACTTTCTAATTATTGGCCTTGAAAAAATATTTTTGTTCTATATCAACTTTTTTATAAATACTGTAAACACGGACCCGTGTTCGATGCCTCACTTTTAATTGCAATTCATGTTGGTTAGCTCACCAATACTATAAATAAGTTTTGGTGCATTAGAAATCCGATTATTAGCTGTTGCTGTTGTATTATAATCCACATTAGAAATGACACTTTTTTTTATTGTATGTTAATATTTTATAAATTATTACCAAAACCTTGCTGGATTGAATACCCCAGATATTATACTATATTCTTAAGTAAAATGTAATGTACTATTTCTTTTTTCTGTCTATTTATTTAATTAATTAAATCGATTAATTAATTTAATTAATCATTTAAATTTTAATTTACGTTCCATAAACCTGTTTTTTGAAAGCAAAAAATTGTTAAATAATTGTACAGTGTAGTAGGTGTGTAAGTGTATAAGTGAAGGTTAGATAAAACGAACTTGTTCCTATGGTTTAAACGTCTTAAAATATGTGAGGTATCAATTAAGTCTAAATCAATTTCAATTTCTTTATATTAATGATAATGAATTATTATTTGTTTAAATTAAAATTACTAATTTATGTATGTATGCATTGTTGACGTATGCTAATATTATGGGCGTCTTTCTGCACGATCTTAACTTCACTAGCTGGGTCAAGTTCACGGGATTTAATCGTGCTTACTCTTCAATGAATAACCAATTTTATAATATAGCTATTAAGGTATAACATTATTAAAATTCATATATTAAAAATGAAATTATAATAACTATCGTTTTATTGTACAGTAGAATATAATTAGCGTACATTAAGGTAATATTTAAATACTGTTATTAATAACAATAAAGAATTAATAATGGTTACTTTAAAGAATGTGTCGCTTGGTGCGTATTGATTTTTTTTTGATTACTTGCGTTAAGGTGAAATAATTCATCATAAACTATAAAAAGGAAACTATAATTGTTTTTTTTTTATTTGACCCCATGATAATTTTCAATCTAGAACAGAAAAACATATTATGGGTGAAGAAGATCAGACGCTGGCCTTCACTTCGTAGTGGGTTGCAGTTTTGCAGTTTCCTAGCCTATATTAGGGAAATTGAAACCCGCATCAAGCTAGCGCCGCCACTTTTGCAAAACCTAAAAAAAAATATATGGGAATTTGTGGCTAATTTGTGGCTAATTAGTTGCCGCAATCGCGAATTTATCGCTCTTACCGTTTGCGAATTACAGCTGTTTGAGAGGTGGCGGCGCTAGCTTGACATCAAGCCAGCGCCGCCACCTCTAAAAACTTACTAAAACCAAAAAACAATTATATGGGAATTTGTGGCTAATTTGTGGCCAATTAGTTGCCGCAATCGCGAATTTATCGCTCTTACCGTTCGCGAATTACAGCCGTTTGAGAGGCGGCGCTGGCTTGATGTTAAGCTAACGCCACCATCACTAAAAACTTACTCAAACCAAAAAATATTTATATGGGAATTTGCGGCTAATTTGTGACTAATTAGTTGCCGCAATCGCAAATTTGTTGCTGTCACCGTTCGGGACTTACAGCCATTTAAGACGTGGCGGCGCTAGCTTGACATCAAATCAACTTCGCCAGCACTAAAATCTTACTAAAAACAAATAAAAGTATATAGGAATTTGTGGCTAGTTTGTGGCTAATTAGTTAGCCACAGTTATTAGTTAGCTTGTTAGCAATTAGCTACAATGACGCGCTAATTACTCTGAATGAATAAGAACCCTCCCTTCTCTCAAATGATAAGACGTAAGAATTTTTAAAGTAAGTAATAATTGTCTTGATTTAAGCAATGAATACGTTTTTGAAAACATTTTCATCCTTTTGTAGTTTTTTATCTTACGTAACATTTATAATCTCCCCCTTCCGCTCCCTTTGTCAGCAAAAGTATGAAAAGGTAATCCCCCCCCCCAAAACTGTGTAGTAATTTTGTAACTTTTTTGTTATCATAACAATTTTTGTTTTTTCTAATTTTGTAATTTTGTGGACAATTTTTGAACAAAGTAAACAGGGTTCGCTTTTGTACCACGTTTTTAACAAAGGAATTCAGAGTGGAACAAAATATTTTTAATAAAATCTTTAATTTTGATAAGCTTATGCGGCCTACCACTCAATTTAGGTTAAATCGAAAAAAAAAATAATTGCAATTTTAATTTTGTAAACGCATGAGAGGCGTGTTGAATGATATGAGGTTTAGAATGCCAACTGTATTTTTATTTGAGTTGAAAAGTTGAATAATAACAGAAAAGTAAAAGGTTTTTATCTCCCATAGTCCAATTCCCGATAAAGGATTTTTACTTTTATTCAAAATATTTTGTGCCACTCTGTATTCATTTGTTGAAAACTTGGTACAAAAGCCAACCCTGTTTACTTCATTCAAAAATAAATTGTCCACAAAACTATAAAATTATAAAAACAAAAATTGTTATAACAAAGAAGTTACAAAATTATTACAGGGTTTTGAGGGGGGGTTACTCTTTCATACTTTGGCTGACTAAGAGAGCGGTGGAGGGATTATAAATCTTACGTAAAATAAATAACTAGAAAGGAATGAAAATATTTTCAAAAATATATTGATTCCTTAAATCAATAAAATTACTTACTTTAAAAATTCTTTCGTCTTAACATTTGAGTAAAGGAGGGGTCAGTGGGGTTACAATTTTTTATTTGAAGAGGGGGTCTACTAAAAGTTTACTTACGTGATATACACTTGAACGTCCCAATTATATATAAAAATATTTATAAATTTTTTGCTTAATTTGCTTAAACAGCAACCAGAGACAACTATAAAGCAGGTTACATAATTGGCTGTCAGCAAGCCATCATTCAGAGTTATTAGGGTGTCATTGCAGCTAATTGCCAGCAAGCTAACTAATAACTGTGGCTAACTTAACTGTGGCTAACTAATTATTCGCAAAACTAGCCACAAATTCTTATATACTTTTATTTGTTTTTAGTAAGTTTTTAGAGGTGGCGGCGCTAGCTTGACATCAAGCCTGCGCCGCCACCTCTCAAACAGCTGTAATTCGCGAACGGTAAGAGCGATAAATTCGCGATTGCGGCAACTAATTAGCCACAAATTCCCATATAATTTTTTTTTAGATTTTGCAAAAGTGGCGGCGCTAGCTTGATGCGGGTAAATTGAAGCAACAACTTCGGCAGTTTTATTTTACTGACTTGATTTCTTATTAAACTAGTAATTATTGCTACAATGTTATATTTAAATCCATTTACTTTGAGAAAATATAGCCTAATCTACTCATATCTATTTCATAGCTTTAATTGGTATTAGCATTGGTCGCAATTCAAGAACAGCTACACTAGTAAAAATGTGGCTTCAAATAGACCCCGTTTGGTGTCTATTTGAGGCCACCGCTTTTTGGTGGAAAATTTACCACATACGAATTCGGTAAAATTTAGCATCGTATATTGATAAAATATTTTACCATAAAAACTATCAACACCACCGATACATTTTTTATTTGTTTATCTAGCATTCTTCCCACGACTGAGGACGCTATAAAGTTGTTAGTTTTCTGCATCTAAACAATAACACTGCTGGCAAGTGACAACGATATAACTTACACCTATAGTTTTTGGTAGAAATTCTTTGTTTTTACACCAAACAGTGTCTTAAATTTACACGATTCCATTTACCAAAATCAAAGTGGTGGAATTTTATACTTGATTTTTACTAGTGTATAGTAAAACAGCTGGATGGGTTTTTTGAGAAATATCACACTTCTTAACAACATTTGCAGTGCTCGTGTATATAGTAGTTTCCTAATAATATCTAAGTTTATCTTAGATACTAATCGATATCGAAGCTTCACTTTCACAACGAGATGACAGTGATATCGATTCAACGTTTGAGACCCAATACTTTGGTGCGAACCAGGGCCGCGTTAAGGCGTTTGAGTACCCTAGGCATATTTTTTCTGCCGCCCCTTTAAAATTAAAATTTGAACTTATTATAACCGTATAATATTTATTAGCAAAATAAATATAAACTCGGAGAACAAATTTATTTACTTAAACAGTAGACAGTTTTTTGTTCTTTGTTTATTTTTATTCTTTAATTTCTTGCATTACTATGCGGCACTTAAAAATTGTTTATGTTTTCTACATAATGAATATGATTTTTATATAAGTACAATTTACAATCAAGTTTCTATTTATGTTACATTTTTTATTAGAATTAATTAGTATTTTTGCCGCCCATAAAAGACTGCCGCCCTAGGCAGCTGCCTTTCTTGCCTAATGGATAAATCGGCCCTGGTGCGAACCATTGTTATGATTTTATTTCATTCACATTTATTATTACTGGTAACCACCGCTAATGTTATATTCAATTTATTCAGAGCAAACAGAATCAAATTTAAAAAAATATTTACTAATGAATAAATATTCAATTGCAAAATTAGCGCAAGTGCATGAAAAATAAAACGTACACAACACTTCCTACGAAATATTAGAAAATCTCGAATGAGAATGTTTGGAACAACAACTGTTTAAAGAGTAAAGACAAACATTTTTTGAGAAAAAGAAGAGAGAATTTCAATGTTGTTGATAAAAACAAATAAATAAACGGAAAATATGATAAAACTTGGATTTTTTCACACATTTTTAGAGCCTGGTGTAGTGTAGTAAACTACAATAAATACAGTAATCTTTTTAAAATAAAAATAAAAGATGAAAGTTACAAATAAAATAATAGAAATGAACTTAAAATAATAAATTTCAAGTAAATTCGTGTTATTTAGTATATGTATTTAAAAATTACAATATTTAACAGAACTAAACAAAATGTTAAAATAATAGAATTTTAAGAGTAAAGTAAAGAAGTAAAATATGTAGAAAATTATTATTCAAAAATAACAAAAAATATTTATATTTACTTTGCTTTTTAAATATTTTTTTTAATATTAATTTTTCAAGGGTTAATTTATGTTCGATTTATTTTTTTCATTAATTTCTAAATTTTGTATTTCTAAACTTTGCATTTCTTTATTTTATTTTACAGTAAAACCTCGTTTTTAATATGGGGAGGAAGTACGTTGGATAAGCGAGAACTAGGATAACATGAAAGAAATAAAAAATTCGAAAATTTAATTTTAATGATTGTTAAAGATAAACTGTTAATTTTAGCTTTCTCATTCCGTATTATTCGAGTATACACCTCGATTACTACGAAGTGCTCGGATAAGTCCGTTGCCTGGGATAACACGGAGACTCGGTTGATGAAATGCCGGATAAACGAGGTTTTACTTTACTTTTAAAATTCTCTTATTTTAACGTTTTGTTTACATCTGTTAACTATCATAAATATTATAAAGTATAATTTTGGCTTGATCGTATACATACAGCGCCAGTGGAACAATTGACCTGATGGTACTTCTTAATTTCACTTGTGGCTTGTTCCACATTGTTTAATTAAATTTTAAGTTTCAGGAGCTAATTTTCATTTTGGTATTTGAAATGAAACTGGATTTCTTCAATCCTTAATATGGGTTCAAAGTTTGCAGAGTATTTATAACAATAAGGAAGCCTTCCTCAGTAGCTTATGCCAAATAAGAGAATGTTAATTATTCAATATGGCACTCACGCTATAGTCTTCATATAAGTGAAACGAAAACTATGCTGTTACACAAAGCACTCGAGAATACCAATGTGCTAACGAACATCCGCTCTATCGAAAAGTCGACAAGATAACCCATTATATTATTAAAGTTCGTGTATTTTTAAAAATGAAAATAAAATTTCAAACACGCTGTTGTATAATTTAGGGTGAACGGTAGATACTCTGTGTTTCTGGCTTCTTCACGTGAAGACTATAGCTGTGAGTGAAGTATTGCATAATTAAGACTTTTTATCTTGAATATGGTACCAACTGAGGAAAACTAATCAGTCAGAAACATAGAATCTACAGCTCATCCTCATATTCATACACTATTTCATTACCTAGCTACAAGCTAGATTATAATCGTTGATTGTCTAATACTGGAGCAATATTGCTAATTGGTTTTACATGGTATATACTTGGTTTTAGAATAATAAAGTTGTATGAAATCAATGATGCTTACGAAAGATTGAAATAATAGTAAATTATAACATTCAATCTGTGCAATTATAAAATTTGACTGCCTACCGATGTCCTACTACGAATTTGTATTTTGAAATGTATCTACTTTGTAGATTATAACGACCTCTATCTCAACTATTTATATTTCTTATATTTAAATTAATGTAGTTTGAACTAATTTTTTATAATTATAATTTCGAACAGAGTTAGAGTAAATTTAAATTAATGTAGTTTGAACTAATTTTTTATAATTATAATTTCGAACAGAGTTAGAGTATATGTTAGTATACAGTAATCCCTTCTATTACGATGTGTTCTAATAATACCTGTTTCCATATAAAGCGGTTGAAGTTTTATGGTACACTATGCAGAAAGTTTTGATATTATGCGGTTTTGTACAACAAGATTCCATAAAAATATTAAAACAATTTGATAAAACACAACGTTAAAAGTACATTGTGCTTCAATTAAACATGCTGCTTACAATCAGCCATGTTGAATTTAACTGACTTGTCACTGGAATATCAATCCCAATCCCAATTGCCATATTTCCCTGCGATTTCCGTATTAGACTGTATAGGGTTTCCGTATAATGCTGTAAAAATTAACCGCGTTATAAGATCAACTGTATTATATTATTAGTTATTTACCTAAAAGTCACGAAAATGACACATTACTGACAAGGAGCAATATTGAAATACGAGGCACTTTGTGCCGAGTATTTTAAAGCTCCGAGTAAAGTGAGACATTTTCCTGACAAGTATGGTATTAAATTTTACCGAAAATTGTAAATTATCGAAATTTTAAAACATTAATTGAACAATATTTTTAAAATGAGCAAAATTAAAGTATGTCAACTTATTGACTACATAATAATATGTAGTTACCATATATACATATATAGTTACTGTCAAAACAATAATAAGTAATAAAGAAACAAACGACGTCTCTTTTATTTTGTTACAATTACTAATTCAAATTCAATTTCCCTGCGCGTACATAAGCAGGAAAGTGTTGATTTGATGACGATTTTCGGTAAAATTATGTATCTTACATATTATCATAAAATATTATAAATAATATAATCTTGCAGAATAAAAAAATTTGTATGGAAATAATGTAATAAACTATGTATCTATTTATTATATCCCTGCAAATCAAAGTAATGTGATGCAAAAATCACAAACATTTTTTATCAATATTCATTTCTTCACCTCTTAAAAATTTATTTATTTAAAATACAGTACAAGTTAATGTAAACAACACCAATGTTTATTATTACAATTTTAATTATTTTATGAAATTAAAAATTAATGTTAACTATTTAACTAATATTAACTAAATAAGAGATAAATTTAAATTTTAAATTATTTAAATTGAAAACCAATTATTGTCTCAAAAAACTTCTATTATCATAAAGCCGCAATTATTATGTTGTCGGTTTCGTCAGTAAGTTATGAAAGTTTATGGTCTAACAATAAAGCAAAAAACAACAATAGCGCAAAAACGTTTTAGTCATATTTTTTATATTATAGTATATAAAAAGAGATATTTTTATTGATATTGATAGGGTCAGCAAAGTGAAAATTGCCAAAAAAAAAGAAGTAGATTTTATTTTGTTAATGTTTTTTAACTTACAGTTTTTTTTCATAAATTTTCCAAGAAAGTTAGAAATAACGTAATCAAGGTTTTCTTGAGAAGTTCCGGTATTTGCCTGAAATTGACCAGTAATTGGTGGAAATACCTAAAACCGCTAGTCAAGTACTGGTAATTTGATAACAAATTGTTTACAAAATTTGTAAGGTATCAGTTCTATTTGCTTTTACCAAGCTTCAGGTAATAAAAGTGTTCAATTGAATGATATACCATAATGTGAAGTAGCAATTTATTGTAATATTATGTATACCAAAATAGTAATTGGTTAGAACAGTGATTCTCAAGGTGGGGGTTGCAGAAAAATTTATGACAGATTCATGTTTTCCATTTTAATCAATTAGTTGTTTTTCTTGCATATAATACTCATTCTTTGAGGGGTCCTTTGACATTTTTAAGTGCATAAGAGGATCGTAGACCAAAAAGTTTGAGAAACACTGTGCTAGAATAAACCGCTATTATTATTATTTTACGATTTGACTTCAATTTCTGTAATAGGTAGGCATTTCCAGAATTCACGAATTTCAGTCTTTGTCGTAGATATAAGGTACTGCTTTAAATGAGCATTTGAATTTGAATCATAGTTAATATTAACATAACAAACATAATTAACAATTCTTTATGTTAAACGAAAAAAATACACATTTAAGAATAATGCCAATAAGTATAGTTATAGTAAACTTTCTTTTAATGTTAATTTACAAAATTAAGGGTTGATCCTGATCTCATGGGTAATGCTTTATTTAATTTTATTAACTACTATCCAGGTCTATTGAAATCAAAAAATTTAATTAGTGAAATATTATCAAATTTATTCGATTTTTCAATCTGCTGCTTGGACTAATAACTGAACAGTTCGATAACTGTTTGTAGTACTGTGTGTTAACTGCAAAAATTTAAATTTATTATTTCTATAAGTATTATAAAAAAAAAACATTTTGTTTCTCATGTGATATTTTAATTTTTAGTTGTGATAAGTAATTAAGTATTCATATTGGGTTTAATTTGCAGTTTAAAAAAAAAGTTGAAAGATTTTTTAAATTTTATTTTAGGCGAATATAATTATTTTAATAACTAGATTTTACTTTGCAAAAATACCCGATTTTGACCTGTTTTATTTGGAAAAAATTGAATTATCCAAATGACAATATCAAAATTTTACCGGATTAGAAAAAAATACAGGAAAATTTTGGCTTTGTTTATGTAATGTGCAATGTGCAAAAGCTATTTTTAAAGAATGTTGCGAAGATGTAATTATCAAGTTAGAATCGTTTTTAATTAATTATAGTATCGGTGTTTTTAATTTCCAGTACTTAATAGATTTTTATGATTAATTCGATGACTATTCGGTTAGTCATAACATTTTTCTTACTATTTGTGTAAAAAGTTCTATTGCTATTACTATGCCATTAAAATGGTATTTTTTTAGTTTACCTTGCAGTTGGCATACAAATATAGAAGTACAAGTACTAATAATAATAATTGGAGATTATTATACTCTATATTCTGACCTAATTTAGGTTGGTATTCATCACAGCTCCACTTTGTGTTAAATTTCATACTTGGTCAAGTTCATTCCCTTTATCACAGGGAGCCATAAGGATCAATTTCATGACACAAAGTATACTTTTTTATCGATAATTATTATCTTGGTTCGTTTCGACGGACTTAATTTAAAAATTCCATGCAGGATTCAATTAATTATAATAAAAGCCGAAGAATCGGAAAATTTCTCAAACATCCAGTTTATTAAATTTTAAAAGAACGAAACTGTTGCTTCCTTACTTGGTTAGATCCAGTACAACTTTCTGCTTGTTACTGAAATCTATTATTTCAAGTTTTCATGTTTGCATTGCTCTTGTATTTCTATAGACGGTAAACAATTTTTATGTAATTCATTCGAGTACCTTAAGGTTAAAAATATAATTTATAGTCTTGAACGGTAGTTTAAAACGAGAGTAAGTACTAAATAAATTTTCTTATCGTCTCATTAGACTTCGCTCTTCGATAAAAGTCGATAGTTGCGTGTTAAACATTACGTAATTCTCATTTCACTAACACCCAGAAAATAATGCGTTAAATTATAGAGAAAGTTAATTGATAATCACGCTAATTTTGTTAAATACTACTTTGTTATGGTACGAAAATTTTCATGCTAATTAATTTAGTATTTTGAACTTTTAATGTATTAATACCTTCTTCTTCTATTTCACATCTATCTACCATATAATATTTAGAAAACTTTCTTTATTGTAATATAATTACGGAAATTATAAGGTTTAGCAAGTAATTATTAACCACATCAATATATTGGTAATAATTTATTTTAGTACCTAAACCGTCAATATAATAATATTTTGAATATTCGGCAAGAAAAACATTATTGAAGTCTAAAGATATACTTTTCCTCGGTTGTGCCTCAGGAAACATTTAACTTCTTTGCCGTACAGTAGATAGTGCATGTAGAATTTTTTTGCCCAAGTACAGTTTTATCTAAATTACTAAACTTCTGTGTCCCAATATTAATTTTAGGAACATCAAAAAAAATATAAATTTTTATTGAGCTTGAAATTATGATAATTTAAAATATGAAGTTAAAACACATATAATTACATAACTTTTTGTATCTGATATACTATTATGTTAAATAGTTTTTTATATTTTCACAGTGAAAAATCACATCTATTCACAATATAAGATAAAATAAAAAGTGACATAACTTACTACCTAATAATTTTTAATTAGCCACTATAAACGTACGCATTGTGATAAGTAGGTAATTAGAAAGATTTCGATAAAAAAATCAACAATAAGGTAATAGAATTGTATTCAAGTTTTTATTTGGGCAAATTAAAATAATTTTACAATTAAAAAATGGAAGCTTTAGAAAATGAATTTTAAAGGTATATAACTTGAACGTTAAATTGTTTTAGTATGTGAAATTGAAAGTGATAAATATTTGAGATAATACGACTTCACAATTTATATTAATTTGTTTATTTTGTGATTAGCATAAAAATCCGCCTCCGCATTAATATAACTAGTAACCGGTTTAGATACATTCAAGTCGCACAAACACCAGTAGTTCTTGCATATTGATACCATTAATACATTATAGACAGAATGACAGAAAGATACAGGGTCTGCTTTTTATAAAAGTCACCTTCTACAACAGCTTAACCTTGAGCACACTTAATCTTATTTGCAGCTATAATCAACTGATCTAGAGAGTGATAAAGTAGTTCAGATGACTAGTTCAAGTTCTATAATAAGATGATAGTCATATAAGGATTGCCGTTTTATAAAAGTGAAGAATCACTTTGATGTAATATGTTGCTCACAACATTAAAAATTTTGTGTGTTTCAGTTTTGAACAGGTTGAATTTTATATATAATTAGCTTTGCGTATTATAATAATAATTAAAATTAATATAGCATTAATATGCATGATTCAACACATTTTAATTAGAATTGGAAGTTAATTGTGATAATTAGACATATATGTAGATACACAGGTATTTCAATAATATGAAATTATGTGTTTACTGTGTAGCTGACGAAGAGGTAGTAATAGCGGTAGTACAAAAAAATTTTAATATATTTATGTTATAATAAATTGGTATAAACGATTTTAATGAAAACGATTAAGAGATAATTAAATTTAAAAGTTTAACTAAATTTTGCGTATGCAATTCTAAAATTTAAAATCTATAACTGTAGTGAATGATGTACACAAATACAATTACAGTTTGAATTTGCGTATAATTCCCAAGGGCCTTGTTCACTAAATAACCAACTCAGGAAACTGTGCTGTTATTTTGAGTTTTGAATTATAACCCATGTACACAACACTTATATCAACTGCCAAAGGTGCAATAGTAATAAAGTTCTGTTTATGATAGGGACATTGAATCTGATCCCTATACGTATTATCCAAAAACATGTTGGGAAAAATTATTAAAAATTATCCACAAGAATTTTAAAGAAACGCTCTGGAACTGCAAACATTTCTAAAAAATTTACTTGCAGTGGATTCCTATAATGTTGTCGGGTGCATGTGCATATTTCAAGTTTATGGTTTGGTATACTCAACGCCGAATTTCATTTTGGCGAATATTGGGTATTAATGAATATCTAATGAATTTATTTTCACTAATATAGGTTAATAAGCTTTCCCATTTTAGAAGTCCAAATGTACTTTCTCTTCTAAGAATTATACATTTGCGACCTTGATCAATAACCTTGTTATAACAAGTAACATTTCGAATTGATCATTTTAGATTTTGCTATGGCTATAAAGATAAAAAATGGTAACTCTTAATTATTTATATTTTGAATTTTAAGGCGGCAATAGGGCAGAAAATGTTCGATGGAAATATGTTGAAAACAATTGACAATAGAATCAGTTTAGCCATATATAAATATTTTGACAGGTTCATATATAGGCAATTTTATGTACGAAATAGATGGAGGATAGTTGTTATAACTTGTCAGGAGGTCAAGTTCAGGGGGATGTGTATGCGGGAGAGACAGTGCACGCCACCGCTCATTTGAATAACATTTAAATTGTATCGATTTACTTCAGCTAAACTTAGTGTAGGTCAGTAAGTCACCCAATATGCATTTTTATAAGTATTGCACTCGAAGTATTAGTGTTAGTAAAAGGTTATTAAGCGTTGAATATATTCGTCCAAAATTACTTAAAATAATTGCGTTCTTACGCATGAAAATTTAATTATGTTATGCATCTTCCAGAATTCACTCAACTATAAGAATGCGATCTTAAGAGACGAGGGTGGACGAAACGTGACCAAATCAATGTAAAAGCCGCGACTATTCGCTTCTCGGTTACGTTTTTCGTAGTTGAAATATTTTATTGTTGCGGACTAGCGGACTTGATTTAACGCAAATGCTGTTTATTTAAGATAAAATATGAAGATGCCGTCTATAATTGGGTAGATATCACAAAGAGAAACGTCTGAATTAATATAGATTTACTAAGAAATTTGACTTTAGGGGATACGATGGTATCTTGCACGGGTCAAACAAGCTTTTGGACTTTATGTCGGACATAAATCCAAATACCTTTAAATTAATCTACATTTTCAAGTTAAGTTTCAAGACTTTGCATGTCGTACGATCTTAAATTAATTAAATTTATTACAAAATAATGCAGGAAAAATTCATCAATTATTTAAGAAATCAAAGTTATTTGCTCATTAAACAAACTATCATAAAATATTGTAGCTGTAAGATATATTTCGTATATTGGATATACTTTACTTCGTCCCCGATGATAGATAACTGTCAATATTGGTCGTCAATCAGGCCATAACTGCATTACCAATCTCTGATATACTTCAGATGTTCTTCACTTTATTGGGAAGGTATTTTTTAAATTAAAATTTTGATTTACATTTCTGGCTAAAAAAATTATGATGGCAAAATTGTTTACTGAACTTCCATATTCAAACTTTGTATGAAAGATAAATTTAATATAAAATTGAATTTGGTAATAATCTCATGTTTAGGGGAGCCGCACATGTAGAGAATTTAAGTAAAGTGCAGTTACGCGGTTGCCCCGTTATGAGACTTTACCGTGAATTATTGAAAGCCAATAACCCACAGTTAGACAATAAAATCAAACCACATAAATTACACCAAAACCTGGCATATATGTCGGTCATTTAGAATTTTAATTTAAAATTAAAATAGCAGATACATTAAAAATCTCTCACTATCTCTCTCTAAATTTTGTTAAATATTAGATTTTTTAATTTATAATTTGTTTTGCGTATCTATTACGAATATAAAATCAATATCGAAAATTTAAACACAAAAATTGTAATAGTACAAATTAATATCTAGAAAATAAGTAAATATATTTGTAAAAATGTTGAATTTAAAAATTTTAGTAATAAAAACGTCAATAAAACTTTTTAACCGCAGAATGTTCAGTTTCGGAAAAATGAAATCTTTTTAACCTCCCTTCACTTCTATATATATTTCCACCCTTGAAATAGCTCTTCGATAAACCCCATCCCTTTAGCCTGGGGGTTTGGGTAGTGAGTCGCAATTTTTCTCGCAGTGTACGTGATCGGAATGTCCGGAATGGCAAGTGTTTTGTTTTGAAGCAGAACTCACATTAAAGCTTTGAAGACATTTCGTTTCCATCTTTTAAATTTAAAGTTTTTTCTGCAAGTCCAAACGTGGTAGACCTGTATCACTTATTTAAAGAAGTTGAATTTAATTTCTCTCTATTACAACTTGACGAATGAATGCATAAAACTGTTATAGTTTAGTCTATAGACCAACCTTGATGGTTCTTGCATTATTTTCTTAATTAATTTAATTATTAAACCAATTTTAATTTATAATTAGCGCAAAATTATTTAATTATTATAATGTTGTTATTATTATAATTAGTAGATAACTACTATGTATTAATGTTAAATAGTTATTATTTTGATAGTTATAGATTAATTTGTAATTACTTTTGATTAAGTTTTATGTTAAACAAAAAACAAAATATTGTAAATTGGAGTGTAGTAGATCGTAGTATAAAGCGAAAGAAATTTCAATGGACATTAAAATGCTGTAACTATCATTAGACAATAAATAACCACTTTTCCCAAATTCGCAAGATAATTTTGTTCTTTGAGCTTGATTCTTGTAGAATATATTTTTAGATATGTCCCATTACTTTCTTCAGGTGTACAATCTTGATTCAAAGAAAGATACGTCGAAGTTTCACGCGACAATAGGGCGTTGTCCTGTCCCAATTACAATTTTCTTTATGACTACAACCTTTAAACATAACTAATTTTGTACTCAATTTGTCGATATCAAAAACGATTTTTAATTTATATTTTTATTTTTTGCAACACCTGCAACTGATATATTACATTTTCGGATAGTCTCAGTTGCAATTCTGAATATTAAATTAACGTTTAATTAAATTAATTATCATTTTATTTATATTATATTATTATAATAATTATATTAAAAAATAATTGCATTATTAACATGACATACGTCTACACCTATTATATTAAATAAAATTGCTATATAGAAAAGCTGTTTAATATATTCTACCAAACTATAATTTTAATTTTGCGTTATAGTATTAATGTATATAAAATTTAATTATGCATACATAATTAAGAACAAATCATTTAATTTAGTAGTAAACTCATATTAAAAAATTAGAAGACTGCAGTTTTTACTTATGGACCATTATGTAGGTACATGAAAATTATAGGACCCATAACTTAAACGTGGAATTCCAACTATAAAACAGTTTTAAATCTCAAAATTATACAGTGCTCATCAGTGGCGTAACAAACAGTTAAGAGACCCGTGTGCAAAGTTCTTATTAAAGGTGACTTGTTTTAATATTAATACAAAAACAAAGGAAAATAATAAATAACATTTATTAACCATCATTTCAAGATGAACAAATAACAAAATTATAATAAGAGCTAATTTTATAATAGTCGGATAAACCTCGTATAACGTTATTCCCGGTATAGCGGTATAAATTATTATTTTTGGAAACAATATTAATCGGTCTAAATTGATTATCCGTACAATGAAAGGAAAACCGTCAACATATTATATAATATTTCATTGTAAAATATTAAAAATGAAATACTACATAATTATACTTCTTGTGGTAATTTTTTTTTAAAGAGATTGAAGAAATTCGCAACAGAATCGGGGCCCTTTTAACACGAGGGACTGTGTGCTTTGAACCCACCGCACTCCGGTAGTTCCGGTCCCGGTAAATATTCTAGAGCTAAGTAACATTTTGAATAAAACTACATACATTTGAACAAAAGAACATTAGTATTGTATTGACGATCTCAAGTCAAGAAGTGATAAATTGTCTGCAAAATATCTAAACTGATATAAAAATAAAGCAACTTCTACATAAATTAGGTAACGTGCGCTTTGTTTAAAATGCAGATATCGATATTTAAAGCTTTTCGTATGCTTAAACATAATAGTTACCATGGCACTAGATACATACTGAAGTGTTTTTTTCTAGGGTCCCAAATCTTTCCAAAAACTGGTTTCCCAGCAAAATTTAATTCCCAAAATATTAACTTAATTTAATAAAATTTTAAAAATAATAATTAAAAAATTCAATTTAATTTCCAATTTAAAAATCCAAATCCACAAATTAATTCAAAAATACAAATTATACGAGGGTTGTCCCAGAAGTACCCGGCCTAACATAGAAAACAAAAGAAATCTGAGAATTTTTTTTTTATTTTTCAACATAATCTTCTTTTAGCTCTATACATTTTTTCCAGCGATGTTCAAAAGCTTTGCTACCTTGTTTATAGTGAGAACCGTCAAGCTCCTTAAAATAGCTATCAACCGCACACTTCACCTCTTCATTGTTGGCAAATCGTTTACCACCGAGCCATTTTTTCAAGTTTGAAAACAGAAAATAATCCAAGGGAGCTAAATCTGGTAAATAGGGTGAGTGTGGAAGCAATTCAGATTTTAACTCATTGATTTTGGCTACGGCGAAAAAGGATGTGTGCACTGGTGCATTGTCTTCATGAAACAACATTTTCTTTTTCGCCCAATGCGGCCGTTTTTTCTTAATTTCGGAACTCAAACACTGCAATAAGTTCGCAAAATACTCACCGTTGATTGTTTTTCCCTTTTGAAGATAATCAATGAAAATGATACCACGCGCATCCCAAAAAACTGACGCCATGACCTTGCCCGCTGATGGAACTGTCTTCGCCTTCTTTGGATCCGATTCTCTTCTTTCGGTTTTAACTGTTGCTTCGTCTCAAGTGCGAAGTGATGGACCCATGTTTCATCTAAGGTGATGAATCGACCCAAAACTCGGCTTTATTCCTCTGAAACATTGCCAAACACTCGATTGAAATATCCTCACGACGCTGTTTTTGTTCAATATTGAGCAAATGCGGCACCCATCTTACGCACAGCTTTCTCATATCCAAATTTACAGGTAATATGCGATCTACAGCACTTTTTGAAATCACCACAATGTCTGCTAACTCGTACACCTTCAATCAACGGTCATCCAATACTGCTTTGTTGATTTTCTTCACTATTTCTGAAGTAGTCACCTCATTGGGTCGACCACTGCAAGGTTCGTCTTGGCAGCTTGTACGATCTCGTTTAAACTCGGCCACCCAATGTTTTACTGATGTAAAAGAAGGGGCAGAATCCCCCAAAGTAGAATCTAGCTCGGCTTTAATATTTGTTGGCCTGAGACCTTTTAAATGAAAGAATTGTACCACATAGCGATGACCAATTTTCTCCATATTTACAAATTATCACAGAGCGTCCACTATTTATGGCTGTCAAAAAAATACCAAAGAACGCAGAGCCTTAAAACTTCAAACTTAAGCTTTATACAGTTGGTACTTCCTACTACAGTAACTTTTTTTAAACTACTACCGCCATCTAGGCATCAGGCCGGGTACTTCTGGGACTACCCTCGTAGCTATTTTTCTTTTACAAATTTAAATTCAAAATAAATGAATTTCCAAAATAAATTCAATGCAAAATGAGAAAGCAAATACAAACAATAAGTCTGGCATCTGTAGCCGATATCAACTTAACTTTACTGCGGACGCCTTAAATTCAATTTAAATTTACAAATTTTTCAAAATATTAAATTTTAATTTTCTAAAATTCAAACTTGTTACCAATTAATATAATTATCAATAAACCAAAATCTTTCTATCCAAAAATATAATCAAATTTTCACTTATATCAAAAATATACAATTTGTCCAAATATGGGTCAATTTTCAAGATCAACAAAAATCACTCAGTCAAAAACTCAATTGGTTCATTGGTACCCATATGTTACTGTTGCTTTTATTATTGTTCTATAAACGCTCTTCTTCTTGATCCCCCAACTTCAGCTTTCCATACTTTGAAGGGAGTTCTTTTGCAATATATTCTTACCAAATGTCCCAAACCATAATCTAAGTCTCTGTGCCTCTATCACTCCGACGATGTTTGCTTGACTATATAAATTGTAAATCTCGTAATTTGTTCTTCTTTCCCATCTTCTATCGATTAATTTTCCTCCATAAATCCTTCTCAAAATCTTTCTCTCCCCGACATTTAACATTTCTTGATCTTTCTTTCTCAATATCCACACCTCACACCCATATGTCACTGTTGCTTTTATTATTGTTCTATAAACGCTCTCTTTCACTGTTCTTGACAAATTCTTGCTAAACAATACCGATTTTAATGAAAATCCGCTTCTGGTACCTGCCGATATTTTATGATAGCTTTCATTTCATTATTCCTTCCTGGACTTTAAGTTATCATTGTTCCAAGATACGTAAATTCTTTGACTTCTTCAAATCTCAATAATTTGTTTTCTGATAACTAGACTCACAAAGTTGTTATCCGTCATATTTTCATCTTCCCATACCATGTAATTTGTTTTTGCTTCATTAACTACAAACCCTAACTCTAAAGCTGCGTTTACTTTACATTACATTACATTTTATTACAAATTTAAAAAATAGAATTTCCACAAAAAATACAAAATTCTTAAATGAAATATTAAAATTTTCAATTAACAATTTTGGAACATGACATATACAGGACAGACACGGACATGAATTGACCTTCCCTCGGCAAGCAATGGCAAATCACCGAGGTATCTGCCAAATAACCATACTAAAAAAAATTAAAAAAATTGTCAGTATGTCATAAGGCAAAAAACTTAAAGAGAGAGCTGACTGGTGTCAATCTTTTCCGTCAAGTCCTTATTTGGTAGCTTTGTGAAAAATTTTTTACTTGAGAAAATGTATAGCAGAACATATTATGCAACACATACATATATTAAGAGCTTTCATTCTGTGATTATAATCATCCGTAGCACCTAACGATGCTATTAATTTTAATTACTCAAATTGACATGCCATCTGTAAATTTTGTTAGTTGATAACTATATCCCGTAGTTTTGGATTTCCTAAAAATTTTATTACTTAATGCAATAAAATAATTAGAATGACATTGATTTACAAAACTCGTCGACGAAAATCATTTATTAAAGTTGTGTTTACAAGTTGAGAGCGAATTATAAATTCCATCTCTGTACATAAATTGCCATTACGTCAATATTTTTATTAGTTTATCGCAGTCGACAACATGGTCTGCTCACTGAACACTCATGTTGTCGATGATTGCATTCAGATTTGATCACACGTGGGTTGAAGTAGAGGTATTGAAGTTACACTTCAACGCTACTCTAATCACTGTTAGACACGTTAAGAATTTCTGTTATTGATTTGTGTTAATATGTAAATAGTAAAAGCATAACTATGAAAATAACACATCATATGTTAAGCGTATTAATTGGCTAAAAATTTGTTGTCAGCTTTTTAACATTTCCTGTTACAAAAGTGGTTTTGAATTCGTTCGACTGTTGCACCAGTTTATGCAAGAAATGTCTTGCAGTATCTATTAAAAATTATTATTATCATATAAAATAATATTTTATGATTGATTACTTTAACTTCTAGAAAGCTTAATTACTTTTTGAGACTTGGCGAACATTTACTTACAGGAACTAAAAAGTAAAATCACCGACATTAATTTTATAACAGCTTTAAGTAAGTAAAGCTTATTTAATGAAAGTAAAATTTGTAATCTAAGCTTCAAAATTGGTGCTTGTGTATATGCTGGTCGTCTTAATATGTCTAAGTTGTTCAGTGCAAGGCAATTGCAGGAAATTTACTTTATATCGACAAGGAACTATACGAGAGCACAGTTTTAATCCTAGTTGTTTAAATGCCCTTCGAGTCAGAGGTTTAAAGGGTTATTTTATGTGTTATATTTTAAGAGCAAGGCAATTAGCGAGTCAGTAGAGTGGAATTAAGTAACATCTCAATTTAAATATCTTAACAACCCTTCCTAGGTCACCCTTTCAAGTTCTTTTAGCTCTACTTAACAAGAAAATGTTCTCGCACTTATTTTTAAATGTTTCTCATTTCTTTTAATTAAAATTGTACCACATCTGTGTTGATTTGTTTTAATAATTTATGTAAACGCTTATTAAAATATAAATTATATATTAATATTTTCCCACTACACATTACAACTTTTTATTAAGTTTTTCACTTTTCAAATAAATCATTTTCTTTATGTGCCTACTTGTCTAATGAAACTTACAAACTTTATTTTTTTTTGTAGATCTTATGGAGTATTTACAGAATACAATTTAATTGAGCACTTTTGTTCATAAACCTACATAAATTTAAATGTCGCGGTTAGAACAAAAGGAAAATCATTAGGGCTTTCCACATCCACAGGCTCGGCATCACCTGTGGGATGCGCGGTTGACATTATACAACGATTTATAATTATACTTCAACACTAAGGTGGGACCTTTCGTCATCTGCTGTTACAAAACGGTTAAATACTGTATCTATTATAAAAGGCGTGCGGAAAACCTTAGTTATTACGAGTTTCAAGGTTAAGGAACGTTCGAAAAAATTAATTACCCTCCATAAATACAACAAATGATATATTACTTGCAATTTAATTAACCATTAATTAAATTTAACTTCCTACGATAAACTCCACGAAAACGATTACACACATCCTAAATTTTACCCATGGCTTTGGCTAAAAAAGTTAAATCTTAAACGTAAATGGGTAATTATATGGTACCACTAAAGATTGAAGAAATTTTATGACCGGTCTATTGCGTAACGAAAAATTACATAATTGTAATTTATTAAAATAAATGAAATGCTTCACAATGGTTCGAATTTAATCAAATTGACATAATTAGAACAAAAAAAGTTTGTGGAAAAAGGCAATACGTTACAAAGTAATTTTCTTGAGGCGAATCTCGGAGTCACGTTCAGTTCCGCCTCGTTAGACCGAGATCAGCCAAGTGAGGCCTAAAGAGTAAAAAGTCGGCTTTTCACTAATTACAACGAATTAAACCACAAACATAACTTGCATGATCCAGGGAATTCTTCTTAAACCGCTAATTAATCCCTTTTATTAAGTTGACTTTTGCAAAATCCAAACTTTAAATACTTCAAGTTTAGGAAATTCTCACAGACAATGCTTTTGAAGAAAGGAAGTTCTAATTCGTATTATATGAAGGAAGATGTGGGTTGCACTTTAATTAATCTCAAAATATAACTACTTTAAGTAGGTTCACACACTAAAAATGGGTTGTCGTTTTGCAAAACCATTAATCTTTTTTTTAAAACAAAATACGAAACATGTTTAGGTAATCTCATTTTCAAAAGGAAATTGTGATCTTAAGCGAGTGAGAAACCTTTTTGATTACCTATTAAAATTTTTTATTTTTGAAAACAACAAACGGAAACATAAAAAATAAATTATCTTGCAATTATACTTATTTATAATTTATAATAAAACGAATAAATAACTTGATGTACTTTTACTATTGAATTCTTCCAACAGGAAGATTGTAGTTGACACAGTTTCTTCAATTATTTTCAGTAGGAAGTAGATTTCATTACCCGACCTCTGCAACGCGTGATATTTAAACTGTCATAAAATAGATAAACATAACTAATTAGCAATCTTATAAGTTCCCTTTTACGACTTAATATGTGCAATAATTAATATTTATTGGAAAATTGCATCGTAAGTGTCTCAATATTGTACTCGAAATAAAAAAGGAATGATTATAATCTTGTACGAACTTTGTCATCCCTTCATTCTAATATTGGCTTTAACATATCCCCTATTTTAATCAGTTCTTTAAGTAGGCAATAGGGAAATAAAAATATATATAGCTCGCGGGGCAACGAACTGCTCTTAAAACGTACATACACAAGGACCAGAGTAATATTTACACCGCAGGCAATGATCGAGACAATTGCAGTAATTTTCTGGAGCCGTTTAAGGCAGGGTATGCATACAGGGTAAGATGAGGGCGTTTTACAATAGCAATATATTTTTTAAGTCGTATAAGAATTTAGCTTAATAGCATTTCGTTCCTGCAAACCGAAATTAAATTTGTTTTTCGTTTACTGCTAAATTGGCAATACTGGGTATCATTACTTCTATTTCTTTTTAAAATAGCGTCTTACATTTTTTTTTATTCTTCTATTTATTTACTACATAATATCTGCCATACTTTATTTTTGACTTTAGTAGTAGGTACTATTTATTGCAGTCTAATTTAAAAAAAACAATAGCACATTAATTTATAATTACAATTCACAATAAGCCTTTTTTTGTAACCTTCAATTTGCTCATAACTTTATGTGTGTGACGGCATTAACGGCTATAAGAATACATGAGATGAAATCCTGTAAGTAACCTAATTTCAGTAGTTTACTCGAAAATACTTTGGTATATATGTTTTGATTAATTGGTGATTTTAACAATTCAATGTTTTACTAAAATTCCTTATAATAAAATTTGTTGAAGTACTCTCTGCTCCGCTCGGGTACAATTCAACGATTTTCTATGGAAAGAATTTCTATCAGGTTTACTCGACCTTTGACTCCGATCTTGAACAGAAGATACCTAACAGTAGGTTAATAATATGGTTAATATCGTGTATGTATTAGTCAACACTTACCCCGCACTGAAATACAAATGTATTTTTAATTTTCTGCAACGACGCAGAAAATATATATTTATTTTATTCAAAAAACTATAATTTTCTGTATCTTCTGCATATATTAATATCACGAGTAGGTCAAGAGACTTATCGGTCGCTCTGGGCCGCTGAATAATGTAGAAACTATTTTCGACAAGAAATGAATGTGTTGAAAGGTTAGTTTTGTGAATTATTAACATAATGCAATTTTTCAATTGAAATGCAATTTCGTCAAGGGAGAATTCTAGAGCAGTATTTCTCAAACTTTTTGGTATGCGACTTCCTTTTGCACTTATAATTTTTAAAGGATCTCCCAAATACTAAATATGTGTAGAAAAACATCTTGAAGTGAGGGGGAGAGTGGTTAATTTCAATTTAGAAGGAGTTAATTTTGTTGCAACCGCCAAATGTTTTTGGCAACTCTCAATCTAATGGAAATTGGATTTTGTTAATTACAAACCTTTACTCTATGGCCAGAGATAAACATGGAAACAACCAATAAAATATTCGCATAACCATTTTATTTTTTTTTGTTCTCTTTCCAAAATTTGTAAATGTTCTACAGAATTTTATGTTCATATATGTATATGTATGTTTAATTTATATCAAATTTATTATTGAAACTTCCAAAATTTGTTAAGCTTTAGTTCAGCTGAGCTCAGCTTAAACTATTTTCAATTTCTTAATTTTGCACCAAAAAACTTTTAGAGAAAGAAACTTCGTAATTTATTATTTTATTTATACAAAATTATATAAAAAGTGAATAACACTAATTTTTTTCTCAATTTTCCGTCAATTATTTATCCTGTTTACTTTAAGACTTCTTCTGTACACCAAATAAGATAGATATACGTTGGAAATCATTACAAACTTTGTAGGTCCAGTGCTGAATAATATTTTGGCATAATATAATACTTCAAAGATATTGGCAACACCTTGTGAAGGTGACACGATTAAAAGAAAAGGCTATCCATGATTGCAAATTAAATCCTCTATTGCGACATGACAATCCAACACTCTGACCACTGTCTTACGATAACGCCATCAATTTCTTAAAAAAAAAAAGATTTCAAATTCCCTCCAACGGATGACGTTGAGTTCTGGGACACCCTGTATATGCTTAAATTACATTTCAAACTTTTGATATATTATTAAAAACAGTTTTAAATAAAGTAGTATAAATATTTCATTCACCTACTTATTTCAATGATGTGATTAAATTAAATTTTTAATTTTGAACAGGAAGGGACGACTTTTGATAACGAAGAATTTGCTAGCGGGTAAATGCAGAAAGAATATTTTGGAAGAGGAGAACTGCGTTGCCGAGAGCCAAATGTGGCACCAAGTTAGAAGAGGCAATATTGAACGCGGTTCCCAAATTTTGTTGAAAACGTGTGTTAATTCCAAAATTGAAGCAAAATGTTATGTTAATTTGTATATTATTGAATAGATAAGAATGTGTTAGATTAGACCAAGGCAACGTTTGCGATCCGATCGCCGCGACGAAATTTTTTAAATTATTTTTTAGTGTTCATGTAGACGATTAGCGTGGCCCTGGCCTTAAAGTAAACACCTTCAAGAAAGTTATGGAACAAAATTGATAAGCAGTTAAACATAAGCGAATAATATTTTTTTGAAAGTTCTGAAAGAAAACTTGATTCCATAGATTCAGTCGTTAACAACTGGAATTGGAGATAACCGTATAGAAGAGTATAAAAATGTTATGTACCTGTAATAGTCGATGCATGATCGATTAACTATTTGAAAATTTGCTTGAAATCATAGAGATGCCGTTCAACACATGGTTACCTGTTGCAAGCCACCAGTGATTTTAACAACACTTAAGTAAAACATTAACTAATAATTCAGTGAATTTAATTACTTTTTATTTTAAAACATAAAATTCTTAAACGTTGAATAATTGAAATTGTTATAATATAGACCTAAAACTCAACAAAAATTTTTTTTGATTAGTTTTGCTGATTTTTTTAAATTTGACGTTACAAACGATAATACAAAGCGTAAGAAAATATTTATGATTTTCTTTGTTTGTAAAACCGTCATAGAGAAAAGAGAACTGTGTTCCATGAACGATATATAAGCTTCATAGCAATTAACATAGCAGTTATCGATCATTTTAAATTAGAATTTAGAATATTGTAATTGATTTAATAAAATATTTTATTTGCAAACACAAAATTTGATCTTTATTGTTATTATTGAAAAGTTGTCTCAAGTCAATTATTCAGCAGACTGAGCTAAGCAAAAGAAGTGTAGTAAGTAAACAATTTTTTATATTTTTATTGGGACAGGAAATATACATTTTAATTTTTAATACTATATCAGCAAAATAGTAAATAAAATTATATCTTTAATGCGGGTGAGTTTTAAGGGGTAAAACGGAAATAAATTGCTCTAAAAATTTAGAATGCGTCTGATATGATTTAATATTGGTTTATTTTCTGAAACCCACCCTCTTTAAAGATTTAATTTTTTAAAATTATGTTTTTAATTAATATATTATTTATGATTATATTTAAGTCAAATTAAGCGCTTCTCAAGATTTTTCATTTGTAAAGCAATTTATTTTCAGTTTAATAACTCCTGAAACCAACCTTTTTAGCAGATTTAATTTTTGATTGCTGTTCTGAATTATTTTAATTGAATGTTTACTAAAATTGAACATATTCTTCGAGTTCTAAATTTTTGAGTAAATTATTTAAAAAGCCCCGACCTCCAAAAAATATTCAAAAATTTCAAATGAAGAACTTAGGTTCAGCTTAATTTTTTTTTTAATTGCGATAATTATAATAAAATGACAATTGGTATGTTGTTAGATAGGGTCTAATTGTATATAGTCGTACATATATAGTAAATTGTGCAGATTCTGGTTTTAGTAATAAATTCTCCTACCTTACACGGCGGGGCCTGTGGAGCTTGAGCCTCTTTATTATTTTGATCCCTGGGCAAGTCACCTATTGTACAAAATTGCAGTTGGTTAATATAATACGGATTACTAGGCAAATCAAATTATTTATATTTTTATTTTAAATATTATCAAAAATATACAAATTTTATTAGATATTATTGAAGTGCTATAATTAATACAACATTCTTTTTGGAAGGTAGGTACCATTATAACTTACTAGCACTTAATAGCTTAAAAGTCGATTTATTTTGAAAGGCATTATAAGCGCGGAAGTTATTTTTAAATTAAGCTTAATTTTAAAGTCACGTGGCTGTATTAGATTAATTGAATGCGTATTTTGTTAAGCATAACGTCCCTTTTGAGAGAATCAACTGCATGCAATTCAATAGAACAAGAAGCGCGTCGCTCATCCCACACAAACTCCAATATTAGCTTTGTAATGCATTAAGCACCCTCCGCAATATTGAAGACTTAAATTAAAAATCACTTTAGTCAATCTCAAACAGTCATAATATTCTGATTGAAAAATTAAAAACCCCTATAATAGAAGAAGACTTTTATGTTATGATCGTGGTCTATAAAATCATCAAGTTTTAATGTTTTATTTCAATATTTCAGTGGGTTTCTCTTATTTTACCGATGCGGATAAAATAAATTCGAACTTGGATGTTGTAAATCGAAAATTTCGTTACCTACAACAAAAGTAAGGCTTTTACATTTAATACCAACGCAACGCGACGGTTGTATTTAAATGTTTTTAATCCACTTCGAAAAATATACATGCGATTTTTATCTGCGCTCATATCGCCTGGTGTAAGCGCCCCAAGTCGTGCTCCATTATTGTGAGGAAGGCAAATATTGATGACACGTGCTGGATTACTCCAGTAAAAAGACAGAGCACCATCTGATATATTGTGATAACGTAATGCGGTTGGAAGAGTTTGTTTTTACTGCCAAAAGGAATTAATTAATATGTTTATAATTAATTATACAAGGTAAATTAAGAAAATATTTACTGAAAAAATTAATAATATCTACCTACCTGCTAGTTTAATTTATTTTAATTAGTTTACTCAAGTATTTTTGCAAAGAAATGCCGTACGGTTATAAAATAAAAGTTTTGTCAATTATTCTGTTGGAAATTTTGTTTTCGCCTCTAAACAGCTGATTGTTACACTTTCGGTTTCATAGCAGAATAAATTATTTAAACATGAGCTGTGCTGTAAAAGTACACTCGGGGGTGTCAGTAAATCCCACGCTTGGGTAGCACAAAAGTGAACTGCAATGCTGAATCGAATTGTACGTACATTTTCTGTTCTGCTTCTTTATATGCATACATTATTTTACAAAAGATTTTTTCAGAGATCAACTTATTTACATTTAAAAGCAGAATTATTAAGCCTTATCAGCTTTTTCTTGTAGCATTATTTGTACTTATCAATACATTTTTATCACTGGTGCTATTACAACATAAATAATATTTTGTGCTGGATGAAAATTTTTAAAACAAATAGTATTACGTGGAGAGAATGGTATAGCTACCAGCGCTTTTATTCTGCACTTCATGAAATGTAAAAAGTGGTAGGATGCGTGGTGGGCCGTAGGGGACATCTGACAAGCAGAACAGTATCTCGGAATTCACGGAATCCGACAGGACGATCGCTTATCCTGCGGCGCTAAGTTTGCATGTCAGGGTTGTGGGAATGACCGCTACTTCAATACTTCGAGCTATTTCTGTTCCGACACGACCACCGACAGGAATCTCGACGCTGGTAATGAGTATGTTAAGATATTCAACTTACAAATGCATTGAAAAATTACTTCTTCTAGCTGGAGTATTAATGCATAACATTATAGCTTTATAAAATATGTAATTACTGACTTAATATTACATAACTCTAATTTTTCATACACCACTTAAATAAATTATAAGATTTTATGTAGTTCATTTAAGGGGCATTACAATCCAACTACAAAACGCCACAGAGAAAAGCACGATTCCTTCTCAACTTATTAGCGTTATACAAATTATAGGAGATTTCATAAAACGATACGGTCCTCTTCAAATCACAAATATAGTATTCTAAACTGTTTTACTATTTACGACCGTTTTTATAATTGCTCTCGATTATCCGGCAGGAGAATAATATGAAAGAATAGATAAGACAAAAAGTTATTTGATTGTTTTCATATTAAAAATTTATATCCTTTACCGCAGCGTTCACTAATATAAATGGTATTATTAAACTTTTTAGTTAAATTTTCTAGACGAAAATCTAATAACTACATTCAATTTAAAATGAATCTTCTTTGTTAACATGCATCTACTACATTTTCTTTAGCTATTTGAATTTAGTTACAGCATTATTTTGTTTAATATGCACTGGCGAGTACATATTATAGTAATTAAGGTTGTTCAATTCTTGGTTTGAAAATGGTTTAGCTGAAAATATTATATAATATCATTTATAGCATAATACTAGATTAGGTCATGGTAATTTAAACTTCACAGTTAATTTCAATTTCAAAATTAATAGGAAAGGGTTTTGCAGTATAAAAAGAAATTTATATTCCAAGAGCTATGAATGTCTCGATTTTGTTTTGATTCTGAAAAAAAGACAATTATTTCAAAAGTCATCATTATTTTATTGGTTGCTCATAAAACTACATTGAAAAAGGAAAACAATGTAATTAATGCAGGCATTTTATGGAATTTTTTATAGAAAAAGTACACACAGATCGTTTTTAATTTTTCAGTATAAAATTTTAAAAATATTTACAAGGTAAATAATATACATAAGTACCTAATAAAAATACAAATTAAATACTAATAATACTAATAAAATACTAATAAAAATAAATAAATAGAAAAGACCCGATTCGGTGCGAGTACAGTTTGGCGCAAACCCGTTTCGGCGTGAGGCCAGTCAGTACAGTACAGTTAGCGGATACTATATTTTTAATCTTGTTCTAATTCTAATCCTAACTTTATTAAAAAAAAATTATTTAAAAAAATAAATTTTATTAAAGAAATAAATAAAAAAAACAATAATACTAAAATACCATTTAAAAAAATTAGTCGCGCCTAGCAAAATTATGCGTTAATCCGCGTAAAAAGTAGATGATATGGCGGTTATCAAAATCTTCCACCAGTATTAGATAGGAAGAAATAAAAGAAAAAAAATATTCCCGCGCCGAACTGGACTCGCGCCGATTGGGGTCGTTCCCAAATTTATGCGATGATTTTGTCTGATTACGGATATCGCAGATCATGTGTATTGCAAATTTTTCATCTCGTTGAAGCAATACTAAAAATGCAGTTGTAGAAAGACTACAAAATATAAAATCTATGTTTTTAACTGTCATGTTCAGTTATATCCTAGTTACGTAGAAGGTAGAAGGCCTACCTTCAACATCGCTTGGCGTTAAAGCTTTGCATTATGTATTTTAAAAGATAAGTAATTTTATTTATTTATTGGCTGGAAAAAAGGAATTAGCATTTAAGGTAAGTATGAAAAAATAACTTGAAGTGTTAACATTTATCGTATGAAGCCAACTGTATTTTCATAGTTTATGAAATGAGATACAATATTTTATAGCGATATAACCGACATAACCGAAAATATTAAACAAGTCATAATGGTGATATAGACATAATTTCAAAATTATGAATTTTAATAAAATAAAATTGTTAATGAAAATAAGTTACTGGAAGAAGCCTAACGCAAACTCTAAATTGCCCATAAAATAGAATGTACTCAACAGAATGAAATTTAAATACCATAAACACACATTCAATATAAAGTAGATATTATAAATTACGGCAAAAATCTACTTTTGTGAAACGTTATTTTTGGAATTTTCGAAAAGGTAAATTTTTCCAAAACAATCAACGAGAAATGGCAATTTGATCCTAGCAATATATAGGTAAGAACCTATAATGTAAATCAATAGCAAAATAAGTAACGGGCTGGTAGGTATTCCGTATGATAGCAGAGTTTGGGTAGTCAAGAATCTAAGTAATTGTGTTAATCAAATTAATAATAAGAGTGCAGCGAAATTTGGTAATTTAACAATTATTAAATTATTTGAGCATACAGTTTGTACCCCAAAATACTTAATATAATGTTAAGATCACCTGTAGACCATAATCTTTGGAATAAAATTCATATAATATAATGTAGGTACTGATAGACCCGAAAATCTAAATTAAAATTTTCCATTGGTATAGCTATCGACTAGACTCGGAAAGTTGCGAAGTTTCCTCTTAAAAGTTAATGCAAGATAAAATATTATGATTTGGAAGTTATTCATTTACTTCTTAATTTTTGTGGTTCAAACAGTAATGACACCAAACTGTTGATGATAACATTGAAATAAAAATAAAATAAAAATTAAGAATTTTATTAATTTAATTGATTGCATTAATTGAATATTGCCCAAAGGTTAAAAAATAAAATTAACTTATTCTTTTAGGTTTACTTGTTTTATTTTTAATAAGCAAAATAAAGACAACATTTAATAAACTACCAAATATTTTCCATGTTTAATTGAACTGAAATTATACGCAACATGATAAACACGGCTTGGTTGACTTAGCACAGTAGACATAGAGAAGACCTAATGCAATGCAATAGAGCTTTCAAATTAAATAGAAAAAAAGACGGTTTTTAAGAAAAGTTAATATTTGGAAATATCCAAAAGTAAGATATTTTTGCAAATTTCTAATTTGTAAATTTATATTTCTTAAATAATTTACGCCTATTTGCTCTTTTAAAATTCCAGTCTTTATAGCTTTTCAACTTGGATTTATCACTATCTAAATTATATTTCTTGCTTGTTTAAAAGTATAATTGCAAAAGTGACAACTTTAAAAAAAATTAAAATAAGCAAAATTCCTGATTTTCAAGATTGATTGGAAAGTCGAGTTTACCCGGATATTCCAGTTCAGTCTGGTAATTACATATTTTATATTACTTCATAGCAAAAAACAGTATCTTAGTGACACTTCATTGTTGTACCACCTGCACATGCATATGGGGCATTCCACGCCAAATCGACCACTTTTGAACCCGACCCCTTTCGATTTGGCCGAAACTTTTTGCTCGTTTTCTACCCCACTAAATATAATTCTCAGAATTTTTTCAACTTTTTTCACCCAACCCAACAAAAGTTATGACTTTTTCAAAAATTTGGCTATTTATATTTGGCTATTTTTTCAAATACCCATAACTTTTTAAAAAATTGACTAAATCCAACGTTCTTTTTTTTTTAATTTTTCAGTTTTGAATGTACTATTCAGATAAAAATATGAAAGTTATGGGTATTTGAAAAAATAGCCAAATATAAATAGCCAAATTTTTGAAAAAGTCATAAATTTTGTTGGGTTGGGTGAAAAAAGTTGAAAAAATTCTGAGAAATATATTTAGTGGGGTAGAAAACGAGCAAAAAGTTTCGGCCAAATTGAAAGGGGTCGGGTTCAAAAGTGGTCGATTTGGCGTGGAATGCCCCATATACATCTTGTATCGGTGATTAGATAATGCTGATTTTCATTGAAAGTATAATTTCTTACCGATAAACAACAAATATTACTCTTGAGGTTTTACAGTACATCAAACAACATTCATGTCTTTATAAATAAAAAATAAATAAATGAACATAATAAATTAAGAGATATTTACTTTAACAAGTAAGTTAAATGAACTACGCAAACAATATCTTATTGTACACCTTTTAAAAGTGGAATCTTAATGTAAACAGGCATACATAATATTTGCCATGGAAAATTTGCGAAACGCAATAATAAATTTTGATAATAAAAAAATGCCCGAGGGTTTTGAAATGTTTATAAAGTGCACTATACATTTAAAATTTTGATAGCTAATAATTTTTTAAATAAAAGTTCATTTTAAAAATATTCCTAGGTAATTGTTTATTTTCTGTTTAAATGAAAATTAAATACCTATGTTTTGTTTAACTATTTAGTTCACAATTTAAAAAGAGAGTGCGTAAATTGTCACCTAAGTTTCAGGCGCAATAAACAGCACATATCTAGAATATCTCTTTGATAGTTTGCGACAAGAAAACAGGGGAGAATTGACAGAAAGATATTTTGTTATGGTCCCTTTGGTGCTGCTCTAGCAACCTTTGGTGTTAGGGTCAGCAAATGATCTGGTAAAACATTATCATGAAGATGAACATTTTATGATAAACTATTTACTTAAGCATTGTATAACTTCAGCTACCTGAATTTAATGATATGATAATAGGTTTCATAGTTCTTTACGGAAAGTTGTATGATTATTTTAAAATTAATTTTTTTAAATTGCTATAAAAACTCGGAGATCAATTTATTATTAGAGAAGATTAAATCAAAATTTAAATATTAATCTTTTTAAAATCTACATGTGTAGTACGCACGAAGAATGTCTTTAACATCATTTGAATAGTTAATCGTTTAGTAAACATTAAAATTTAAGTTAAATTGCACGTTTTATAGATTTACTGTTCAAATGAAGATATTAATTCGCTATATTAAAGATTTTCTTGTCAATTAATTACTATGCATTAAAGATTGAAATTTTTTATATTTAATCAATGCAAAAGTATATTATTTATTATTCTTATTTAAGAAATATACAGAACCCTTAAACCGTCGTGAGTTTATGAAAATGGACGGTTGAAAATTTCCACATTATACTCTATAAAATATCGTTACTAATTGAACATTTACTTAATAATTTACATTTTTGAGTGTAAATTCAAGTACGATATATGTATGTTGAATACTTCCAGTATATGGGTGATTAATACAATTTATATTCAAGTTATAACTCATGCAGAATATTTGTATTATTTGAACTGTTAATCGAACTTACCCCTATCTTATTATATATAACCTCCAGGTAATCAATTGTTGAAACTGACTGCTATAATGTTTACAATGAAGTAAATACATTTTTCTTAAAATGTTGGAATTTATAATTATTGTTTTTTAGTTATAACTACCTAACATACATAAAACAAAAGTGAAAAAATTAATAACTTAAATTTTTTTTTCAATTTTAGACCATTTGGATTACAAAATATAGCCTGATTGGATTGAATTGCAACAATTTGTTGTATCAGTTTTTGCTGGTAATTAAAGCTCATAAATATTTTTCAATTTCCAATTTTAATTAGCATACTTACTCTTGCTTATACACGTGTTTGGTGTAATTTAAAGTAATATTAAAATAAATGAAAATATTTTATAATTTATAAATGTATCGATGCAGGTATCAAGTATGTGTTGTATTAATGTACAACGCTGTATATGGTAATATTAATAAACATGAAGAAACCGCCACCTGTATTGGAATGTCAGGTATTTTATAATAATGGTATAAAGTGTTAAAAAGAAAATGTGTATAGTTTAAAATTAAAACATACAGGTACATTTTATATTCAAGAAATGCATCAGAAATATCAATATGTATTTTAATAACGGTAGCTAATTTTTAATGAAAATTACTTATTATCCCCTATATTCCTTTCGATATGAGGGCAATACCAATAATTTGTAAATGAAATTCCACGTTGGAATATTCAATTAGGTTTTCTTAAAAACCGTAATATATGCTCGACTAGAATAACTCTGTGTAAAATAAAGAATTTCCTAATTCAATAACCCTCGAACAAAAACTACCCTACAATTTGTTCCTGACAGAAGAAAAAGTTAGTCACAAAAACTTAGATCGATGTAAATCAATTGGTAGGACGAAGTGGACAAATAGAGTGTCTTATTTGTCACGGTGATCTGGAAATAAGGGTTTGTTAGTCCTTGCTAAAAAAGAAATATAGCCTTAGATTCTAGATTGTATGAAAAATAAGAGTTATTTAGTGTTTAATTTAAGAGTTCATTATAATAAATGAGTAAAAATGTCAATGCTTGTAGCATTTAATATTTGTTCAATATAATAATACCTACAAGTACACGTTCTATTAACTTTTATTGAGGTACAAACAAAACGAATAATATTTTAGTGTTAATTCTTTATTGTTAAATTAATGTGGCGTTGAGCCTTAAAAGTAAACAATACGTATGAAAAACATAAAAGGTTAATGGAATTTTCTACTCATCGTAAAATGTATTAGATTGTCAAAACAATGGATGATCCGTGTTTGTGCATCAACTTCCTCGTCATTCTTGGTACAAGTCTAAAGAAACGGATATGGTGCTATAGGTCACTTGTGTATGCCTTGTTCAGCTACAGGATATCACTTTTATTTATTTATTTACAAAGGATTCACGTCATAGAGTCACTGGACTTGACCCTATAAATAATTATATGCAATCATTTTAAAAATTATCATTTCCTGGCACTTGAAAATATTCTCCACATAAAATAAAGTAAGGTTAAGATTTAGAGATAAAAGTTTACAATAAACTAACAGTTTTTATGTGGTATTGTAAAAAAATATTTGGTGTGGTAACTTTGGTATAAAAAAGTAAGTACGAATTTACAACGTTACAAGGCCTTTTATACCATCACCGTTTCACAGTAACGTAAAATTTGACTTTTAAATTTTTAATGAAGTATTGTTTAAATTATGTTTCCTTCATTGGTGCACATAATTTGACTATTATGGTAGTTTAAAAATATACGTGTAGCAGGTATCGAAAAATGGCAATACTATTTCGAATAATATTTAAAAATATTTTGAGATTCAACATTTTTAGGAAGCATTAAATTTAATATAACTCTTGAATTTTAAATATATAGCCGTTCTTTTGCATGAATAACCGTGAAGTGGAATTCATGCTACACGTTCTGGTGATAATATCCGTGAGGCTATTTTGTTCATACACCTTGCACACAACGATGCACCTTGCGTGTACAATAGTCCGACTTTAATTACTTATTTTAAAATCCAAAATATTAGTAATACTTGTTATGGTTGATTGTATCAAATTCAAGCACTTAAAGTCAGTAGAAACCTACACATTTATTTAGTATCTGGCCGGTGTATCACATGGTTTATGATGATAATTGTATTTTCCACCTGCTTTCTATACCTTGTAAGGTAGTACAGACAACCACCGTGTGTGTATATGTCACTTTGTCACAGGAAGAAACTGTCAACGCTTAATTCTACTTATTTTCAAGTAACATTAACAAATTAAATGAAAATTTATGGAAGCAATAAATATTACCAAATAAGCTTGGCCAAGAAATACAATATTAAACAATGTGCAGGATAAAATAAAAAGTGGACTAAAACCATACAATTGATCGCTACAGTTGCCACTGGCGAAAAGTAACCGCTTTCAGTATCGGTAGACTCGGTGATAATTTTTTGTATCGTTATTTATGGAAAAATGTCAACTACAAAACACGAAGAAGTAATAAATACTATTACAATATATTAGATACATATGGTTAATGTCAAGCTTCATTCCCCAAATACCTATCTACTAGCCTGAGGTATCATGGCATAGGTAATATGCTATATTATAAAATTCTCTTTATAACATTAGGTGTCCGAAAACAAGGCAAATGTCGATCCGATATTAACTTTTAATAATTATTGTGAAATACATTTTTATTAACTTTGCCTTTTAAACCTTTCGAAAAGTGATCAAACCTCCAGCGTAAGAATATAATTATAATTAAACACAATTTGCTTCTGCATATTTAATTAAAAATTATTATTTTTTAAAATACAAAAAGAGCTAAATAAATTATGAATTATTATTGTTTTATAATAAATTGTTGTTTTCTAATTAACTGAATAAAATAGTAATAATACCACGGCGTCAAATTCCTTTTTTTAGCTTTGCGCGCGCTATAGTTATTATATCCCAGTAACGTAACTAACAAGTAATGAAGTCTTTTCTATCAAGAGTTATGTTATGTATTATTGTTACTACTATTATATTAATTTAATAAAAACAAACAATTATTTGGCCATAACTGCCAAATAAAACACAATTAATGTCGGCTGGTTTCGATCGTTTTATTGATCACCATCAGTATTCTCATCAGGTTAGTACAACAGTACTTTAGTAAAATAGTCAACAGTCAATTTAGTTAGCAATGGCTAAAGCCACATTTGAAGTTTTAACTCAAATGAACGAATACAGAAATGTATTTGAAAATTTTAAACTGTTAAGGTGGTCACAGACTGGCGTATGTGAGTGTCATACATGCTTGTGCGCTGATATTTGCTAGTGTGTGATATGCAAACTAAGTACAATCCAGGGCCGCTTTAGTGGTCATGGGGCCCCAAGCGGATTTTACGTCTAACGTGTATTGTAATTTACGGGTACGATTTTCTAATTATTAAAAAAAATACATATTTATTTATAATAAACTTTATTAAATCTTTTTTAATAATTAATATTTAAAAAATTAAAAATTTTATGCAAATATGTACTTTAATAGTATAATAGAAGGAATTAAATTAAATAAAATGTTTCACATTTATTTAGGAGATCTAAGTTTTTAATTTTAATTTTATTTTAACTTAAATTATTTTTGACTTCGATAATTTTTATTTTTCAGTTTGGAAGACCAAGCGGCAGCTTGCTCCGCTTTATTGATAAACCTTCGCTGGTACAATCATTTCAAACTATATAAAACTGCTGCAGAAACGAAGCTTTGAGAGTTGTTTTAGATTATTCCGTTCCGAGTTGATCCAATACTAACAGACTAAATGCGTGAATATCGCTTAATTATAATATATTAATTATTATAATTAATCCGTGAAGGCAATGATGATGATGATGATATAATATATTTATTTCAATTGTACTGTTGTGTCCAGATTTCAGCAAATTCACTAATGTTTTTTTTTAATATTCAAAGATTTCTTGAATGCACACGTTGTTAGTGTGACTTTTGACAGTCAGTCAAACTCGACAATTAAGCAGATATTTTCTATTATTAATTTTTATTGATAAATAAATGTATCGCCTCGGGTAATAATTAGTGGTATTAATACCTATTAATTATATATCGTATGACATGGGTTTTATTTTAATTTCTACCACCGATATTTTTTGATTATGCAAGACAAAATAAGAAACTTTTGCGTTTCCAATTTTTTTTTGTTCTAACTAATTAATCTGAAGAATTAAAAAAAAATTCAGTTTTTATATTTATTTTAAAATTAAGCAATAAAAGATTTTTAAAAATCCAAAATGGTGATACATTTTAGACCCCCCCTACCCCACAATATTGTAGGCAGTTGGTAAAATCTGTGAATAGTTGGCATTTTAGTTCAATCTATGAACTAAACTTTTTCACAAACTTTACACTGTTGGAAATCAAGCAATAAATGATTGAACTTCTTTTAAAAATAAGTGAAAAAATTAAAACAGAAAATCAACAACTGGTAAACGGAAGATTCCAAAAATAATTTTGGCTGGAGCTGTCTCTGATGTCATGCCAGAAACAGCGGTCATAAGTGCAATTTCATTTTTGAATGAGGTTGAGAAGAAAAAAAAGGTAATTTCATTAAAAAAATTATATTATATTGTTTTTAGATTACATCATTATATAAAAGTTTAATTGATTATTTCGTCGAAATCAAGTTTTAATCATATTTTGCATAATTATGTACTCGTAGTATATCTCCAACTGTGATTAGTTGAATTTGCTCTTCTGTTACAATGCAAATATCGTTTCTATTTTTCTCTTCGATTATCTTCAACATTTTTTTAGGTGTAAATGACTGAAGTTTTGTAATGGATTATTAGAACTAGACGTATAAATTGAAAAAATCATTATTTTCCAACGCAATTAATTCTGTTAGATTGTTACTCCAATAGGAACTTGAATATATTTTTCTCTATTTCATCAATTTGACGTTTAAGTATTCGGGAACAATCTTACCGATAAATATGTACTATTGCAAGGTGTAATTTGCTTTTTAGATTTTCGAGCTTGTCAAAGAATTGCTCTAACAAAAAAACTCGATTACATCAGCTGAAAATGTATTAGCCAAATTAGAATCGATATTAGTTAAGTTGAACAAACCTTTAATTTTCAGACATCGTTGTGAACGTAATTTTGTAGTTTCAATTTTCTTTTATGTGTTTGTAAAAAACTATATTATTATCTTCAATACGTGCTGCTTAAGAGATTAGACATATAGATAATTCTCAGGTGGAACCGGAAGTACGCACGTGGCTGCCGTGAAGATTCATTATCAACTGTTTTAAAAAGTAATGGCTTTTTGAAACACCTGACTTGAAGAAACCATGGACATGTGAAACTGCCTATATAATTTTTTAATTTATTTAGAATGAGACGTAACTTTTATTTCACAATTTAGCATACCTCCCCGCAAGTTAAATCGTATCATCGAATCACATTTAAAACTTCTTTATTTAAAGCACTAAATTTAATTTACTTGTGCTGGAAAATTTACGTTAATAATAACTGAAGAAGCTTATGATTAATTAATAATTTAGATATGTTTTTATCTGGAAACGATCTTAAGACAACTTTTAATGCAGTACAATTTTATCTTTATTTTTATCAGCAGCATACATAGCAATTACAAAAAATATTTTATCTATTAAAAACTAAACTTACGGGACAAGTTAATTTGTAGTGGTGTACATTTCTGGATAAGAAATTTTGTTATTTATTACAGCGCACCTCATAATTACCAAAGCGTAAAATTATTCTTTATGCGAACGTATAGTTTTTAAATAAGTTCATAATATACAATGGTACAATACTACTTTAACTATGTAACATTAAAATAATATGATTAATTAATTTGCCTAATTTAATAGTGGTTACATACGTGTTTGGGCTATGTAGGAGCATGAAATTTTAAAAAACTAGTTCACATTATAATAGCAGTACATAATTCGATTGTGTAAAAATAACAATAAATTATTATTTATATTACAGTGTTTGTTCGTAAGACGCAACCAAATTTAGTTTTCTACAATTTTATAGAATTATTGCGGTTTAGATACTTCCTAATTCAATTAAATGCTGCATGCACGTGCATTTATAAGGATCATCCAGGATCATTTGAGATCATTCGAGTTTTTAAATTAAAGAAATAAAGCTAACATGAAATTAAAATTTTTTATAATAAAAAACAATTATATTCAAATTTTATATTTAATTTGTTTTCAATTATATTTACAAATTATTAAAATAATTTAAAAACTATAAAAGTTTGTATGACCTAATTTTGTTAGTTCTTTTTGTAGCATAAATCTTCATGATGATATCAACAAATATGTATAATATTAAAGATTATTAAAACCACCCAATTATTATTGGTAAGTTTTAATTAAATTTTTAACATTATTGTTGGTAAAGCAGCCAGCAGCTGAAAAATACTGCGACAGCGCTGTAGAGTAACGGAAAATGCATCTGTTATACATGACTTGAGTTTTGTTACATAAAACAGTTAATTAAAAATACTACAACATAAAGCAGCTTTAGTTTAATCAAGTTTAGTTTTATTTTATTTTGTAAAAAACTATTTAATGAGAATTAGAAGTTTATCTGTAATATATAACATTAAATTTTATCATAAATACAAGGTGCAGATTTGCACACAAGGAAGAGCCCTGCAGTAGATCCTGCAGTCAAATAATAGAAATGAAACGGACTTGGACAACTCGGCGATTCACACTCAGCGATTCACACTCGGCGTCATCAAACGATAAATTCTACGCTGCCACGGTAGAATATAAAAAACAAATTACATGTAATATTGTTTTCATTTAAGATATTATCATAAGTTTATTAATTTTTAGTTAGCTAAATCAAAGGTCTTCAACATCTGCAGATAAAGATTTAAAAATCTTTCGAAATCGACTACAAAACAAATATAGCTAGCAAAAAGATAAAGTGGAACAAATTCCGTTATGTAGAAACTGGTAGAATTTTAAATATCGTTATCAAACGTACAATTACACAAAATGTTGAAGAAGATTCATAGAGGAGGGAAGTAAATTTGTTGCTAATTCAACCATGAAAAATAGTTATTCCTATTAACCTCCTTGTATAGGGGGTTTAAACTGTAATATAGCTTAAAGCAGCGTTACTGAACTTGTGAGTCGCGCCGCCCTACCATCCAACCACCCGAATTAATCACAAACAAAAACAAGTAACTGGGGAACCTTGAGGTGAAGACTTGAATCCCCAGTATTAACACAAAAATCAAAACCCAGCCCAAAAGCTCTGGGTATCTGAATGGAGGCTGTAGCGGACACTTCAACGCTACTCCAACCGACAGTAAGACTATAATTATATAAGTATATTCTTTTCATTATAAAATATACTCTCACAATGATATTAAAAATGAAACTTACTCTCGCACCACTTTTATTACAAAAATCAAAAGATTGCTCCATTGGTCCTTTATGCTGCTTTCCAATTATCCTGTTTAACGACAGGTATCGAATAAGACCACTAAAACATCAAATAATAATATGAAATAAAGTTTATTAGTCAATTATTTTCTGCAATCTGTAACCTTGCAAATTATGTCGCTTATTCAAAGCTATCCATACAAATCACATTACAATTGCTACAAAAATAAATAAAACAAATGATGAGCGAGATTGAAACTCCTTGAAGCACCAAAACCCACATTTTAGCCTACAGTCCATCTCAGATGAGCAGCAGAAGCGCATACAAATCCCTTCACATGAACCGGATATGCTGACAATGACCGCATACTCTCAGGACACCTTCAACCGCCTATCATCGTTTGCAAGACAATTGCCTTTGTGATGTCAAGAAAAAAAACCATATACAGAAGCCATATATTTTCCAAAAACAAACATCCATTTATCAATCTGCGATGCATCCAAACAAACAAACACGTACAAACCATATGCGTCATAACCAAAATCACATCTAAGATTATCCAGAAAATCTAAATACCTGAGAAAAATAAACATCAAAGACATCAAACGAAGCTGAAAATAAGCAAAAATCTTGTAAAATCGTCCCCAACAATTAAAAATCTTACTAGTTGCATTAAAATATTCTCCGAAATAAATATCTTAAACTTCACGAAAACTGTAAATTCACTTTAAGCTGTTTGAAATTTACAAAATTTAACATCATTTCAGCCAACACGAAAACGAAAAGTAACAATTAGTTTGAATTGAAATAAATAGAGTGAACGCACGGCAAGTAGTATCGAATGAAGAAAAATAAGAAATTTACAAAAATTTGTTAAAAGATGACTCCGTGAGCGGTAGATATCAATTTTGATTCTGATTTTTATATTGCGATTTTGTATTAAATTTTTCATATTTTGCTAATAAAAGTGATTTACTTTTGCGGCAAAGATGTTTATTGTTTTGGAATTTGGCATTGTCTCAAAGTTTAGAGAAATGTTGGAAATTTTTGGAGAATTTTTATTGGAGAGGTTTTAAATTATAATAATTATAGTTGAATTGAATGGTAAATTTTACAAAACTGAAAGTGGAAATTTAAAGGCAAAAATATTATAAACCCGATACGGCGACAGATGATCGATTTATCTGCTTATTATATTTCTTTATTTAAATTGGAAATTATTTATTAATTTACTGGAATTTGAAATTTTATTATTTTCATCCTACCAAATCACACGACAATATACTTGAACAATATATGTACTTGAGTATAAATATCGGGGAGTAAATCACCGGGGAGATTTGGTGTACATGGTGCAAAAAATGTGTGGGAGATATGAGGAGATGTGTGGATATTGAGGAAATGTGGGGAGATGTGAGGAAATGTTGGGAGGTTTTGAGGAAAAGGAGATGTGGTGTACGTATTTTTGTCGGGAGATTTACCCCCCGATAAATATGTACATAATACATAATATGTTATATTTAAATAATTTTTCTTTAGACAAATACTTTATATTAAATTTGTAATTTTAATTTTAAAAATAAAATTTAATCAATTCAAACTTTTCGTATTAGTAAATGTAATAATGATAAAATACATTTAAATCCTCATCGCTAAAGATTTTTATGGCGATGAAGTTTTCATGATCGCTACTGTATAATATATAAAACCTAACTTTTATTTTAAATAAAATTGTTTATTTCTTCGTTTTTCTTTGATGACTTTTACAAAATCGAGATTGCATTATTATAATTCTCTTTATGTTTTAGATGCTTAAAGAATAACTGCTCAAGTGTAACTCTAGGATTGAGACAAGCTTTGGCAGGTTGAAAGAGCACTAAAATTAAGCAAACACCTGTTTTTCAAGTATTATGAGCAATTGTTTCTGAGAAAATAACGTGTAGGACATGGTTATAGGAAGTGGTTAGGAAGCTCCCAGGTTTAGTTGTTTTTTTCTATAGGTCTATATTCAGCTATCATTATAACATGGCATAATACTGCAAGAAAAAGTTATTACTACTGGAATGCAAAGCCTCATCTCAGTTAAAAGACATTTAAATTTTTATTTCGTAACTAGCTGAAGAACTGCATTCAAATTTTTAAACGCTATTTTCTCAAAAACGGTTGTTCATACCACTTGAAGATAAGCCAGGTGTTTGCTTAAATTTAGTGCTCTTTTATTCTGCATAATGATATCTCGATCCTAGATTTATACTTGAGCTATTTTGCTTGTTAGCGAGATAATTTTTCGGACTTGATGAGATTCGAACCAGAAAAGAACCTCGTTAAATAAAAGTAAGTGTTTGTAATTACTGTGCATTACCAAGCCTGGACTTATCCCAGGCCAAGTCTGGCCCTATCCTGAGCCCGTCATACTTTCCTGTTAGGGATAGCTTTAAAGTCATAAATACTTTTACTATATACAAAGTAGCTGATAGGCATGATAAAGATAATTGATATTCAGTGGTTTGTCAAATCTGGAACTAGTTTACCTCCAAACACAAAAATGCGTTAAATTTTAAGTTGGCTCAAAATTGTCGTGGGTGCCTTTTTCGTTGAGGTACCAAACGCCCAGATGCGATCAAAGGTAAATCCGTCACTACTAATGCAATATATTGAACAGCTTAACGTTATCAATTAAAAAGTATCTTAAAATTTTGAAATGGTTTGAAGAAGATTAAATACATTATTATGTATAGTGACTACAAAAAACATTCCAGAGATTAGAGAAATTGATAACTCTATACTAATATCCATGTGTTCTTGTATTATAACACAAAACGGGCGGATGGGTGTTTTGAAATTGATTATTATAATATGGCAAAGTAATTAATAGTAGTGCTTCCGTGCGACGCCCTTGCGTCTGTCTTGGTTCCAAATGGATAATAGACGGACAGACACAGCAAACCTGGCCAATAAATTAGACGAGTGGGCGAGCTGGAATTCGTGTAACATGTAATTACAATTAAGACTTGTCTTACGGTAGCTACAGTTCAGAGTTAATGACTCTACTTCGTTGTATGCTGCTGAGTACCAGTACATTCCTCAACATTCGCAAAACCTAAGTGTAATCTTCTGCACCTCACTTCATTTAAATATAATCGTTTATCATCGGGTGCATCATTAAAACTAGCACACACACAGATAAATAAAAAAACACTTTCTTTAAAACAATTTAATTAAAGGTGGTTTAAGTGTATTTACAGAGACTGCAATAAATGGTATGAAGTTAATGCAGTATTGTATTATAAAAATTTTAATATGTCACTTTTATGAATGTATTAAAATTATTATTATCGAGTAGTTAATTAGCGTTGGTTGCAAACATTATAATGTTTCCTATTCACGCTATTCGCGTTAAAAAATGTAATTTATTGATTTCAGAGGAATAATAATTACAGTATTGAATATTATTATACAATTTCCATCCTAATATATGTATGTACAACAAATTTTTTATTTTTTAAAATTTTGGTTACAAATTTTTGATCTTGTAGAGTTATCTGTAACTTCAGTTTTTTATTAATTTGATTTGTCCACAGCGGAGTTAAAATTTCATATATCTGGTCCATCATTCAACATTGAGATATATTATATATTTTAAACTCCATTATTAGTACCTAGTGATTAAGAATAATTAGTAAAAGTGTGGCAAAAAAATAAATAGAAACTTTGTTTAATTCCTTCCGTTATAAAGATGGAAATTAAGTATAATAATTTAGATCAAATAATTAATAATTAGAATTTCAAAATTAGTATAAATAGAATAATTATTATAAACTGCATTCATGTATTTTGGTTATTATACCTACATATTATTTAGAAGACAAATCTTAAGTATATATGTATTTTTATTTTAAATTTTGATTATAACTATTAAGTATTTTCATGCATTGTCTTGGTATTTTACTGTATTGTATGTTGTGAGCATTAGCTCTTAAACATGTGAAAAATGATTCAGGACTAATTTAGGATTTTTTACTGCATTGTATCAGGTCAATATTTTCTTTTGAAAGAAACTGCAAGAATAACGTATGCAATAACTGACACTGTCGAGGATGCAATTAATGATTTTAGAGCAAACAATGTACTGGCTAGTAAATAAAAATCATTATGGATCAAATAACTGTAAATGTAACTCAAAGTTTTGAGCTTTCGAAAAAAAGCTGCAAGGTGCTGCGCACTCTGGTACTAGTACTAGTTCCCATAAAAAAGAATTAGAAATAATAAATTATAAAATATAATAAATAAAATAATAAATCCATTTCAAATTATATAAGCTGTATTAAATAAAGAGATTTGTATGTTTTTACCCCCAAAGATTTCATTAAAATCATAAGAATCATTTTAAGATTTCGAAATACCTATACTAAAGTTGTTCTCAAAAATTCAGCGTACATCATAAGATAAATCGCTACCAATCCGGTAATTTTGTAACTTTTAATTTAATATTTTTTTTTTAATTTTAAACTTTTAAAATAAATTAAAAATTTTTTAAATTTTCAAAGAAAAACAAAAGTATTTCAAAAATTGAAAGTAGATATGTTTTAAAAGACTCATGTGTTTTCTAAAATATTAATGTTTTTAGGAGATATTTATTATCCAATATGCTTTCCAAATTTTAATAACAATTAATTTGTTATCTGTATTTTTCATATTTAGCATCATTCGTAGTCGTTTCTGACAATACGCGGAAGTAGGTCCCCAGAAAATTAGTCACAAGTGCAACTACAGGATTGCATGACTTATGTGCTCTCTTCCTTGCCTAAGACCATTACTAAAATTTTGAGTGTTTTAGTAGCCAACAACTAAGGATTTTTACACTAAATAGTTTTTTTATTTTATATTTTATTTTTTAATATTTTTTTTTTCAAACGACAACGTTTTTACCCGACTATGCACACAGTATGCTTAGTTGACTACTATGTAAGATATTAGTAGCGTGTTAGTAGCTACTTAATTAACTATGCATAAGCCTATGTATGAAGAAATGCAAATAAATATCGTAGTATAAAATTAAAATAAAGTAATACAAAACAAATGCAATTTACAAATAGCGTAATTGCTGATTAGGTGTACTTAAGCATTTTGATTAGAGGAAAAACTTATTTAATAACTGAATATGGTATAAGAATGTCTAATAGTGTGAATAGTGACGTGTAAGTTAAATCATCGATATATTATTATCTAAAAACACAAGGAAACATAATACAATGTAATATTGATTATAAAAAAATCTAATCAAAGTCTAACAAAAGTTTTCATTGGCATAATAGTAGTTCGAAGCGTTACGGATAAATTCGCAAGATTAACAATCAATTTTGATGTGTTGGATCAAAGAATTCGTTAGTATTTAAATTTAATATTGCTTATTCCCTGCTATTTTCAAAACATTAAATTGTTGTCATGATGTCGATTTTTAAAATTGAAATATCTGGAGAACTATATTATGTATACTTGTAAAAAATTTAAAAATGACCATTTTGAAAATATTTTCTTCTGCAGAATTGATATTTAGATATTCTCTTAAAAGTTCGAAATGTTTCATAAACACGGAAATATAATTTTTCACAGTTAGACACTAAAAGTAATAAAAGTAATAAAAAAAGTTCAATAATAAGAATTATTATGGGGCATCCAGGCTGCTGAGCCGATCCGCGCAAAACGGTTCACGTCTTTCTTTGATTCCTTCAATTATCTTCAAAAACAGTGATCTCCCACTGAATGGGTTAAGTCTTGGTTCAAGTTCGGCTGTAAATATAATGCAAAACAACAATAAATAAAGCAGTGCAAAACTTTAAAAAAGAATAAAATTCTTATTTGTAAAATATAAGTAAACTTATTTTAAATGTATAAAAGGAATATTTCAAATTTTATTTTTAATTTTCAAATTTGTATTATACGGGGTGTCCCAGAACTCCACGTCATCCCTTAGAGGGCTAATAGGCCAGATTATGACTTTCAGTTTTTTTTATACTTTTTATTTGTGTTTTGTTTCAAGTTTTAAATAAATACCAATACCTGTCATTTTAATAACTTCAACAAGTATTTTCATTTGAATTTCTCAATTACTGAAATAATTTCACTATACTTTTTTTTAAGTAAAATAGCAATCAGTAGCGGAACTAGGGTGCGCAGAACCCCGCATTGCGGGGGGGCCCTTGGCCATAAGGGGCCCCAAAATAACGCCACAAAACATTCTTTTACGTAGTTTTATTTTTATATGGTTAACAAAACAATTATTTTTAAGGCAACTTTTAATATTCGACGTTAAAATTAGATTTTGAAACTGTTAAAAATCTTCTAGTTTTTTCTTAAAAAAACATTTATGAAGACATTTAAGTTATTATTTGCTTATCTATCAGCTGTTGGCCATAAATAGTCAGTAAAGGTTATTAATATCTATAGTAAACTATAGTAACAAAAAAGCAATAAAAACTACTCTTAAATGGGCTTATTTCATATACTTTGTCGGTATTACGTAAAAATATGTCTTATTTTTGGACAAAGTAGTTTTTATGGAAAAAATTAGGTAAATTACATCTGGACATTTTATTATATAATTTGAATTTATTTTAATTATATTTTGAGATATATTAGGGACAATGGATAATTTTGAACAACGGCTGAACGGTCATTTTCTAAATTAAAAATAATAAAGAATTATTTGCGAAATTCAATTGGTAAAGACCTTTTAAGTCAGCTGTTTATTTTGTCTATTGAGGCAACAGTGGGCTCAACGAATGAAAATTAGAGATATAATTAAAGACTTTGCCAACATGAAGGTTCGAAAGAAGGATTTCCATCTTTGATATTTTATTTTTTTTTTTAAACATAAAACAAATTTCATAATAAAAGTTAACAGGGGATTAAAATTTTAGTCGTGTGGAAAAAAATTATTTTTTAAACTTTAATGCCCTTTTAACTTTTATTATGAAATTGGCCCTTAGTTTTCATTTAATAGATACAATAGAATCCGCTTAATGTAATCACTTTGGGCCAAGAACATTGTGATAACATTAACCAACTGATAACAATAAGCAAAATTTAGAAAAAAACGTATTTTAGAAACAAACATTTAGAGAATCTTAATTTACAGTGATTTTCGATAATTTCCACCTTCTGTTTTACCAAGAGATCTTGCGCTTTTTCTTCAACATCATAAGAAATGCAAGAATAAACTAAACTTATAAATTCAAATGCCTAAAGCAAAGCCCTCATTTAGCAAAATAAAAATAGAAACACCCTATGAAACGAGAAACTTCATTAGTTCTTGTATAGAAATTAAAATGAGTGACGTGTTTTGTAAAAATATATAAAATTTCAATGACAAATCAGAAAAAATAGTTAGAAAAAGAGATTATTGTGTTGGTAATTCCTTGAAAGTGATAATAATAAACGGCTTTTAGATCATATTATCCGGTGGTTTTTGTATGTAAACTAATTAAAGCGGTCGGTTCCCAGTCAAAATGATCACAATAACCGACTGATAACATTATCCGTGATCAGTGATCACATTAAGCGGATTCTACTGTACAGTAGAATCCGGTTATAGAGACGGCCAAGGGACCGGCGATATTACGTCGTACTAACCGGACGACGCACAAAACGGTTTGAAATTTTCACGGCGAATCCGGGCAGCTAGTTGAATAATATCATTATAATATGCGTGTAAAATAAAAAAAAACAAAAATTTAAACTTTAATTATAATTAAATCTAATAGGTAAAGTTACAAGCTAATAAACAATTTAAAATATAAAAACATGATTGTAATGTACATAATAATGTAGGTACATGTAGATAAGTATATAAAAAACCTACTGGTTTAGAAAAAAAAAGTTATAACACAGTGAAAGGTAACAAAATACGAAGTGATTTACTCTGGAATAATAATTATAAAGTGCATAGAAGACATTTACTTGTGTAAGGCATTTGTGGGGCGGCAATATAATGCGAAGTATGCATTTGTGCTTGAAATTATGAATTATTTTGAGACGAGCGTCGTTTTAATCGGACGATTTTTAATAAATACGTCGCTTAAAGCGGTTGGTTGCTTTAACGGGAGTCGTACTAAACGGATATACTTTCGCAGGATGTTATATGAAAACCAAACTTGAGGTTGCACTTACGTCGTTAAAAGCGGTCGGTCGTTATAAACGAAGTCGTACTATTCGGATTCTACTGTACTTGTAATTTAAAAAGAATTTATTGTTTATTTTTTTATTTTTCCATTTTAAGAAATATATATTTATTATATACTTTTTTTATAAAAAATACAGTTTTAATAAGGGGCCCATAAATTTTTTTCTGCGGGGGAGGCCAAATTTTGAAGTTCCGCCACTGATAGCAATATCTTTTATTTTAAGTAAAACAGCAAATGTTATACCATATCAAAAACTATACTAAATAAGCAATTTTTTAAAATAACTTGCCAGGTATACTCGGTACATTTTTTTATAGTATGAACAGTTGAAGTTTGCGAATTAAAAATAATTAGTTCATGAGTCGGGCTAAAATAATTTTTTTCTGAAATTATGGTAATAATACATATAGTTTTATTTTAATCTGTAATCAAAGTCAGGGCTATTCAAGGTTTGCTTAACCAAAAATATAATCTTAAAATATGGAATTTCGTACATGTGGCATTCGAAAAAATGATTTAAGATGTCGATTTTCACGAAATTCATCAAGTGTTAATATCTCTAAAACTAACGATTTTTTATTGAGGTCATATTTTGATATTCTGGTCAGTCGTGAGCTGGACTATCAGTCTTTCAAGGAATTACGTTGAGATTTGGGACACTCTATATAATATTTCACTATAGGTATATTAAAAATAAAAAGTTTCCTTCTACCTTTTAATAAAATTTTAATGATGCTCATATACCATTAAGCAATTAAATACTACATTTCTGACGGTGAAACGGCGACGGCGAAATGCTTTAGACCAACCTAATGCGTTGAATTCCTTCAATAGTTCTATTGAATAGTGTACGTCCTACAGAAAATTGAAAAAGTTTACAAAATTATTATAAAAATTTACAAAATAAATTTACATACCTGTAATGTTCGAGTAATATTAAAATAATGATTGATTCTTGAAAGAGACTAAAATTTACTGTAATAAGTTTTCAGGTTTATTTGTGAAAAATATAAGTTCAGTTATATTTTGGTTTTTATTCTTCTATTTCGTAAATGTTTGGAGAGAACATTAGGCATATCTGGCTTAAAACGTTCTTTAAAAATTCGTTTTGTTTCAAAACATGAATTATTCTAAAATTATCAAAAAAATATATTATAAGTTTCTTAAATAGTTGAAGTTTAAAAAATTAAATACAGTACATTACTGTTACTCCACCTGTTGGGCGCGCACCCTTAGGAGGGCGCGATAACATTAAATAATTTACTGAAAGAAAACTAAAATAAAAAATGTTCTGACATAATAAAAAAGTAAAATCCACAAAAATATTAAATTAAAGAAATTTTAAGATTGCATTACAAATTTTTCAAGGAAATTAAAGTAAAATGATAATAAACCTAAATTCTTTTGATATTATACCCACTACTTGCTTGACAGTATCATTACAGGTTATAATCATTATTATACAAAGTTCGATGCCGGCATATCTTTATTATTGTCTATTATCAATATAAAACATATTAAAATTGACAAAAAAAATATTAACTATGTTTGTTAATAGTCAACAGTTGACAATTATCAATATCTTCGTAAATACCACTGATTAACTGATGATGAAACTGAAAATTTCAAATTATTAGATTGGAAAACTATTTATTTCTTTGATTAAGTTAAAAAATTTTAGTCATAGTATTTTTCATTTCCGTTCCCACATTCAGTAGGTATTGACGACGTATGTCTACACAAGAATTGCGTAGGTACTTTGCAAATAAATAATATGCAATTTACTACTACTTGATTTTTTATAAAATTTCATTGCATCCTAGTAAGTATCTCCATTAACTGCTTGACTAAATTTACCGCTACGAAATATTAGGTATGCACTTTTCTCAAAAGAAAATTTCTGAATAGAACAACAAAAAGTCGTAATTGCAAGAAACTAATCAATTTTCTACATAATATCTCTTTTCCTCATGTCAACTTGTCTTTCCTGTATTAATTTTTTTATTCCACGTTCTAAATTCTCACTTAATTACTTTTTTGTCACCAGCCAGTTTTCATAATTAGTTGTGGGAATAGAACATTTATTGATTACCGCAATCATAATTAGTCTGTAGGTGAGTTAACTTATAGATATTATTTAGAATTTCTAATTGGATTTAAAATATTTAGTTTACTATTAAGCGTATCCAACCACTTCCAGTAGGCGGTATGATAATTAAAACTACTTTCGACTACATGTTGACAGTTGACTAATTTTATGTTGGGCGTATATTTTTTATAAAATGAAATTAAACAACGCGCATACAAGCTGCGATGATTCTAGAAAAAAATTTTAATATGTAAAAATAAACTATGCAAGAAATAATATAAAATTATATAATACTTATCCATTTCTAATCTAGAGATGAACCAAGTCAAAATGGCCTAAAAAATCGTGGCAGGTTATGGGTAACGTTTTTCAGTTTAACATTCCAAAGTTGAGTAGTACACGAAGCTAACCTAGAACCAAGAGCTTTCGAGTGCCGAAATAGAATGACATAATTTTCACTTCAAAATTAAAAGGAATTACTACTCACAGCATCGAGTTTTTCATTTTGCAATAAGTGAACTACACTATAATTATATATCACATCGAGTACAAGGCACGCACATATTTAAAAAAACAGTAGGTATACCTATTGAAAAAACTAATGTTTGAAGAATAAGAAGATTAATGAGATTATTAAAGAATAATTTTTATAATCTGTGCTAATTAAACGGTATCCGCTTATTTTATATCAATTTCCTTTGAAAACAATAATTTATTAATCAAACTGTTGGTACCGTTTAATAAATTAATCACTATCAGTTCCCTATATACTTAAGAGTATATTATTACAAACAATTTTAATTAAAATAATGGTAGTATATTAAATCGGTTTTTGGAATTTTGCTTTCGTCGGTGGTAATTTGCAAAACACAATTATTTGAATAATAGTTTTTGTGCTATGCGCACAATGTTAGTTAAATTCTTTATTCACCATCACTAAAATTAAACACAGGTTAACTTAATAATAAATCTAATGTAGAATCAAAAAGCTATACTTAACTGACCGCTAGCTTAATATTAACTATACTTACTTTAAGAACAATCAACTTCTACCTTACTTATCTGGTGATTAGTATTCTGAAGAAGAAGCCACAATGGCTGCTGGGAGTGGCTTGACTCAACACCGGTAGCTCGCCCTCTTCTTGCTGGACACCAGCACCTAATTATACAATTACATTGGTATTCAATGTAGTGACAATAAAAATAATAATTGCAATGTCAAACTCTACATTTATATCCACTTGCACTGTAATGCAGGTACCCAATAAAAGATAAGCATTTCCAATTCAGTACCTACTATGTTAAATTTTTTATATTATTATAGATATTATGAATACAGTATTGATATTTATAATTGTGTATGTTATGTACATGACATATTCAATTTATTATTATAACTATTATTAACCATAGATCGTCAAACTTGTCTTAAATTTAATATTATTAATTTGTTATTCTTAATCTATAATAGTAAATGCACGTGATTACAACGATATCTTTGGTATACTATGTACAGTGATCAATGGTAGACTGAATGAAAAATGAATGTAATTATTCATTTTTATATAAACTAATTAATTGTTGAAAAAAATTATATAATTAAAATTATAAAGCAATACCATGTGTAAACCACAGCCTCTGAGTAAGAGAACTCGATTCTCACTCTCGGATCAGTATTATTTAGTAAGATTTCAGGGGATGAAATATTGGTCTAGGACATTTCGTCGTCGCCGTTCCACCGTCGCATTATTTTAACGAGGACTTTTTGGTGTTTTGTTTTTTAGCTTATTGGTAACAGTAATTTAAATAAAATAGCAGTTAATTTTCAAATTTATTATTAAATCTTTTAATTAATTATTAATTTTAAGATTATAGTTTTAGCACCCTATTAGGATATTATTCAAGTGCTTACAAAACCATAAGTGCCAAGTGTAAACTTGGTACACTAATGGTATGATAACAGAATGAAGTTCTAAATTAAGATAAAGAAGAAGAAAAATAACTATTAGTTGGTAAAAGTACTAAGATAAACAAACTTGTTTAGTGTAAGAGAACAGTGATAATTGCCAATTATAGCAAATAATATTTAATTTATTACAAAATTGTAATATTTGTAAAATTTTATGTTTAATTAATTATATATCAAGTTCATATTGGATCCTGTGCTTGATTTTTAAACAAAATCATCTGTTGCATTTTAATAATTAGCAAAATTAATAATTCTACTGTTGACACACACTGCTTATTCGACTATCAAGCCATCATACCACGTATGTGTTTCTGACTCATTAGTCGTCATCAGTGCCGCATACTTTGTTGAAAAACACTTAATTGTGTGCACCAAACGGCTACTGGTCAAAGCACATGCCGGACTGCTATACGCAGTCCGGTGCACACAATTAAGTGTTTTTCAACAAAGTATGCGGCACTGATGACGACTAATGAGTCAGAAACACATACGTGGTATGATGGCTTGATAGTCGAATAAGCAGTGTGTGTCTGCCGCTCTTCCTTAATTGTGTTTTAATTTTTTAAATTTTTAAATTTATACTGCAAGATTGCGAGAACTTTTATCTTTATAAATTCTACTGTTGTTGAGTCTTAAGCTCTAAATGATCAATTTAGTATTTTATTTTTAGAAATTCTCCAAGTTAATTTTAATTTGGAGAAAGAGGATTTAATCAGTCAGAGCTGTCAGCAGGTCTACTAGTAAAAAATGTATTACTTTTTATGAGAATTTAATTGAACTAGTTTGCAATTGCAAGAACAAGCAAAATATCATTTATTTGAAATTCACAATCTAGAAGACCAGTTTCAAATATTTTAAATTAAGTTAACTATTGTATTGTTAAATTGTCTAAAACAATCGTTGCAGAAGCTAGTCATGCAGATTTAAGATATATAAGTTTTTATCATTTGCAGACTTTAAGATGTTTTTTAGGAAAGCCCAAATTACTCTTATTATTGTTTAATTGTTTATTGGAAAGTCATTTTAAGGAAAGCTTTCACTGATATTCTTTTGGAATTCGAAAACTGTACAAAGTTATTTTGTACTTTTGTCATTTCATTTAACTGTTTTTTGAATTTTTTTTTTTTGAATTTTTGAATTAAATTTAAAGAATTATTATTTTAGAAAAAGCCAACAAATTTATCTTGAATCTTATTTGCTGATTAAGTATTTAATCCATCGAAAACCAAAAATATAAATGAAAAAAAAACCGATGTGTTTTTACGCGAGGAGTTTGAAAAATGCGTTTTCGTTTGGGGGAAACGTTTGTAAGCGGTTCAAAATGACGATCAACTTTTTTCAACTTTAAAGACACATACATTTTAAAATATTATACTTACGTAAAGTCTGCCATGCCAATCGATTTATCTCATCAAACTACGTTTTTCAAAAACCGTAAAAAATTTAGATGGTCTTTTCTTGACCAAAACCGACGTGTTTTGATGTGAGGATTTCGAAAAAAGAAAAAAAAATAAAATAATTACAAATTACATGTAGTTTTCCTTTAGGATGGGGTTGGCAACACTGGTTACAGGTAAGTTATAATCTTTATAATATTCATTACGAGTTCTATATTATTTATTTTATTTTGTAATTTTTAAGGTTCTGCAAAGAAGGTGTGATCGAGCTAATGAACCGATTAGACTACATAGAGCCAGAAACAAATAATACAAAATTTTACTGTTTTGTTTTCATTGAGATGTAAATTATTTTTTGAAGAATTTACTTTGTAGCTTTTAAATAAATAATTATTTAGGTAGTGTTCCATCTTGGGCTCATACATCCAATTTACCAGGATTTCCTGGTTGTACCTAAAGCTTGTTTAGATATAGTAAAGTAAAATTTTCATACATACGGTAGTACTGTCGTTTGACAGTATTTAATGAAACATTGTTACTTACTGTTAATATTGCTACTTCCTGTTGATACTTCTGATACTATCAAATACTACCATTTATTGCATAATAGTTCAAATGCTTGACTAACACTGTTACTTCTGCCCAGGGCCTATTTTATGAAAAGGCCGGTTAGGCCATGGCCTGGGGCCCCGTGTTAGAGGGGCCCCCCTGCTTGACCCAACTGTAACTGTTTAAAACAACAGTTTATTTTTTTATATAACAATTAAAAAATAATATTTAAAAATATCTGCTGACATCACACTCTGGTAACAGCCCTGTTTAATAATTGAATGAAAAAATAATTTTTATTATCTTCAATTTGTTAGATCAGCACAATTTTTCCTTACCCATATTCAGTGGCGGTACTAGCGTGTGCAGAACTCCGCATCGCGGAAGATCACGTGACCGTAAAGGGTCCAACGCTCAAATAGCGCGACAAACATTTTTTTAACATAATTTTAATTTTACAACTAAGCTCTTTAGTTGAACGCGCCTGCACCTTTTATGGTATATTTTTCATTTACCAATATAGAAAATTTGAAATTAATTAGTAGATATACAGGGTGTCCCCGTGACGGTGGAAAACCTTTAAGGTAGTGATAAAGGACACTTTTCTAAGACAAATTTTCAGATAAAATTTTTGTCCAAGTTCAAACCCTTTATTCTTTAAAGCAATTTTTTAAATTTCTGATTTCAAACAGCCATAGCTCCGATATTATTGATTTTTTTAGTTTAATGGATTAGAACTTTTTAAAGATCATTTGTTTATCTTCAAATTAGGTTATAACCCTTTATTGTCTAGAATCAACGAATTTTGAGTTATAAATTAATTAAAGGAAAAAATGTTTAAAAAATTTCTGGTTTTATTTTTTTTACTTTTTTTGCGAATCCCGTATCTCTTAAACGAAACGTTTTAAAACAAAACTGATGGCCCAAACCGGATAGAGAATTTAACGAGCTACAACTTGGGCTAAATAAATTTTTTTGGAAAACAAACTGTTTTCACTGAAATTCTGAAAATAATGAATAAGGTGTAGGTAAAAAAAATAAATTAATAGAAAGAATATAGATAGGTGTAACAGAACTTAACGAAAAAAGCTCCATTATAAATAATACTGTGCAACACCTTTTGAAAAGAGCACGCCTGTGTGCTGAAAATGAGGGAGGCCATTTTGAAAATTTATTGAAGTAAATTTTGTGAATTTATTATTTTTTCATCTAACAATAATGGAAGATCTTCTTCTTAATAGTTTATCTTTGTATCTTTTTATCTTTTGTATATCTGTATTCTTTCCATTAGGTAAATGTGCTTTTTTACCTACACCTTGTTCATTATTTTCAAAATTTCTGTGAAAACGGTTGGTTTCCCAAAAAAATGTATTTGACCAAAGTTGTATCCCGTTAAATATCCTATCCGGTTTGGGCCATTAGTTTTTTTTCGCAAGAAAAGTAAAAAAAATAAAACCGAAATTTTTTAAACAGTTTTTCCCTTAATTTAATTTATAACTTGAAATCCGTTGATTCTAGAGGATAAGGATAAAAAGGATAAGCTTAAAAAATCAATAATATTGGAGATATTGCTTTAAAGTGAGGTGCGTACCTCCCAACGGTTTGGACTTTCGAGAGAATTTCGAGTTAAATTAATATTATAATTTTTGTGAATTTGTGACACCAAGTTTTTCGCCTACGCCGCTATTTTTCTAATTTCCTATTTTAATAAAAATAATAATTTTCTAATCCTACGAGGGGGCCCCAGAAGGTATATGGGCTTAGGGCTTAAAAGAACAGAAAATAGGCACTGTATACTACCTAACAAGGTAACTTACTGTCTGTTGATACTTACCGCTGATACTGGTCCGTACTGCTTAGACCACTAGATACTATTACAACTGTCTAATATACATGAGGTGGTAATATTATTTACTAAAAGTGATTTACGAATTTTAAGATTTAACGAAGGAGAATTTAAAGATTGAAATTCAAAGAATTATAACTATATATAACATAATTATATTTAATATAGGTATTATCAATATATAATATATTTAATACTTATATATATTTATATTGGTTAACAAGTTCAAAAACTACAGCAGTGGATTGGTGTGATTGCTGATTGAGTTGCAGAGCGGAAATTCTGGGTTCAAACCTCGGACGTGACAGCATTTCTTAACTCGGCCTTCCGGTGTGCATCAACACCCAACACGTTGGGGATTTAAGAATTGGTTTTATATTTACAAAGGTCTCACCAATTTTAATAAATATTACGTCACTAATGTGTAACAATATTGCGCCAGTATTGATAACCAATGGTGGTTGACAAGTCTTAGGCAATATTTTCCAACACTTGATTACAAATATTTAATTAATCATGTGCAATAATACTATATATAGTATTAATATTGGTACAAAAATGATTAACGATATTGTGCCAAGAACATTTAACAATATTTGTGGAATATAAGCTGAATATTGTTACAATAGAGCGCGAATATTAATGCAATATTGCTGCAATGTAGATTGCCAATCTTAGCTGCCAAATCAATTGGTACTATTAACTACTACGAGTATAATACGGCAACAATATCGTTGCAATATAGCGTGAATATTGGTGCGATATTAAATCTGTTAATATTTTTTATAGACTGTTTAAGTTTTTGAAACGCATTTTTCAAACTTTAGTACCTAACATCAAGTTTAAATGCAATGAAATAGTTTCTAAAAAGTTATTATGCGGAAAAGTTTAGCTTCTTTTCTTTTATATTTACTTTCATATGTATGTGTTACATAAATTAGTTTGTATTATGTTATAATTAACATAAGTACCGAAATTAAAAACTATTTTGAAGATAATAATCTTTACAATTTTAAGTTTTAGTTGATTCAGATTATTAAATTAATAATAATTTTCCGCAATCGTTTCTATTGCTGATTTTCACTGAGTGTTGATAAGCAACTTAATATTGATTCTTCCCAAGATTAAATATATAAAATTAATTTTCAAACTACTAATACAGAATCAGTAACATCACGTCTATAATACAGCAAACTTTTAGGTCATGTTATTTTTTAAGCGTTGGTTGTAATAGATTGGAAGGTAATTAGAGAAATACTCTTGACAATTAAGAAGAAATTTAATGATGAAGTCAAACGATATAACGATAGAGTGCTGTACATGTTTCGATAAAAGCTGATAACCATTAACTTGTTTGATAGCTACTACTTTCTGTAAAAAGTATAAAATTCCCTTGTGTAAAGTGTATATCACATACAAAGTAAATCTTCATTTACATTATCTGAGGTACCTGTAGACGTGATGGTGCGTGGGTCGAGTAGCAGGCTGAGTTGCATTAGCAATTCTCACGCTTCGAGCGCGCGGCGGCCAAACAGATACATGGAAGATAATGGCCACCTTCCGTTCAATTCACCTAGCTACTAAAAATAAGATTAATAAAAATCAAACTTTTCGATCAATATTTGTTCGAATTTTGTCGTTAAAATGTGTGATAATATTGGTATAGTATTTTTAAAATACCTCATGAAAATTGAGAGTATTATTAACTATGTACATACAATTTGCGTGAAGTAACTGATGATGATGCGTTCAAGCTATTTAGAGGTATTTACGGAAACTGTTTTATTCCAAGTGTGGGTAGTAGCTTTACTGATAACAACCGGTGCACCTAATGATCAGGTAACAACAAAACAAATCAAGTACTGCATTTATCGAATCAAGAGTAGGCGGGGTAGTACACAGTAGCCGGTTAGTAGCTGTGCGCGACTTGCATCACAATAACTAACTCTTCGGATCGTTCTAGTCTTAGTATCAACCGGAAACCCTAAATGGTCTAGACGTGATCTGTAATCTGGAAAAACTTCATAATCTAGTTATAATACAATGGACTGCATCTATTGTTTATCTATTTGCTGGATCTTATATTTTACTTGGGAATTCAAATTGAAATTTTCTGAAATAATACTAAACTCGTTCAAGTCAAGTTCCAATATACCTTTTGATGTTGCAAAAATAAATAAAGTTCAAATAATAATGTTGTACTTGTAATGTAATGAATATGTAGAAAAGTTGATAGTTATCTTATTTGTGCAACATATCCCCGTGTTTATCAAGAATTTATAAATAGAGAACACCAATGTTTACTGGTATTGTTGAAGAAAAAATTGTTAGTTAATGTTCCCACACATAACACCTTACCTACGTAGGAACACGACGTTGTTTGGTATCGGACAATCAACAATCTCAATTGAGTCAGTTATTTGATTCTACAGAAATGTTGCAGAGGAAAAAGGGAGAGGTTTGAGTGATAACTGATTGGGTCTGCAACGCCGCGGCCGCCAGCGTACAGTTTACTAATTAACGTAAAGTGTTATCGGTAGCGATATCAGTGAGCCTGATATATTAACACGCGTCCTGGCCTCATTAAGACACCAACTAAGCACGATCAGCGACTACCAGGCTACTGTTACTGGTACTGGTCACATAACCTGTCACTTGCTTTACCACTCTTGATTAAGGTATAGAAGAATGATGATGTCTATTATAAGGGTAGGTTTCCAAGTAAAGTGTATCGTTGTCCTCTAATGACGACCTGATTATATCACTTAAATTTGACACTTTTGTATTTTAAACGCTTCTCCTCACTTATAAATGATCTGTTAATAGATCAGAACCGCTGAAGTAGCGAAGGCTTCAAGTTGACGTTACCATCCTAAATGGTTTGGCGTAAGTTATATACCTACAAATTATCACACTCATTTATCAATAGGTACTTCAAAAGTGATGGTTTTAAGATATTCATATTGTAAAGTAATAATAAATTTTTTATAAATTTTAATTTGAACATTAGGGCACTCTCTGTGTTCCTTTTATTTCTTAATTTATGAAAATAATAATATTAAATTATATATCACAGTGATATATCAAAAAAGTGGGTTTGGCTTTAACATCCGTTTGCGTGTGAAGCTTTAAGATGTTGTTAACAGTCGGTGTGCGAGATACAAATTTCAACTAAAATTAATTAGTAATTATTATAAATTTATTGGCTAGGTTATATCGGACAAATCACAAGTTTAAATTAAAATTTAATATTTGGGCAAATTTTATCACATAATTTCTCACGTTTTAAAATTTATTGAATAAAATTTGACTTGCAAAATATTGCAATAATTTTACAGTTCAATAAGTAAAATTTTACTGTAAATTATTTTTGTGTGATTAAAAATTCTGTGTTGATTGCAAAAAAGTGCTTAAGTCAATATTTGTCCAACTGAGATAATGGAGAAAACAAATTTACGGCGTAAAACGGGTTAAGTGCGTTTATTCTATTTCATTCGGTTAAAAAAAGCATTTACAAAATTAAGTTGGTAACTTTTGACTTAGGCGAAATGTATTCTGTTACAATTCTAGCTTAATACGGACTCTGTGACTTGAGACAGATATATCCAAAGCTACTCAATCGAAATAAGTCAAAACTTTAATTTTGTAAAAACATGACTTAAGTATTTTTTCAGAATTATTATTAAATTAAATTAAATCACTGTAGCTTAATTTTTAGTAACAAATATATGTAATATAAAATTTAATCTATTTTGAAGAAATGGGCACGCCCGTTTCATTATAAAAGAAAAAAGCATTGAACGCTTACAAAAAAAATATATAAAAGAAATCAAAGAGCGGTAACTGGTAGCCGATGGCTGACGTGTGTAGATATCTATAGATCAGGCTTTAGGCAGAATACATTGCTAGAACCGCTTTGGAACGACGACTTTCCGATCGCATTTTGTATATTGGAAAAGAATAAAAACAAAAACGGTTTACAAACAGGTCCGGAATGATGAGAATAGCATTTTTCATACTATCCATATACTGGTGCTTTTATTGTTGGCTTGTACAAGAATAATTTTTTTAAAACATTCTTGTGCCATTTTAAGGTAACTAAATCTTATTCACTGTTTTAATTATTTGAGTTACAGGTTTAAAAAACTAATTACAAACGTAAAATGAAAACACTAGAAGCAAATGATGATATTGCTAGGGGAATTTTTTAACACAAGTAAAAAGATTAGTTTATTGTAATTACACATTGTGTTCGATTCGGATTTTAAATTCGCTTGTTTTGTTGATTCTCATTCATTATAAGAGTCGAAACTCAGACATGTTAAACAGCCTGCCGTTCATTCAGGAATGCTACCTCACAAAATTTATGTCCTATCTTAACCCCAATATTTTTTATACGATATAGAGTAGAAAATTAAAAAACTGAATTAAGAGCCATTGTAGTATATATTTATTTTTTGGACCATATATTTTTTTGAAAATAAAACTAAAAAGTATGGCTGGGTTGCTAATTGACAAATCAGAGCATATCAACGATCTCCATAATATACCGAGTGTTTATTTGAAAATTTTCGGCAAGAAATATCTCGAAATCTAAAAAATGTTTCAAACATAAATATGGAATAATGCATTTTTTATTCAGTCTAAACAAAAAATACACTTGAATTTGAATAATTATATGCATTTTCGCCGCTAACGAAAATGTAGCTGATGGGTTTTTAAAAAACCATCAAGCCAAACGCTTTAAAGTAAAAAGTCAGCCTCTTATGTTATATCTTAATTATTAAAAAAAAATTTATTGTGTATAATTTAATAAATAGCTTTGAAACTATCTTAATTTTAGATTTAGGTTTTAAAAATTTTCAATTCTGATTATACCTTATTAACTATTTGAGAAAGTTCAAGAGATATATAAATTATGTTCTCCTGCGTATTTTTAAATGTTTATTGCATTAAAATTATTTTAGAAAATTTAGTAAAAATAAATTAAAATAATAATAAAAATAAAATCAATGAAATTCGAGGAAATCTTCGGAATCCCGAAGATACCATCTACAAATTTTTTCTGCTTTTCTCTACTATTTTCTGCTAATCTTTTAACCTTTAAACGACTAGACTTGAAGTCGGCATTTGCATAAGTTTAACGCCAAATTCGGCTGTTTGGATGCCAATCACAGATAGAAGACTGTTTAATTTTGTTGTTTTTATTGTCAACATAATTATCTTTTGACCAACTGTTTCAGGATAACAAATTTTCAGAATTTTCCTCATACATTGAATAATAAAATTAAACTCTTCTTCTTCTTCTTCTTCTTGTTCAACCGAATTTAAGCCTAAATTAGGCAATAAAAGTCTATTTACTATTAATGTACCAAGTTTACACTTATATAGCATTCATGGTTCTGTGAGCACTTGAATAACATTCTAGTAGGGTGCTAATGTTACTAGATGGATAGCCCATAGATCGAACTTGGACTTTAGATCACAGCAGTGTAGTCGGAGTGACCAAACATTGAACCACGGTTTTCTGCTTTATATTAGGCCGTTGATCTGGTTCTACTGAAATTAAAAAGGAAAAACATTTTTTCTTAAGTAAAATAATAGTTTTCTTATAATATAAAGTAATTTAATATTTACTTGGTTCAAATACCTAAGTAATATTTAAATTAAAAAATTATTTAGATTTAAAAATTGAGTAATATTTCTTATTCTTATTTTTTCCTTTTTATACTAAATATAATTTTTTTATTTATTTATATTTTTTACATACAGAAAGAACGAGTAAAATTTAATTGGAAATATTATGTTTTTAAACTAAGAAAATATTTTCGTATTGTACCTATGAATCGTTATGAAATCGACAATAGTACAAGTGCAAAATATCACGAAATAGTTTAGGATTTGTGGTGCTACTTACACTTTTTGTTCCTTATACGAATTGATGCCTCCGATCGCCAATTTGTATCAGAAACGAACATTTGCATTCAGCAAAATATCATACAACACGTACCTACATGTGTAACTGATGTTATGCTGACGCTTTTGGAGCATAGCTAGCTTTTAAGCGTTTTTGTTTGCAATCTTATTTATAAAGAAGTTATATTTATGAATAATGTAATAATAATTATTATTATCATTCATTATTTGCTGCAAAATTTTGGAAGATAAACCTAATAAATGAATTATAATTATTATACTAATAATTATATTATCAAGGTATTTTATTAATGTATTGTTATATTTTTTATTGTAAAACTTAATAATATGTAGAAGAAAAAAATAAATACAGTAAATCAATTAATTACCATCTAGACCATTTCCGTGGTGTTTGGGAGAAAACTGATAAGTTCAATTTTTGGACAATTTGTGTTATATTTTCATTTGCTCGGTATATTACTGGCCAAGCATCGAAAATGATCCGTTACATCCTGATCCGAAAAAGTGAGCGTAGCGAGCTTTTTAAAGCTGTAAGCTCAGTTGCGGATCATATTTCGAAGAGAGGTAAGTATACTTTTTTATCGGAAAACTTAAAATTTTCTATTATATCAAAGACAAAAAATATTGTTTAAATTACAAATTGTGATAGCTAAGACGAATTAAAACAATATCATTAGAGCAACTCTCTATGGCGAAATGTATTAAGTGCTTGAATGATAATTACATTGTTTGGAGATCGGCAGTTCGAACCCCACGTCGCGTCGGTCAAATTTTTATAATAGCATTTTTTTAATAATATAAATGAGTTTACATGCAGAAGTAACAGAAGCGACCATTAATAAAAACACATCACCAGTCGATTTTATATTATTAGTCGGTTTGTGAGCTGACTAGGAATGCTTCGTTTTGGCTGCTGAGCGGACACCCGGAAAGCATTGCTTTCGTTATGTTTTCCGATAAAATATTTTATTTTTAAAACATTACTTTTGCGCTTTACAGTTTTCTCCCCAACACCATGGATCCATGGATGGATTGATTAAGTCTTGAATTCTGTGTACATTTTTCGGGAGATGGCAAATTGCGTCCCAACAGGATCGATGGTCAGAATGGTTAAATGAAATCCTCTTATTTCTTGCTACATAAAGGTTTACAATGTTTTGGTCATTTTACAGCACAGGGTGTTACAATAATTACTACTTATTATTAAATTGTTTTTAAATTATTAAAATATTTTTTTACGAACGAGGCAGATCCACCCTTTCCTGGTAGCGCACTTTTCCGAGTAGGACCGGTCTAGAGGGATATTTTTAGTCAGTTTCGACAAATGCAATCACGGCAAATCTCGGATCCACCCTAAAATCTTTTGGAATAATTTACAAATTTTTAATAGTAATTTAATAATAGTTAGTAATAGTAATTTTAATAAGAATTAGTAATAGTAATTTTAATAATTATTTTAAAGAAGATAAAAGGTTAACGCAATCTTGCCAGTATAAATTTTAAAATTTAAAAAATAAAACACAATTAAGTAAGAGCGACAGACACACACTGCTTCATCGACTATCAAGCCATCATACCACGTATGTGTTTCTGACTCATAAGTCACTCATTAGTATGCGACACCGATGACGACTAATGAGTCAGAAACACATACGTGGTATGATGGCTTGATTGTCGATGAAGCAGTGTGTGTGTCTGTCGCTGTTACTTAATTGTGTTTTATTTTTTAAATTTTAATAATTTTAAATTTAATAAATTTGTACGATTTTAATCGATTAAAATTAATACCGTACTTACCGTGTTGGGATTTGTGTTAGAGATTACAGCTAATCCGCTTAGTGTTCGGGACGCAATTTACCCGTGCCTTTTTTTAACCACTTCAAAAACCTTCAAAAATAGTGACCACGGGACGCAATTTGGATGCGCCCAATTTTTCTTGGATTCCGATTTTGGGGATTTCGTGCAATATTTACATCAGCTGAAATAAAAACAAAATAGTTTTAGAAACAACTTGTAAAACAAAACACCTTATATAGTAGTCGTCATGGAACTTCAAGTCTCATCACAATGCATAACAATGGTTTTCAATTATGACGAGACGTAAAGTTCCGTGACGACTACCATAACTATGTAGATACAAAGAAGTCAGTTGCAAATAAAATTACATTAAGAAACATCAATTAACAAAAATTGCAGATATCTGTATTTTCACAATGTTGGCGTAATATCGGGGCAATATTGGACCAACAATAAATGTAGGTGCAATATTGCAAGATTCAGCCAATATCAACCCAATATTGGTTTTTAATACTGCGCCAATATAGGTAATCCATATTGGAGTAATATTGGTTGTAACTTGGTGCAATATTGGCCCAATATTATTTTCCAATATTGTACCGATATAAGAAATCAATATGGGATCAATATCGGCTGTACCTTTTTGTAATTTTGGGTTAATATTCACAACAAATATTGCCTACACTATATTCAACCGTTATCGGTCCAATATTATTTCTCAATATTGTTTTTACGGAAGGTTTTCAAAATTAATAAAAACAATTTTCAAATATTTTGTCTAAAATATTTCGACCTAAAAATTGCAATGAAAGGTTTTTGAAAATTATTTATAAAAAATATTCGAAAAACTTTTTTAAATAATTTTTGACAATCTAAATTAAATTATTTTATAATTAATAATTAAATAAACAATTAAAAATAACAATTTCATTGATTTATGAAGCCCATATTAGACCAACATTGGCTGTGGCTTGGTGTAATATTGGTCTACTATTGGTAAACAATATTGCATACCAATCTTTAGCCAATATCGGTCCAATATTGTTGATAATAATAATATTTAAATATTAATAATAATAATGCTTTGACGGAAAATTTTCAAAAATAATTTTAAAAAATTCGATAATATTTTTTCGACATTCGTCTAATTGACAATAAAATTCTCACACATTTATTGTGCGCCCCGCTTGATAGATAATATAAAACGTAATGCAAACACAAACATCTCTCTACCCTATGCTTCAACTTGGTAAAGTGTGCGGTTACCAGCAAGAGGTTCTACACGAACGATGAGCACTAGACAGAGTAACAATCGTATCTGACTGCTATCACTAAGAGTATATCTGAGTATACGGACCGGTAACAGAATGCCTGGGTAGAAATCTTGGATCTGATCCCTATCTAAAATGCATGTAAAATTTTAATTTTTAAATGCCGTTTTCTCGAAAGCTAATATATGATTCTCTTGGAATTTTGTTTAAAATGTTCAATTTGTGGGAAGGATTACGTGAAAGTAACCAGATTTCATAATTGAAATCTTGAAATAATTGAAACCTTGATGAATGTTCTTCTTTTTTGCAGTGCGTAGGTGTTCTATTTGGACATAGCCAATATGGCTGACTAGGAAATATAATTAATGGGGTGATTTTCTTTTGCCAGATATCAAAGGCTAAAAATCGGCAAAAAAAATATATTGTTTCAAAGTCAAAATAGTACCCAAATACTAGGTATGGCCGTATAAGAGACAAAAAAGCCCAAGTATAGATCCTGTTAAAAAATGAATCATTCTATATGTTTTACCCCACGCTGTTATACAATTTTAGCTTAAAAATTTTTTTCATCTGGCTTTTAGTTTTCGCAATATATCTTAACTGAATGATTTCAAATAAACACCCGGTTAAGTGCAACCCTGAAAATTTTCCCTTCAGGCTAAAATTTCTTTACAATTTTAAAACTGCTTTTTTTTAAATTTTGCAGCTATATAATGATTACTTATAATCACTTTCGATTTATAGGTAGAAATAAACCTTTTAAAACCACGACTACCTCTATTTAATTGATAAATTGAGCATTGTTTGTGCGACATATCTATAGTGCATACGTACCTTATTACACTGTTAAAAAATTCTTTCATTGAATAAGAATAAAAAAGTAAAATTCTATCTCAAGTAAAACCATTCATCAATTCGTTATATATATGACGATGTTGTCTGAGTAACTGTAAGCGATGTGCAATACGTCCCCATCAATCAGAATTTTTTATTTCTTAGGCACTTGACCGTCGTCTTCACGCAACGTATTAATTAAATGTTTGTTAAATGCGAAGTCATGCTAATAATTTATATTCAAGTTGGTTTTATTTCGAATGCGGTCACCTACCCTTACGTTTAATTATAAAAAATCACACAATTGTTTCGGCTAGATTTTCGGGTATTTAATTAATGTTTAACTTTTTAATTAGATTATCGTTTGCTATAAATTATAAACTGCTGGTATTACAATTTGTAAAAAGTATGCTGGAGTTTTTGTCAAGCTATTCTAATTGTTAATTTGTTGTACCCACATATAAGTTAACATTTTTTTTTCAAAAAATTATAGTGTTTGCTAATTAAGGATATCATTAATTTAATTTTTTAATAAACAAAGCAATTAGACTCAACAAATTGGTATGATTTATGATTGCATTATTGCAAACATAAATTTTAATTAACTGTTATAATTTAATATCGAAAGGCGAGGGATGAACGCACTACAGTGATCTCTTTTAATAGCGAAAAAAAAATAGTAAAAGGAAAAATGACTGTCAGTTATTTAATTTACTACTTTTAGATAAATGTAGTAAATGACACGAGACTGAGATTTTAGTATGTAGGTAGCATCATTTAGCAATGCTGTGGTGGCCAGACACAAAATGTATAAAATGACCACTAACTATGTGAATGGGACAGTTAAACAGCGATCAGCAACGTCCAAACGGACCAATCAAATTGCATGTTTTTTTCTGTTATACGTGCATCGAAACACAAATGCAAGATAGTGGCGTAAGCTCAAAGTGCTGAATTTAAAATTGAATGGTTTTTACTCGTCCTCTGAATTCTTATAGTTAGTTTAACATATCAATGTTATATTCATTTTTGTGTAAACTTATTCTAAATTGAAACACAATTGTATTACACAAATCGACTTATTCGTTTTAAATCAATTTCGTCAACCAAATTCTATAAACTTTTAAAAATATAAGTTTCAATAATCCAGTGTATAATAGATAACTGAAAATTCGTTACTACAAAAATCTATCATAGGATTAACACGCTGAAATTAGTATAACTTGTTTATTAGTTGTGTACGTCTTTAACATATTTTTCTCTTATCAGATAAAGTATGTTTTAAATTTTTTTGTATGTATATGTGGATTTAACTTAAAGTAAATTATCTGTCGGATTATTTATATTTAATTTATTATGTATAAACTGTGTTAATTATAGCAGGTTTTTTTTTAAACGCAAGGTAGAACTATCCCAATGGCTAATTCAAAAAACTTTAAGCCTTATATGCATGACGATCGTTTCCACAAAATCAATTATGAATCGGCGTTTCTGTATCGATTTAATCAATCACTGCTGTTAAATAAATTGATTAGTATAGTTTACCCCCCGCTTACATGTCTGTCAGAGCAATTTCAATTTAACAAGTCAATTATGTTCTCAATATGAGTTTCTCGCTTGTAAAAATTAAAAAAATTCACTTCATCTATAAAACCATAAACGACTATTCATTCTGTTTTCAAAAAACTAATTATAGTTATATACACATTTATATCGGCGGAGCTATTGCAGTTAATGTGTTTTACAGGACTTGAGATGAGCTATTATGAACAAATATGATATAGAGTAACAATTTTTATTTTAATACTCGTAGTGCCCAAATTAGTGCACTAGTTTTCGTTAGTAAACTAGCTTTGATTACAAATTAAGGACGAAAAAAATTAAGCACACTTAGATTCGTTAACAAAGATCACACGTTGTTTTCAGCTCTATATTGCTTATTCGACGGTTCATCTACCTCCATCATCTACCTCTACGCCCTCTGTCGTAAAAATGTGCTTCCATATAAGTTTCCAACAACAATATAACAAAGCCTCGTAAGGATTTGTATTGCAGGAAGTGAACTATTTTATTGCTGTAATTGTGGTTTATGTTAAAAATATACTGATTTTTTAAATTTCACAATATTAATGCTATACAGAATTCGAATTGCTTTCTATTTGTTGTAAGGGAGTAAACTTTGAGACTTTAATAATAAATTAGTAAAACATAAAAGGTACGAAAACGCACTCAGCTGTTATAGTCCTGCTGCGGTGAAAAATATTTTGTTATTATAAAGAAAAATTAATTATGTGTATTGATCACGTAAGATCACTGCAGTAAATATTTAACTTAATGTTAGCTGTGGTTTCTTAGAGTAATAATGACCATCTTGAACAAATATAGAAAAATAATCCAAGGAGGACGATATTAAGAAAACAATTTAAAATACATTTCTTATGATGCCTCGATGCCTGGGTTATTCAGAAATTGCTGATATACGCCTTTGGTATTTATTCGTGTACCGTCGCGTCGTATAATTTACTTTTGCAAGTAATGTGTTTTACTGTTTATAGGAAGGAAGGACATTTTGTAAATAAGTTAATACTTTAAAAATTGTACAGATTAGACAGACTTGCAAAGAGCAAAAATTTGCAACTGTAGTTGGATGTGACTTATACTGCAAGGAAGATATAAAAGTATACCAATCAATAAAAGTTAAGGTGCTCTAAAGATTATGTTAGTGGCACAATAAAATAATAGCTAATGCGTTGAACAAAGGGTACAAATGAAAATTGAATTCCAGGGAAGGCAAATATCCAAAACTAAAGCAAATTAACTTCTTAAAGCGATGCACTAAAGGTTTGAGCCTGCAAACCAAAAGATACCATTGTATCTTGGTTACCAATATAGGTACATACATACGTTGCTATATATATTCCAACAACAATATAACAACATAAAAGATGTGTAATTCTTGTAAAACTATTGCTAAACTCCATTTGAGTCGAATCTATCTACTATTTTGTTTCTGTCTATTTCAAGCCTATTTTAAGCAAGTCTATTTCAATCAAATATTTGAAAATTTGTATTCCAAAATGACAACACATCGCAAAGTTAATATCATTTTTAGGAAAAATCCAAAAATATGTAACTTACAGTTTTCTCTCCTCTATAACATATATTTTTTTCGAAAAAATTTGATGACGTTAAGGATGCTTTATGCAGGTTTTAAAATTTTGGGGGTTGGTCCACCCCCGCAAATATTAAGTGGTCGCTTCGAAAAAATTATATTTGTTATTAGTTATAAAATGAAATATTTTACCGTTGCTTTCATTCAAATCAAAAAACCTAGTTCTATATAAAAATTCAAAATATTAATTTTTCACTCTATTTTTTTTTAATTGGGCGATTACACCCCTTAAACCCGCGTGTTAGCAGCTAAAAAAAATTAGGGGTTTCTTATTTTTTGATGCTCTACGACATATCCAAAAATTATTCAAATCGGTGAGGAACACCAGGGATCCTTTGCTTGTTAGTACCAAGCTGTTTGTGTGGAAATTCAAAATTCTTTTATTCGTAGATCTTTAGTACGAAATAGATTTATAGTCGAAATATTGCTCTGATATTAAATTGTTAACGTGTTTTATTTGCCCAAATATTTCTATTTACAAATTATTTTTCATTTCAAATTATCTGTAATATTTTATTATTTTTTTTTGACAACCTCTTTGGCTTTCCTAGATCTTCTTATCCTAAAATATATCATTGCACAACCCCCTTAAAATGTTGTCTTGAATTTCTCGGAATACGTAGACAAATGATTTATTTAAACTTTCGATGATTAGAAAATTCATTTTTTTACCGCGTACTAAATATTTGCCCCCTTTTCACTATAGTACTAATAATAACCATCAACTAATTAACTATTAATAAATTAAAACTAAATACAATGCTCAACTTTTGAATTCTGAACTCAACTATCTTTGCTAACTCAAACTTTAACATTTAAATTCCTTTTTTTAACTTTTCTCCCTAATATTTTCTTTAAAAACATTTCTTTAAATTCTCCTGAGTTGGTAAATTTATGCTCTACCATCGAGAACCAAACCTCTGCTTCCCCGTTTATCGCTATTCTAACTAAATTCTTTTTCATCGTCTCATCCTTGACCCTTATCAAATTCTGCTATATATTTTTCACAAATATCTTCGGATTTTTACGAAGATCCCCATAAAATGTTCTTAGCTTTTCCGCTTTAAAATCCCCACTCCTGTATCTACCAGTATCTCCTTTATCATCTTTCTTTAACATTTCTATTAACTATTTTAGTTCTTCCTCCTTATCTTTAATCTGTTTACCTAAGCTATTTTCAATTCCTTCACACTTATTCCTATCCTGTCGCTCATTCAACTCCCTTTGTCCAGCCATATTTTCAAGTAACTTATTGAACGTCTCCTTACATTATTTCCTCAATTTCCTTAACTTGACCTAACTCTATTCCTATACGTTTACTACTTTATCTTCAATTATGTGTTTAAATTTTTTCTTTGTTTTCACCATATCATTTGCGTTTTCCTCTATCCTTTTAATTACTATTTTTTCCAACTTGAATACTTTAAATTTCATCTCATCAATCCTTGAAACTGTTTTTTGATTCCTTTTACCAACATACCCATTTCTTGTTTTGCTTGCTTCGCTCTGTCATCTACTTTCTTATTGGTTTAATTCACTTTTTCTTCTATTTTCTCCTTGGTTTCATCCCCTTTCTTCATCATGGTATGGATCTACCATCGATCCTCGAAATCTTCTTTTCGTCCTCTTTTACTGCTTCTTTCAGTTGTTCTTCTTCCACTTGTACTTCTTCCTTCATATCTTCAACATCTACCTCTCCATCTTTTCTTTCCATTTCTATTCAACTACTCCTTTTAGTGATCATTTTCTTAAATTAATCTTCTATTTTATTCCATCTAACTAACTTCAAGTATTTTTTCTTTTAATTCAATGGTTTCTAGGTTCAATTGAGCCTGTTTCGCGTTGGGCGCCAATTTGATCTGATTTTAAATTGTTAACGAGCTTTATTTGCCCAAATATTTTTATTTACAAATTATTTTTATTTACAAATTATCTGTGTTTTATTATTTTTTTTGACAACCTCTCCAGCTTGCCTTATTTGAGCAATTAGTATCTTGCTCCCACACGTAATTCCGTCTTTTCTATAAGGGCACGTGAAGCACGAGCATAAGCCCCCGGCTATATGGGCGCTTCGAATTGCCATAGTCGTCGTTTAACTTGCATATTGAAGAACCCCAAACTCAGTATGCCCAAGAACCGCTATATGGCTTAAGACGGTCCTACCCACACGTATGTTTCTGGATTTTAAGGTGATCATAATTTATACACGTGTGGTAATCCCGAACACGTTATGTGGGGCAGAACCGGGTATTATTTCAAATGAAGTAGCTGACCTGAGGCATCACATATTTATTGCAATGATCTATAGGTATTCAAAATCACAAAGCAGAGAAGGTTCGAATTGAAACCTATAAAGTCAGAATTGGTGCAACAAAACTTATTATTTGTTTTTATTTGTAATTTCTGTAAAAAATACGAACCGTTTATTGGTCCATTTTCGGAATTCGAAATTATGTATGAAAGGAACTAATTTTTGTACTAAATATTTTTTGGAAAATATATAATTTGTAAGTTAGTCTCCATTAAAATCGACCACCGTTAATAAAAAAAATTGTATACTAATATAATACCTGCTACTATGTATATTGGGAATGGTGTACAAAAGCTCATTACCATTCAAATAAATAATGAATCGTTTATGTAGGAATTACTTCTACGCATGGCTTTAGTTTTTCTATTTCCAATAAACTATTTATTATGTATATTTACCTACTGTATTCAATTGATCTCTAGAGATTGACCTACTCCATTGGTCACAATGTTGTGTTCGCTTAACTTAAACTGAAACTATTTAATGAGTATATTTTAGTATATTTTTGGTTTAGCTATAGTTTGTGAATGTAGTTTTAATATGAAATTTTAAGTGGCAAAGATAAAAAATGTACATAACTGTGAATAAGTAGTTACATTATCATTATTATTACAAGATATTACAAAAAAAAGAGAAAAATTAATGGGGTAAATTATTTTATTAGTAGTAAAAATCGACCACAGTATTTTTTGAATAGCCTGAATTATAGGAACGGAAACTTATATAAAATAAATATTTATATTATTTATTCATATTATTGAAAGTAAAATTATTATTTTTAATAAATATAATCAATTTCTAACGTTGCATAGAATGATATAATTGAAGAGATAATTGTTAAAGAAAAAGACATTTTATATTGCAAAAAAACAAATTAACTGTAATTCTCGTGAAAGAATAATAAAAAGCATAAAGTGAAACCACATTGGTAATTTCTTCGGTAACAGAACTGGTTAGGAAGTTAATGTAAATTTATAAATATTAATACTTAATGTATTATTTAACAACATGTATGTAGGTACCTATGAATCGCATTAGTTGCATTATGGTATTGCATAAAGAAGCTTAGTTTAAAAGCATGCAATTAAAATATTAAATACAAATAACTTAATAAGCGACATTAAATGCCCATGTTATGAATGAAAAAGCCTTTGCATTAAAATTTTAAATCTAAATCGCATGAATATTTAACGTGGTGTATAACAACGCCCAACTGAATAACTCTATACCATTTATAGAGGGAAGTTAATCAATTTTTACGATTGAAATAATAGAGTTCTTTGAAAATTAACAACAAAACAGTCGTTAATATGTTCTTACTTAATAAAGAATGGCATTCATCATTGGTAGATGGAACAAGTAGGAGTGGGTGAGTTATAATCGCAAATATATGACGCTGCAAGTGGCATTCAAGCTACTGTGTTAAGAAAATCTTTATGGTGATTAATGTAAATGTAGTTAATGTTATGTAGGAATGGCTGGCGCGTGGCACAGATATTATGCAGCATTTACAGATGGTCCGGTACTGTTTAGCATATAGATTTGACAAATTGTTATTAAATTTACATACCGCTTTTACAAGCAGTTTACTGATACCATATATTGTACATTAATAAATACAACTCGTAAAATTTTATATTTTTATAACATATAAATTATAACATTTTATTGTCAAATTTTATGTATAAACAATTATTTTAATTGTACTATAAAAATCAATGTTATTATATTTTTACAGTACATAAATTATCCGACTTATTAACTACCTATTTCAGACGTTTACTTACACATTTTACCGATATATCAAGCGTAGGCAGAACGAAAATTTAAATAAAAGATCATTTTTTATCAACTGAAATCTTCGAACGTCTTAATCTTGTTTAAATAATATCTAGTACACTATAAATAGTTTTAATTTAGCACTTAATAGAGTTTGCTTATATAGAAAATGATTTAAAAATATTTATCGTAGCAACCAACGGTAATATCATCAATATACTACTAATTTTATTGGTACAAAAACCATAAACTCGTTTTTTATCAACTCTCACGGGTGACAACTTGGACGTTATTTTATTTTAAATATTTTTTAATGGTTAGTTTTATTCAATAACATTAATTTTCATTTAGTTTTGAAGTAAGTTTTTCCATATGTCTACCCACCATCTGCTGGCAAAAAAATTTATAGATATTAATTAAAAATAAAATATCATTTTTTCCCACAGTACACTTAACGGTAAAGCAATATATGGCTTTTCTAACTTATAAACAATGATTAACATACTTTTTTTGATAATACTGAAAGGTTATCCACTGCAAACTGTTAAAAATTATGCTAAAGAATCGTTGTGTCATATCAGTTTTCCGTTACAATAAGCTCGATGTTGCCAATTTATGACATTTTCAATTAGTAATTCAATCATTGTGGTAATTTATTACCCAGTGTTGTAGTATCTAATAATAACTTTTATACACCGAATAAATACCAAATTAAAGTTCTATTTATTTTTCAAATAACCAAATATTATGTAATATTTATTTTTAAATGTGTAGGTAGTACCATTTTATACTGCAACGGTAGAGCTCCTTAAGATGCCAAGGTATAATCAAAAATATTAATATTTTCTTAGATAAAATAAAAAGAATACAAAGAGTAGATCATTAAAGAAAAACCACGAATATTATAGATATCAATTGATAATTTTTTATTGCACAACTTTTTTCTCGAAAAATGCTTTATTCATTGTAAAGTGTATTACTAGATCAACGATTCTGTATCGGTGGCAGGTTTTATGTGTGTAGTAAACTCAGTGCGATTGATTGCAATATTCGTTTTCTACGATGATGGATGTGGTGTTAGTTTATGACATATGCTGCTGACAGAAGCTTTAGAAAATATACCACACAAAACCGTAAACTTTTTATTGAACTTTAAAGAAAATTTTATTGGTGCGGTTAGCTCACTTTCAGTATAAATTTCTTTATATGCCCGATTGAATTTTGTAAATCTTTCTATTTCGATACAAGTATTATAGAGACATAACTAATGAGGGTAATTTATTTTTATTTGTCTAGTACCCATCCAAGTTTAATATTGTCGCGATGGTTTATAAAATTTGTGTGATTCCTAACAGTACACAGTGTTATTTACTACTATTAGTTATTGGTATAAACGATTAAAGTATTTTTATCGCTGAAAAACACGAAAATCGCATTTTTAATCAAATTTATAGTGGATTTTAAAAATTTTATTGATTCACCAAGCATTTCGTAACAATAAAGCAGTTATAACGGATTTGCTATTAAAGCTTACTTTTAAGACTCGGACTAAGATGGCTATTTATATAATCTAATAGTTGCCAGACCAAATTGTCAATATTATTTATTTTAAAGTAATCGTAAAAACGGGTTCTTTGAATTAGTGTCGAGGTGTTTGGTCCACTCAAGTGTGGAACATGCATGCTCAACAATCCACGCATGATGGGTCAATGCTCGGACTCTGATAGGTAATGTGTGAACATGTACAGCTACGGGCAAATTCATTGCAACACTACCAACACAGCAATAATCTTACACTAACATGTAACTGATAAAAAGAGTAACAAATGCTATAAAAGCTAAAAGCAAGATGAAATGTTTTAGGTGTAAATGTATATTTTAATACCAATTAAAAGCTTTACCAATCGATTTAGTGATTGACAAGATTGAAAATCAATTACAAAGTTACATTTGCAAAGTAAGCATGAAGTATACTCGTACATACCCAACCGTGATAATCTGCTAGATTTCTAAAAGCGATTGAAAATAAAATCATTTTATCATTGATCGAACATCTAAAGTGCCTAAAACTTAATAGGAAACTTAATCCGATCGATTCTATACTTTGTTAAAACAAATGATGTTGTATTTGCTCTTACAACCGACTCAGCTGATTGATACTTTACATGAATGTCCTCAAAGTTAAAGTCTCTCAGGTGCAAGACTAGGTGGGCGAAGACCTCACTCGCAGTCGAACGTGTTCAACCCGGTACACTCCCAGAAACAAAGCAACAGGTGCAAACAAATTTTTAAATTTTTTTATTAGCTTAACTGTGCTTAAAGTGTAGCAATAGATAACTCGTTTTATAAGTTACTTAAATGTAATTTAAAAATTTGATTACAAAATAAACTCGATGAAAATTACGGGAAATTGTTTAAGAACTTAAATACTCAAATGCGGCAATCCCTAGGTATTTCCTGCATTTACCTCTTATCACACACCCATTATATAGGAAATATACATACTATACATTCGCAATGATTGAAATAGCAATTACTACAGTACTGTTAAACTCAATATCGTACGAAGACGATAAAAGCTTTTTTTACTTTAAAATAAACTTTGAACTTTCTCAACTTTTGTACTGACACCGTGCTGTTATTTATTGAATTGCTATGATATATTATTATACACACAGTCAACTTAAACGTGAATCGAGTAATTTCTCCGCAACTATTAGGTCAAATGGGTACCAAATTTTCTATTAGAAAATTATCGCCAACTGTTATTTTTTTAAATTTATGACCTTGTATTAGCATGTTTTTCTATTTGATTTGGAAAGCTGGTTTACAAATTGCATAAAAAATTTTGAACCTGTAGCTTATGGTATCAACCACAGGCAAATTTCTTTCAAATGTGCTCATAACTTTTAACAGTTTAAGCATTAAAAATATTTGTGGTATAAAATGGCAATTGTAAATCGTGGTTAAACCGCAAGACGGGCGTGTATTAAATGGCACTATTGTTGGGTTTCTTTGCACACACAAATAATTTGTCATTTTAAATTCAATGAAGGTACGTATTGTGGTCTCCCACGTTCCAGTAGCTTGCAAACGACAATGCAATATTTGCGGCTTTTACGTGGTTGATCGTGACATTCAACTAACCAATAATTACGTATCAATTTTCAGAAAAGTTTAATTTTATAAATGTATGATTAGTATTTTCTGTCGGTCGAATACAAGACATTGTAAGTGTTTAAAATTAGAATCAAAGGAAATCTTATCATCTGTTAGATTATCACGTTTTTGATTATAATTTATATAAGTTGCTCAAAAGTACCAAATGGCTATATTAGCCATTATATTCGTACATTGTAACTGCACATTGTATATATTATAGTCTATACTAGACAACATACATACATTATATTATTATAAATCATGTTTACAAATTTCCAATTTGATTTTTGAAATTATATTAACCTTCTAATGAGTATTTTTTACCTAGATAACTCAAACAACTTTCGATGGATTTCACTATTTTGCTGCAATTATATCAACCACATTTCTGTAATTTGTATTAACTTAGGTATATATACATATGCTTATCGATGTGTGATAAAAATTCAAGTTGAAAACAAAATTTAAAAAAATTTAAGTTTTTGTAGGGTCACTACTTATGTAACAACTAGTTAGCCTTTATTTAAGAAGTCAACATTTATATAAAGATTTTGTTGTAATATAGAAGAATGCATAACCTTGTTTAGCAAACGGGTCTGAGTATAATCACTACTAGAAACATTTTATATGAGGAAATCGACAATAAATATGTCATAAATAAAGTAGTTAAATGTTTTTCTTAGCCAAGGTAACAACACTAAATTGTTATTATTTCAATTCAAATTAATAACAAATTATGTTGTGATTTATATTTTGACTGCAAAAGTTATTGGCACATTACTTAAGATTGTCTCTTAAATATCCAAATTATTAGGTGTTAAGCATTTGCATAATTTCTTCTTTAATTTCCATACGTAATACCACATTTACTTTTTATTGTTAATTAATTATTCGATGTTCTCTACATGCTTAAAATAATTCGAGTGTAGTGAGATGAGAGGAAAAGTATTTGTTGGTGTATTTAAATAAAATGAATAGTGCTAATTAAAATATTTGCTCGTAAAAGCACAGTTTATGTATTATTTTATGGTGACCTTACAGCCTTAAAATAACATCTAATTAGGAACATATTTGCATTTTTAAAATTTCATTATGCCGCACCGGTATATAATATTTTAAATATTATCATCTCATATTTAAAAAATGATAAAAATACTATGAATTTTTTTATATTCGTTTAATGCAAATAATGTATAATTAAAAAGTCTGTGATCAAAAGGAATTTGGCCATAAAAAGTTAAGAAAATTAACCGGGAATTTTAAAGGACTTCCTGTTGTCTTAGGATGTGGAAGATGTGAAACGTGCAAAATTGCCTCATTTAGTTTTTAAAATAATTAATATAATAAAATGTAAATAAAAAACTATGATGAGAACCTATGCTAGAACAGCAGAGAGGTACGCAAGGCTACGTAAAAAGTGAAGGCGTACAAACCAGTTGGACGAGTGTTGAGCGCGTGGGCACACCAACTCCTGGTGAACTGGTATTTTGTACCATGGGTACTGCCATAAAGACCATGCATAAGACTTCAAAAGGTAACTGTAAAAAATAAAAATTATTCATAAAAACTAGAAACGAGGAAATTTTGCAAGGACATTTAAAAAGAACGCGTAAACAGTTAAATCTCGTCGGTAATTACTGTTGCGTATTTTGAATACTTCAAGGTAAAATCTACGCAGTTTTACGTGATCGATAAATTAGAAGGAATATATTATTTTTTGATCATAACTGTATCAAAAATTTTCACATGTGTGGTACCTTGTACCTACTACTCCTATAGTCGAATCAGTTGTGCTAGCGGTGGCTCGAAGTTAAAGTTAAGACAGGTGCCATCTCGAAGATATTCTCGACCCGTTCTTTAATATCCAAAAAATGTTCGCTTGGCGTTTCCGGTGAATTTCTTGAGACCCGAATCCTGAATGACTGGACTGACTGAAATTCTGTTTCAATAGCTTGAATTTATCTAACTTTAATCTTTTATTTAGTATTTATAGTACACAGAAAGAAAAGATTAGCGATTTCAACTAAACATTAGTTGAAATCATCTAAAGAAATTCATTGAATTTTAGCCTGTTAATTAGATTAAACAATTCATTTAATTTGAATTACATGATTTTAACATTTAAAGAATTAATGAATCATAGTGACAATTAGAAGAATTGTTGAATTTGTTTTAATGGTTTGATGACTAAATGTAAATGTTTTATTTAATTGTATTATAAAAATGCTTAAATGATTAATTGAATTGACTAATGAAATTTGATATTTTATTCAATTGTTTTAGATGATATATTTAAAAGTATAATTGAAATAATGAAAAATATTAGTTGTTTTCTTTATTCGTATTAAATGTTATGGACAATTACTTTAGACGATTTATTCACTTATATTTAAATAATTCCATTAAAGCTTGTGTATGCTTTATTTAATTAAAATGGTTGATTTTACTATTTTAAGTAAATCATTCTTTCGTACCATATATATACAAGGTGATACATAATAAATTAAAACAATTGCATATTTGGCTTTGTAATTCACATTTTAATTTGGTTTAAAAAAAATTACAATAATACATACATCAAGTATAGATAATAAACATAAACTTAAGCTATATAAATATGATAGATACAATAAACTGCACATAATATACTACATCAAATATACATAATAATAGATATACATAATATAAATACTTATTATAAAAAAAAAAAAAAAAAAAGTGCTTAAGAAAAAAAGTGGTTAAGAATGTGTTCTCCTGTACATATTCATTTTTAAAATTAAATATTTTTTCAGGCATATTCAGTATCAGATATAAATAAAAATTAAAATAAATTTTTAAAAAATTATTTACTTCTTTTTAAATCTATTTTAACTTAAAATAAAAATAAATAACTTGTATTAAGGGGTTACATGGGTTTACTCGACGAAAAGACGGCCTATTTTTAACAATGCTTCTTTCATATAAAAATTAAAATATTTTATAAAATTAAAACTTCAAAATAACTAGTTAATTAAAACCAATAAAATATAATAATTATATTTTTAAGTTCTCAGCGCAGGTGCTTAAGTTTTAATTTTATTAATTTTTATAAGTTAAGAATTTACACATTAAAACATAGGTACACATTTGACATAGAATTTCTGAAATTTTCGTAGAAAAATATTTAAAATGAAGCCATTGCGACGCAATTTCCGGTGACCCTTCGGAAAAATGGTGGGTCCGCGTTGACACAGAACTCATGATAGGATCATATGAAGAAAAAAAAAGTTTTTTAGTTAAGAGCATAAACTAGAACTTGGACGAAGGGATAAAAGTGAAAATTGGATTTTTGGTTAATCTTTTTACAAAAAATGCAAATTTTGGTGAAATTTGCTCTACCTTTTTCCTTAAATAGTTGTAGTCCTTCTGTCCTTCTGAATTGTATCTCGAAGACCTGTGTAAAATTTCATCCAAATCGGTTCAGTAGTTCTTGAGAAATCTTGACAACCGACTATGAAAACACAGTTTCCAAAAAAAAGTTTAAAGTTTTGAGTGACGCAATCAAACTGGAAAATAAAATTTGTTTTTTAACTTACATGGAATAGTCGATTCCAGGGCCATAAAGTAAAGAATCCACTGCAGCTGCAATGTCAATTAATAAGACAATAAAGGAAATTCTATTTTTTGAAGCCGTAAACCCTTAAAATATTATTAAATTTACCAAATTTTGTTGATTCTTGGTACTATTTTCATCATTTAGTTTTGAAGTTAATCCGGAGCTAAAGGGTGAAGGCGTCCTGGAAATTTTGTTAAGACAGTCTCGCACTTGAGTATTTTTAACCGCAGATACGTATTATCAGCCAGAGGAGGTGGATATCCCTGTAAACGTGTAAATGTTTATTTTGATATACACAATAAAAATATATTACTGTAAATAATAAATGACTTACCTTTTCTTGCCTCCACTCAAATAATTTTTGTCGAAATTTCACCCGTAAAGAAAAATGTTCAATTGGTATCAGAACACAAATATCTTCTAAAGTTAAATACTTGAGAGTTTCGTTATCAACTGATCTTTCTAAAAATGTTTCAAACTAATCACACTTTATCAATTAAAATTTTTTATTTTAAATACCGTTAAAAATCGGAATTAATTCTTCCAAGCTCCACAAATTTAATAACTGCTCTACTATACAGATTCGTCGGTATTAATATTATAATACAAAATTTTATTATTTTCCATGTTTAAAACGAGCACCACATAAAAGTAAACTAATTAGCACGTTTAAGATGGATGAAAAAATGAATAAACAATGCAGGTACAGGATGCAGGGCGATGATAGTAATGTGCAATATTGCATTTAGTTATAAACATTCAATGATTAGCTGTTTTACCGAATGTAATTGTTTGATTTATTTAATAAAGATATAATGAGTTATCCAAACAATAAATGAATTAATGAAATTTTTATTAAAAGTATTCAATTCAATTAAATGAATTTACGAATGATGTATGTATCAAAGTCATTAAATCTTTAAATGTATTACCTAAAGAATTAATTAAAACATTTACTTTTATTCAATAATTCATTGAAAACAAATCTTTCAAAATTAGAAAGAATTATTAAATAAATGAAAGATTATGATTTAATGAAATGGTTACTTTTTGTAAACAATTTAACAAAAGTTTAAATGATTCGACTAACAGAAATCATTTATTTTAAATTAGATATTTTTACTAAACTGATAATTTGAAACAGTGAAATACTGTAATAGAATTATATAAACTTTAAATGAATTATATAATTTCAACTCATTTAATTTAGATTAGATGAAAACTCGAATTTATTTCTTTCTGTGTAGTACTAATAAATAAAAATAAAGTACAAATGAGAATAAAAATAAATTTTGAAGAATGCCATACAATTAAATGCAGAAATATATCGACATGGGAAATAACGCATCATTAAAGTGACGTGTTTACTGCAACTTGATGTTTCATAAAATTTTAATTTAAATCTGGATTCTAGACTCAAATACGTACGTTAATAGAATAGATAATCTATTGCAAGAAATTATAGTAATTAATTTAATTATTTTGAGTGACAAATAAAATAATCTTTTTATTTGTAATAAGGTCTGTGCAAAGTATCTCACTTTTTATTGCTATGTGCAATAAATTACTAAAACAAACAAGTTTAAAACTGGATGTAGATACGCAGCGTAGGCTAAAGACTAATTACTAATTATCAACTTACTTTCATGTTAGAATTCTTTAATGAAAGGCAAAGTAAAAAATATGCCAAAACAGGTTGTATTTAAGCGGAAGCGTGACGAGTGAAACCTCAAATCAATCGACCATAACCATCAATTTTAAAATCATAACACGACCAAGAGATTATATTATGACGCAAAATGTTGTTACTCATATCACGCGTCTTTTCTTATTTAAAATATATAATTGATCAAAATACTTCGACGTTTTGTCAATTGGCCAAACAGATAAATAATAGAATCAACTCTTAAATCCATAGCGTTTCCATGTTTGCAGGAGAGCCGTGTAACATTTTTTGAGGTCCGAATTTTCTTCTGTAATGTTTAAACACCTCCACTGGAGATTACACCAAGCCATTGATGAGGTTGAAGTAAAAGGGCGTTTCTGTTATGCTGGTTATCCAAAGATTTTTCTTACGAGTTGTCAAAAGAAAATATTTTACCGTTTACATTGTACGATTTGTCATACGAAAATATTTGAAAGCGAACTATTAAGCGAAGTCATAAGGCAACTCATAACAAAATCTCAAGATTAGGGAAGTGTCTATTTTCTATGGAGTTTGTATACGATTGCCGTTATTATAATCTAAAACGCTATTTATCGACATTATTAAAAGTCACATGCAGAATTTTTAATTTACAAATTCTTTGAAGGATATCCACTCGCCCCTATAGCGTCTAATTATTATTAATAAATACAAAGTAACTCTCTTAAAACTCGAGAAAAAAGTCGTCGTTTTTGACTGTGTCACTCGTATTCGATCGGTTTCTTCGTCTTATCGAGTAAATGGAAAAGCAGGTTAACTGCTAGCAGTAAAGTTTATTAGATAAATCATAAGAAAAATCATTTTCAAAGAAAATCCTGTCATAACTTGCATAACCTAAACGGACTCTCAGTACATATTTCTGTACTAAATAGAGTTATAAAGTATAGTGTAACCAAGTTCAACTTTATTATAAGTAGCAATATTTTCCACTAATACAATAATAATAGTAATAAATACAAAAGTTGGTAGATAATATATTGAATTGTTTTGTCAACCTTTAAACTCATCGAATAGATACAATATACTCAATCAGATAGCAAATACTATGTATTTCACGTAAAGTTCATTTAAAGATATATTATTATGTAACTTTGTACCAGTTACATAGTTTGTAGATGTTATACATATTGCAATGTTTTCTTATGCTACCGAATTACTTCAAAACAATACAATAGCAGCGTTATCATAAATATACATACTGGTCCAAATTTCCGTAAGTGAGCACAGAAAGGCTCTTCTCAAATCACATCAAAAAAAATTTCAAAATTAAATAAATCCAACTCCCAATTACATGTTAAATTGCAATGGTAACCAAAGTTCTCTGCACAAAATAGAACGGGAAATCAATATGATAACTCGACCACACGTAGATGATATCAATTTTATTTATGCACCTTCCTGTTCCAACACCAAAAATTACAACTGTCTCAATCAAACCAATTCCCATTAATAATTCCAAATTTAAATCTTCTCAATTTCCAATTTATTCACTTTTTAAAATACCAATAGTTCAAATTATTGCATTAAAATATCCAATCTAATATCCAATTTTCGTTCACTTAGCCGATCAAATTTCCAAAATAATTTTTTTATTACTCACAAATCTACTCAATTTTTATTATTTAAAATAACATATCTTTTAAGCTTAATCTTGTACTATATTTTACATAATTGTTATTGCTAATTGACGAAATCGTTGAATGTCTCCGTAATTTTATGTGTTATTGCCAAATTAGGGTTTTTAACAACAGATACCATCTTATCGTGAGGTACTATTTTAATTTTGTTAATTATTTGATTGTACGCAGCTATGTTTAATTACAGTTCAGAAGATTACCTCATATAGAGGTCGAAACTAGTCGACCGATAACAGTTGTTTTATTTCATCCCCTTCTCTTACACCCGAGAATCTACTCATATATGTTTTAAAGGGAAAGAACTTTCTATATATATCTCAAAGAATTTCAAATACATTTTTTAGTAAACAACATTTTCTTCCAATTTTATATGGCGGCCATTGTGTGTAGACTCCCCAATTTTATCATACCGCGAGTTTCCCATAAGCCATCTCTCTCTAAAGTGCGGTAAACACAAAAATTCAAAATTTTTACAAATTTTCAAAACACATACTACAATATTTACAAAAAAATTTTATAGAGAAAATACATATACATACCGTATGAGTCTAAAGTAGCTGGACAGAATTCAAACAGTAATAAAAAAGGGTTGGTTATAGAAATATTAAAATTAATTTTTTTTTAAGAAAATACAATACCATATTACAACAGGAAAAAAAATTTAAGCACATAATGATGATTCTCTTCAAATTTTCTGACTTTTAACACCTTCCAGCGTACGCCGGAGAATATTTACATCAATTGTTTTGGCACAGGCCTTATCCGTTTATTAATTATTGTTCGGCTGATGTTGCTTCCTAACCATTCTTATATACTAATTGCGACAAAATTGACCAAAATGTTTCGATTGGGCGATCTGCAGGAATATTAGGTGGATTTGCATATTTTGGAACAAATGGTATCTTTTGACTATTTAGCCAATTTAAAGCGTTTTTTTGCATAATAGCAAGACGCAAGATCCTGCCAAAAGATGATTTTATCATCTTTATGGTTTCTATGTACAAATTTAACCATTTTTGGTAAACATTTTTTAATATAATATGAGCCTGTGTTAACCGCTATACCCACTTGAGTTTGAACAAAAAAAGTTGGTATACCTTTCACTGATATCGCACACCTCGCCAACACTTTTGGTTCAAATTTTGATTTCCTTATAAATTTGATGTTATTAGAAACTGTCCCGTTATCGGTGGTATAAAATCCTTGATTTGCAACATCACAACTGTTTGCAAACGTAAAGTACTATACCGAAAATCGTCATCAAATCAACAGTTCCCTGCTAATTTACGCGCAGGGAAATTGGATTTTAATGACTAGTCCGGTAATAATATTAGTCATTGAAACAAAATCTAAGAGACGTCGTTCTTTTCTTTGTTACTTATTATTGTTTTGACAGTAGCTATGTATGGTAACTATGTAGTCTACAAATTGACACACTTGAATTTTGCTCATTTTAAAAATGTTGTTCAATTAATTTTTTAAAATTTCAATTTTTTACGATTTTCGGTAAAATTTAATACCATAATTGTCAGGAAAATGTCTCACTATACTCGGAGCTTTAAAATACTCGGCACAGAGTGCTTCGTATTTCAAATTGCTCCTCGTCAGTAATGTATCATTTTCCTGACTTTTAGGTAAATAACTATTTCATCGCCCATTATTATCACTGTATGACCCTTTAAAAAATGTTGTCTCAAAAGACGGCACTTTCCGGGTATTTCCGCTAATTGTTTATCGTTTAACATTTTTCTTGTACCTTTTTATATTTAAATTTTTCAAATTTCGGCAAATTGTTGTTAGCGAAACTTTAAATTTCTTTGATAGGATACGAGTACTCACTCCAATTTTGTTTTCAGCTGCTTTCTTCATGGAACTTAGCTGAGATTTTTTCAGTATTGTTTGCCTTCTTGGTTTTTGTTTATTTTCGGGACCTATTATTGTTACTGAACCTAAAAATAATAGAATAAATGGTACTTCGACTGAACCCTTCGCTTATAATGTGATTTAAAACGTAACTTTTATTTTGCTTGCCAAGCATTTTTACAATTCGTTTACGCAAAAAATTCTATTCGACCACTTTCATAATGACAATTCAATCAAAAACAATCACATTTGACATTAAACAAATGCAGGAAGGTACAGCAAAACAAAACAATAGGATTGCTAGATTATATCTAATGTTTTGATGCGATTGAAATTTGCCCAGCTACTTTAGACTCATACGTTAGTACTACATTGACGTGTAATTTGTATTGATGAAGAAAATACCTCCAATTTCAGATCCAAATTACTGCACGATGAGCACCAAAACTCGTAATAAATTAAAAATTAAACTTTACAATAAACTTGCCAATGTAAAATGAGAAAATTAAATTTAAAAGACAACTTCCAACCATGCAATTTTAGCTTATCATTCAATCTCGAAATCAACTTTTCATTGTCAAAAAATTACTCTCCGAAATAATCAAACTTTGTCCCAAGTTTGGAGCAATTTCCAAATGCAAATACTTAACCTTTTAAGGAAGGGTGGGGCAAAAATTACCCATTGATATTTTTCTGCGTAATTTGATACGCCATATACGAAAAAAATTGCAAAACATATTTTGCAGTAGCACATGACCTTGAAAATCGCATTTGAATGTCAAATTTTTTGTTACTTTCTTTTATGCATGACTTTATGACTTCGAAGATAATTTTTGAAAAGCGTAATACTGTTTTTTTCGTATTCAGTGCATCTAATTACGTAAAAAACACACCTCACATCGTTTCAACTACATTTTTTATATTTAACTTTCCGTTCCGGACATGTAAAAAACAGTTTACTTGCTACACTGTTAGAAATATATCCGAGCGCTCCGAGCCGTATTGACAAAGACTAAACTATTTAAAAATATCCCTGAAGACCGAAATAACTCAAAAAAGGTGGAACTCGGAAAAGGTGAAACTCGTTGAAAACGTGAATATCGTTTTGTAACAGTTTAATTTATTTAATTCATTTTTATGGGTTAAAAATCTATCAAAAATTATCGATAGATGCGGTCACTGAACGGATAAAAATAGATAAAAATAATAAAATCGCGGCGAATCGTGCTGCGGCGAATCATGCCGCGGCGAATAATTCCCGACAAGTCGTGTCGCGGCGAATCGTGCGCGGCGAATAGTACCGTTACCAGAAGTATAATATATTATCTTATATAATATAAAACTTGAATATAGTAATATACTCTACTCTTGATTGAGTAAATTGCTGGTCTTTGCTAGTATATGAAATTAATTTTTCTGAGTGCACAATAAAGAATGTAAAACCAGATTGATAACAAAAAATTAGTTTAAATTTTTAATGTTGCATTGTTGTATTTTATAATAAATTGTCAGTTGTAAACTTTAGCACAATATATACCTAACAATGTATTATGTATAGTACTTTTAATTTTAATATTTTAATATATACAGTTTTTTAAATAAAATGCTTACCTACTATGCTACTCAAAAAAAGTTATTAATTAGAATATTATATGGTACCCAGTTAATAATTATTATTAGAGAAGTAGCCACACATTGTTAATATTTTGTTTGCAATTTTTTACGTGCACTATTATTAACATAGATGATTCACATCATGCTATGTAGTTTCATCACTTCCTTTCTCACACCTGCACTTACCTATCCTAAAATCCATCTTCCATAATTGCTGTAAGATCTGGCGTAATCACAATCCACTCACAGAGTAGCTATATCCTCTGTATTTTTGAATTTAATGTCATTGTGTGAATTCAATTACGATGAGAAAACGAGACGATACCATCAATAAAATTTTGTTATTTTTTGCTGTCATTAAAATTTTCGAAGTAGTAGGTATATTAAGTTGCCAGACTAGTTCTGTTAAATTTGGTAACTGTTTTCACTAAAAATTTAACCTTCGTGCTCAATATTAATTTAGATAAATGTATGGTCAGACCTGTGTAAGTTAATTAATTGTGATATATGGTTATATTTGAAAAGTGATAGGTATAAAAATTTATTGAGACACATTTAAATATATTTAAATGCAACTTGCCGCCAATAAAATAACTTTTAATAAATAAAAAATATTCTATTTAATCATTCAATTTGTTAATGATAAAACTGTAAATGCATTTTTAAAGTTTTTTTGCTTAAATTATTTTGTAAATTTGGTATATATTTCCTAAGTAAATTAACTGTACAACGAAAGCACATTTCCAATCAGGTAATATTTGATGAAGGACTTCGCAGTTCGCTAGCCTTAAGTCTTTAAGTGTGTATTGCGAATTGAACTTTTTCAAATTCCCAATCCTGATCACTACTTCAATTTATTTTATAATAATCTATTCAAAAAATGGAAAAATAGCTTACGCAGAGTTGCAGATTAAGGTTGAAACAAACTCATTTGGTCGGGAATTTACCGATGTAAAATATTCATAATCAGGAAATCCAAAAGCATACATCTTGTGTCATTATTGAATTTCCAGGTTGTAAATTTTTTTTTATATAAATAATTGTAAGTAATAAAATTAAGTAATCGTTTGTTACAATTTATTACAATTATTTCAATTCAAGAAAAATAGTAAATTATGCGCTTATATAATAATTAATTGTCGATAAAGTTTATTTATGTCTTATTATCAACCCGTAAATTAAAATTTAATGTAAAATATAGTCACTAATTGTAAATGTTTGTAATAATAAATTATTATTATAATTAAATAAATGTATATTATGCGTGTACTTGCTATATTTTTTGGTCTCCCGCATATGTATTGTTAATAACGTTTGCGCTATATACTTACATTACCGTTGTTAATCATGTTCTATTTAATTTTACATTTAAAATAAAAACTATATAAATTTTATTTTAAGATTTTTACAAGTGTTGATTTACAAGTGCAAAACTTTAATTACATTAATCAACAAACCGAAGCGATATTTTAAGTTAGTTACAGGTACATTTAACAAGGGTTATGAGTTTTTAAAGATATGAAATTTTAAACTTATTTTATTTATCTAATTATAATTTATAAATAAATTTGAAATAATTTTCGAAGTAGGTACTGGAAGATTTATTGTTATTTATTTTAGTATGAATTTATTGCAAAGAGAGGTTTAACTCTGCAAGAAGAATTTTCTGGCTATATTAATTATTATTCATTAATTTAAATAAATTTATAAGTAAAACTATAGAGTCCTATAAATAGGTCAAATAGGCGCAGACCATCCAATAAGCGCCTTTTCTTTAAATAGAAAATGTTTCTAAAATTTATTTATTTTAAATATTATATTTTATTTTAAATTAAAAATAATGTTTTACTGAAGAAAATGAGAATATTTGACAATAATTTATAACTAATGAATTTCATAAAATTATAATGTAAACTAAGGCTAAAGTTGTTATTATTTCAAACATCTTAATTTTTTTATATTATTATTTATTATTATTTTTTTACTAATTTACTCTGTAAGTCTAACCTAAGACAGTCACTTTCTATCTGGATTTAAACAATACACCATAGCGTTAACAGCTCATCGCGCTAACTACTAGGCTAATGAATGTCTTGATAGATGGTTTTATAGACGGAGTTAAATAGTATTAATTTTCTATTATACCAGTATAATATGGCTTGTAAAGTTTTGGTACGCTGATAACATTGATGTAAAATGCAGATTAAATTAATGGAAAGAAGCCATACGATAAATAAATAAATGTGATATTATAGAGATGTAAAAAAAACAAAATCATATTTACTGAGGGAAAGATCAAATTAAGTAATCATCATGACTTTACATGTGAGTGTGAGGCATGTGAGTATCCTAGGCATATTCTTTTGCCGCCCCCTTAAAATTGAAATTTGAACTTATTATAACAGCATAATATTTATTAGCAAAATAAGCAAAATAAATATAAACTCTGAGAACAAATTTATTTGCTTAAACAGTAGACAGTTTTTTGTTTTTCGCTTATTTCTATTCTTTACTCTCTTGCATTACTATGCGGCACTTAAAAATTGTTTATGTTTTTTACATAATGTAATATGAAATTTAATTATAATTTCATAGAAAAATATTTATTTTCAAAATTAAAAAAACCTGGACCTTTAAATATTTTCTTCATATTTTATAATTTATAATTTCATTTGTTAATAACTATACATTATATATGAAATTTAAATAAGTACAATTTACAATCAAGTTTCTATTTATGTTACATTTTTTATTAGAATTAATTTTTGCCGCCCCCTAACAGACTGCCGCCCTAGGCAGCTTCCTTTCTTGCCTAATGAATAAATCGGCCCTGATTATTAGTAGAGGTTAGACCAGCCAAACAAGTAATCAATATTGTAGCGTAGCAATATTGTATCAATATTAATACCATATTGTACAATTGAAGGGCTTATTGTTATAAAATGATAAGCCACAAATGCATAAATTACAGTACAATGAATTTAAACTTGAGAAAATGTGCAACATCTCGGTGTTTGCTAGATAATTACATTGTATTGTCGCGTCATCATCATTGCAATATTTTTGTAATACTTCGGTAGTGGCTTGTCATTATAATTCACAATCAATTGGGCTTAAAATCTCAAAAAGTATGAAATGTGGCTTATCATTTTATAACAATAAGCCCTTCAATTATAGATATACTCATACATTATTTGTACAATATTTGTAATCGCAATGTCACGCTAACATTGCTGTACATTGTTAGCGCAATATTGCACAAATTTTAATACTATATTTTGTATTTTATTATAATATTACGATGAATATATTTTTTCCCACAGTCTCCAAAACACTATCAGCGTTTTCTCGCTGTATGGCTATGTTGATATGTTGTTGCAGGTACTTTGTAGCTTAAGAAACACCAAATAATGTCCGCGGCAATAATGGTAAAAATTCATATCTCTCATTAATTTCACTGTACTTTGAATTTTTCATACGCTCAGCTCTAACAGCGGCTGTTTCGAGTTGTGAACAACTATTTTTTTTTAAATATGTTGTGGCAGCAGTATCAATACATGTATCATCCCATACTAAAGAATTTCTTCGGGGTATGATTGTGATACCATCTGGTCGTTTACCATTATTTTGAAATAATTCACAAGATTCCAGTATGGAATGGGCAGACGCAAAATCACGTTTCAAGATATCGTTTATTGCACTATGCCGCGAAAATCTGCAATAACTTTTAGAGCATAAGAGACCATGATGTCCCAACCAATCAACCAAAGTTCTACAAACACACATATGGGGATGTCAAATCTCTAAACCATTCTTAAAGACACGGATATTTGTAAAGCAGGTTTGTCTAGAATAGTCCTAGGATTTGTAGAAGCTAAATGCTAAAGCATCGAGCCATGCACCAGATTCAAATTCAGACGTGGCAAGTAAAATGACTCTGTGCCGGGAATCAAAATAAAACAAAAGTTGTTGGTGTTTCACTTTTATAACTTGTAAAACTGGTCTATCCGGAATGGAAAGAAGCTTCCATTTTGTACTGGATGTCAAAGTCTCTCTCAAAGACGGATTAAGAATTTTACCGACAAGATCCGAAGTACAACGAATAAAAGCAAGAAAAAACGGTAAAGATAGATCCGATTTGGAACAAATTTCCAGACCCCCTAAAGAGACAGGAAGGGACACCCGCCTGGTACCACGAAATCGGAGAACGACTGATATTTAAAAGATTCTCCAGAGTTTTTGAACTTGATTTCAAAATGTTAACATACATTCTCGTATTTCCAGAATAGGTAATATGTATCTCAAAAATTAATTAAGTCTGGATATTCATAAAGAGTTAAGAAGAAGGAAAAAAGCCATATGTGGATTTATATAATTAGATAGATTATTGGCCAGAGATGTAAATTTTTCCCAAATTTTTTAGGCAAAGGGGCACTAACAACATATAAATTATTTGTCGCTGAAATTTGTATTGAGGACATAAAGAGATTCAATTTCCTTCAGAACCATTGTAGTCCATGATTAATACTATATTGTATAAATCCTGATCAAAATTAATTATAATTTTTTTTATAAAAATAATAAATTAGGTATAGTATACTAATATTAACCTCCGCTCATTTAGCCCCCCCCCCATGTTTGCATGAATAAATGTAAAAAAGCAGAATAATGCGCTTGTTATGTACTTTCGATTACCGCCAGAAAAAAATTTTGCACTCTTCGTTTAGCGGAAAAACACGATTTCCGTTGGGGGGCTGACGGTACGGACGGACAGCCCCCCCCCCCCCCCCCACGGTTGATTGTGGACCAAATCAAAAAAAAATACACAAATTACGCACTAATTATGCACTCTAGAACCACCCTAGTCTCGATTTTCGCACCTGCACCAATGTTCAGAAAAAAACATATTTTCGATTTCTACGATTTCTATTTAATGAAAATGGCGTGTAAAGTTTTTGATTACCGATCAAATCGAAAACAAAAATACCCAAATTATGCACCAATTATGCACTCTTGAACAGTACACTTTCATCGTGGACTGTTCATGCCTTCGACAAAAAATGAAAACAAATCTAGGTAATAATGAAATAAATCTCGGTAATAAGTAATAATAATGAGTACACATATACAAAAATCCCAGCAGGATTTGTATGTATTCAAATCCGGCCGTATACAGGGCCGGATAAACCATGGGTGAAATGGAGCCGCCGCACCCAGCGCCAAAGTTTAGAAGGCGCCAAAATTTAACATTTTTTAATTATGCATAAATGTGCATTTTGATTGCAAGGTACTACATTTTTTCTTTGATTATAATATTCTATATGATATTATTAGTATTAAAGGCGCCATTTACTTAATCTGCACCCGTCGTCGCTGAAATAGCTTGATCCGGCCCTGGCCGTATACAAGGATGTGTACCTATAGTTGATTAGTTGGTATAAAAATCTGAAAAATTAGAGCATTTTGCTTTCACCGTTTGGAGCGGATTTGACGGGCTCCAACATGAAATATTTTTCACACTCTGTATAAGGACGATCCTGGGTTACATACACCTTGAAATCAATTTTTTTCTAATTGTTGATACGCTGTAATGAAATATTTTATTCACTTAGTTTTAAAATTTTCAATAGATAGAAATCATAGAAATCGAAAATATTTTTTTTTCTGAACATCCGTGCAGGTGCGAAAATCAAAACTAATGTGGGTCAAGAGTGCATAATTGGTGCATAATTTGGGTATTTTTTGTTTTTGATTCGATCGGTAATCAAAAACTTTACACGCCATTTTCATTAAATAGAAATCGTAGAAATCAAAAAAAAATTTTTTCTGAACATCGGTGCAAGTGCAAAAATCGAGACTAGGGTGGTTCAAGAGTGCATAATTAGTGCGTAATTTGTGTATTTTGTTTTACGATTTGGTCCACAATCAACCCGGGGGGGGGGCTGTCCGTCCGTACCATCAGCCCCCCCCCCAACGGAAATCCTGCTTTCCCGCTAAACGAAAAGAGTGCAAGAGTGTAATTTTTCTCTGGCGGTAATCGAAAGTGCATAACAAGCTCATTGTTCTGCATTTTTACATTTATTCATGCAAACGTGGGGGGGCTAGAGCGGAGGTTTAATATTATGAAATTTAAAAAAAAATTAAAAATGTTATTTAAGTAATTAATATTGTAATAAGAACACAAAAATTAGAAAAATGATCCACAAACTGGAAATTAAATAAACAGTGTAATTATTTAGGATGAATAGTCTTTTAATGAACAGTCGGGAATACTCCCATCTTATGTCAATGAGTATTTTGACGTTAGAATTATTTTTATTGGACACTTGGCAGCATTGGTGATTATATTTTTAATACGGGTGGTTAATTTTTAAATTTTTTATGATTTAATAAAGGTGTATTTAAAATGCTAATTTGATTATATTTTTTATTAAAAAAAATGTATAACAATAATAATATTCTCACCAAAGAGGCGGATGTGGAATTCGAACCACTATTACTTGTTTACCACTACATTATTCCGTTAGACTTCTGAAGTACACATATTCAAAAATATATTATTATTTTAGTTTCGATGTTTTTATTTGATTTATTATTTAATAATCATTTCAGTCAAATGTAGTATAATTAATTTGCAGCATGTGTTTTGATGTTCGAATTAAGTACAAAGTACGTAGGTATAACTATGAAGGTCGTCGAAAGAGTTAAGACAAAAATAAACTCGAATGTTTTTGTATAATTTAATTATTAACCGTTTTTTTTAAATTTTTTAATTGCTTTGATCAAAAGTGATGTTCCTATTGATTCAATGTGATGTAGTTTTAAAACAAAAAAAAAACGGTTAAAATATGATCTACGGTCATATGGGGTAATATTAATTTTTGTGGGTAATTTTTAATAATAAATTTTATTTTTTCCCAAAAAACTTGTTTACGTTCATCAAAAACTTGGCTGATTACGAAATTGCGATTTTCTTTGTAATTAAGAAAATTAAAATAAAATGAAGCCAAATAGTAAAGAAGCTATTGGGAAATTTTGTTTATCATACACAGCCAATGTCAAACAAAACCACTTAAAAATCAGTTGCAGGTTGGAAAAAGTAGTTTAATTAACCTAGAAAATATTCGGGTATCAATACAAACAATTTAAGGAGACTTTTTGCAATAGATGTGCACCATGTGGTTTATTATTATTTATAGTCGTGTTTTAATTTTTTGTGTGTTCTAAATCATATTAATCAAATTTTTTATATACTTTATACCTAGTATCATATAACTTATTAGCGAAACCGGAATCTTAGAAAATAATTATCATTGAATGCAGCAAACCATAAATTTTAGTAACTGTATAAAATACTGAAAGTTCTATCTGCGTAAATTTTTCTAATTTTAAATTATAAACATTTTTTTATATTGCTGAAATAGTAAAAAGCCGTTGTTTACTGCTTTGGCATAATATTTGGCAAATGCAGGAACATTACCTTTTCCAACATTTAAATCTATTAAAATTTTAATTTTAAATTTGTTGCAAATGCTAATATACAAGTAAACGAATAACGTTATAATATTTTATCAAAATTTAACCGTTCAACTTTACCGTAGTATTTCCCATAAAGTTTTCTACAAATATTGTATATTGATGTCTTTTTTGTGTCAAATTTCAACAGTAATTTACAAAATGCGGAACTTCTTCGGCCAAGGATTTCATTCAAAAGGAAAATTTTTGTTATTATCTGAAATTCATAATTATACTCATTACAAAACTGTTCTAATGAACACACCTTCGAAGCTGAGGTTTTGTAACAGCATTAATCAAAGAAGGTTTAAAGGTTAGGCACTACCTATACAAAAGATGGAAAAGAAATTATGTCTAATAAAAACCCACGTTACCTATTTCCTCTTCCTACAAATTTGTTGGGATGTACATTTCATCACTTATTTAGTCATCTGAAACACGTATACGCCAATAATTATTTTTAGCTGTTAGTTAATGAATAACTATCTTTAAATTCAGCATTATTAATGGGTTGTTAATTAGTTTACTTCAGTAATTAACGGTAACAGTAACAAAATCTAATTAAAAATTTTAACGATCTAATTTTTCGAATTGAAATCAAAAACTTAATGATTTATACAATGAGAAAATTTGTTTTGTTTTTTTATAAATGTGATCTGATTTTTATTACCATTATAGAGATTATACAACAGTTGTGTGACATGAGAGTGTTGCTGTTATCATTACAAGTTTATAAACTATAATTGGTTACTTTTTTTCTTAGATAAATCTTGAAGATTGATGATATTTCTAATTAAAATATAAAAAATTGTCCAGTTTCACTGCAATTTTTTTTCTCTACATCACCGGCAGAAGAAAGTTAGCAGCTAATAGCAAGTGCGTGTAATTAATTTTTTTTTAGTTTCATAGTACATTAGGGAAGTAAAATGTGGTGCTCTAGATTGGAATTTGAAAAGTAATCGATATTTTGTGTTATTACATAACAAAAATAGAATTACGAAAGCTTCTAAGGGACGATTTTGAAAGGTTTATATGAAGCTGAATAGAATTTAGGTGATCGCTATTGTTACTTCCTCAGCGTGGTAGTGTCACCTGCGCTACCACAGTAGAGCGGAGTCTGGAGTTCGGATTTTAAGATTAAATTGTGTTATTCAATATTTAAAAAAATATTTGCAGTAACAAGTCAAACTGAATTATTGAATTTAATGTAATTTAATGGTAACAAATATTCTGTTCTTTTCATAACTTAATCCCGAATAATAGAATCATCATCGGTATGCCGTATATGGATAATCATTATAATCAAGCAAACAACTAGCAATTTATTAATTAAATTAAATTAAATACAAAAATGAGAACTGTAAAGCAATCGTGCAATGTTATGATAGTCCCCAGAGTACCGATATTATAATATTTAACCAAAAAATAGTACCTTCATTTGCGTCTGTAGATGGCGCAGGATATATTTTTGCCTGGATAATATTTATATTTTATAATTATGGAACATTTATCAAAAGTATGTAATGGTGAGCTGGTAATGGAAATTATATTCATAAATCCATAAATTAATTTAGAAATATTGCGGCGCTTCTTAAAATTTTTCTTAATAAACTGACAGTATCTTTTTAAATCGGCAAAAATACGTAATTCTATATTTAGAGTAATAAAAATTAATATAAAGAAAACATGAATGTTTAATTAACAAAGTTGGAAATTTGCAATTTATATTAATCAAGTTGTTTTATATTAGGTTTATATCATATTGCCGTTTATATACAACATTTTTAAGAGTATTTATAAGACAGGACGAGACAAGTACTTGTAAAGATACCCTAATAAGGTGAAATAAGCATCGACATACAAATAAAAAATGTGGTATTTAAGAAGCAGTTCTAATTAATTGTAATAATTGCAAGAATATTTTACTTAAGTGGCGACAGCACTTTTTTAAATTTCAAACTAGTTGCTGTAGGTAAAAATGCATCAAAACGTTAGATTATAATTGACAGACGTGTAGGTACACATATATAGGATGTATATAAATAAAACGAATGTTTACTTTTTGCCCAAGCCACGAAGTAGACAGTTTCAAATTTTCCATTATTAATACGAAAGAACAATAATAATCAATATGTGATCTTGAAACCGGTTTAGGATTTAAACGGAAATCTAAATAACGGAAGTTGAGAAATTTTAATTTCTTTACACTGGCAATCAAACTCTATTTGAATTTAGTTTTAATTGAATCTAAAAATAAAATTCTTTAATGAGCACTTAACTATAATCTAATCTAACTTTCCAATCAAAACCAGGATTTAATTGTCATTCCTGAGAAGTACTAATTGAATTAAAAAAATCTTCGATGATTGATACTACAGCTGTAAAATAGTTAAAAAGATGTAAATAAGCTATCTACTACTGCGTTAATATGTTTCTATTTGAATAATTCATTTAATTTGCTAATTATACCCCACACTAGTAGTAAAATAAGCATAGAGCTTTCTGTTAATTTATGAGTTACAAGTCATTCATAAATTTTTAGAAAAACAAACCGTATTCACTAATTTTTGCTACTAATCAATCATACTCTGTGTCAACAATTTCCATCATACCTAGCTATGTGTTACAGGCAATTGTATTGAATGTAACATTTGCAATTCGATTTTAGTCCTTATACAGAGGGCCGTAAGAAGAAAAATATTGTAACAATACTAGGGTACACAAAATCCCAAAAACAAACATCGTATAAGCCACAATGTAGTCTTCACCCTTGGCGTATGATACGGATTTTGTGTACAGTGCTTTTAACTATATTGTGAAAACCGTTTCTATAAAACTAACCAGGTATATTATTAAAAAAAATCGGTTACTAAAAATTTGTTAACGGAACAATTTCCAAAAATAATAGTAATCTAAGAATTAAATTAACGTTAACAGGTGAAACCACAAAACTCAACTTTAAAATATTCAAAATATCTCGGATACATAAATTGTATTTTCCATGAAGACTACTACTTCTAAAAGATATCGCAGTTTACCTCATCTTAAGATATTTTTAAGTAAATGCTATTTGCCAATAAATTAAATCTAATATTTATAAAAGAGGTAATTAATATTTTGATTAAGCGCCTTTGAGCGTTAAGTGGTGACATCATCGATATTGTAATGTGGCTTACAGGTGGTCACGTTTTTCATTTCTTGGTAAGATTTTTATGCCATTTCAATATTTTAAAAAACCTGAAATATCAAACACATATTTTAGAACTAAAGTGTTTTCAAGTTTGCACAAATAAAATACACTGTAAGTATATTTATCGCAAATATTTTCATCAGCCGACGAACTAGAAAGACAAAGTTGAGTACAGAGAGAACAGAAATAGTTATAAATATTTGAATAATCATTACAATAATATCTCTTTTAAAACGGACAATAAACTGAACAAATTCATAAGTAAATATCGCGGTATCAAAGTCAAATATTTAAAAAAAATCGGGAGTTTATGAGCTTACTTACTTGTGAATTTTCTCAAAAATGCATTAGTTACGGGTAGATCTTTCGAAACCCGATTTAGTAAATCCATGCGATTTCTCAAACTTGCAGATGGTAAATTAATAATCGGAAAGCATTTTTTAACACGACCCCAAACAGGGGCGTATGATATTTTTGCATGTAGAACTAATTACAATATTCATATTTTATTATTATATATTTATTTTCAATAATTTTTATTTATTTTATTTTATTATTATTATATTTTATTTATTTTTAATAAATAATTAACTCCACACCCCTTCTTCTTTAGATTAACACATTAGAAATTTGGTTTCTTCCGTTACCTATACTCTGATAAACCCTTCCCAAAAATACCTTAAAAAATCTTTTTTCAAAAATAGTACACCGACCTTTATTTTTAATTTGAACAATATTTAAGTAATTTATCAGTATATTTAAAAAAAATTCTTTTACGCCTCCATCAGGCAACGGTTTAATTGCATATTTTAAATGCGACGTGAAAAGCTGGTTTTCTCGCCTATCGTTTGAATAAAACAGTGATTATTTTATAAGACGTTGGCATTCTTGCTTATATGTTGTAAGCAATTGAATTCAATTAAATAAGTATTTCAAATTTTTGGGATAAAAGGCATTTTTTAATGCAATTTATTATAATACTGCTAACTAATTATTATACTACATTTTTCTTTAATGTGTGCTGGTGAGTGGTGTATCCATTATCACAAATATTATTATGTATCAAATATTATTAAACGTCAAATTTAGAATTCAACTGTATTATTACCAACAACAAAATTTTCTAATATTCAATAATTTCTAGACTTCTTCCGTCTTTTAATATTCAAATTTTAATTTTTTAAACTTCTCCTTAAATTCTTTGTGTACAATTTTTGAATTCACATATTCTCACTGAAATCCTTTAAGAAATTTTCGAAGAAATTTCTCTTAATCAGACACGAATTAACCCGCAAGTGCCAATAATGCATGAACTCAAATAATACCCAAATAAGTGTGTTTTTGGCTGGAGATGCTGTTTCCGCAGTATCTCTGCGGTACTCATTGGATAACGTAATGTGAGAGAAGTATCTATCTTTCACGATCGATCCTTACGACTGAAAATCACTTACAGGTTTTCCTTTGATTTGATATGTTGAAGTTTGAATATTTTCTTATTTCTTCAATGTATTTTCAATTTTATTAACATTTTTTAAACATTTGTCTATTTAAATTATTAGAACTTGATTTAAATGACTTTTTTGAAAATAAAATTCTTCCTACTTGATGCAAAAATCAGTTAAACAAATATTGTGTTGTCTGATGAGAATCCGAAATTTGAAACACTATGATCTACCAAAGTGTTACAAACTATAATAATCATCCAATTAAATAGTTTTGATCTAACCATATAATGTAAGTTAAAATTAAAATAATTTTAATCTAACATTTAAAAGAAACTTTTTCAAAATACTGGGTATGTAATACGTTGGTAACGATTCTGACATAAGTAAAAAGAAAATACATTACAAAAGTTTTCGTTTCTTGTTTGTTTACTTCTTTGAAAGATTTTGTGATTATCCCGTATTTTAATCCATATATTTTTAGCAGATCAAATCGGATTGTTTAGTATTTTCTAATTTTCTGTGAAATGGATTGGTTTTTAAAAAAATGTTTGCTGAACAAAATTTGTAGTCCGGTTAATTTTCTATCCGCAATGAGCATCAGATTTTTTATAAAATATTTTGTTTAAAAAATCCAGGGTTTTGAAGAAATCAAAAACAAAATTTGGAAATTCTCAACATTTTTTTACTTACTTTAGTTCATAACTCAAAAGCCGTTGATTTTATACAATAAAATGTTTAAATCTAGTTTGTAAATTATTTCACGCTCTTTAAAAAAGCACTAAACTATTTTTACTGAAAAATCAATATTTTCAGGGCTATGGCCATGTGAAGGTAAAAATTTAAAAAAAATGTTTTACAGGGGCCTATTTATCTTACAAAAGTATCCTTTATCACAACCTAAGCTATGTAAAGTGTATCCGGGGACACCCTGTATATAAAATAATGCAATATTGTTGTGTTGGATAATCCGAGTTACATTATAGTGTCAATCTTTTTCGAACGACTTGAGAATTTAATAATTGCGTGATTTATTTTAAAAGTAATCTGTTTGAATTACTAAAACAATGCACTAAAACAAATAAAACAAAAACAAACGAAACAATGAAAAGCATTATAGGATATTTTAATACTTTGTTAATCTAAACCTGATTGATTTTTATAAATATGCTCAGACTGAAATAATGACCTATAAATTAATAAATAAAAAACTATCGATAATATAATTAAGCATTAAAAATATTATAGAGACAAAACATGTAAATGGAAAATTGTCGAGTCCGTTTAAGAACTGATAACTTCATTCGAAAAAAGTAATAATAATTATTTTAAAAATAAATATCAGTGAAAGCAAACAAATTACAGACATTCCTTAAAATAATGAAGTTGTTATCCTGCTTAGAAGAATGAAACTTTCATTAAGTTTTCCATATAAGAATTATTTGCAAACTGTGTTCTATGTTTTATATTCGGAGGCATTTTTAAAGAAGTTTTTTGAATTCTCCAGTAACAAAATTACTTGGATGCTGCAGTGTTTAAGAACTCCACCGAAAATTTTGATTTTCATACTTTTAGAATATGTCTCATATTGTACAGTAGTGGTGAATTTTTAATATAATCAACTGCCCCAACCCTAGTAAACCGATCTTATAATACATTGTATAAACAGTATGAGTTTGTGCTCGTATAAGCCACAACCGCCCTTGATCCACCACACAACCTAGATTCCTTTTGATCCGTTTAGCACGCACATTCAATATTGGTCTAATCAAATAGAAGCAGCTGACCGCATGCTTCGACTATAACTAGATTACTGATCACAAAAGAAAACAAAAGCCACAAATGACCTTGTTAACAGAGAACAAATTAACTTTTTTTTATTAAATTAAAAATATTCCGACATATTTCAAATTTTATAAAAGTTAACTCGATAGGAAATTTTGAATAAATTCATTAGGCACGAAATATTTCAACTAAAATTTCCAATGTGAGATTAGAAAAACTGTAGATTCGTTAGGTCTGCGCTACACCAACCCGGCCGATCATATTACTGTAATTTTTACATTGGTGCTACATTTACTTAATGTTTAGTGGAAAAGCTCGTACTTATACTAAAATGAATCGCTTTTATAAAAAAGGCACTCTCACGTTTGTAATTTCCGGTTTTAAAGGATTATGTTAGTATATAAAATTTTATCTATAAAAAGCAATCTTTTTCACGTATATTTTACTTATTTAAAAAAAACTTCTTGCTTCTCAAAAAACGTGTGTACAAAAATAAAGGTAGATCTAAAGATTATAAAATATATTATTTTATTGCCGGGAATTTAATAAGTTCATTACCAGTAGCATACGCTACTGGAACTTAATAGCAACAACGCTCTATGTAAAGGCATCTAATAATAATATAATGGAGGCAGAGGGTTTACATTGAAGTTGTTTTTTACCGTGAATATTACTTTCGGCTTTTCTTACAAATTGTCGAGAGCAAACCACGATAAATTCTTCCGTCATACACCAATAACTTTTTTCTTAGTTTTAATGAAGAAGTTTCAGATAAACTAGTTCCGAAATAAACTAAATAAGAACATTTTACTTAAAGTTGTAATTAAATATGCTCATAATTTAAACACCTGCAAACAACTTTAAACGATAATGATTAATTAAACTTTATAATCTACCACAGTTTGAAACTGTATCTGTAACACGTTTGTTAAAAAATCATTAAAAGTTAAATAAGTTGGCAAGTTGTATATATAAATAAATTGACACCAAATTATTAAATAAATTGAATGCAGCAAAAATCTTTATTAATTAATCTAAATGCTTATTAAAACGTGTAAAATTTAAATGTTTTTATTTCTATCGCAGTTGATTTGTATTTTAAGGGTTCGCTCGAGGACGTACAAGGTGAATCTAAATTGTGTTGAACATGAACAGGTCCAACCGCCCTTAGTCGATCAGGCAGCATCAGATTTATAGTGCTGGTTATCTTTTATCTAGTCGCTTTGCCGGAAGACACTTACGTTAGACCATATAGTTGTTTCTTGCTTGTTCGGTCATTAAAATCTTCAAATTGAATCTAAAGCAACGTTTGGTCCACTTACTAAGTGGTTAAAACTAAAAACTGTGTCTTAAAAAACTTCTTTTACATGTTAAAGGTGTGTTATTTTATGAGCTTGTCGGCTGTTTAAGGTTTTAACGATTTTAAACGTAAAACGGTACTAAAAAAGTTATATAACGATTTTGGCAGAATTTATTAACGAATAGCGTCTTCTATAATATGAATCACCACGGGTGGTTGTTCTAGCCGTAGTTTCTATAAATCGGTTTTGTTCTAAAATGTTGGGATAATTTATTATATTAAGGTTACCAGAATTCGTATATTAAAAACTTTAAAATATGACATTTATACGACTGCACTTACCACAAAAGCTTATAATTTAATTTTTTCCTCCTTTATGAGAATCATACGAATACTCCGACTAATTATTTAAAGAGTTTCCTTATAAATAGCTCGGTTTTAAAAAAATTTACATTTTTTAATCGTAGGTGCATGGTTTAAGGATAGAATAATTCTGGTGGTTCATCGATAAGAAATTTTGGTCATTTATTTTGAACACTATTGTGGTGAATTTAATTAATGTTACCATAAAAAATACTAAAACGCTACTGTGTTGTTTATCTTATGGCATTTTAACGGGTCATTGTTACGGAAATACCTATCTACATATACATAGTGTAACCTGCTATCCCTAATATATTTTTTAAAGATACAAAGTAAGAGATAAGTTAAATGGGCTTCCAAATTGACATGCATTGAATAATTATTATTCTACTATTTTTCAAACTTCCAATTTTAGTGCCTTAACAATATCGTTTAATGTTACGTACCCTTATATAGGTACATCGTCAATTTTAAAATACGTCTAATTGGTACGACCACTTACGTGTGTACATACCTACCGTTTTAATTGTAATTAATAACAATGACTTTTAAAGCATTTGGTAATAAGAAAACGTGTGCTATTTTGAAATACAATAATTCCAAGTTTAGCTGGGGTAAAGTACCACATAAAAAATTTAGTGCTGTCTGGAAATGAGAGGGTTGGTATATTTAAAAATTACTTATTTACCACAAAACAACTTTTAAATTACTTCAATCCTGTAGTTCGGATAGGAAAGTGTAAAATTACACCGACAAAGACCAATATTTTTTTATTTATAATTATTATTCAAAAATTAAATTTATACATTAACTTTGTAGTTTAAAAAAAAAATATCGAAAGCTCGAGTAAAAATAGTAAAATTAGAATAATTCCTGCTTGGAAGTAACGAATGCAAATTTATGTAGATGTATACCTACATATTGGCAAAAAACGTTAGGACACAAAATACGTTAAAAAAAACTGTGTTATAACAACTCCTTTAATAAAAAAAACGGTTTCTTTAAACATTAACCCTTACGAGCATGAGAAAAAACCCTTTTATGTAGTAGTAGAATAGAATATTCAAATACCTTGCATACATCAACTAGAGGTCGGGTCAATATATTTGCATCGTAAGGTCAAAAAAGCCATAATGATTTAATGCATCCGTTCAGGTAGAGGGTAATCTCCATAAACCTAATGGCCTAAATATATCTACCGAGGCTTTACCATCGCTGGGAAAAACTTATAATACTCAAACTATACGATGAGATTTTTATTAAATTTTTGCATCGGTAATACTGCAATCAAATCGTTTCAGAATAAGTTGTAACTACAATGGTAAGGGTTGATTCTATTCTGTTGCAGGTATACCTTCTGACATTAAATTTCGGTACGGAAGAGGTAGTAGGAAGTGATTTTTATTTTTTACCTACCTGCTTAATGTATGCGAATTTATGCTAAACTACCTGCTTGAATATTAAGTGTAAGGGACACTATTCTAAATACCCAAATCGGAACTCGACTACCTTTAAATAAATGCCTTCTTTCCCTTTCACTTAGTGAAACATGACGATACAAGGGTGTATATTTAGGAATTTAGGTTGAAGGGTTACAATTTTACCTAACAAAAAGAGATGGGTCACTAAAGAAGCTTTGGTGGGGCACTGTCCTTGTTCTGAATATTATAGGTACATATGCAGATCAACTGGAAAGTTTTCGCAGCCCTTATAGAATCGAAGTTCAGGTATACATCTTAGCTTACACAAAGCTTCCGGAATATTTTATTAGGCTAAATAAAGAGCAACCCATAAATTTTTTTTTAAATTATACTTGATAGAATGTCCATTAAGCATATTCGATTTCTCAAGGTTATTTAAATACGAAAGGGTATAAGACGAGGTTTGAAAAATGTAGATGAGTTGCAGCGGTTCGATGCAACTTGTGGGAATAAATTACTTGAATTTGAATTGTTATGTCGTGAATATTTGATTTGGCGATTATTTGCAAATGCAACCTAACCGATTCTTATTCAATTTTTACACAAATTTGATCAATGAATATAAGGATCAATTTATTTTTTTAAAAAAGGGGTAATGTAAATCGATCGTTAAAATAACGTTAGGTTCGAGATTTTGAAAACCGTTTAACGACATTTGCTATTAAAAATTTGCAATTCCCACAACATTAAACTTAACTGTTATTCGAAAACTATAAAGTAAATAAGATGTAAGTAACCGGTGGGTGTTCGTTTTAGAAAATGCTTCCTGAATGGCAAAAAGTTATTATAATCATCTGATTGAATCATGATTAACAAATTACGAGTAAATTGATACCGATATGGATAAAAAAAAGTTCATAATATGGAAGCGTGCTGCATATTACATACACAAACAGTTAGTGTTATGGTTTTATTGATGTCATTAAGAAAGCATGATATATGTAATAAAGATGGTAAAACATTAAAATATGAATAAAGCACGACAAAAACTAACCGCAAGGTAAATATATTATCATAATTTTAAACTCGGCAAGTGAATATACTAAACTCATTCGAAATTCTGACTTGGTGTCTATTAATCTCGAGATACACTTCTTATTACCATAAGTTTAGCGTAAGCGTGTGTTGCCGTCGTTTTAATATATTCCGACTATTAAACAACTATAATAGTCATTATAATATTTACACACTTGTAATTAGAAGTTAATTTTATTATGCATACGAGATTTGTGTGGCAGTAGTTCGAATATTTTGGAATAATATATGAGTTAATGCATTCTAATTTTATTTAAATATACAGATCTGGGACGCTTTGCTTATGAATCGTTCATTCATAAGATACGTTCGTTGCAATTTGTATTTTACTATACGACCTTGTAATATGTAATTGTTTTAGTATATGATGAATATTACATCGATGGTATTCAACTTTTATCCTAATACATTATGTATATCTAATTTGTTGTACCTTTTTTTCACTTAATTGATTATTATAATAAGCGAGTAATTAAGCGTGAAATTATTGATTATCAAATAAAATTATACAGTAGCGCACTTATAATAATAATGTACATAATTTATCGTTGCATTTACAAACAGCATGTTTAGTTTTTGTTGTTATTTTTATTTTAGATAAATTACCAAATTGTGCTTATCAATTTCTGTTCTGATAAAAAGTCATTTTAAAAATTAAATTATCCTCAATGTTTACATAATATTCATTTTTTTATTAGCTTAACATATTAATTTTTCACAAAGTTATCTTAAAAATAATAAATCATATTATGATTCATAAACAGCGAAATAATTTTTTTTGTCATTTTGAAATCTAATCTCGTATCGAAATGGTAACTATTACGAAACGCAGTTTTTTGTTTTAAGAGGTTGGTAACCAAACGTCAGTGAAAATTTAAACTAATGATGTCACTATAAATAAAGTTATAAATCTATAAAATGTTATAAAAATATGTTAATTTTCTATAAAATAATTAGTATCTAATGATAAATAAAATAGTATAGACACTTACCCTTTCGTAAATTCGTGGCGGGTGCGATAAAAACGAAGCTTATGAAACTTGTTTCTTAATATACTATTTTCTTGCACCCAGAATTAAAATCTATTTAGATAAACTTCTTCTTCTTCTTTAATGTTTTTGAGATCTGTTGATCTATTTTTGATACTATTAATGTACCAAAACACTTGGCATTCATGGTTCTGTGAGCACTGGAATAACATTCTAGTAAAGTGCTAATCTCACTAGATGCATAGCCCATAGATCAAACTTGGACTTTAGATCACAGCAGTGTAGTCGGCGCGACCAAGCATTGAACCGCGGTTTCCCGCTTTGCTGGTTGTTATTTAGATAATCATTACCTTATTTCACTAAACACTGAACTTCTTAAGTGTTCACCGTAGTTTCCAAAATAAAGTAATTTTACTGCAATTTTAATGCAAAAATTAAATTTAATATTAGTAGATTTTATTCTATAAATAGTTCTTTGTGTAGAAAGATAGCACCTTAAAAAAAAGTTTTATTTTTCCTCTTTTTGTTATTTTATGTATTTTAAGAGAAATTTAGAGTAGATTGTTTTTAAATCTAGCTGGATTAAGTTTTTGTAGTAAAATTGTATTATAACGGCAATAATTTACCCAAAGCAACTGTTAAATATTTTTATTGTTTTCCTTAAAACCACTTGTTTGTTTTTCAGGTTCTGACCAAGAATTAAAGAAAGTATCATCAAGTATTGGATATCTTCAGACTAGGAAAAACTTTCTTTTGACTGGGATCAGTTTGGTCGTGAGTATAAACGCGTGATTGGCATAGTACATTCAGTGAAAAGGGCAGTTCTTGGAATGACAATTGATTTTAAAAGACCAATTTTCAGAGGATAAGAAAAATTGAGGCGATTTATCAGTTGCAATGAAACAGGAATTTGAAAAATCTGATTTACAATTTTTTTTCCTTATGCTCGTGTTGAAGACTTGGCGTTGACACACCCGATATAAAACATAATACCTACTTACTGGGTTTTCTAATACACCGATATTTTTTTAAATTTAAAATAAAATATAAACTGATTGAAGTAAATCAAAAATTTTTTTTTTCAAATTTTTTTTTAATTATCAAGTGTCATCGATGCAATTAAGTTTTGAAGAAAACATCATAGAGGCGAAAATGAGTTTAATTTGAGAAGATAATTTTCAAGTTGTTCCAATGAAAAATCAGCAATATCATGACGTCTGCGATGGTCAAATGATTTTAATTTCTGCGTTAAAAAATTTTTGTTAGAATGTAAGCACAAATCCTTCCGCAAAATATGCTAGGTGGATGTTACAGTTTTAAAGTTTGTGAATGTCTTGGAACAGATAAATTTGGCTTTTCATTAACTCTTGCCTAAGAGGCAGAAATGTTCTTGTTACTTCTAACATTGTTTTGTTTTACTGGTATTTGACCATTGGAGAAATTGGAAAACGTGTAAGTTGCAATAAATGAACAATTAAATGGATATAACATTTTGATAATATAATTGGACAATTTTTAAACGTTGTTGAGTTGTTGTTTGAACACTTTAAATATCGCCGCTATGTCAAATTGAAATCATATCACCCTTATTAAAATATTCTGTACTCTTTGTGAAAATATAAACAATTAAATGTCATTAGATTATTTGGAGATTTGTAAGGTTTTAAACAAAAATTGCAATACTTAAGGTCTATTTAAGTCTATACCAAGACCACCCTATTTAAACTAATAGTAGTTGATGAAAGCATCTAACGTGCAACAGAAAATGTTAATACCATGAAGCAATTTAAGTCTGATAGAACAATACGATAAAACTAAAAATTGTTCATGTTAATGTTCACAAACTGTTCGATAAATTTAAAACAAAATAAACAATAGTAGCCTATATCACGCAACAAATTAGAGATAAACATAAATAATCATGCTGTAAAACTTATCAACAGAAAAGAAATTTTCTTTCACGTTGGCCCAATATAACGCAAATAGTTAAAGTAAATAATAGTTATAAATTTTAAAGTAGATATTGAGATATTTCTAGTAAGGCAAGTAATATTTTGTTTAAAATAGAAAATAGAATTTATTAACATTCAAACAAAATAATTACATATTATGTAAAATGTAAGTAGTCATATCCTACGTCATTCCAATGAGAAAATCTTGTAACTCTAAACATAAAAAAAATATATATTATGAAATATAAAAATTGTTAACTCGTACAGTAAATTTTCAGAAATCCTTCTTTTGGAAAAATTTAATTTCAGATCAACAACAGTTGAATGGAAATACAATCTTCAGATCGATAAAATATTTTTTTATTGGATCTTTCAGAATTTTTACTTCTAGACATTGTAAAAGCTACGAAGTGGATTCCAATTCATGTCTATGAACTTGCCAGTAAAAATTATTTTGGTTTGCTTCCATTTTCTTAATTAATGCTGGTGTCTTTGAAGACCTTTGCACAATTCGTATAATCAATATAAAGCTCATGGTTCTTTTACAGGTTTCATTTTTCATTTTTAGGATGAATTTTCATGCTATTTTAAGTTGTTGCTTTATTTCTTGACTATGATCTCACATCTCGTTCATTTGGTATCCAAGGTATTATTTATACCTACTTTTATACTATTTCTAGTTGTCGTGCGTCAATTATGCAGGTTGACCTTATGATGGTATTATTTTTACTAACTACCTACCCATTACCTTTGTCTTTTCGTTATTAATTTTCAGACCATAACCTTCAGTGATTTGACTTACACAATCAATCAAGCTTTGCCAATCTCGTATATTCTCAGCAATCGCAAATGTATCATCCATGTAATTAATTATTAACTTAAGATATTTACAATACACATACCAGAAAATAATATGAAAGTTACTTTACCAGCAATGCATGATATCTCTTTATGAATGGCACGTAATATGGAAGCTTTACCTTTCGTTAATATGTTAAACTGCACAAAAGGTGCAGCTAATATTTAATTTAAAAACATGTATCTATCATAATATGTATTAACCATATCACTATTTTAGAAAACCCAAAAAATGCACGCACACTGTTTAGAACTAAAATGTCTTTAAGTTTTTTGTGAATTTTGATCGTATTTTTGAATAAACCATAAAATTCAATTTTTATATTTGTAATTTACTCCCTAAACCCCCTAAACTACCATAATGTCCCTCAAAAATGTTTGAAATCGTGGGCCCAGTTCGGGTACTATTCCCTGCCAAATAAATTAGACGATTTTTGCTCAAGTGTTGCTTAGCATTACTAGAATTTTATTTAATCAAACAATGCCAAATATATTGGATGAATAATGGAAAAATGGATAATATGATGATTTTTTGTAATCTTTAGAATGGAGCAATAGATTCTCCAAAACGTCGCAAAGCAAATTTTATTTGTTTGATTTCACATTTCAATCAACCTGAGAATTGGTTTTACTTAAACAAAAAGGTTTTCACTTGAAATGTGAAAAATCAAGGTTTCTCCGAAAAAATTTTTAATTCCTTGAAATACCATGCACTTTTGAGTATTCTTGAGGAAAAGATGAGTCAATGACAGTATTGATTTTTGCTGTTGAAGGGCAAGACTTACTGTGGAATGCTGAACATGGAAACTATAAATGTTGAATTTACAAGACGCAGAATGGCGGAAAAGATGTCAAAACAAATTACAATAAAAAATCTGATGGCAGTCAATTGTATAAAAAATAGTTTAGCCTTTGTGTTCAATATAAATATAATTATGCGAAGAATAAAAAATCAAAGTTAATTGAAGAAAAAGAATTGAAACGAAGAGGATTAATAAAGTGAATTTAAGAAATACTTACGGAAAGACTACTACCAATTATTGATGTTTGTCTACACAACAAACTGTTAAACCTTTCATTTTTTCTTCTTGTAAATGTATTTGTAAATTCTCATTCTGTAGTATATTATATTTCTTACAGAAGAAAAAGCTTGAAAATTTAAAGAACAGCCTTATCACAAACCATAACAAGATAATTAAGCACAGATAATTAAAGCACATGCTTAATTATCTGCAGGTGCTGCAAAACTTGGGAAGTTTCTTTATTATTTTCCCATTATGCCCAAAACTAACAGGTTACATGAAAATCCACAAAAATAACATTATGATAAGCAAATACCAGAATTTATGGCAAAACATTCGATTTTGTACTCGCCTGCACTAATGGAAGAGCCGTGTAAAACATAAACAAGCAAGGCATAATAGTCTCGAAAGACTATTATACCAAAAGAAGAATTTATCGACCTGGAAAATTATTGTTTTGTTAACAGAAAGCACAAAATGTCTTCTGGACTTAAATAGGGAAAAAACTACGTTCCATCCAAGGGAAGTGGTAGGAGAGTTATGGTTAAAGCTATGTTAGGCTTCATGAAAAGAGGAAGGGGTTCTAAAGAGGCCTAAATGGAACCATGTAGTTTATGAATGCTCCCTGATACATGTGAAGTTCTGAAAACGATATGTGGAGACATCCACAGTCTACAGTATCTGCAGAAGTATAAAATGACAGTTAACTGGTTTCTAAATTAAATAGCTTCAAAGACAGCATTCAATTCTTAATGAAGATAAATACTCACAATTGTTTGATTTGCCAGAGAATTACCTAAATCTCACGATTAAAAAAGAAGTTTAGTTGTTGTTTGAGATTTATAAGAAGCTCACTCGCACGTCAACAGCGATTCACAATACAAAGATGATAACTGACATGAAAAACAAATTAAGGGTTAGGGCAACTACGCAACTTGAAAGAACGAAGAAACAGGAAACATGAACAGTGATACCATATTATTATCTAGGAACTCACACGTTAAAGTTTAAAAAATACGGAAAAGCAGAGAAGTATTAAAAAGAAGTTGAAAGAACAAAATAATTACTTGAGCCATATCAATATTTTAGAAAACCCAAAGAAATGCACACACACTTTTTAGAACTAAAATGTTTTTAAGTTATCACAAATAAAATACACTGTAAGTATACAATATCGCAAACGTTTTCACCATACTATGGCATCATCATCATGAATTAGAGGCAATTCATCGCCTGATGATGTGAACATTTTATTTATTATAATTTACTTCATTATATATGCGTATAGTGTGTCCGAAAATGACTGCGCGAAGTCGAAACAAGTCACAAAAATAAAAATATGAGTCGAGTGCAAATATTTTATTTAATTATAATTATAATAACCTCGTAATAATTTCTGTTTATAATCCCCCCTCCCCCCATTGTCCTAATTTAAATTGTATTATCCTGAATAGCTATAAATTAACTGATTGTTAAAATTTAAATACAATATGCAAATTTAAGTAAAAATATCATTATTAAAGATGTTTCAAAGATTAAATTTAAAAGAAAATTGAACAAATAAGTGTTTGAATATCGAAAGGGAGGTAGAAGTAAATAAACATTTGAAAAAGAGAAAGGACGAAAATAATGATTTTCTCTCACAAATAATATTACAAACTACCGTTTTACATTTGAAACCAAACAAGTGTTTGGAATCACCCTGTATAACCTTATACTATTAATATTATTTGTAATTGCATTATACCTATAATAAATTTTAATGCCGTATTGTGCCCCGTCAAGTCGTACTGTGTCAATTTATTTTGCATTACGATAAAAGTAATGATTAATTTAATAAATTTCTATAAGACTAATAAATTATAATTATTATAAAATTCAATACTGTTGTTTAACTGGACATTATATAGATACCCGTAAATTTGTTGGTATGTTTCTAACCTTACAACCTACTCTGTAGGTTGTCATGTGAATTGCGACATGTTTGACCGTCTATTTCGAAACGTGTTATGGCAACTTTTCAATAGTCAAAGACACTTAAATAACTTTAAAGCAATCACTTTTTTAATTTTTCGGTTTTATTAAAAGTGATTAACTATCAAGATTGAGGATTGTGTGTACTACATAATTAAGTACTGCAATAAATGTTATCTCGAATAAATCAATAATTTATTCCTCATCTGCAGTTTATGATAGGTTTTGATTGTTGTTGGTACTTAGCATTATTGATTTTTACACATTATTCCTCTTATGTATAAATCATTAATAATAATTTTAATAACATACCATTCAGTTATCTCATGTAGGCAAATAGAGAGTGAAACACTGCCAAGTAGGTATAATAATTTTTAATTGCGTTTGTTTTCCAATAGAAAAATAATTATAGGTATTACATTTTCTATGCTAATTTTCCTAGACTTTATTTACAGAATCATTAAAGTAATATTGTATTTAGTTTCTTCCATTCATATACACACACACATACATAGGTTACATTTGCTACTTATTGAAAAGATGCTTCGTTCTGATATGCAGGCATTCTTGTGTGAACAGAATTAACAGTGAATCTTTTCTCATAAAATATGATATTTTATAATATATTATAAAGAAAAATATTAAGATTTTCTAAACGCAAGGTTAATTATGAATATTAACCACATTTGTAATATTACTGTTAGGAAACTACGTCTCTAACCTACGACTAGAGAGATATTTATGAGCTTGTTATAAACAAACGACCTTGTATAATCTATGGATATGGTAAAAATGTTCGCAGAAGGACACAAAGTTTTTAAATGTCAATTGATTGCAAACGTATTACTTCTGGTTTTTGATAAGACAACGTGACATATTTATATAGGAAATTAGAACTGGCTATGTAATAAAATATACAGGTTTAGTTATTTTGCATTCCCAGTTTTTTCATACGTACTATTGATACGACATAGGTGGGTAAGCCACAAATTTTATCGAATTTTTTAAAAAAAACTTCAGCTATAAGCTTTATAAATTTAATTAATGTTTTATTTTTCAGATAAATTTCTTTCGACAAGTATTTATTAATGTGCTATCAATATAACCGAGAGTAATTAGTATTTAGCATTAAAAAATTAAGGTCAAAACCGAAGTAACCGGTTTGCTTGTCTAATTATGGAACAATTTTTAAATGCTTAAACATATCGAGTGTTATAATTGTAATAATAATGTAAATAAATCGACAAGTCAGAATGCTACTGTTGACCTTAAATATATTATATTATATTATACAAAAATTATAGGTATTATTGCAATATATTAAAAATGTTGAATTTTCAACGTTTCGAACTTTTACCGCCTCGTATTTTATTATAAAATGTTATTTGTTTAATTTAATAAAGTGGAAAAAATCTGCACAATTTCCTTAAAAATCGTTTAAAAAATAAAGGATAAAAAAATGACACACAGATTTAATTAGAACAAATTTTGTATACAAACAAAACCTTTTATAAATTGGAATTCGAGTGAAACTGACACTAACAAATTACTTTAACTGAAAGTCAATTAACTGTCTAATGTGTATTTAAGTATTAATTTACTACAATCGGGAATTAAATTATCATATTATAGCATATTATGAATGATTTTTAAATTTTATATATTCAACATTATACATACTATTAGTTGTAATAAAGTGTCTACACTTAACTACTTTTAACTGTCGGTGTAGTGTAAAATTGGGTGCTCGAAGGTAATGAAAAATTAGATCCATTAAATTAGGTATATCAAAATTTTAAAAATTACCACGGGCGTATTTTTTTATGCACATTCTGACTACCCACACTGATTATAAAGTTCTTGAGTCATCCCAGCTGAGACGCACCCATGTTCGTTGATACAGACAAGAAAAGATTAATTTACACAATAGATAAATACAATCATAACAATATCGAAAATGTTCAATATTTGCATTTAAAATATTTATATGGTCAAATTTTTTAAAAAATCAAGACATTAATTTGATTTACTAATCATATGTTGTGACATGCAGGCTGGAGCAATATTGAAAGAAATTGTCACCTTGGTGATTACAAAAAAACACTACAATAAGCAAAAAATGAATTAAATATTCAGGTGTGCCTGAATGTTCAAAATTCAATTGTTAAGGTGGTAAGTGTAAGTTGTTATTTGGAGTCTTCTTGGAGTTTAAACAACCCACCATGGCATGGGTAGTTCCCTCACATGTATTGTATGATAATCACATAACTTTTATGTAACGTTGATATTTGTGTAGGTATTTCAGTGTAATTTTAAACAAAACAAAAATTAGAATATCATTGTAGTCATCATGACAATAATTTCGTCAGTTGAAAATAGCACGTGGTTAAATTTGACGAAGGAAATCATTTTCTTCTGTGTGATTTCCAAATACCCATTCGATAGTGTTTTTAATTATTGTTCTGTTATTTATATGTATTATTGCACAGGTAATAATTAGACGCCCATGCTTAAGTAGCCACTACTTATGTATAGATAATTAAAAGTATTTATATCTATTTACATAACTTAGATTTATTAAAGGTGTCATAAAGTAAGAAATAATTAATTTCTTATTCACAACTAAACTGCAAATCCTCGCATGCCATTAACGAGATATAGTTGTGACATTTTCTCTTAATTATGTGCTTGTGTATTAATTGCACTTGTTAACTTGGTAATTTTTAATTTATCAGAAATGTACTGCCAGCTTCAGTATACTATAATATAACACACCTTGCAATTTTAATATCTTTTTAATATTTTATTTGTGTACAAAGTACCTAAACATACTTGACCAATATATTTATTAATCCATGATGCTTTTTCAAGTAAAATGTGCTAAGTAAATAATTAAAAGAAATTAATTTATTTTATAACTATAACAAAAAAAGTTAGAAATGTAGTCGAGTAATGCAGTCAACAAGTAATAGCTATTAGCAAATATTAAAATATTCATTATTATGTTGTATTGATTAATACATAAATTAAATTTTTATATATCTCGTATCTATAGCTACTGTAAAGTATGGTAGCCATCTATAAATTACGCATATGTACATAATAATTTATTTATTATTATTTATGTATAATATAGTATTTCTTATGTAAATATTATTATAATATCATAATATAGTGTACTATATTATACTTATTTTAAAGTTTACTAATAGTGGCTTCTAACTTAACTATATGGATTTGCTTGTATGTACATATAGCTTTATTAATCCATTAAATATTTTTTGTGTGGAAATCCAAATTTTTACCACAATTCCACAGTTCTTAGTGGAAATTTTGATCCTTTAGAACAGGGGTTCCCAACGTTTTCTTGGTCAGGGACCACTTTGACATAGTTTTTTTCGGCAGGGACCACTATTTAGTTATTAATTAACTAAATTTTAGTGTAGTAAAAAAAAAAAAAAAAAAGCTCTTCTGAACGCTCTCCTGTAAGTAGCGCGCAGCGGGCTGTGCGTGTGCGTGCACGGCGCGGCGACCGACGGCTCACCGAATTTAGCGGGCGCGCCCGCTAAAGAATTCATTCGCGGACCATATTTTGGCTTCTGCGGACCACTGGTGGTCCGCGGACCACTGGTTGGGAACCATTGCTTTAGAAGAATGAAAATTTTTTTTATACAATTATACTGCTAGAAGCTAGACGTTGTAAAAAATGAGTTCTCTAAAAACTTAATTTGAGTTTTTTTTAATTTTGAAAAATTTCTGCACAAGAATTAATTACTGTGGCAAGAACAACATTGTATCATTATTACTTTGTACACTTTTTTTAAACAGGTAATCATGTTTATTAGTAGCAATGTGTTATAAGATATAATTTTAATGCATCGGTTATGCATATGCCTTGTATAATTAACCAATCTTACGACATTTATAATAAACCCGCAATATTTAAAAACTTGTTTTAATATTTACAAACACCAAGTACTAAGATTTGCTCTTCAGGTGTTTGATATATAGGACAGCAGTCCATACTTAAATTTTGAAATGGGCCGCAAGCCTTTTATTTATATGAATTTATGAACCAAAATCGTACATAATTTTTTTAAATTGTATAAAATTCTTGTAGATAAATATTGCAGATTAATCTCCATCTGCTTCGAAACTCGTTAAACTTGCATCAAAACCTTCTCTTTTCAAGTTATATTGCTATAGGAAATTAATATTTACTTACAAAATACGTATCAAGAGAGCTTTAAGGATGTATAGGAGACAAAAATAAAACTAAAAGAGTCTGAGGTCGAAGAAAATTATTGCACATATCCGCATTGACTTGACGATGCAATGAAAAAAATATAAATCGATTTACTACAACACCCTTCAATAATTGTTCTGAAGGTTTAAATTTGACACTTTTTGTTAAAATTCATGAAAATCACATAGATCTATATGGTTTTGCTTAAGGATATGATTTTGGGGAAAATCACAAGAAATCAAAAAAAAACCTTAAGAAATATTAAGAAAATCCTATAATGTAAAAATCAATTAATGAAAAAAGTCTGAGTTCTTTTCTTTTCAACAAAATTTGATTACTGTTTACTACCTTGTTCTCGAAAATGAATTATATAAGTTACAAGCGATAGAGCGTTGACACATTTAAATCTCCAAAAATTATATCGATGTCAACGTTAAAAGGACCTTAAGAATATTTAAAACTTGTTGGTGTTGGAGCTATAATTAGGATTGCAAGGATAATCACTCGCAAAATTTTTGTTATAATAAAATCAATATTCGTAATTTCAGTAAAATAAACCGAATTAAAAAAAACTTTTCTACATGCATTTTTATAACATTGTTTATAATAGTTTATGTATAATTCGTTTCACTACACGTGAAATTCATATTAAACCTAACTTTGTCTCCGATTATACCTCTCATAATATATCCTTAAATCAAAATGTCACGGGGAATGTTTTTATCCAATAATTTTACATTGGGGCATCCCTGATAGGCTAGTACCGTCCTAAGTAGTACTTTTATCTTTTTCAAATCAAAGTTATTATTTAACTAAAATAATGTAAAAAATTAAGATATCTTTATTAAAACATTTAACAACAACATTTTTGTTGAAAATTTTGTTTCTCAGATTAAAAATATTTTGGAGATAAATACAAAAAACATACAAATATAATAAAGAGGAAATTTTTATAACCCAAAAGTAACAGCATTTATTACATTCTACTCCAAAAGAGATCGTAGGAAATCCAAAGAAATCCCAAAAAATACTTTATAGTTACTTTTGCAAAAAGTCGATGAGCTTTCTATGGTTTGTTATAAGTAGTTGATATATTTTTATTGTTTACTAATTAATTTTGATAATTTTACTAAAGGCCAATTGGCAACATAGCTTCAGTTTTTTAATTACATATTAATCAGGGGCAGATATTATTTTCTATATATTTTTCAATATAAAAATTTTAAAAATTAAAATTAAGTAACCCACTCATTAGGGGTGGTAATTTTTTCTGTTTTACTACTAAAAGATATTACACGACACTCTAGTTGTTCTACTAAATAAACAAAATATTTATTTTTGGGTTAATAATATTTAAATACAACTTCTAAATTTCTTCTTATTATACAATAACATAATAGTCGGTTGACGCAAAAAAATTTAATTTCATATTAAAATTTTATCAACGAATAAAATGGGTTTATACGTTAAATTGTATTACTACATTAAATGTTGAATAAAGGAATATATACTAGTATTGGAACTGTTTTAAATTAAATTATGTTACATTACATTAAATTAAATTTTTTGCATAAAGCGACTATAAGTTTTCCCGCATCTTACATATTATAAACAGTACTTATAAAATTTTCGTCAAGTTTGGATATTTTAGGATTGGATGACGTAAAGGATATTTTAGATTACAGATTATAGAAAACATACTTTGTGATCAATTTCAAGATTAATTATTTTTAAATTAATTACAACAATACAGGATGATTGACTTTTATGTAGTTAGTATATTGTATATTCTCTTTTTTAGGAAAATAAGATCCAAAATGACGAACTGCAAAACTGTAAAAATAGCGATGTAGCATTCGGTAAGCTGTATTACATCTTTAGCATCCCATGAGTATAAAAAACACTAAAAATTAGTAAAAAATAAATGAAAATTTTATGTTATATAGAATTCAATTTAGTTACCGTTAAGTTTTCTTTATCTAATTAAAAGTCGTTTAAAATTAACTATTGAAAACCATTAAACGTCATACAATAAAAGCAGAAACACTAACGATTACTAGTTTCAGGCGATAGATACCAATAATGTAAATTTTTAATGTTATTACTAGAATTAGCCTTACGCTACGAACTGTAGGAATAGGCAGTTAAGTGCATTTTCAAATAATGTATACATATACATGCGATGCATGTAAGTTTCTCTACACACTTTTCACTTGTACTCAATCACCATAAATTGAAATATATTTAAATAGACATACAATAACGTTAGAAAATAATTAAACAGTATTGCTTTGCATTAATCATCAAACAATAAAATATTTTAACAATAACAAGAGCAGTGAAGTGTAACGTGCAAACAAAATGATTAAGAAAAACTGTTTAGAATGGATTCTACTTATAAGTTGTTGATAAATATACCTACTCATTTTTTCTATATCTGAAAATCAATAATAAAGCTTCTGAAATTACTTGAATGGTATGTTGTTGAAATAGTTTCCTTTAATTTTAAATTTTGTATTGTGAAATTAGTTTATAAGATATTACGTGCAGATATTTAAATATTTTGCACTAATTTCTATTCGTATTTACATCTACAATGTAATATACCAATTTAATAATATATAATAGTAAATGTAAACGCAAAAAACTATAATTATTATCATTGGGTGATAAATAGTTAATAATAAATACGTATTTTACAACAAAAATAAATGATTTTAAATTTGGCGTTTATTAAATCTATATACCTATATTATTTGTCAATATCCGTTTGCAATGGGTACTTCAGGTGGTGATATGCCGCACCCAGCTCACGTACTCTATTCACACGCCAGTCTCCCTCCAAAGTGTCGCCAAAAGCAACTGAATTGTTTGACGATAGTCTTTACTATAAGTTAAAAATTTACGTTGTTGTTAGCTATTACAATTTATTTCAATTATTACCTATTCGGTTATTGTAACATCCAAATTGATTAAAAATCATATAAAAAACTACGCTACCTACTGATAAATACGTTCCTTTAAAAATAAAGTCAAGTAGTAAAGTAGGTAGTAAAAATAATGAGAATACTTAAGGTGGTAAGTAGAAGTGGAAACACATAAACGATTTTATCAATATCAAGTTCATTAAGGTAATTTATTGCTGCTCTCTATATAGGTCCACTTCTAATTAGAACAAAAATAGGACGCTTTTGACAGGACAGTTAATTTATTTTTATTTTCAAATCAACTTTGATAATAAAATCCTTAATCCTTAATTTGTTTATGACATTATTATCTTGGCCATGTGTGAAATTTTCGGATTAATCTTTTATTATTTTCGAGTGATACCAAAGACCGAAAAAAAGGCAACAAAATTTCCAACAGATTTCGTTGGGTGTTGCAAACTTGACTATTAATTCTACAATAAAATAATCAAATTTATGTTTTACATAAGCTTTGGCTGCACAATTTTTAACCGCATATATTTATAACCTTGTAAATGTCTAGATATGTTAATTTCAGCAAAGCAAATTTCATCCAATTCTTTTAAATGTAGAGCATTAATTTTATAAAGCAAATTTATTTATGCATTTATTTATTTATTTGTTGTTAAATATTTTATTAGTGTTATCTTTATGGCGATAGTTATCACCTTATACTCTTAAATCGAAATATTTCTTGTAGATATTTATTAAAATAACCTGTTTAATAAAATTAAGATATCAGAAATAGTTGCAGATATTTTTTTTGGGAACGAAAGATACTAACGAAACTGTTTGGCTAAAAAAGTAAGAAATAAAAGATTTTTGAGAAAACAAATAAGAAAGCTTGTAAAAATAAATTTTGGAATTCAAAAGGTTAATTTTAGGTGGGTCGAAAACAGGAGGTTGTCACCGAGGGAGAGGCAAACAATTTAGGTAGGTGTAATGTACCAAACCAATCTTTTCAAATACACAGTCAAAGTGTATGTGATGCAAAATTTAGTTTAAATAAATTTACAGTAGCAACCTGAAATCAGAGAGATACCAGAAGACCTGTAATTATTTCCTCTCCGCAAAAAAATAACAATTAGTTTTTAGTATGTGCACCTATAGCGAATTTTTGCATTTATATAGCCCATATCCAAATTAAACTTCAATTAAAATTATGATAGACGTTATAATTACTATCTTAAGAATTATATAAAATAATTAATGTACCTTATAACAATATTATAATATTTAATTATTGTATTCATATTACAGCTAGCAAGTATGAAAAATTTAAAAAGGTGTGATTAGTATCTTAATTGTTTTAAATCCTTTAAGCGTAAGTAATTTACAAATGGCTTCTTACAATTTTTGAAGTACTTGATGGTACACTTAATGTACCTTCCCACTAACTCATGTAACAAGTAACAAATAATATCGCACGGTTAAATTGTTCGCTTTCTCAAAACAGGTCGTTTTCCGCTTACCTCTGATAAACAAAACCACTGACTGTGTCCAATTATAACCGTAAAGAGAGCGATATATTCCCAACGATAACAAAACTAGTATATACATACTTTCAAAGAGTGAGAATTTTAAATGTTTGTGTTCTTCGATCTTCAATTCATAATATTAGTTTTTTCAATAGTGTATCATATATGCACGATCTTGATAAGTTAACAGGTTACCGAGATTGCTTCGGGAAACGCATTATTCTCAAGAGTAAGTTTCACTTCAATATCCAAATCTACGGTTACCAATATGCATAATAACAGAAATTTCATGTACGTACGTACAGATTGTTCAAGTTCCATCAGGACTGCTAGCAAATTTTCACCTTTTAGCTCTATCAGCAGATGCCACGAACGAGAAGCACTTTGATTCTTAACTTTTGAAGAATCCACACGGCGAATTTATTGACGCAATTTTCTCATACTTCCAAACATTACAGTTGGATTATTTTTTAATTACAGTTTTTCGAAGGTAACGATCTATTGTACTGCTTTAGATTATTATCAAATTTTCACTAACTTGCAGTCAATCAAATTTCTTGACATTCTAAACGCAAGTTAGTAGTAATGCAATTTTAATTACTTTAACTGAATTACCAAAATTTAAAATCGGTTTCTTTAGTTGCTTAAATAATTAGTATAAAATTACAAAATAAAACAAAAAATTCAATATTCTACAGTTTGATGCTGGATTGGTAAGGTTTACGAAATCAGAGGTTTTTAAGATCTAAATTTTCTTCTCCGGATTGCTAACACAAAGTATTATAATAAAAATGTTTTAAGTATTTTTTGAAACCTGCATAAATTTGTACTTATTTCAAATGTGTACTTTAAAAATTTTAACCACATCTATACATGACTGGCTTCCGAATTTCAAATACTACTTCATAATTCATCCTTTAATAATAGAAAATTGCAAGAGTAATAAATTTAACTATACGTGAAGAAAATTTTTATTAAACTTAAAACATCTCAAGTATGAATTTTTGCAATTAAATATATAAAAAAAAATAAAAAGTACGTGCTCGTAGTTTATATACGTCGTATTTTAGTAGAAAGCTTATTAGACATGCAGTGGTGTAGTTTAGCGTTTCTTTGATTGGAATAGCCTTGGAATGGTGGAAATTCGAGGTAATCGAAGATGTAAGTTATACATACTAATCAAAGCAGGTGTCAATTTGCCAAATACGATGTATTGACCTTGTACAAGTGGTTTACAGAAGAAATACACCTGCATTTGTAAAAATATAAACTAAGGATTAAGTACTATATGTACACCTTTATACTAATTAGCATTTCACATACGGCAATTTTCTGTTACCAAAACACTTTAATTTGTTTTAATGGCGTTATACATTTAAACGGCTATAGAATATACACTAAATTAATTGGTCGCACCTGCAAAATCAACTTGCTATACTTACGTAATACACTGTTTATAATGATTATTTAATTTATTTTTAAATATTATCTAAAGGTGTTCTAAACTGAAAATTTAATAAATTAAACGTCAACATTTTTATTATTAATTTATCTTCCACATTTAACAAAATAGCCACCTAATAATAAATTGTCCTATGTAACGTTCATATGCTCCATACTACAGCAGGTTATACCTATTAAGGAGAAGATAAGAAAAGAGCTTTTTATATTCCTTTTGTATTTTGGCCGAGTCGGTTAGTAGAAATAGAAAAAGTGTAAAAAAATTTGATAAAAAATTGGAAATACTACCTAGACGTGTGCAGCTGGAAATTCGATCCTAAAACGACTTTAGCCGCATGCATAGGATAAAAAATAATTTTATTGTATAGGTCAACTAAAGTACTCGAGAGGAAATAATAAATATTTGTTCACATCATAGCTGCGAGCTAAGATATATTTTATAATCAACATACATAATAATATAAGTAAAAAGAAAAACTGTCAGTTGAACTCTGAATGTTGTGAAACATCAAATTTTCCATCATTGTTTTGTGTATTGCGTAATTTTATTTGCAATTCTGTAAAAACAAAAATAATTATCTTCGTCAAAGAAACAACAAAGCACAGACTGACGATGAGATCCGGGAAAACACTTATAGCACTGAAGCTTTTCCGCACTGCAACCGGAATTTAGTGCGTTTGATGCGTTTGTGGATATCAATTTAGAAATACACGATTATATTTGGGTTTAATTCAATTTTTTTCCACTTTTTTCATAAAATTGTTCTTATGAGAGTCGGAAAGCAAAATACTGCTGGATGTTGGTAAAATTTAAAAGTAGTGATAGTTCAATTTGTTATAAAGAAAACGGTAGCCAAGTTATGTGAGGAGTGTCTATCACGTATTGGGTGACATTGCGGAAAGTTTCAGCACACGGATAATTTAAGCTTTGCATGTTAAACACCTCACGGGAATTTAAAAAATAGCAATTACTATTGCTTGAAGGTTAAGGAGTCATAGGAAATATTAGTAAATTCACACCGCTTACATAAATCGCATAAAAAGTTTTAGTAATTCTGGTAGCAATTTAAATTTTCGAAAAAGCACCAACCACACGCCTTATGCATGTTTAACAACTTTGATTACTATTATTATTAAAATTACTAGCCATAATTGTAACGTTAAATAGCAAGTAAGTAGATGATTACAAAATAAAACAAGAGCAAAAAGTTAATTTTAGGTTATTGCAAGTTGCATATTGTGATTTATGCTAAAAGCTACCTACTTCATGTTATTGAAAGAAATTTCTTTAAAACATAAATAGAAATGTATAATAACAATAAGTTTTTATACTAAACTTTTATAAAAAGCTCATTTTGTAAAATGAATGGTGGTAGCACGTCTAGGCATTAGAACTCCCGGCGTCGATGAAGGATGATCGAACAACCACCGCCAAGAAGGAACGTGATCAGGATGTGAACTTTTGCAGCGTCATCTACTTATCCATGTAGGGCTTAAAGGATACACTAGGATAACGATGATGTATTTACTTGTAAAAATCTATGCTCGGTGTCAATTTTATTTATCTTTTCATAATCTTCATTTATTCGAAAATTAACTATAATTTAGAGTTCATTTCGTTAGTTTTCTCGAAGGATAAAACACTCATAAAAAATTGTTTTTGGAAAGGATATAATACGATTACGTTATTAGGAAGAGTTATCGATTATTCTCTCATTTTCTTAAGAATTTTAATTTAATTATTATTTGATTTCTATGATACTTTGACTACATTTTAGTAATTTTATGTACACCTTATGTAGTTAACGACCAGTTTAACTAGTTGAACGATCCATATATAGATTTTACATTATCAAGTTATGTAATTACGCTATCTTCGTTTTCTCAAAAAGTTTTAAAAATAAAAGTGGTTTCTTGTAATTAATTTGTGATGCAAATAAAAATTTATATAGCAAAACTACATTTTTATTTTTTGTTACATAATTTACGAGTATAGTTTTATCATTGAAGATATGTTTATGTGTAGATAATAATAGTACATTCAACAAATTTCCAAATGAAGAATATGAAACAGCACTTCGAAGTTATACTCGTATTAAAGTGCGAATTGAAAAATTGAACAAATTTATTCAGTTTTTCGAACTATACCTAGCCTTCGGATTATTTAGCAGTTAAACTTATATAGATACATTCTGGAGTATGTCATAAGGTGTGTCATGGGGCGCATGTAGCAATCAAGGATGATGAAGGAGAACCTACTCACATATCTGCATAACACATGATGGGAGCAACCTATCTATTACGCGAACACAACCTACGTAATTGTAATCTGTAAATCGACATTGTCTTGCAAGTGGTATTGTGAAATTTATCATATTTTGAAATTGCTAAGTACACCTCAATATGTTCATATTATGAACAAATTAGAAAATTTGGTTTTCAAAGCCAAAGCTAAAACGAAACGATTATTTTAAAAAGCCACACTGGATTCTAATCTGTCACATAAAAAGAAATTAAAAAGATATGGGGTATTGCTTATCAGGAAATTATAAGCTACAATTTGCAATTTCTATATATGAAGTTAATAATGATAAAAACAAAATGTTAGTCGAAAATAATTATCGCGTCAAAAATAAAGTCGAGATTACTAAATTCGCAATTCAAAGCGCGACTGTATGATAGTCTTCCCTAGAGAATTTTGCAAATGCCCGATCTCCGAATCACGCACATCAGATTGAAAACAAAAATATTTTATGCCAACAATAACATTTATTTTAATCTGAACTAAGCTTATTATTTTTGATATTGATTTAATACAAACATAGTGTGCATTCATTTCTGTAATACTTGTAATGCTTGCTTGTTGCATAATTCAAAATCTTCTCGAGTGAGGTTGTGTGGAATGATGCAAAAACTTAATTTATTTATTTACACCTTAATATGAATAAATTAATAAAGAAACTTAAACCACATTTATGTATTTAAAAGGTTAAATTTTAACGATCTTCCTTTATTTATTTCAAAAATATTTTCATTTTCAACTTTATTGCAAAAAATTACAAATTATATGTAGGTATTTTCAACTAATCCACTACAACAATGTTGTAATATTTAGTTATTATTATAAAAAATTTCATAATTATTTAATTGTACTTTTGGAGTGAAAAATGTAAGTTTTGAAAATGATTCCATGGTTGTTTAACTTGTACTTATTAAATATTCATATATTATAAATAATTTCATATTAAGATTAATCAAATTTATCTTTAATTAATTATAGTTATTATTGTGAAAATTAGTATTTAAAAATTAACAAATTGTTATCTATTTAAATCAAAACTATTTTATAAGTTGCCAATATTGACTATTGATTTTATTGGATAATTTTAATTGTGGTAATTCTATTAATATTTGTAACTGAAGAAAGCAATGACTGATTGTAAAAGTTCAAAAAATAATTTTGAATGTTATTGTTTGCTTATAGCTTGAGAAAAATGCAACAACAATGCATATTTTTTGCTTGGATAGCATGTCTATCCTTGGCCCAAAATAATTATAAACAACTATAAACAAAATTAAATAAAAACAAAAAAAATAAAAAATTAAATAAAATCACACGTAAGTAGGTATATTTAAAAAAAATTATGGACTCTAAATGCGAGGTAAAATTTTAAGAAGTTTCCAAAGACTTAGGTTGGGGGCAAATATCTTTCTTTCATAAATATTTATTAAAGTGTTTCAATAATTCTTCAAAAAATACATATGTTTATTTCATCATAATTTTTACGGAAAATTTCGATAACCTTTTTTTAGCTTTTCTAGTTCTTACTTCTTACCTTCCTTGATCTAAAAAAATCTTTCTGAATGCAATTTAATTTTATTCTTTTCATAAGATGGAAACCGCGGTTCTCAGATTAGTGATTAATAATTTTTCGTAATAGCAAGTTAGTTTTCAAATTTAATTTTTCATATTGTTCATAATTATTATGTACTTATTTATTAGGCATTGGGTAATTTAAGTTTGTTAATTGGTTTTTTAAAAACAATTCGGATTTCTGATGAGTGGATCAGTCAGTAAGTGACAAATGTTATTGAATTTTTGTCTGTATTGTAAAAAACTTATAATTCACTTTAACTTTAAGCACTTTTAGCGAGTGCTTTTCTTTTTCTATACCTCTCGTTAGATACTTCTCTCACAATACATATCCGTAGCTTATAGTAAAGTTACAGTAAAAGCAACGTCTGCAATATAGTGTAAGCAAATTGCAGAAAACAGTAAACATTTTGAATCTTATGGTCTTTATAGATCTTATGGTCTTAGCACAGAACCGGTTTTGCGATTACCTACAGGGATTTTTCATGCTCAAACATACCGTCTAGTGACTTGCATATTGTATGCTCTAATCAACATCAACTGAACGTCCAATTTCTAATTGACTGATTGGCTTTCAAAATGTTCAACCACATCAAAATTATTTAAAAAACTGTACTTTTGCAGAGAGAAGCAAGCTTAGCCCCATGTAAATTTTGTCTAGTCCACTATGGACATTACTTTTGTCTATTTCCATGTAGATATCACAATAAATATTTTTGCCTTTGACTACAGCTTGTTTACTGATAAAATCTATACCAATGGATGTTGAGTACCAATATCAATGGGCGGGCGTTACATTAAGTATTGAATCAGTTCTTTAAAAAATGAAGTTTTTAGAAATATTTTGATAAAATTGATTTTACTGAAAAAGAATAGCTAAACATTAAAAGATTAGACATCGCTTCACTCAATTTGCATTATTGACAATCTTGGAAAGCTGCTTGCTAAGAATTTTTTACTTTTACCACACCTACAATAGGTCCTCTCTAGTAATTTATAAAAAAATAAATAATACCCTGATCTTGATTTTGAAACCAGCTTTATAATAATTGTTTGAAACGTACAAAAAGCGTAGATTACAAAACGTTGATTTGCTTTCTCACTTAAATAAATAAAACATTCAAATAATAACTTTAAAAAGAAAAACTGAAATCGGCAGTCAAATGACGGAATAAAACTTTAACGTCATCACGCAATGAAATAACATGATAAACAATAAGCAACAATATAATAAAGAAAAACCACTTACCGAAGCGCTTCGCAAGTTCACAAGTTTCAATCTTATAAAAATTTTATTATAAGCTGCTACTGTAATTAATATGAACCAAACACGATGATGGTAGCAAACAGCATTCACCAGAATGCTTAAATGAAAGTCGAACTGAATTTTTACAGTTGACCAAAGCAAAGCTAACAGGTGACGCAGATCTCAATCAGGGATGATGAAGACAGTTGTAATCAGAAAACAGGGTATTATGTAGAAGCTATTGTACGAACTGCTGGTACTCGAAAAACCTGAGGTACTGAAAATTAGCGAGAAAAAAATACAAAATTATTTTAATTAGGATGAATACCAATTGTTTTTGAATAAATTGTTTTTGGTTTTATGGCAAAAATTATAGGACTGCATTTCAGGCAACCAACGATATTAATACAGTAGTGCAGAGCAGGGAGCCGGACCATTGAACGCATAGACGTTTGCACGCGAGAAATTAGATGCAATTGCACTTCCCTTATTATGTTTCAATATAATGGGCGATTGTAGACTGCACCGATGGTGCTTCATAAGCTCACGATGCGATCTCATAACCCGACATGTAGATTGCGCTAGGTTCGGTTAGGGTACATATATCGACTGCACCGATTGTCAGTAAATAAAGTACTTACCCAAAGTTAGTAATCCTTTGGGATTATGTAATTTATTTGGGATTATGTTAATGATTGTTTATATAGTTAGAATGTAATTTAATTATGTTACCTTCTTGGTAGCACACTTTGTCGAGTAGGACCGGTCTAGAGGGATATTTTTAGCGAGTATGGCGTTTCTCAAAACGGCCCGGAGTGTCCCGCAGCGGAGCCGGACGGAACCACGGAAAATTTCAGATCCACCCTAAAATCTAAGGATCTATGGGGTATCAGTTATCTTATGGACTCTTACGTGGGAGAAAAAGGAGTCAAAAATAACAAAAATCGTCTTTACGTAATTTATGAACGCTTCCTTACCAAAGTAGTTCTAATTATCGTCTCTGCCAATAGTAAATTTTAAGTATCAATTTTGAGGTCAGGGCTCAGGAGTAATGGAGAATTGTTGCACTTAATAACCTATTTAAACATTCCATATTAATTCATGTGCGTTTAAACGCCCTGCGTTGAACCGACCGCGTTCAATCGGCCGCGTTCAAATGTCCTAGACCAATATAAAGCAACAGCATAAGACAAAAGATATGAAACCAGTCAGCTAACATCAGCTATTTGAAAAAATTCAAAGAAAATTGGCAATTAGGATTTGTTGTGTTTGAAAAGTAAAGGTACAGCATTCAAAATTGTTTTTCACGAGATACAATTTAAATAGTACTTATAGTTAGGGCCGATCCCACCAGACAAAAACAAAACAAGTTTAAGCTAAACTTAGATTAATGTGCCGAATTCAGCATAGGTTACCAAGTTTAGCTTAAACTCGTTTTTGTTTTTTTTCCTATGAGTTGATTTGGCGGAATAATTTTAGATATTCAAATGTACATAATTTCTTCTCTTCCAGTAAAAGCTTTTCGTTTCCCAATCTTTCACAAAAATGTATAAAAATTACTTAATCGGAAAACACAGCGGAGTCCCCGCTCGGCAGCCCAAGCGAAGCATTCCTAGTCACCTCACAAATCGACTAGTAATGTAAAATCGACTGGTAATGTGTTTTCATTAATGGTCGCTTCTGTCACTTCTGCATGTCAATAATACTATTATAAAAATTTGACCGACATGAGGTTTGAACTCACGATCTCCAAACAATGTGATTATGGATTCAAGCACTTAATACATCTGTCATGATTTGTGATTTAAACAATATTTTTTATATTTGATATAACAGATAATTTTATGTTTTCCAATAAAAAAGTATACTCAGCTCTCCTCGAAATCATTTTCGATGCCCGGCCAGTAATATACTATTAATTCAAGGCTATGTACAATAATCTACTGATGGATCAAGTAACTAACTTGTATTCAAAACAAAAATTAGGAGTGCCACTTAGAAATAAAAATTGAGTACAACAATTTTTAATGTTTTGTTTACATTTTATTGATATTCTTTCAATACCGTATTCCTATCTTAAATCAAGAATCACTTCTTCGATGAAATTGGATTTGTTTATTATTAATATAAATACTTTTCATGTTTTTGTCAACTTTTTAAAATTTTTACATATTATTTTATATTTCCTAAAGTTATAACATTATCTTTTATGCATATTTATTAACAAGTATATTTCCACCACCATATTTATTTTAGTTGTTTAACTTTGTCGTAAAAGTTAAAGAAAATATTTTCAAGTCACAGAGTATAATAAGAATGAAACAAGTATAAAATGTACACCAAAATGAAATATTAAGTCACTGTAAAGTACAATTTATATCTTGCGTTACCGCAACAACTTCTTACGAGACCAAGAACACGCGCTTAAGTAGTTACAAAAGGGTTATCAAGACTTCCTAGATGCGCCAATCTCGAGATATCACATAAGATTATGATGTCATTAGAAGGTTATTAAGAACACTCTCACCTTCTAATAACTACCCTTATTTGAATATCGTGGTTATTGTGTGACAGCACACGATAGGAATAAATTATAATAACTGCATTTTGGTTTTGATGTCGATTTCCTCGTGAAGATATATTTAATTATACTCATTACATTTTGTTAAATTAATTACATTGCGAAATGACAAACGCAAATTACTGTAATATATTTTAATCAGCTAAATAATAAAAAAAAAACCAGAAGCAATATAGATACTAGCCATACTATAATTATTGTTATTTAGTAATCAAGTTTTTTTAAATCATAAATAATCCAAAACGAAGAGTTCCTACTATAAATTTGATTCCGATACTAATGTTGATACACCAACATTTATCTCGCGATGAAATGGTATTACTTTTCTCGATTGCAATAAAATTTTGGTATTAAAAGGTAATTTCTACAAGACGATTTTGTAGTTATAAAATAAGCATTATATATCTTTGCAAGTTTAGCTTAAAACTGTGCTTCAACTCTCATCAGCTACTAATACAATATATACTTTACCTATAACAAGTAGAAGTTTACGCAACCCCTGTTAGGCTATCGGTAATACGAGGGTGTGAGGAAGGGTAGATTGCGACTCTGAAAGATCTCGTTAGTATTTATCTGTCCCAGAGGAACTTGGCGTCACGGAGATAGAAATGGCTCGTGGCCCGCTACCGCTGCTATTACCGCAGTACGATACTTGGCTAGTGAACTATAGTACTGTTCTCCATCAATTACTGTTATCGGTACGCTTCTTGATTAATTTTAATTATTAGGGTGATGTTTGTGAAGATGTAAAGAACATAAATTTTCAGTTATTCTTTTTTAATATTCACAATTTGTACTGCTTCGCATAAAAGGCTTGTTACATCATTAATGTGTAAATAATGTAATTTTAAATGATTTCCAATTTTGTCCCATTTTGGTTGTACTTTAGGATAAAAAATAAAAACTTTTTAACAATAATATTTTGCATTATTGCTATTAATTTGTGAGAAGAAATTTTAATATTATGCGAGATGCACACGATAACTTATTAATAGGAAATGTCTCTGCGGAACTATTAAAACTAAAAAGGGGTGAGATGATGAAAGACGCCTCGAGTGAGCTGTAATTGTGACGTACGCTATCTCGAATCAGATTGTTAATGATTTTCTACGACTGAGAAAATCCCAAGTATTATTCAATATTACTTTAGAAATATTTAATTGGATTATATTCCAAAATGAGAGGTTATCAAAACTTTTACCCTCTGTATGCAAATTAGGTAATGCAGTTCTTGTTTTATTAACTAAAATTGTTATATATTTAATATTACTTAAGGTTGTTAAAACCCGGAGTTCACTACGGCATTATATTATCAATATTATGAAAAATGGTGCCATTAATTACTTTTTGAGATATCGTCAAGTTTCGGAACTGTTAAATTCTACTAAAACTTTTTTCTATGAAGTTAATACAATAAAAGTAAGCATTGTATAGGATCCATGTATAATTAAGAAAATGTATGCTTAAGCACGTAGACCTTTATTAGTGGGGGTGTCTTGACCATAACACAATTGCACGTATCTACCATTGTTATGCTTCTTCCGGTAGTTAAATGGAATGTTGGGCATCAAACAAATGGGTACCTGCAAAAATGAAAGAAATTAATATATAAAAATTCCAGTTAAATACAATATATTATTATTATTATTATTAATAGGTTTAGATATCATTTTTTATTGCATAACTAAATTTGACTTTTATTCATAGGTGTATAACAAAGATTTGAAGTGCAAGTAATATGGTTATTACTAAATTAACGTCAAAGTAAATTGCAAATAATTCATTACGTTGTAGTTGGTATACCATTAAGTTGTTAATATATTTAGTACCAATTTGTCAGTTCTGCGGTTAAAAATTAATGACAAGAAGACAAAGACATTAGATGTAAATATTCCTATTCCATATTTCTATACGGGTTTAAATAATCTCAAGTTTGATACTTATTACAGATATTATTTATAAGTTTACACGATCTTATTATTATTATAGGTAAATACTTATAATATTTTACAGCACCCAGACAGTTTTTAACACATGCGTTTCTTCAAATAATGTTAACATGATTTCAGTGTAATAAATAATTGTATCTTAAGAAATTAGTAAATAAATTTTAACACTTCAGCTCTACTTAAGTTTTTTAAGTATAATTTCAATATAAATATTTTCAATCTTAGCTCTTGTTGGACCCCTAGGGTGCTCATTTTATTTATATACAAAGCAATGTTGTATTTTACGTTATAGGTATGTATATAGTCTTGTTAGGTATATATTATATGAGTTGCTAATTTATTCTGGACGGGTGTCTATATTTGTACGATGATAATTGAGGTATGATTTGTGTACTTGGTTACAAACATGAAATTATTGAATCAAATATATTGAATTGTAAAGCAAGAAACATTATGTTTCAATTTATCACAAATAACAACCTTTCTTTTTGTACATCGCGTTGTATTTTACGTACATTTTCAATTTATATGTATACATTTGTTATACTAATTACCTAACGTTATTATTTGCTTGCACCTTTTGTTGGTTTTATTGTTTATTTATTTGTTATTAAACCTTGTAATTTGTAATAAAAAACTCAAATGTTAACACACCAGAACGTAAACAATTTTCAGAGAAATTTTGATAAAACTTTAATTACGGCAATAAATCAATTGTTTGGAAAATATTTTAAACTTGATGTATTTATTATCTAATAAGATTTAACAAATCAAGGTATTAATCACCTCGCAGTAGGTGTGGGTAATTCTTGACTCATTCTCGTTTATTTGTTTAACCCCCGAATATTCCTGTGTTGTAACTATGTAGTAAAAATTCTATATTTTCAACAAAATTTGGTTTTTTAAGAAAATCTTTTACATTTCACTACTGTTATTAACGCTTCAGTATAATTATTTTCTAATTTTATGTTTAGTGATAATAACTACTTGTTTATGCGCATATATTTTACTTGTGAATTTGTTTTAGAGAAATGAAAAAATCACGATTTAAGGCGTGAACTTGAAAAAATATAGCAAAAATATTAAAAACCTTGAACTTCGTTAGCAGTTTGTTACAATGCAGTGCAATAAATAATGCAATGTTGAGAAATTCTCCAACAGTTTTCTTAGTTGTAGAAATTGAAATTAACCCGTATACGCATGATAGATTAAGCCATTTAAACTTTATTTTTAAAGTAATCTAACAGTTTTGAAAAACCGAGATTTGAAGATCCAATAGCGTGGTTTATGCGTTAGATCGTATAGAATCATTAGGTTCCATACTCAGTTATCTTCCAATTCCTGGTACCGTGGTTTGGATTTCACGTTAAACTATCATGTTTTTATTTCACATATCTCTCCACTATTTACTCTTACCTCGGTTTCACACAAAAGCAAGAAACAACCGACGATATACGTAAGAGTAGTGGGGAAAATATGTGGGCGTCTCACGTACGATTACGTATATTGCCAGGCAATACGTTTGCCTGTTGCTTTGCGAATTTGTTAAATTGCGAATCAGTGAGTTTTCCTAAAATTAATTATGCATTATCCATAGTTCAACAACATTGATTGGTGCTGTTAAAGTTGTTAAAATACAGCACTTAAAATAATTTCAAATTTAAGTAAACGTTTTAAATGTTTTCAACATATAAATTTTTTAGAAAATATACATATTTTTACATAAAATTTTTTTTTAATTTTTGATCTGTATTTTCAGATCAAATGCTTTTGGGCCGTAGACAAACATTTCTGTCTATGTGATCTTTTTTTATCAGAACGGATAACAAAATTGTGCAGAAAAGTACAACAAAAAATTAGTATTATTTTATGTATTAGTATTTGGTTTATAAAGACGCGTCTCCACTTAAGCGGTTTTTGCCGGCGGCTTTAGTGGGGAGGTGTGCAGGCAATGTTAAAGCGTACACAAAAAGCCGCCCGGCCTAATCCACCCGGCTAAAACCGCTTAAGTGGAGACGCGTCTTAAGAAAATCAGTAATTTGTTTCATTAACCCGAATACTCATGGAGATATTGATGCTGGTATATTTTAACCCGAAAAAAAGGGTTACTGTCAGTTAATCCATATCACGAATCAAGCCTCGACTTTTGCACTATTGAAAAGAGGACAATTTTCTAAACATTTTGAGATGTTACATTGATGACAATTTTTCAGTAGTTTTTGAGAAAACGGCATTTGAAAATCTAAATTTTCCATGCATTTAAGATAGACTTACACGAGTGTTTTATTGCCCGTACGTGCGTTATGATATAGTCTTAGTGTTAGCCGTCAGACGCGATTATTACTCTGTCGAGTACACATCGTGCGTGGCTAATAATTAAAAGCTAATAATTAATAATAAAAAGGCTAATAATTAAAAACGAGTTTCACCTCTTTCGAGTAGCACCTTTGGCGAGTTGGGGCTATCTAGGGGGATGTTTTTAGCGAGGCAGCGTTTGTCAAAACAGCGCGTAGCGCCCCTTGCAAAGCGAGGGGTTGCGGAGCGTCGGTTTTAACTAACGCAACCAAGGCAATTGAGAATCCACCCTAAAAACGAGTTCTAACGGTGGTCGACAACTGAAGCGCTACGGCTATCCAGGAAGAGTATATTAATCCACGCGTACCGTCAATAGAACACTCGTGTTAGTTGAAATCCCTATCTAAAATGCAGGTAAAATTTTGATTTTCAAATGCCGTTTTCTTGAAAACTATTGGATAATCCGCAAAAATGTAATTACAAAAAATGCTCAGAATTTTGTCCTCTTTCTAATAGTCCAAAAGTCAAAGTTCTACTCGTGGTATCGATTAACTGACAGTAACCAAGATACCTATAGAAAAGATTTATTTATTTTGGTTTAACTCTAGAAAACAAGGGGATTTTTCATTTTTCGTAAAAAATATTTTGACTTTCACGAAGCTCAAAAAGATGAGCCAGAATAGCTTATAACTGAAGGCCAATTTTAAGGTGCGTTTCAGACATCATGATAATAAATTGCAATTTATATGATCAGTGTGGAAAGTAAGTCATTATCATTAGAGTTTTACATAATCACGGAAGTACAATAATGAGACGATTCTACAGGTGTATCATACCAAATTTTATCATCTACTACATTTTTAAATCGATGAATTGTGTTTAAATTAACGACTCCAATAAATATTTAATTAATAAAATAAATTATTTATTTAATACTGTGGCAATCTGTCAACTGTCAAATTTGTCAACATTTCGTTTGAAAAATAATGACAACAAACGTTTCTTCAATTTAAAAAATAATAGCACTTACTGTCAATAGAGGTATCGAAAGTACATCACCTTCAGCACTAGTGCGTAAAATATCTTGTAACTTAAATCAGTGTAGAAAGTGAGCAATTCGGAACTGTAGTAGATAAAAATTTTATTTGGTTAACTTGGATTCAAGCGCAAAATGATTTTTTAAATAAAATAAATCTTCGTAGTTTCAGTAAAATTATACAACTTTAAGAGAAAAACATCTTTCTGCATGAATTTTTATAACTTAGTTTAACATTTATGACATTTAAAAAGTGTATTACTACACGTAAAGGGCAAAGTGATACTTTGGTAGCTGAATGTGCAAAGTAGCACTTTTACGCTCAGAAATGCAAAACAAGTATTTAAAGTTTGACAAACTTGAAATTCATTTCTTTTTTCTGTCATTTTTAACAAACAAACAGGCAGCTTATTTAAATTTTCGAATAGAGTATTCTTATGAATTTCAGTTACAATTGCCGTTAATTATTAAAATAGTTAATATATTACATACATACATATATACATATTACATATACATGTAAAACAATGGGATTACTATTACCCAAAAATAAATGGTTACTGTTCAAATATATCAATTTGTCTAGTTGCCATGACAAAGCAAAGTAGAGTAAAGTATAAAAAATAGTGTTTCTTTGATTTTAACAGACTAAATGATATACTATTGAATTCTATGAATACTACTATTAATTAAGTTTGCCATTGCTAGCAATACAGCTTACTATTCAGACATCGACGTTTCGAATCAGCAGTCCAATGCTTACTACAAACTTATTTTTTGTATAGTAATTTAATTTTCAGAATATAAGTTAAGTCGGTGTAAAATTTTGAGGGTGTGATAAAGGTGTGCAATGTAAAACATAGAACTTCAACGAAAATGCATAGCAGGGGATTACTGTGATCATTGGTTGAGTTACAGTGCAGAAATTCTGTTTTTGAATTCGGACTTGAAAGAATAATAAAATTATATAGTACAGGTTATACATCAAAGCTTTAATTTAAAGATAGATGAAAGTATACCGTAATATCATGCATCTAATGTTCACGTTGCATATAATGTTTGCATTTTAGTTTATAATTAAAGTAAAAAATTGAGCCCTAAACATTATTTGTTTTATTTTTTAGCATTAAATGGGAATAAATATAAATATTAGAAATAATATAATCACATGAAGAAAATAATTAAAAATCCTTTTTTAAATCTTCATTACTTATGTCAAATTTTGTAGTAAAATAGAGAATATGATTAGTGCGGCCCTGACTGTGGTTAATATTTGGAATGTTTATCATGTAAAACATCTACTAGATTTTAATAAACTAATCTTTAGTTGTATGACAACCAATTTTCAACTTAAAATAATTACGAGAGTATAATACCTATAATTTGACATTATATTTATATACATTTCTATTTTCAAAAAAGGCGATCGTATTTAATGTACTTAATTGTATAATTCTACGACTATTAATTAATTAACTTTAATGTTTCAATTCGGTAATTGATGATATGTAAATTAGAGGAAACCGGTGCCCACAGGTCCTGGCGCCCAAACTAGAACAGGCGCCCAAACTTAATATAAAAGAAATGTTGCCATCCGGGTTCATACCATTGCGACCATAAAACACAATATTATTTAATTGTAAAATTTAATATTTTTATTTTATTTGTATTCACTTAAAATAATTAAGCAGGCAAGAAATTGCATAAATATGTGTAATTTTACATAATAATTCCTTGTTTGTAATTCAACACCGCTATAAGAAATTAAAATATTTAATAAAACAAACATAAAGCAAGCAATTTACCCTTACAACAGATCAAAGAAATGTAACAACCCGGTATAAAATAATATATTTTCAACTTCTTCTATTAAAAATAATTAACAAAGTTATTAAAATTTTACGATAACGTTAAATATTAATTATTTCGTAAATTAAGAAATTCATTTGAAGTTAGTAAAAATTAAGAAACGGTTAATTATAAGTCGGAGGATATAAAAATTAGATTCCCATAAATCGCGAACTTAAAACCGTTGTACTTGTAACATCTTAGCCATAAACACTAAATCACAAATTTTTTGATAAAAATTTAGAAAAATAACAGTTTTAATATTGCAAATCCGTATCTAACGCTGAACCATATGGCTTAATGACCTGTTAGTGACCTTCGTATGGTACTCTGAAACTTTTCAAAATCACTTAACTGTATATCTTAACTTTAAATATGCAAATTTACCGGATAATATACCAAATAGTTTTGTCAAATTTAAGTATAAAAATTAATTTATGCTATACAAAAATAATAATTTAGAACTTGATTTTACGCAATTTATAAAATGTGTGACCTTTAACTGTTTTTAACTGTTAATTTGTTAAAAAAATAGGTTTCAATATAAACTTATTTTTTAAAAATTTTAATCCAGAAGATTAATTATATATAACTCTTATTTAACAAGTGCTACTTGGGTTTGTAATTTGTTTGTGGCGTTAATTAAGCATGTTCTTAAAATTCTGAGCAGAATAACAAAATAGTCTAACATATTAATTATAATAAATTAACTTAACGGTTATTGTCTATACTTCATTAAATGTTAGTTTGAAAGTGATAGGTGTAAGTGACAGTCCGATTTCATCAGTTTGCCGATAAGTGTTGATGGATTATACCTTTCAAATTAGCTAAATTACTTTTAATTGATTAACATTTAGTTCATAATTAAAAAAAATTAAAAAATTCCAAGTGTAGGCAAATTTTTTATTCGCAAACCAAATGCAGTTGACATAGTCCTTGCTCAAGTTTCGATCTTGCTACACCGGTTTTAATGTTTCAAAATCAAAGGGAAAATAAGGGTCTCCAATGTCTCTTTATGTTTACCTTAAAAATTAAAAACTTGGTTTTTCAAATTATATTTATACCGAAAGTTTGCAATTTTTAAATTATAATTTTAAAATAGTAGTAGCATCTATTTATTATTCAGTTTATTTGCTCGTGTTACAACCTAATGCTAAAATTGACATTTACAATAAATTAACAAAAAATCTATAGGTAATAAAAATTAATTAACAAATTTATGCCATTTTAACCTACTTATAATACAAACGGAAGCTACTGAAACTTTTAGTCCGGTTAAGTTGTAACATTTTGGTGAGATATTAATTTTATTTCGCAATTTATTCAATTTCTAATTTAGCCGTGAATCTTGAGGAATAAAGTGTTGTATCTATTAAGTGTTACATAATATTCCACTGTCCTCTTTATTGACTATCGATGTATAGCAAAATGTTTGGACACTTGAGGTTACCCCCTATAGAGTTACCACCCTCGCTTATGTCGGTCAATTTATTGACAGAATATTTATTAGGTGGTCAATTTTTACCTACTTTATTTTCAATGAATTGCACCGCATTTTAAAGTACCTATCCCTTGAAAAACTAATTTTAAAATCTAATTAAATTACTTACTGTACTGTAAACTATTTGTCAAAGAATTCTACATACTTACACATATTAGTAGATTACCATCTACTATATTTTAATACATGTTATATAGGTTATAATGGAATTAACGATAATTGCAACTGACTGTTCATATAAGCATAATGTGATTTCTAAAACGAACTTATTGCGTGTACATATATCTTATAGTAATATTATAAAAATAAAATAATCAAGAGAAGACTTTTGCGTGGAAAAATGTTTGCTCGAAATTATTACACGTATAGGTAATGGTTAATTTTAAAAGTTTCTGTTTTATTTAAAAGCTTATTATAAATCTAATAAAAGATCTGTTCAAGTGCGTTTTAAGTGGTATTTTATAACGCCATTAACATTTTCCACAATAGCATTGTTGTAACGCAGGGCTTTATAAAACTACATGTGCAGGTATGAACCGCGTAACAAAGCCACTGCTTAAAAATGCCATTGATATTTATAAGCTAACTTCATACAAATACAGTCAATAAGGAATACGAATCGATGAAAGATTGGGACGTGTGCCTGAATATTTTATAAAAAGATATATACAAGTTAAATCAAAAATATTGTATAATATCCCGGATTCGAGCAATCGAAAAAAATTGTTTTAAAAATATCGAAATTGCGAATGTTATGTTCCGCATGTGAATCAACACAAAAGCAGTTTTCAAAACGGGAGATTCTTATTTCTGAATTTTTGAATCTTTAATAGGGGAGAGCGGGGAGACGGGCGCGCTTCCTAAACAGTTTTGGCAGTGATTTTATTTTCTTCTCTTCGTACCTTGATAAGTAATTCAAACTGATAGACATAATTTGTTTGCACTGCATGTTGCCAGAGTAAAATTATAATTTAATCAGATAACATTGTATTAAGATAATGTTGAGTAATTAATTATTTTAGAAAAATTATAAATGTAACTCGACTTAGGCAAATTAAAAGTGTATTCTTTATCGCAGTATTTATTCAATTTTTATTTGCGCTATACATATATAACTACTTCTCGAATTCATTTATAATAACTAACCGGTTTGATTGCTAACATCTTAGCTACTGGAACTAAATTAAATGGATTAAGTGACGATACTATAAGAAAAGTTTTAATGTTCCTATATAGTAAAATTGGTTGATTTTAAGAATGAGCGTCTTAGTTTAATTCATGCAGAGTGATTGATGATGGCAAGGTAAGACGATGTTACATAATTTTGAAACCCATCATAAATTAAATTGCTTCTTTAATTATTTTTGTTTAATTTTTAATGATAACTATTACCAAATTGGTAACGAGAAAATAGTTTAAGCAGAGATAACTTTTTAATTTTGGTCGAGTTACACAACCTCTTATAGATGTATATACAAAAACAGGATACTCAAACGGCTCTTTTTGTCTTGAAATCAACTTATAAAGTTGGTTCTAACGGTCAAACGTTTCATATAACAAATCGTAAGTTTATCTTCAAATACCTGACAGGTCTCAACTGGTGCTGCAAGGCCTGAACCTGGACCAACGGTCATCGCGGCGACCGAAAAGATGAAGCCATTGTCCATTTCCCCCATCGATGTAAAGATCTAGGTGGGCTTCTGTAGACATGTAGGTCAGTTGCGATTGAACCGAATACTTTATTTATTTACAAAGATTTCGACCAGAACAAGGATTCTGAATCATTTACGCTTCATATATTTTAGGGTGACCATGGGAGAATAAGTAGTTTGTAAGTTCTTTTGCTAGTTAAAACGACATCTAAAGCGCAGTACAATAAATTAAAAATTGCATTGTTACTGCATTTAAAAACAAAACATTGCGAAACGCTCAACAATTCAAGATTAAGTATCTATAACTAATAAATCATTTTATATTATCTAAACTGCAAAAGCAATTTCAAAGCTAATTTAAATGTTATTATTAGATACTCAACCGCAAATTTTCTATTATTTTGCTTTACTTTTTTAATTGTGAAATCGTGTAGATTTAGCTTAGCACTTATTAAACAATTTATTTCAGTTATTTTAATAACTCGTTCGAACGCAAAGAGATATATTTTATTGCATTGCGATTCCAATTGTGCACAACTATTCCATTGAAATAAGCTTAAACAATATAGGTATTATATAAAAATGTAAACCGGTAGCTACTCAATTTGTAATGGGTAAAATATTGAAATTTAAAAATTAACGTCTTTTTATATAAAACATTAAATTGGTAGTAAATATACACAATTAAGAATTAGTTTCGTTTAATAAATATATCAGTACAAAATCAATCATTTTGTCAGCTGTCCACTTTTAAAGAAAACGGAATCATTAAGCCGAACAGCTGCTGCAACGTATTTAATCGTACAGATTGACAACCGTGAAGGTGTCCGATTATTTCCTAATATTTCGAATCTTGCTAAAGATTAGCAGTAGTTTGTTGAAAGAATTATAATTGCAAACAATGTTTATTCGCAAACAGGGACCCTCTCTTTTAGTTTGTCAAAGCATTCGACAATTTTGACGTAATATAGTTGACATTTTTCCAATTCATTTATCTGACATAATTATACCTTTCCAAAATATCACAATGTCGAAAAACTTAATCACAAAATTATTGTCGAATCTCATAATTTTTAAGTATTATTTAAACAAAAATTATTTAGGGAAGTAATTAGCTCGCTTTTGTGGTACACAGTTCAACAAATAAACTAAAAATAGGTATACATTTAATTTAATTATATTTAAATAAAGAAACATACAGCAATCGGTGAGGTGCAATGCGAGTTCTCCAGGCTAGGAAGCTTGAAGGGTTCATTCCTGGTGATGGCAGATACACTACTGCTGTTGTTAATTTTTTAACAGGTTTCTGCGGAAAAATTGAAAACTAAACTTCTAATATTAACACATTTTTTTACATCCCCTTGAAGACAAAATTCCCCTTCCCCAAGCTCAGCAATTTATAATGTACGGATTGTGAATTGATAACAATTCAGTGTAAATAGACCATAATTTTTTTGATCAACGATTTGTCTTTGCAAATGATACAATAATGTCTACCGTTGCACATTTTGTTACTCGATTCATGATAAATTCCATAAGAATAGAAATGTCTTGTTCTTTTATAAGCTTTATGATAGAGCATCAGTTTGCCACTAAAACACCAAAGCAGAAAACATTATAATCAATCTAATTCATTACCCACGACTGCTTCATAATCTATAATCTTGCGGATATAAGAAATCGATACTACTAATTAAATGTACTTTACAATAAATGTTGCAATACAAACAACTTAACAGTAAATTCTGGTTTCTGGTCCACTAACGTTCACTAAAATCTGACTTGACACAACATGGAACTAACTATTCGAGTAATCATACTTCCAAGTATATTAATAGTATTTAAGCAATTATCAAACAATAACCGTTCTTTTCTAACTCAAGTTTAAAAATTGTCAATTTCTTAAAATAAAATAACAAAGCCGTACACAGTAAAAAGTATTTCGTTAAATTAACGAAAAATGTTGTCAGAGCAGGTCCACTACAATTTTTTGTTATATTAGCAAATTTATTACGCAGAATAACAACTTTTATGATTCAAATTATTATATTTTGTAAGTATTTATGTTACTATAATAATAAAATTTGTTAATATTACAAAAAATTGTAGTAGACCTGCTGGGACAACATTTTTTTGTTAATTTAACGAAATACTTTTTACTGTGTAGAAGATGACAAACGTAAAATCGTATATCAAGTTTCTTCATCTATGGAACCACAAACTTTGTGTTCTAGTTGACAACAAACTACGGCAAGTAAATATGTGGTATCAACTTAGAATCTATAACTTCTCAACAAAATCCGCAACTCAGTCAAACTTTTCAAAGAACAACAAAATGATTTTTACTTTATATTTATTAACTTGCATGAACTCATAATAGATGGCGTGCCGCTTACAATATACTGGACAGAAGAAAATTGGTGGAAACAACTAAATTTTTGCAACTATTAATACGCACAACTTTGCCAAATTGTAGGAATATTTCATAAGTGGCGCCTTTAGCGATTAGCGGCATGAGTAGCACCTACTTTTGACGTATTGTGTCACAGTTATGTCACCTCTCAAGTAAATTGATAATGCGATTTCACTCAAATCAATCAAAATGTCATTCATAGCGTAAAATAGGGTTAGGTATTTTATCATGCTACTAGATGCTACTTATGCTATTAGGTGCTACTCACCTCAATAGATAGCGCGAGGGAGCCGAATTCCTAAAAAATGCTTGACAACCTGAGAAGTTGTACGTATTAATAGTTTAATGCATTTGGTGAAAACTTATTATTATGAATTTTATTCGAGTAAATTCGAAATATTTTCAGATAAAAAGGAAACAGTAAAGGTCAATAAGAAAAGAAATCACGGAATTGCGCATGAAGCCATCCAATTTTGTACGTTAAAACTTCAGTTCGATAAAGTAGAAAAAAGCTCACCTGCTGCCCAAAAATAAATCTATGGAATATTTTTGTATATTCTCGAATTTTCTAAGATTTCCCTGGATTTGCACACCAAATTTTTCCAGCAAATTCAAATTCAAATCCAGTTGTACGTACGTATGGATGGTGCAACCAGTGTTCATTGATATGCAAGATTTTAGAAATACCTGATTTCATCCAGGTGCGCTGGGAAAAATGATTTGTTGCTCTAACAGAGGCTATAGCCTCAACTAACCTTTTTTTGCTGTTATAACAAAATTTTTGTTGCAGCAACAAATTTTCTGCTGCTATAACAAAGTCATTTTCCATTCAGTAAAAAAGATTAGTTGATTTAACAAATTTTCTTATTTTGCGTAGAAAAAATTTTGTTATGGTATAGCAGAAAACTTGTTGCAGCAACGAAAAACTCTGTTGAGGCTATAGCTACTAAAAGTTTTGTTAGGGCGACAAATCCTTTTTCCCAGTGTGGATATTTGTAACCAGACCGGATTTTAGTTACCATTCCAAAATTGTTACTAAAATTATACCCAAGGCAAGGGTACACAGAGAGAAAAGCATTGTAAAATAATTGCACAAAGTTGTTTAAACGCAATTGGAGAAGTTATTTGTACAATTGTTACGTTATATCAAAAACTGTTGTTCAAAATTGTATTACAAGTTTGTGCTAACATTATTTTAAGTAAATATTTAATATAATTCTACAAATATATTATCATTTCAAATAATTGTTAAAAAATAAATAAAATATGTGGTTTGCAAAATTTTTAAATAAAATTATAACGATTTATAAAGCATTGTTTAACTAAATTAAATGCGACTTTGAAATTATGATATATTATAATACTGATGAGTCTTTTAATTAACATCGGCCTATACGATATGAACCGAGTAAACTTTCTGCAAATCTGCATGTCTGCAGTTGATTAGCATTTTTTATGTGTGATACTGAAGCGTCATAAGGTGACCGTTAAAGCATTGGATAAGTGAATTATCGTTATCGGGGTGTTTTAATATTTTAGATAGGTAAGTACATGTTTTTTAATGTTAATAAAATTAGTACTAATAAAAATAGCTTAATTTATAAATATTAAAAATATCTAAGCAATTGGAAAATTTCAACTAACTATATAATCAATTATTATTACTTTTATTTATCCACACAAAGAAGCATTACCTAGTATGTTTAATATAACTTTTAACTGATACTAGGTGCCCGTCTTTTGTTTTGATATGGGTGATCAGTTTGTGATCGACCTTTTGGAAGATTGGGGAATACCTTCCTTGATTGAAGTGTTTCGTGGTAAGCCATTTTTAATTTTTATTAGCCGCGAAAAGCGTCACACCAGACGTAGCAACACAGGTGAGCATTTGCTTATGTTGCATAATTGACGCCTCCATAGTACAAGACAGATCTTTGCTAAAAATGCAAATTAAACTGTTATGTACTCCTTTGCCTTTATATACAGTGGCTCCAACAATTATTAATACACCCCTAGGTTAACCATGTAAATTACACATTTTGAAACCGATTTTTGACATATGAAACTCGCTTTTACAACTAAACTTTTCAGCTATTTTTTATTGAAAATTTTAATCTCTTCAGTTTTGTTTCTATACATTTTTTTATTTTCTTTTGCCGTTTACGAGTTACAGCGACTTGAAGAAAGCTCTGTAAAATACTCCCATAAGAGCAATGTTAATTTTATTAACTTTTTTACCTAGTTTTCATTAGTTTTTAGTTACAGCGACTTGAAGAAAGCTCTGTAAAAAACTCCCATAAGAGCAATGTTAATTTTATTAACTTTTTTACTTAGTTTTCATTAAGTCGCTGTAACTCGTAAACGGCGAAAGAAAATAAAAAAATGTATAGAAACAAAACTGAAGAGATTAAAATCTTCAATAAAAAATATCAGAAAAGTTTTGCTGTAAAAGTGAGTTTTATATGTCAAAAAACGGTTTCAAAATGTGCAATTTACATGGTTAACATAGGGGTGTATTAATAATTGTTGGAGCCACTGTAATTATATTAAAAAGAAACGTTATGCTCAAAAATTAAATTTAAACTATATTTTTGGTATTTCTAATGTAAAAAAATGCATATTTACTATTTACAACTTTACAAAACATATATAAACTTGTAATTAATTTTGACTACAATATGGAACGTTCGTTTCTAATGCTTTATTTTACTACTTTCCAGAAAACAAAATTGATAAGGACGTTTTTCTTACCTTAAATGATGGCGATTTAAAAGAATTAATACCTATATTGGGTACAAGAAAACGATTCTCGGACAAATTTTTTAAATATATTATTGAACAGGTTAAAATTAATGCATTGTTTATTATTTCCATAATAATTTATAGTTTGTATGTAATTATTCCAATTCCAGCCTGATGCTTAATTGAAGACTCTGATGCAAGATGGAAATAAGTAACAAATTGTAAATTATTCCGGAGACGTAAAATACAAATTTTTATTTAATATGCTCTTATACGAAAGGATATGCGATTTTCACTTGTAGCTCTGTTTTTCATTAACAATAAGTATTTCATTTTTTCACCAAGTAAAGAATGCTCGTTTTAGTACCTAGCTCTGCAATAATCTCATTTTTCAAAATTTTCCATGTCTCCTTTTTGCATCAGGGTCTTCAATTTTTAAATTTAAAGTGTATATTTAAGTAAATTTTAACTTAATTAAGTTTTGTATTCTAATTGTATTATTTATAATTACCTCTTTTTTTAATATTTAATACCTTATCTTAATAATAGTAATCGCCTAATTAATTTCTATTTAATTATTATTTTAACGTTTAATTTGGTTTTTAATAATAAACATGTTTATATGTAATAATAATAAACAATTACATAATATTTAGTAGTACAATTATTTTAAACACCTACAATAATTTGGAGCAATTCTAATTAAGCAATATTGTTAAATATAATCACACAATATCGTACAAGTTCATATGGTACAATTATTTTAAATACCTGGAATAATTTGAAGCAAATCTAATTAAACAAAATTGTTCCATAGAATAACACAACTTTGTGCAATTTTATCTACTACAAAATTTTAAAAATTGAAATAATTTGGAGTACCTCTTATACATGTTTCACATATATGGTATAACAATTGTGCAATGTGAATTTCAAGAAGTTCTATTACTAAATAAGTATTTTATTGTCTTAAACTTCATAATATATACAAAGATCTTTCAAACTGAATATGAATAAATAGTAAAAATTGTTCAAGTGAATGCAAAAAGGCAGTTATCCAACATTGTGTTGTTGGTTAGTACAATTTATTCTCGTCACTATTTTGGAAACAATTTGTGCAATAGGTTTTCACAATTGTTAAATTAAATATAATATAGTTCTCTCTGTGTATCGCAAATTTGCATTGACTATTATAAATGTAAAAATCTAAAATATATTTTTTAACAATTATTACGCTACAAATATCTAAATCTAATACAAACAAAAGTTATTATGATTCCTAAAGATCTGAGGAAAAATCATCACCTACATCTAATTAAATTTTCTTACATAAATTCTTAACTTGTGAAAATTAATAATATTAAAACTTCGATATAACAAAAAAACAAATTATTTTGAGTCCTGAGAAAACAGGATTTTTATATTTCCAATTAATATATTGATATATTTTTTCTAGGGTCTCGGATGCCAAGCGGGGCTCCCCCAAAACATTCAACCTTTTCAAGTTCGTTTCCGGTTAACTTAAAAAATTCCAAAATCAATAGAAAAAATTTTCAAATATAAATGGAATGCAAATGCAAATGATAAGTAGTCACCTGCGAACGATATTTCACTTTATTTCATGATATACCTTTAATTTATGAAAATTGCCATACAACCAATTATAAAATTCCAATTAAATTATTTATCTTTCTATCTGCAACTATTCAAATTCATCAATTATCTAATTTCCAAGGATAACTTATAAAGTTTGAATGTCTCACTTTACTCTTGTAAGGATACGTAAAATTTTTATTTTTGTAAATAAGTCACATCTTATTTTTATTCCTCAAGTAATTAAATTAGTATTTCTTAATTAATTTTCGTTAGCTATTGCTTTAAAAGTTAATTTTGGAACAAACCAGATGTGGTAGCAAAATTTCCCTAGAACCATGGTTAGAATAAATTAAAATAATATTACTGCATATTATATGTTATTTTTACAAAAAAATAATTTTGTTTTATTTATTGACCTTTTTCAGATTGCCAGATAAAAAAAATTTTCCAACAAAAGTTGTTTATTTTCTTATGCAAAATATGAATATGCTAAAAAAATATAAGGTGCCATTTTAAAAAACAAAGTTGACCTTCAAATTACCTCAAAAAGGTCAATAAATAAAAAAAAAACAATTACACATTATTCTTCCCCTCTCGCTATCTGTCCGAAACATTTTTTCACCTGACTTTTGCTTTTTGACATATTGCTGGAAGTTTTAAAATAAACCTTAAAATGAAAAAAATGAAAAGAACCCTAATGCTTAATAGTATGTTAATAAAACTAAACAAGTTTGTAATAATAGTACATTTAGAATATTTCTTAAAATAAAGAATAAATCTAATGCTGCAACCAACCGCACACAATTTTTACAGATCGGGTAGATTGTAAAAGGGTTTTGCTGAAGTCATTAGTTGCTCATACTCAACTTTGCTTGCCTTATGTGAAGTGAAGATGCTGTTATCTTTTGTTGATAAGTTTTCTGAATTTCACTTCACTGGGTACGAAAACTCTCTGAAGTACCTACACTACATCCAGAATTTTTTGATTGCGTTTTTCTGGAAAATCCTTTAATATCTGTTGGCGTTGTATAAGTCACAAGAAATTAATGTGTAAAAAATATACTTAGATAAGATACTTTTTCAAAAAGATCTTAAAATTTGAAATTTTTTAAAAGAATTCTAATTGGAATTTTTAAATTGCATGCAAATTTACTTTAATAATCATTAAAGAATGTAAAGAAGCTAAACTATACTATTTAGCATATCAGCTATTAGCAAATAATTTTATCACATTCATACTTCCTCTTTGATTATCTTCTCTGTATCATTTGTCCACCTTATAAATTTTGTGGTTTTATATTTATGCAGCTGCGATATTAAATAATATTCAATGTAAAATTTTTAATAATTCGAACTATAGTATCTTCCCATGTAATACAGTTATACATTTTTAACACAAATGAACTTCCTGGGTGGGTTTAACTAACAAAAGCACATACGTGCATTTACCCACAGCTTGGAGATTCATCCAACTTTTGTAGATGGTGTCGTTTGATATGCTTTAGCCGGAAGGTTTCTATCCAAAATGCCACATGTGTATCCGCGTGAACTTAAATTTTTACCTGTGTCGGCTTCAAAATGCTCATACGTCAGTGATTTGATAGATTCTATCGCTCATTGCCATTGTATCAAATAACAAAATATTAGAAAAAACAAAAGTAAGCCTTAAATGATATCCGTTCAATTGTCGCGCGGCGAGTTTAATCGCTGTACTGTTCTGAAGTAAAAAATATCAAAGCTAGACAAAAATTTTATTTTGAAGGAAATCTAATATAAATCGAAAGGAATGGTGTGCAAACTGTATATACAAAATCTTATACAACTCGGATTTTGTGTTTGTGTAGTGAACCACATTCCTATTATGATTTCTCTTCGAGGTAGGGTCTAACTACACGGAAGTTTTTGTTTAGCCCTGCTTTCATTCCAACCTATGCACTATTTTATTTAGGGTTTGATACAATAACCTTACAAATAAATTGTTTCGATTTCTATGTGTGTGTGTAACTGTCATGTTAACCTAATTAATACTGTAATTAATAAAAACTTGAAATTAATGGAGCATAAAATTTTGCATCACACATCACTATTTTATATTATCAATTCAAACCCTTTCGGTTGTATTTGCTTATAAAGAGTTGGTAAATAGTACAAAAGAGCAGTTGGGTATAAATAAAACGTTTGTTGAAATTGTCTGTATATGGACAAATGACAATTTCTATATGTGACACTAAACTAATGTGGTTAAAAAGTCTTATATCTTAAGCACATATAAAGCTGAAGCTTAATGTTATTGTTCGTGAATACGACAAACTTATGTTGTATATGAGATCTAAAAGCTTGCAGGTGTGAGTTGTGTGTATTCTTGATACACAATAGTGCTCTTTTTTATCAAAAATACTTTGTCATCTGCTTTTGCACTGTACCAAACTTACAATGTCTGAAGTACGACAACACGAATCTTAATCTCTTTAAAAGTACCAGTTTATATTATGCTTCTAATTTTATGAAAAACATCTCTTGTAAAACATTAGAAATTGAAGTTTTCTCTTCTTCAATTAAAACGTATACTAAATATTAGAATAGAATCCAAGGTAAAAGATATTTTTTAAAAACGTCTGTCGGTTTTAAAATACTACGAAATTTATAAGAATTTCGACTATATTTTTACAATGATGCCGGTACAGTCCAGTCTCATATAGATGCTGCGATAAATACCGGTCCTCCTGTGTAAGTTTAGATTGCGGTCCACAGTCAACTTGGTTGACACCGGGCCGTAGAAAACTCCCTTTTGTTCTCGCCGACCCCTGCCTGAAATACCCTTCGACTTAGGTCAGATCGTTGGTCCTTCAACCGTATACACAACATATAAAATGTGTTGTCTGAAATAAAAATTCTATAACAAAATAAATAAAAATATTACCATTCATCTATGATGTACAATATACGCAATAGCCAATATTGAATGTTATTTATAATATGACACCAGACGAATAATTTTAAGCGTCAAATGATAATTAAAATCAAAAGAATTTATATTAAAATAAAGGTGCATTTGCATTATTAATACTTTCATTCAAATTTTCCAAAACGCATTTAAAATTTAAATTATAATATCAATTAACGAAAAAGTAAAATTAGCCGCATATTTAAATGTGACGTAACATACTCACGATGCGAGCGAGTTTTTAAGCTTTCTCAGGTGTACTCATGTGAAGGAATTGAAAAACCCGCATAGCATCAGAAACTGATGTATCGAACATATGATGGATGAGTATAACCCTAATACCTCTTTAAAAGAAACATCTCAACTTCGTCCTTATACCCATTGAAGATACAATACACAATAATAAGTAATGTAAAAAATAGAATAACGTCCAGAAGCATCACAAAGGTATTAAATTGTATAAGGTTATTATCTTGATGAAATGCATCAATCTTTATTTTTTATGGATCGATAAACTTACAAAATGTTGATTACAATTTGTCAAAAATATCAGTTTCATTAAGACCTTAGAAAATATTTGAAGATTTAGATATAAATATTGTAGACAATATTGTAACACAAACATAGGAAAAAATTATAAATTGTGCATCTTCAAAAATCAGTTTTTAAGAATTATATTATTTTTTTAGAGCAAATCATTGAAGTTATCATTGTAAATCAAGATTAAACAACCCAACTCAAATCTAACGTGTAGAAAAAATACATCATTTTTTTGGCTGTTAATTATTTTAAACAAAAAGTTGATAACATTTTATAAATTAACTGGGAAATGTGATGCTTACGTTTTCCAAAATTAGCACCAAACATATTTGAATATAACCCATGACATAATTTGCTCTAATTTTGCGCATCAGATGGATGTCATGCCTTTTTAATATAAATAAAACTGTATCTGAATGAAAAATGTTTTTAACAAAAACTCGTTTCAACAACATAACTTATCGAACCAAGTTTTTTATTAATCTTTAATTTTTAGTAAGCAATGGGTATCATGCATAAAAAAAGATTTAAAGCTTTACAAATTGGAATTACTAAATGAAAATCATTTGTGGTTTAAAACAAAACTAAAACTACTAGGTAACGTTTTCGCTCTTGAGTATCTATCTAACGATTCTTGTTCAATAAAGCACTCAATTATTATATAAGAGACTTAAGTGGCTATTTACTAGGTATAATAATAGAAATAGACAGACAGCCTTAAGCGTTAACCTGCACTAATAGGAAGCATTTCGTGACTTACGAAATAAATATGATCATTTTAAAATCGCTTTTATTTATTATAATCGTGGTTGTTTTTTCAATTTCTTTGTTAATAAAAAACATAATTGATAAGTAGCTTTTATTTATGAGGCACTTCAATATATCGAAAGAACTTATTTACTTTTGTATTTATATCAATTACTCACACATAACAAAGGTACCAATTATATTAACTTACGTTTTATATTAACAATTAAACTTTTTTTATATGAAAATAACAGAATTTGTAGATATCTGGTGCCTTCAACTTTAATTTTTAAATTTAGATTTTCTTGTAGATAAAAGTTAATTAATGAGTTGTATGGTTTGTAATAACTGCGGGTTCGTCACGGAGGCAGACAGGTGGTTTCAGCACCGGGCTAGTCAGTTTTCAGACTCATTTGTCAGACTTTTAATGGTGCTTTAACGTTTCTTACTTATTGCCGTGTGTTAAGTTACGCTTATGTATTTGATCAGCTGATAACAAACTGCGTTTAAACAAGCGAAAATTATTTGATGTAAGTTTATTTTACTACAAATTGATATTTAAAATTATAACTATTAATTTTATTATATTCAACAGGTGTTTTGATTTATTTCTCCAATTAATAACCATATTGTCTATCCATTGCTATAGTACAGGTAGTTAATCACATTTTCATATTATACCCAAAAATTAATTTATAATTTTGAATAAAATGTTAAACGAATGTGAAATCATCTTGACCTTCACGAACTGCGTGACCAAAGCCAGTCGGTCATCTGATGTAAAATACAAAAGTGTATACTTTAATGATATGCTAAGATGCGTGCTTCGCCGTTTTTAAAGCTCATCCGCAAAAAAACGGTTTTTACTTTTTATATAACAAGTTGTTTCATACGTCTTTTAGAGCAATTAAGCTACCCTACCAGGACAGATCACTTTTTCACTTCACAGTGAAAAACAGTTTTTCTCAGATCAGATCACATGCTTCAGGTAATATCTTTTAGATATACTAATTATAAAAATACGAAGACCAGTCTTTAGCCTACTTTGTTCTTCAAAGGGGAATACTAACTTTCCTAAAATGATCTCTGTACTTCGGATAATACATAAATCCCAAGGTTATCGATTGCCACCATTAATAATAAAACTGGGTCACAGGCTCATCCGACACCAGTCAAGCAAATTTATTCAAAAAAAAAATTTAATTGAATTTAAAACTTAAAAAAAATTGTTTTTAATCCAAATGTCCCATCTTTCAATATGTAAAATTTCATAACAGTAAGCATGAAGTTAAACCAAATTCATTACCCATGATTGTATCTACATTCATGTATAAAATCGTACTAATTCTCAAAATAATCTCAGAAAGGAATCACGATGTCAAAACAGAATAACACAATAGTACGTATTACGTAAATCTCGGCAACAAACAATAGTTAACATTTTAACAGAATAAATAGAAAATAGAATAAAGAGGAATATGAAATTAATAATATCCAAGACATCGCAACCCGAGGAATTAAGAAAAATTTTTCAAAACCATTCAGACAAATTTAACAAAAACTGTATATACTGTTACATGGATTAACAAACATCAATTTTAAACTTTATTTTAAATTTATAATATTTATTTGCTGTAATCAAGAAACTAGTAGATGTGCATAATAGTATACATAAGTGATGAAGATGCATTCGTAACATGTTTGATAGATCAAAATTTTGTTATAACTGCTACTGACAGCATTAAAGAACCTCAGCGCAACTCGCTAGTTTTTATTAACTTTTTGTGATCCTGGTTACCGGTAGGAAAAAAGTTATGTTAATTGCTAATATTTGCTTTTGTCGTTTGAAGAACTAATATCATGTTTTTGTCTCGTCTGTTTGCTATAAAGTACTTGCATAATAGTTTTTATATTTGAAAATAGTTTAATATTTAATCTCAATAATATCTACAAATTGACTTTTATGCAATAATGTTGATTGCTCTCTACTACGAAGGCGTCCTGAGGCCACAAAGTAAACAATTAATTTTAAGTGGCAATTGCGACTTACAATTGTCAATTTACACTTCGAAGTCGCAATTGACACTTCAAAGTCGCAATTAACGCCTGCTTATTAATGCTTAGATACTAAAATAATATAGTAGTAATTATAAGTACGATTGCGCAATTGCGACTTCGAAGTGTAAAGTGACAATTGCAAGTCGCAATTCACACTTAAAATTTATTTTTATACTTTTTACTTGTTTTACTTGTAAGTAATAGATACTATTTTTATTAAATTTAAACAATAATTGCTTTACTAAAAAGTATAACTTGCAATTTGACAATTAGGTATGTGATTCACTTGAAAAAACCATTTTTTGTGAAAATGGTATGCAAATTATGTATTATATTATTATGCCTATTCTTACTAGGTTTCAACTATGCTTATGATGTTGTCACTGTCTTGATAAAATTGATATTTTACTATAGTATAGCTTGATTTTTCAAATTATATCTATCTATTTGACTAATAAATAATTGGTGAAAAATTTAGTTATATCGGATGCAGTAAAATTTAATTTGAATATCCTTTAATAATTAAGTATGCTTTAGGTCTAAAAAGATTATCTGTCACTTGAAATATTTTAATACTAGCGAAATAGATATCTACATCATAGTTTTAATTATTATAATTTATTATTTCATAGTAGAGTAACCATACATAACGTTTTATTTGTAATTAAGTTAGATATTAATGTAATATTATATAACGAGTAATAAAATTTGTTCAGATAATCAGATAAATCAAAGAAATGCAAGAATCCGTGCTTAATTTGACTTGTTTAATCGGTACCATGATCAGTACCTTACAATTGATGAGTATCATGATATGAAGATAAGATATCGTTGTAGATATCCTAAAGGTGATTGCTCTTTCGTGTAATATAATAGTATTAGTAAGTATTATGATATATAAGGCTGTATCGGTATATACTAGAATTGCAGGTGCCACCGCATTATTGGTTAGTGTAGGCCGAACCCAACCAACTACAGTCACGACCCTACGCCGCTCCCGGCTCTTATTAATATACACGAACGTAACCACTGAACCGGGATTATGTTGTTCAAGATCTGGAAACCTATGCTCATTAGTTCCGCACTTTTGCAGCAATCAGTGTAATGTGTTCAGCCAACTTTAGATGTCCAAAACTAAATACAGTTAAATTTACTGTAACTTTTTCAATTTCCAGGCACCTGATAAAGTGTTTGCAAAAGTGCAATATACTCTGAAAATTCCGATAACTAAACTGTCAGCTTTGCCAGTGCTGTTGGAAAAACGTGAGTATGCAATTAGTTTTCAAGGAAAGGCGTCAGAGAGAAGAAATAATCGAATCGAAAAATGAAAACTGCAAGATTGAATTTGTCTCTCTATTCGGACAGTGATCATAAAATATCCTGTATGCGAATGATAAATCATAAATTATTGTACTTACCAAAATCTGGCATTTCAGACAGCTGGACTAGCCTTCTTCAAGAAACAATTTCAGGCGGTCAAGGAAGAAAAAGTTCAAATCTGTCAACACAAAATGCTTATAAATTAATAAAGTTAATAAATCGTTGACTACCTAACAGAAACATAAAATAGTAGTTATAAGATAAACAATATTCAGGCCTATTATGTATCACAAACGTTATTATAACAGTGACAGTTATGAAATAAAAAATTGATGAACCGCGTTTTGATCCGAAAATAGAAATATTACTTTCTCTTTCTGACACATGTTAGCTATAATAATGTTTCTCGCTTTACGCTATTTTGAAACTTCATTATAACATAAAGGTTGACTGTTATTTTTAAAGGTTGTGATACATAATAGACCTGATTATTTGAAAAGTTAACTTTGTAATATTTGATTTAAGTATTTGAAATAAGATTGATCTAATTGATTCTGCATTATTTGTTGTTTTCAAGTTGTAATTATGTGGACACCTGAAATATATTTATATATTGTCTATCAAATTCAAAATATTTTTATTTTTCTCAAAATACATTGATGATGTAAATGAGAAAAAAAATAATTAGAAAATTTTAGTTGTGAGATATAAGGCTCTATTTCACGATTATTTTCGATCTTTCTGTCGCATATAATTAAGAAAATGAAAAATGATAAACAAGAAAAAATATTTAAATTATAGTTGGTATTAGGAAAAGTTAAGACATTTTTATAACTCTTTTAAATATTTTTCTTAATAATGTAATTCGAATATGTTTCTTATTTTTCATATTCCTAGTTATATGCGACTGAAGATCGAAAATAATCATGAAGTAGGGTCTTATATCACATTACTAAATTTTCTAATTATTTTTTATAACGTAATATATTCATTTTCTTATTCTGCATACTACTAACAATTTCTACTGCTTTAACGTTTTGTTAAGTTGTTTAATATCATGAAATATAAGTAGTTATACTTATCTTGATTTTCTAATTGCTTGACTTTTTGTAGATAATGGACTTTTGTTGTTAAATTCGAAACAAAACCAAACTTGAGAGATGACGGAACTTGAACATTTCGTCGTATAAGCAGTAGAAAATGTTCCAATGAAAATTCATCCATCATCCGGAAGCTGTTAATCACGTACCTATACATGTAACCACAGCGGTTACCAAGTTGAACTTCGTCATAGATGAAACATTGCTATTGATTTATTTTTTACCTAATATAAAACAAACCAAAAAATTTTCGATTTCAATAAAAATCCATGATCGACACGGATTAAAACAAAAAATAAAAAGAACTGTAGTAAGTAGGTGAATTATAGATTTTTCAAACTCAGAAAACTCACTCATTATGTTGAGATAAATATTGCGATAATACAGAAAGATTCCTAAGGCGTCCAACAATCGATTTGAACTATTAAATTGCAAGACGGAATTGGCACCTCGAGTGATTTAATTTATATTTCAATTTTTATTTCAAGATAATACCAATCTTCATTTTTAAGAATGTGTGGTTGGAGCCGATGCAAAAAATTTGCTATTTATTCGCTTACTCAATTAAGCGAATACATGAATTTAATATTATGCCAAAAATTATTGTTAAAAAATATTAAATTTTAAAGTAGTTTTTAAATAATTCTGCATGTTTACACGAGTTTTGTCCATTTCTGAGAATAGTTTACTTTTTAGAATGTTAAATTTATTTAAAGGAACTATATTTTTGTTAATCTAATTAAAAAATCGGCAAAAGTACGAGATTAATAAAAAAATTTGAAAATGAACTTTAAATAGATAATTATTATAATAATACATTTTTAACTAAATGGAAATCGTCACGCTTGCTTAAGGCAAATTCGGCTGTTAATGCACCAGATTGTGTTTTATATGAAATAATTGCAATATATCACGAATTTCATAGACCATTGTTATAATTTTTTACTGCTTACTTTAATGTTCTTCTTACTTTACATACAGAAAATTAAAAGTTATTCAGAAGGTGGCTTCTGTAAAATTAAAATAAATTATGCCAATGTAAAAAAACACAATTAAATTAGCAATTTTTGCAAAAATTTTGAATGTGTTTAAAATATTCAACATAAATAGAAATTATCTGCTATTATTTTAATTTCAAAATTTACCCTCAAGTGCAATATCTAAATGCAGTTATTAACAAATTATTAAAAAATGTTGCACAATTCAAATCTATTGCAGACAATTAATGCAAAAGCTCTAGAACAAAGATTTTCATGCAGTTGTTTCGTGGTAAAACATTCTTCATTGTGACAGTATGTAATTATGCGATCGTTATAACTGTCAAAAATATAAAAGATAACTTGTTATTATGATTGAAGGGATTAAATATTTAATGCAGTGCGATTTTATGATTAAATTTAAAAATACTGATACCTAAAAGTCATTTTAATGGGGAATAGCCAAAAAATACGTCTTAAAAGTATTAAAATGTATCTACTACCTACCTGAATATTTATATATACAGTCACGAAATTGATAACCGATATGTACAAGGTATAACATACCTTGAATAAAGGTACTACCTATAAGAACAGAAAATTACATATGCCTAACCTGTCTAATATCTATGCATATTTTATAATAATTATTATTTTTATTAAACGATGTTTTTGCACAGTAGCTTATCAATTTGGACTTGAATATTGTTTAGGATATTTAAAATGGCAACAACTTATTCTACTTATATGTACGAGACAAAACGTTGTTAAATGTATAAAACAATGGTATAAAAGCAATTGAAAACAACAATAAATGTGCAATTTCTAATGGAGTACATACTAGTCGATAAACATAATGGCTTACTACTTACATAGGTACAAGTGGGTTTTGATAAGACAATAGGTACGTACCAATAATAACTCTACCACTAGCATGTGATAAGGTATCGCGCTATACTAAAAATGGCCGCTAGTGTCACAAAGCGTGAAATGTTACGCTTGCTTTTGAATAACAATGGCTGTTCGAAGATTGTGTACTAAACGACACGCAGGCATTGTATTGTATCAACCCAAAGATACGGGTATTAGCAGTTAGTTTCTAATTCCACGCACACCATGAAACACCTACCTTGAAAATAAACTTTAATGCTGCATCCGTGAAAAAACTTGGTTCTTCATATACCTACCTTCTAAATAAAAGTATACGTACTCTATTCTTATTAAAAATGTTATACATTTCTTTTGTCTTCGTCACACCATTCAAACATCTAAAATGTTTTATATGGTAAACTTCTTGCGGTTTGTTTGTCATTATATACCAATCAAAATTCAAAACTTTCTGTTGGGGAAAATTTTATTTTTAATTTCCTTTTTTGTTTCTTGTTCCAAATCTAGTGTACCTACCTTATACCTACAAAATAGAATTTTACGATTCTCTTCTTGCTTGTTCCAGCTAAGTGTTGTTCATGAGTATATTTCGAGTATAAGGTGAAACTAACCGACGCGACGGTTAATAATAACGTATATATAGAATTTTAACAATAATTAATTAAAAGGACATAAATTTATACCGAGGACATTTTCATTAACCTAGTCTTTTTTTTATTTACTATTTTTAATTATTCCTATTAGATATTATGTAAATTTTGCATAATTTACACGTAAATATAATGATCCACAGATATGTATGTATAGTATATCAGTAAATAAATAGTAAAGTATTACGGCTATCAGGAATATATTTTTAAGTTTCAAGACTATAGCAACCGTTCACAAAGGTCACAATACATATATACAGGATGATTATTTACTTGTAAAAAAATGTCTTGATAGATAAGACTGCGCGTTTCACGAAATGTCTATATATATCTGAGTACTACTTAAATTTGTTATAAATTGTTGAATATCGAAAACATAAGTCGTGTATTCCTGCACACTCCTTATATGTTAATAGAATTCTTAAGCACATGTATCAAGTTCTCTTTTATAGAAGGGATAAAATATTGCTTACTTTTAAAGGATATGCTAAATAAACTAATGTATTTTGTAGGTCAGAAATTGCAAGGAGTTTAATTTGTTATGAAAGGGAGACTCAAGTGTTTCGTCATGTTGTATACAGGCATTTAAGGTATGTTAACATTAATAATTGCAAAACTTTAAGATACTCCACATTACATTTACAGAACTCATCGGTAAGTGTCTGCTCATTTTGGTATATGTACCAGTTTAATCACTCTATTTAATGAGTCTAATATATTCAATTAAAGTACCGATTATAGAGTTTGCAAGATTGTGATTTATAACAGCTTCATAATTTATGAAAGAACGAATTGATCTCTATCTTGCATTGGTCTCGTACTTTCGTACTTAACTAGTAGTTTTATTGGCTTTTAAATTATAATAACATTTAAGAGTCATAAAATAAATAAGTAGGTGTAAGATGGGCAAAATTAAAATTTAAAAAAAACTGGGGTAACATGTGATAAGTAATATATCGTACACGTTAAATATATTTTATTTCAGGAAGTGTCTATTTAAAATGGCATATAATATATACAACTTGTATCTCGTTTAATATCAGTTTTTAGTACTTATACGCTTGTTTGCACGCTATAACAAACTAGTAAAGACTATACGAAGGGTTTATGTTTGTACAGCACCTGCTCGTTCGGTTGCGATGTCACTTGTGTTTTTATAATATGCGAGATACCATCTTTGTTTAAATAAAAATTTCGAAATGCCTTTTCTAGATTTAAAAAGTTTAGCCAAAACACACATCGCCACAAAATTTTGGCTCTTAAAAAATAAAAGTTACATTTTCTAGATGCAAAGATTACCTTTGACTATTTTCAGACACACATAACTCATCGTTGAACATTATATTGTTGCGCTATTGAATACGGAGGCTGAGTTGAGATCGAATTGAGATCGGTAGCTGCGATTGGAGTTTTGATGTCGCCACCGGCAACAACGCTACTGCATTGTATTTTCTTACGAATCGCATATGGGATACATATAACTATCGACTACCTTTTTTGTATATTTTTATCGCATTTACCACAGACGTTGAAAAAACACCTACGACAGTAGGTCGATATCTTGACCCTTCCCTTAAAATGGACTTTTACTCCAAATTGCTCACGATGAATTTTTATGCGTAATTACTATATTATTACCTCACTGGGCTATGACTAAATGAATTAAAAGACTTTGTTCTTTGAATGTAACCTTGTGTGACTTTCTAACGCCTACATTGTGACAATAAAAACCGATCTTGTTTTGTTGTAACAATTCATCGAAGAGATGACCACCAAACCTGTAATTGATTATTATGATTAATTGAAGAAAAACTGTAACAACAAAACCATTAATTTTATTTTATTAATTTCAACAATAAGACAGTGCGATTTTCGATACCAGTTGGCAACAAGTCCACTAATTTGGAGAGCATCTAAAATATTTCTTAGTTACTAAAATTATTAGATTGTAACGTTTCAACTTTTTTAATAAAAATATAATTAAATTATGACTGAAAAAGTTTCGTACTAACGTGGCGTGGCCTTCTTCAGTAGTACACATAGAAAAAGCTGCACGGAAAAAAACTGACCCTATTAAGAGTCCTAGAACCTAGATGGCTTAACCTTCCAAATTGTATTAATTTTGCTATAAATTGATAGAGATTGATTTGTGTTCATTGGTGGCCTATTAATAAAGTGCGAAGTTTAATAGTAACTTAGTTACCTATAAATACTCAACTATTATGTTTTTATTAAATTATATAGACTGATTTTTAAAATTTATAATTAAGTATAATTAGCATGCAGCCGCCACCCTCGTGTTGTCGCACAAATTACATTACCTACTGACAATAAATTATAAAAGTAACCAAATCACCCTTAACTTACAACAATATAATAATGGTAGCATGCTGTGTCTTACCAATATTTAATGTTAGTTTTAAAGTATATAAATAAGCAGAGGTACACTAATTGATTGCTATTACCCATGCGTGAGTGACGCTGAAATTACATCGTGCTAAAGAAGGGCGGCTTCATTTAACAATCCTTCCATGCGTTTAACTGTAATAGCCTATTAGAAATATATTATAGTATGCTTAATGGGTGATTTTTCAAGCACAAGTAGGTACCCACAACGTGATTTAAAACTGAGTTCAACATTTGCACTTTTAGGACAAAATATCCGTTACTCTATCAAAAATTTTCTAACGATTAATGTACTTTTTATTAGCTATTCGAAACTGGGTGAGCAGTTCAGGAACATTAAAGTTTACATGAAATTTGCATTTAGTTTATTAATATTATGTCGTAAATAAAAGTTTAATCTGGTAACGCACACATAAAGTAAAATCGTCTTCTCTAGGCGAGTTTTCTTTTACTGCTATTTTGGTAGTGTACGTTATTTTCTAGTTGTCCTCTTTTAAAAGAAAGTGTGTTTTACTGTAGAAATATTAATTTTGAACACACTTTTTTATGCAAAACACATCTCATATTATTGCGGTAGGTAGATATCAGAAAAAATAAAATTTCAATTTTATTAATTTAGATTGCAATAAAATTGTAATAGAAAAAAAAAACAATAAAATAATTTTCAGACGTTTTGTGTTTACCTTTTTAAAATTTAAAGTAAAAAATGTGCATACCTATATTATGTTTTGTCTCTCTAAAAAGAGATGAAGTTTTAAAAGCATTTGCACAACAAAAAATTTAAATATCACGGATAAGTTATTTGCCTAATATACAGTAAAACGATTGTTAAAAACTAAAGTTACTTTGAAATTTAAACCTGCAGTTACACTAATGGCCAACATTTATTAATTCTTCAAATAAAGTCAATCATTAATCAAAACTAATTATTTATATATCAGTCAAGTGAGAACAACTCATACATACAAAAGATCCCCATTGTGACCCCCTATCTAGTTAAGGAACCAAGCACCCACTCTTAAAAATATCACAATGGATCGGTCTGGGTTAAAATAAAATTGTTTGATGCCTTTGAAAATAAATTTGACATTTGTTATAATCTATTTATTGCTTAGGCTATACAAGGTGTAGATTATTTGTAGGGTAACTTCAAGTCAAAACCTATTAATTCGTCTTTGTAATCCAATTTTTAACTAAACTCTGGTATCTTTTAACAAATTGCCATAAAAGAATTAATTCAAATTTATGGATTCGAATAGTAAATGGCACTTCTTATTTCTTTCAAAGCCGATGTAAATTATTAGCATACGACATAAAAATATGCATAAGCAAGTTGATAATTAAAAGCTGTGAATGATAACCTACATATTAAAATACAAAATCTTACAAGAAATACAAATCTATAACCGGTTTTTAAAAATTTTTAATTGTCAATTTTAACATTTTAAAATATCATTTTAGTTGAACATTTTATTAATAATAATTAACGATTTAGCTTTTAATTAAATATTATCGAAAATAGCGATGAAAGTAGTCTTTAGAAAATTAATAGACTGAAATTATGGTTACCTATATGGCTCACAGTAAAAAATAAGCTAATAATATGAGGTCATGTTACAAAGATCTGAAAGAAATTCACGCTTTAAAAAATAATAGTAATACGTTTTTATTAGCCATTGAATACTTGTCTGCTTTTTGATATTATCTATTTATTATTCAGATATAATAAAAAATTGAAACGGTAGCTGCTATTATATATATTATATATATAACATAACATAACATATGCTATTATATATATAACATAATACACAGTCTATTGATCTTAAAACATTAATTCAAATGAAGTTGTCCCTAAATATTTAAAAGTGATGCCTAACGCCAAAACTATTGCGAAAAGAGCAATATACAAAACAAATACAAAGATATCGGTATATATTATACCCCATAAGTTTTTATTCAAAGTCAACAGTTTTGTGTGAGTTTGATTGAACAAACAATCACGTAGGATTGTGTATCCTACTATAATGCTAATTCTATTCAAATATTTTAAATATATTGCGCATATTATTATTTGTAATTCAAACAGCTTGATCTACATTGCCTTAAATGTTTATACAAATTTATTAAAATGCAACATGCTCTATTCATCATACCTTATACACCTACAATTAAATTCAACTTGTATATTTTAAAGTCGTTTGTTTGTTTTTTAAACAAATATTAAAATATTGTTCAGTTTACTTTCAGAGTAGCACGTGTTTTACAATAAGAGGATGTTTATTCTTACAATTAGTTTTGCGACAACCCTTCACTTGTATTTATTTTAAAATTTAATTCATTATTGATTAATTTTTTTATATTATTATTTTTCTTTAAAAACTTATAGTTTTCCACAATGAAGACTAAACAATAGACACGTCTTTCTGACTGCGAGTAAAAAAAATTTATTAATAAAATTATAATTTATATAAAATTTTATTTAAATTAAATTTCGACGAAATTTGAATTAAATGTTAAATTGAATTAATTTTAACAGTAAGTTTAAATGTCTGCAAATTTAAGCATAATAATAGCATAACATTCCAGCAAACAATATTATATTGCTGATATTTTCGGGGTGAGTTTGTACGATTGACCTTTTTCGCTCCCTTAGTGACCAAAGACATACAAACGGCAATAAGTGCATTTGCTCCAAATAAAATGTATTTAATTAACCATAATTTTGCTGTCGACAACGGGCGGCACTAAAGTAACTCTATTATATTAAAAAAAGTGAAGTATTAAGTTTCACAATTGAATAATATAAAAAAAACATTATTTCAAATGTTCTCAAGTTGGAAAAACCAAAACTTACTAATAACATGTTTTGTATTTTTCAGAACAACTTGACTTCAAAAACAATATTTTGAAAATATTTTTTTAAACATCGATCGATAATGTTAAATAACATTACAATGATACTATTTTGTTATGCGTATATTATTACAATAATTCTATTATACATAATTATACAATTTTATAATTATTACTTGTTGAATTTTAAGATAATTAAGCACAGTATTTTGAAATATGGTCACCTTTGACAAATCCTTATGGAAAATTACCCAATTCAGCAACAAGTAGAAATGATTCGAATTTACCAATTAAGTTTATAGAAACGAACCTAAGAAGCAATTCAGTTCTACAAAATATTAAAATTGTGTTGAATAAACGATAACAAAATTTTCAATATCATTTTTGGAAAAAACTATTTGATATACTTCAAAAACAAAAAGTATTTATATTGTTTCCTAATTGTTATACATATATAAACAATAATACTTCAACTAAAGTGTTGTTTTAAACGAAATAAATTATTTTGAAACATAATAAAATATAAAACAAATAAATTAAAATATAGCCAAATTTATAATTGAGTTATATATTGATTTCAACCAGTAAATATCAATTTGCACGAAATATTTAAGTAAATATATTGGACTCTTACAATTATAATATTTGACTGGTACCTTGTGGGGGTAGCCGACATCAGATTGGGGCGGATGTGAAGTCGACCAACAAGACTGCCGGCTACTTCAATTTTTTGCTAGTTTGTTTTGTAATATCCAAATAATCGTTCATTAACTTTTAAGCCTGCAGTAAAATATTGCCAGAAAATGAATTCGAAAAGATTTTTTTTAAACATTTGTCATGTTGTCAATCTTGTCGGTGGTTTCAAAACAAGCTTCATAAACTACTACATATTAAAATATTATGAGACTGCTGCTAATCACTGCTGTCTAAATAATATAAAATAAAATTTAAAAAAACTAAACTTTGAATTTCCAAACATTTTTGGAAACATCCATTTTTACATTATAACTATAATACCGGCTATACATATAATCATGCTGTACGTAATCTTATGAGCAAGCCGTCGGCATACTAAACAACTTCAATAGTTTACCGAAACTTTTAGGTACAAGTACATGCCAATACGGTTTGATTTATAGAGTTACACCAAAACGGTTTGGTCTGGTAGTAAAATAAAATGGATTTTACAAGTTATAATATTAGATTATCCAAAAATCCATAATACCTAATAAAAACTCAAAAATTTTATACTAACTATAACGCTGTAAGGTATAAACAGTATAGTTAACGGTTTTGTCATCAGTGGTATAACATCTTCATACGACTAATTGATTTTGAAGTGGAAATTTTAACTTTTAAAAAATATTTGCGAAACTTTTGGTTAAGATCACGAATCAATCTATTGCAGTAGGATGCATTTGTTAGCGTCGTTATTATGTTGTTGGCTGCAAATAAGTGGGATTAATGCAAGTAGATAACGTCGTTCGTGTTGTGAATAATACGTTGTCGTATGTTGGACAAACAGTTATCATTGTCCCAAAAAGTACTATATATACAATGTGGTGTTCCAAAAAGTAGCAAACCAAGTGATTCTTAATATGGTCAATAATTAATAAATCATTAACTTATTTAAAAAAACAGTTAGGAATATAAGCAACGCATGATGAAATTAAGCATAAAATTGATAATTTCCTCTTAATAAAAATAACCGAACTAATTAAATACGCTTTAAAATAAGATAACCAGTATTTTTAATTGATTAAACGCGTTAGCCATATGGATTGAAAAATATTTTATTTTTGTTAATCATGGGCAACTAAACCATACATATATAGATTCACCTGTACGTAAATATTATCACTTTTGTCCCACTTTCTTTTGAGTTTTTATCAATATACGTAGTAGTCGATATTTTAGCAAAATAATAAATTAAAATTTTACCTATTTCCTACCTACATGAAAATGGACGTTGATTTGGAAGACCAACATTACTGTTTTTTTTTGCAACAAAAAATTGTGAGATTCAATAATGTAATAAATGATGTCTGTCCGAGGTTTGTTTGTGGGAAGTTGATATTGCTAAAGCTCATTTTATGAAAAGGATGCAACATAAATAAGCGAAATAATTTAATTCCTTTTAGGTAGGTATGCATTTGATTAATCAATTATTATTATTATTAGCCCACGTCAACTTTAAAATTTACATGGCTTTGTGATGAAAACTTTAAAATTTTCGAGTTGCACGTTGTGATTAATTAGAAGATCTAATAAGTCACTCTCGTCAACACCAAAACATGAGATAAAATCGTTAGAAAGTTTCCTAATATGAATAATAAATTGCCTACAGATTTAATCACAGATAGATATATTAAATAATAAATAAAACTAAAAATGTTGGTTGTCACACATAATTAATATTAAATTTTCAATATAACCCGATGACATGATTCTATTGAATTTGTGTTACTTTGATATAGTTATTATTGTTATTAAAATGATTTTATGAGGGTAATATAAGTATTATAAGGGTATAAAAAATTTTTGAAGAAATCTTTTATATTATGACTTAATAATATAGGTACAGATTATATGGGTAGATTAATGATTGCGCACTTGAAAATATAAATTGTATTAGTTTAGTTATTTGGAGGAGAAAAAATAACATTACACTTATAATGTCATATCAATAAAAGTAAACGGTTTTATTAAAAATGTTTTACCTTTACGATAGCAGGTAGATTTCTTATATTTCTAGATTCTAAAAGAACTCGACGTAGGTGAACAGATTGCTTTCGATCGAGCAGAGCCAGTTAAGTCTGCCCGGGGGCCCATACAGCGTCGGACTGCGAACACACCTCTGTAATACTGAGACTACAAAAAAATCCAAAAACATTTCCTAGAAGGTTAAATGTGTGATGCTTGGTTTGTTTTTTATGTACACCTTTAAAATGATTGACTTTTATTTTTTCTTTTGCTCGCTGCTAACTTATGACTTCGTGTGATATGTTGTTTATTAAATTCTAAGGCTTCTTATTGGAAGAGATTTAATATTTAACTTATAATGAGTTTCAATTTAAAATGTTTGATTAATTGTGTTATTATTAATGATGCAACTTAACTTAGTTAATGGATATCGTAGACAAACATTCGGTAAGTAGGTATAATAGGCGTCGATGATTATGCGAATTTAAATTTAGTCCTCAAGGATTATCAAATTAACCATTTTAAGCGACTTTAAGAGAATCAAGCAAAACATTTACGTACATTTAATTATATTAAAGCCATAATTTTGGAGCAACTTTATTAATCAGTAAAATTATACTCAACTTTGTAATTGCGTATAACACAACTTTTCGTAATTTTGTTAATAAAAGTTCGAACGTTTGTTTGTTTTGCGTAGATTTTTCACAATAAAAAATTCATAAGGACGTATAATATATTTGCTAACGAATGTTTACAGCGAAGACACAATGGAATTTCTCAAAGAAAAAAAATTCCATGCCAAAGTTGCGTAAGCAATTACAATGGAAAATATTAGCAACTGTCATGGATTAATTTTTAAGTCGAATTAAAGAATAAATTAACATTACAGGGGACGGTCGGTCGGTGGGCAAAACAATTTCTAAAAATTCTGAAAACGTATTATGGCTCGGAAATATCCATAATCCTTGAGTTAATTTTTGAGTTCGAGTGAAAAATTGATATAAAAAGCATTTTAACACTTTTTGTAAAATACCGAAACAAGTTTACAGCTAAATTAGTGGATATTAAAAGTTATAATAATTATAATAATCGAGTGGTGATTTATTGATTCTTTTTTCCCTATTTTCTCGAGTTACATAAAATAACGTAACTTGAATAACAGGATTTTAGAAAAATGCTATACCTATCTACGCAGAAGTTTTAGCCATTAAAAAAGTGCCACGAGATAGTTGACGTTAAAAAGACAAATATCTCTAGCTTAAAATATCTTAACATTAAGCAAACAGGTTTAAAAGTTCCATCTACATTCAATCTATTGACCATATCGTCAATATGAGTGAGTAAAATCGATTAAAATACTCTCGACTATCGAGTGTCAGGCAATTAATAAAACTATTTAAGGCTTCTAATTTTTAATTAAACCTTTTTTGATTTTTAATTGTGTTTTGTGTGGTACTATATGGAGAGAGCTTAACGAAATTATCGCACGCAAGTACTATTAGTCGGTTGGCTTAAGTACAAATAATGCGGTAGTAAAACGGAACGTAAAAATTAATTTTTGTGTAAAATATATAGTAAGTAGTATAAGGATGGCGTGTAAAAGAATGCGATATGTTTGAGTTTGACTATTTGCTCGGATGACGGGGGCAGAAAACAGGTGCCTTACAAGTATTTTGTAAGTCGGAATGTCAACAGATAGTTTGTTTGATCTATCGTTAATATCGTTAGCTTTTCTCTCAAAATGACTGTGCCTAAATATAAGAATAAACAGTGAGAACTTACCAACTGGTCATCTTCGTTTAACACTACACATACTCATAAAAGCTCATTTTAAAGGTTGATTTTAGAATCACTTATAAATTTTCTTTTCGTTTGGATAAAGGATAAATTATGTAATAATAGACGTAAATATTTTAAAAACATTTCGATTTAATTTTTTGTCACACCGTACAACGATATATAATTAATATAATAATAAATATATACACATATCATCAATCTATGACCAAAAACGTTGTAAAAACGTAAAAGTGAAAAAAAAACAGTAGGTACGGATAGTTGAAATTATTTTTTAAAAAAAGTCCAACTTCACGACACGTCAACCAAAAATTTAACAACTCAATTTCTTGTATGTATATTTAAGTATGTACGACATTATGTACTATATATTACAAACTTACTTTGTATTTTTTATTCATTAAAACCATCCCGGGTGTAACTTTTTCTTTTAATTTTAATATAAATCACGACGTTGCGCTACTCCAGAATAATTTTGTATTTATTTACAACGTATTTATGATAAAACATTTGTCTAAATTATATTACACATTATCTTCTTCTTACAAATAGCGTCATTATCACTTCTCATATTTTATTTACAATTAATATGGTACAAGTTCGAATTATTTATTAGGTACAGACACTTGCGTTACGTAGCGCAGATACCCGGTCGTAGTTTGGGCCTCCGACTAGGCTAATAGTTTTTTAATCGTACAGTGAGGTAGCAATTTTAAAAATATAATTTTGATTTCTTAATTATCGTTATTTATTCTTATTAAATTCACCGTCGGATTAAGTGAAGTTTAGATTTAAGTCACTTTTTATTGTTCTCTTTTATGTTTTAACTTAAAATGTTAACACTCGAAGACTTTATCACGTTATTGTAGAGAACTTAATGTTAATTTTTATCACTTAAAACACATCCGATCGGAGAAGAGAGATGAATTTATGATTAAGCGCTAGCCATTGTCACTGTGATGCAACAAAGAGGCCCATCGAGCTGGATGCTAGTGCGCCGCAAGCTGATGGCCCATGCCCTGTGGAGATAACATAGGTGGACTATGTGAATGCGAATGTTGCCCCATAGGGGAACCGTGAACGTCTTGATGGTGGCCGTAACCTGGATGCATGTGACTACCCGGCGGTAATCCATCCATCATATCGTTTGTTAAAGTATTCGGTGGTGTCATTCTCTTTTCTTTTTGTCGCCTATTACAAAACCACACTCGCACTACTTCCTTTTCTAATTGTAAACTATCAGCTAAATTTGTAATTTCTTGCGCCGAAGGTTTGGGTTGTTTATGGAAATGTTGTTCTAACGCACCTTTTACTGACACTTCTATGCTAGTGCGTTTTTTTCGCTTTCTACCTTGTGCTGCTATTTTGTCTATTGACGTGGGCGACCCCGTCGTCGAATCTGCTTCTTCTAACCATTTTTGTAATAAGGGTTTTAGCTTGCACATATTTTTAAAACTAAGTTGTAGTGCTTCGAACCTACAAATTGTTGTTTGAGAAAACACATTTCCATAAAGAGTTCCTAGCGCTAATCCTACGTCTGCTTGCGTAAAACCAAGCTTTATACGTCGTTGTTTAAACTGTTTTGCAAAGGCTTCCAAATCGTCACTCGTTGGAGTTTCCTCGTCGGTTCCGCCAACATCCCGATCGGAATGCTGTGGATGGTGCGGACTTTGCATATCTCGATGCAAAGGATGGTGTAACTGTGGTGCAGCTTGATGATGAGCTAACATACCATTCATAGCAGCATGATATTGTTGTAAAGGCGATCCTGCACCGGTTGGATTATAATGAGCTGAAGACACTGGAGCATGCCATCCGTGTGGAGATGCCATACTTTGTTGTTGTTGCTGGCGATGCATCATATCGGCTTGTTGTGATAAAGGTTTGACATCTTGATGCGGATGGTGATGATGATGCGGATGATGCATTCCTGCCATCGAGGCTGCCCATGGATCTGCTCCAGGTTGCAAGCTTACCCATGGGTTAGCAGCCGATAATGACACCGGATGGCCATTTGGCGAAGGCGAACTTGCCATTTGGTGATGATGATGATGGTGATGCTGCGGTAGATACTTCATTTCACTAGCATCTGCAGCTGATCTTGGTGATGCACTTGAATGGTAACCACCAACGATATTCATGCCGACTACACTACTTCCGTCTAAATCAGAAGTTACTGCGCTACTAGCCGGCAGATACGTGGTGGCCGCCATACCGTGGTGGGGGCGCCAAGCCGTCGTGTTGACGCTATAGTACTTTCTGTCACAAAAATTTTACACTATCTTAGTTCGCTGTCATGCGTTATGCATATCGTTCGCTACACATGACGACTCGTTACAAACTACACTGAAAACTAAATGCTGCTGTCGACTTTTACGATCCCCTCCAAAACCCCTCCAAAGTATTGCGTGCGCCATTGGATACAAATCTGTTGTACTCTAACCGTGACGTCACTATTACAGTACATCCCAGTGGTTAAAATAGTTTGGGTTACGCCTGTATTCAGTGTCCCCACCACGGCGGAGAAGTGTTTACACTTGGCAAGACACGGTAGCTAGGCAACAGAGCGTGCCTGACGACGAGTATCGGACTCACATACTTCGGTGGCTACGTAGGTCACCGGAGCAGGAATTATTTAATATCTTCAAAATAAAAAAAAAGGACAAATATTTACTACTGCATGATATGAAATAAATAAATATAAAATTTTACGTTTAAATAAATTTTTGCGACTTGGACTTGATCGAAAATAATCGATTGCTCTCTAAAATTATTTCAGTAATTTACGAGACAAACTCAAAAACGAACACCTGACGTAGTATAAAAAGTCCTTTTTTATTTGAATTTTCTGTTAACACTTACCTACCTACGGGTAACCTGTACGCCAAATAAAAAACTAATTTAAATCTTGGGCACCTGTTGAAGTGACGGTCAAATCATATGGTCTGTGCAGGGAAATTAACATTGAATTTGCAATACAATGGGGTCTTAGCACTTGCAGCTTATACATATGTATGCGAACGAAAACTCTGGTATGCGGATTAATATAGCACGGATAAATTTTGTGGTTTATGAATAAACCTGATACCTAACTAACACTTGGTAATTAAATTTAAAAATTAAGAATTAAATTGTTTTAAACAAAATATCTAGTATATTTAAATGATCGATAGTATTATACAAATATTTTATTTCAAGTTAAAAGTTTTTGTTTACACCTAAATATCGTTTAATTCTTTGATTCGTCTATACTTTTAATTTTTGTCAAGATTAATTTAAATACTTATAATACCTACGTTAGCTTTCGATAAAATATATATTACCTACCTAAACATTTCCGTTGGGAAATGAAATTGTACATCTAAGAAATATACCTAGAGTGACCTGTTAAACTCAATTTATCGTTGTAAGAAAAAGTGAAGTTTTTAATAAAAATATTATTCACATCATAATAATAACTTAATTCTCATCGCATCATTTTTATAAAAGACAATCGTCCGTTTGGGAATATACGTTAGGTCAAATTATCGAATTTAAAAATTTACATTCAGAAGTTATATTTAACGTTTTGTTAAAAATGTTATAAACTGTAGTACTACTGATAAACCAAGTTTTCGACGAGTGCTTTAGATAATCGCGATTAAAATACAATAGACGCCTGAGAATAAGTTCAAACGTACCTATGTTACAAGAAAAAGTCGCAAAAAAACAGGACAATAAGTGAAGACCCCATTCACGAAGACAAATCAGTTTACAGAGTACAGAGAAAGGTTATCTGTCTATTCTTCTAAGTTCAGTTGAGAGCTTGCAAAGAAACTCGACGGGTAGATGAGAGAAGATAGGGTAAGGGTAAGGGTCACAGACTCGATCTAGGACTTAAGAACGTAAGGGGGAGTGCTGCTCGGCAGGGGTGTTTAGTCACATTGTAAAGAGCGACACGTTGGAACTGTTGGATGAGCAACGGCGATAATATTATTTCAGGGCTTTCCAAAATTTTACGCTACAATTATTAAAAAACAAATTAAATATGTATTTTGAAAAAGTACAAAATGCATTGTGCTTCTTGTCCGCTTTTATACTACACCTCGTTAATGAGTATTCGCCGGTAGTATGCGAATAATAAAGTCGTCGTAATGCATCCGAGTTTACTTTTAAAAAACAGATTCTTATATTATAAATTCAGTTTAGATTACATGTTGTAACGAATTAACATAAGTATAAACACATTAAAGTATGCATCAGAATTTTTTAATACAAGATTTTTAAATTGATTAATATTTAATGATACACAAGGTGAGTAAACGTCTTATTAGAAAAAGCTACATTTGTGATTTGTACAACCCTGTTTGTGCAGCTGGTAGGTAATTCAGGTGTTAATCCGTCGATCTTCGAGAGCGCTCCTCCAGGATGCAGTGTCTTGTGTCAGATTTTTAATCTCCAGTTTAGATATACTAATAACGCCCACGTTATATTGTAAAAGACCACTTGGAGTATTCAATTATGGCTACCTTATAAACCACCTAATTGTATTTTTTAGCCACCTGAACAAAATCTTCGAATTTCTTAATGAGATTGTTAATTCTAATTGCTTACCGTTAACACATTTTTAAATCCGAGAGGAAAAGGAATATTTAACACCTTAATGTATCAATTAATTTGAACGATTTCCATAAACGGCGTATTATGTATAACGAAGTTAAAGCCAAACTAATGAATAAACATTTTTGTATCAGATTTCAAATCAGATAATCACTCACGTCTAATTTGGCACGAGTTGATTTGTAAGTTAAATTACATAAATAAACATTTTAACTCTTCACTAGCAAGCAGGTTAATTACAATAATTACGAAATACGTTAAAAGGATCGACTAAAAAATCAATTCGTACATTCACTAAAAAACCTCAGCGTAACTTATTCTGATTAAGACATCGATAAAAAATCTTATGACTACCGGATATTGGCTTTTCTTTAATGTGATTGTTCGGTTGTGTTTACATAAATAATTAATTTTATTTTCTTCAATTAAAACTTTGTATATTCGAATGGCAAATTAATTAGTTTGAATTTTATAAAATAATTATATACATCAATATTCGAGGAAGCAAAATGTCTGCATGCAGAAACTCCAAGTTTTTGGTCCTGTTACTTTTCGTCGGCGCGGTGTAGGGCTTAATTTACATTTTCAAATGAACCCTTAGCGTCGAATCAGTTTTTACGTTTCCTTTGAGAGAACAGAACTTATAGCATAACGTGAAATTTGAACCACGGCACAAATAATTTTTACTTTTACTTTCTCACATGCATCAAACGGAATAACTAATTGTAATAATTTTCAGCAAATATAAAAATTTACGATACCATTATATTTAAAAGCCGACTTTATGAGTGTAGTGCTGTTAAGTGTAATAATTTTACAACGTTGGTGTTATTGATAGTCCCTAAAATTTAAGATAAGCAATTCGTCACCTGCATTTTGTTTGTGGGAAATTTTTAAAATATATATTTCCTACCTGTCACTTATACGGTTATTTATCAAAGTCAGGTAGTTAGTTAACTTTACTACGAAAAAGTTAATATATCTTTTAGTAAAAATAAAAAATAATATTAAAAAAAATGAACGAGGCAGTCTTAAAATTATATGGTCACTTTAGACATTTACTAACTGCTAAGTTATATAGTGATTAAATTTTCAACAAATTAGTATTACAGGCTTTTACAATGAAGCTATAAAACACAAAACTCAAGAATTACGATAAACGTAACGAATTAATTTTCCTGATTTGGATTAAAAGGGTAATAAAATGTAAACTAAACCAGATTAACCATTTTACTTTTAAATGACATTTAATGTAAGACATATTTTTAATTTTGTAGTTCTTTAATGTGTTAAGATAATGTAAGATCCTGCTAGCTTATAAATTACTCAAGTGTGGTTAAGAGTAACTTGGTACTATTCAAACATAAATTTATTTATTAATTTAAATAAAATTTTACCCCACGTATACTATGTCATTTTTAATACCTATCAAAACAATTAGTCAGTTATATTTATTATTATTGCATAATGTACAGGTAAACAATTATTTAAATTTATTACTAAAATTTTTTATTTTGTTAAAGTACTTTGAAGTTTTTCCTTTATTTGTGTTGAATCGAATATTAGAACTTGTTTTAAAAATATTTATGCGTTTAGTATAACTAATGCTGCCATCTTTTATGTAACGGCTACACGATCGAGTTCCTAGAAAATGCGTGAGAGCTACAGTGCGCTCAATAGACTTGCAAAACATACTGGTTTGCCCGTCCGTTTGAAAATTTACGTCAATAAAGTAATGAAAATTATGACTTTTAGAGATATTTTTTTTTCGTAGCTTTGTCGCTGTGCATTGTTTTGAAAATTAATGTGCAGATTTGAAAATTTCAGAAGGTTACACCTTGATTTAATTACACACAATAATTATTATTTATTTCTTTATAAATTTATAAGTTACTTTTGTGTTGTAAATTATTAAATAAAAAAGTACAATCAAAAAAATTTAGTATAAAAATATAGTAATCAAAAATTTGAAAAAAAAAAAAGTTAAAAACTTTAGTAAAAATTCAACAATTTTTTTTTCTGAAACCATCAAGATCAATTTTATATTGAATTTCTTCTAAATGCATTAGGTATGCTCTAGCTATACTTTGTCCAACTTTTCACTGCCGCGCAGTGGTGTTTATAACAATTATGTAAAAATTGTATAATTTCTAATACTTTGTTATGTTCTTTATATTATAATAAGTAAGCATAAGTAATATTGTAAATATAAAGAACCATTAGCTTTTGATTTTTAATTATAAATAATACATACCTACATTTGTTTTACTGCGCAATAAATTGTTGGACTTTCGTCGAGGGTTTGTCTAATTACAGATAAGCCATAAAAAACTTTTGCTTGAAATAAAATAGATATGTTAGTTTTTCTTAAATAATGTAAAATATAATAACTTATTAAATTCAGTTAACATTACTTTTACTGCCGACAACAAACGGCTCTAAAGTAATACTTAACACCGACAAAGTAAAGAGTTCTTTGAAAGCCTGGGCGTCTCGCTAGCACTCAAGTATAAAACAATTGCTGTCAAAAACAAATTTCGATAATTATATGACACGATTGTGTGTGGTACATATCAACTGGTCCAATTTGGTAGCTAGACTATTTTTGCTTGTCATCAGTCTTACATATTAGAAGTTCAAAATTACCATTATTTAAATTTATTTATATGTTTTGTTTAACAGTTTTTGTTATGCGTAGAAAATTTTAAATAAAAATTATATAACATAATTTGTTGTAAAAGCACATATTGCCTAGTTCCAAAACACTCCATTGGAATTTTTGGTGTTTAATTTGTAAATTTTAAAATTTTTGTAAAAATTTTATTTTAGAAATAAAATTATATTATAATGGAACAAAAAATCAATTGAGTTTGTTTCACAACGCCTTTAATATGCTCTATTGGAAAGAGGACAATTTTCGGAGCATTAAAAAAATTATTGCGGATTGCCATTTGTCATGTGGGCAATCAAAAATTGACCGAAAAAATCGTCCAGTGATATTCATTACACAACGTTTTCTAAAAAACCGCCATCAAATTAATTACTTTGAATAAAAGTTTCGTTTTATTTTTTACAATAATAATTACAAAATAGTATATTAAGAATCTAGTTTTATAAGTGTCGTTTTTAACGCACGAGTTAAGTAGTTCACCCAAAAATTATTTAAAAAAAATACAAATTTGGATGATTAACAATTTATTCAGAAAAACCTGCAGCGATTCTAGCTTACAAAGTTAAACTTCCTTTCTACAATATTTCCAGCAGTATATATTATAAAAAAGTGCTTATTATGAATTTTACTTATTTTACAAAATATTCGTTTACAATTATTAGAACTGAAACTATGAGAAAATGTTGTTCTCAAGCTTCGAATGATTTTACATGATATAACAAATATTAGTTTACATATATTTATCAGAATTAAAACTATGGGAAATGTTCTGAAGGTTTGAATGGTTTCATATAACACACGCCATCCGTTTAGAAAACGAGCCGCGTAGCGGGGAGTTTTCTAAAGGATAAGTGCGATAAAACGTCTTAAAACGAGTTTCTTATACTATTTTTTCTATTTTGCGCTTTATACGCCCTAAAAATATTAAAAATGTGCATTTTATTAAATAATAGTAAATTTGAATTTTTTTTCTATTTTTGTCATAATAGTTGGCAACAAAATTTACAGGTTAGGAGATCGCATAAAAGTTTAAATAAGCAAAATTATATTTGCAGTTTACAATTTTCTTTATTATTATTATTATTTTATAGACAATTAACATTATTTTTCATCTATTTATAAGTTTATAATATTATTTATAGTGACATCAGTAGCTTTAATTTGCACTGACGTTTAGTTACCAACTTCTTAAAACCAAAAATTGCGTTTCGAAATATTGTTCATTTCGATACGCAACTGGGTTTCGAAATAACTTTTTAGACGCAAAATAGAAAAACATTTTTTTTGAAACGGGATGTCAAAGAACATCTCGTTATGGGGTGACTGGCCGAACACTGAACATAGAGAAATAACATGAGAAATTAAATTTTTCTAAATTCCTGCTTCCCGTTATAACGGATAAGAATAAAAGAATACCAAATTTAAGAGATTTTTTTAGTTTCTAAAGATATCCAACACTTGATATTGTGTTTTTTAATTATTGTTGAAAACTCGATAAGTAAAATTAAGAAATAGCGCTTTTAAAAAAATATTTAAAAAATATGGCTATTATTAAATTTTTATTATTAACAACTTTTTATTTAACAGATACTGATCTGTTAAATAAAAAGTTGTTAATAATAATCATTGTTAACCAAATTAATTTTAATCTGTCAAAGTTACTTGTCAATAATCTTCGGTTTTCAAACAAAAACAATAGCAATGCGGCAACTACAGGTTGGTTTATGTCAAACGCACAGCACGCACTGCTCGCAGACGGATGTTCAAACATTGAATTTCTGCAGCAACGCCACCAACTAACCAAAACGCTCCTACAGAAATTCAATGTTTGAACTTCATCCGTCTGCGAGCAGTGCGGGCGTTGCGTTTAACTTAAACCAACCTTAACACGTAAATCGGCATGACTGAATCTGTTAATATATTTTGTAAAAGCGCTATTTCTTAATTTTACTATCGAGTTTTTAACAATAATTAAAAAACAAAATATCAAGTGTTGGGTATCTTTAGATGCGAAAAAAAATCTGTTTAATTTTATATTTTTTTAATTCTTATCCATTATAATGGGAAGCAGTAATTTAGAAAAAATCAATTTCCCGTATTATTTCCCTATGTTCAGTGTTCGGCCGGTCGCCCGGTATGTATAAACTTTCGGTACCCGACAACTTAGCGACGTCAACTCACCGACGGCAACGGTCTACTGGGAAATCTATATAAAAACTTTCGGTACGAAATAACTCGGCGACATCAATTCACCGACGATCAAATCGGTGACCGGTCAACTAGAAAATCGGTTAACTCACCGACAATTAATACGGCTACTACTTAACTTGGAGACCAGCTACTTCGGCGACTGCCAACTTGGCGACCGTCAACTTGGCTACCAGTCAACTCGATAACGGCCAACTTGGTAATTAAACAATCTATCTACTAATAGGTACTAATTATACTTACTAATGTTTATATTGGTAGATTATAAAACACTTTACTAATAATACGTAATTTTATCAACAAATTGAGAATTGTTCAAAAGGGTTTATGATGTGGAGTACTAACGAAATACTGCCCTAAAGCTACTGGAAAACAAAAAAAATATTTTGATGCAATAATAGTATATTAAGAAACTAGTTTTATAAGTGGCGTTTTTAACGCACGCAATCCGTTTAGAAAACGAGCCGCGTAGCGGGGAGTTTTCTAAAGGATAAGTGCGATAAAACGTCTTATAAAACGAGTTTCTTATACTATTTTTTCTATTTTAAACTTTATAAGCCCTAAAAATATTTAAAATGTGCATTTTATTAAATAATAGTAAATTTGAATTTTTTTTGTATTTTTGTGATAGTTGGTAACAAAAAATTTTCAGGTTAGGAGATCGCATAAAAGTTTAAATAAACGAAATTATACTTGCAGTTTACAATTTTCTTTATTATTATTAATTATTTTATTGACAATTAACATTACTTTGCATCAATTTATAGGTTTATAATATTATAATATAGTGACAACATTAGTTTTAATTTTCACTGACGTTTAGTTACCAACCCTTTAAAACAAAAAATTGCGTTTCGAAAAATTGTCCATTTCGATACGCGACTGGGTTTCGAAATAACTTTGTTTTAGACGCAAAATAGAAAAAAACTTTTTTGTGCATGACTTAAAAGTGATTTTATTTTTTACTATTTTTGTGCGCGATCGATCTAAATTTTTGCATATGCCTTTCTACTGATAATTCATGGGGGTGTGTCTGTGACGAGGGGGGAGAATTTTTTGCTCAGTTTTTTGATATCTAGCGCCGTTCTCGAGTTATTGCTAATTCAAACAATATAGAAAAAGCACTCTTCGAAATTATACAATTTTTAAATGTCAAAGTGACTTTTCTGATATTACATCAAATAATGTTTTAAAATTAAGTATTTATATTTTAAATTTTATTTAATTTTTGGTTGGAGAAAAAGTAATATGTCTCATTTGGATTAAAAGTGTCTTTGTTTGACGTGCAATTATTGCATTCGCTCGGCTCCGCTGGCGCTCCGCCTTGCAAATGCAAAAATTGCTTGTCAAACAAAGTTTCACTTTTAATCCGAATAAGACAATGTACTATTTTGATTACTTATTGTGCTGTAGTTAATGGAAAAAATAAAAAAAAATTCCTATTTAACAATAATTCATTGTAATATTTAAACAAAAGTGGGTATGGCCCAATATGGCACACACCGTTTCACTACGTTGTTTGGTCAACAATACTTGTTGACCGTAAAAACTAAAAATAAGAAATTAATAGTTGATATAGAGGTCATTATAATCTACAAAGTAGATAATTTTCAAAATACAAATTCGTAGTAGGACATCGGTAGTCAGGACCGTATTAGGAATCAATAACGAATGAAAAAAATTCTTAGTATGGCATTCGGCTAGTTTAGAGCACGTGGAAGGTTTCATGATCGTTTGAAAAAATGGTAAGATCAATTTTATATTTTCATTGTCAGTACGAACCTGATGAGGTCAATTTTGTTGGGTAAAACCACGAATAAGTCCGAAACATGTCGTTCGTTATTGATTCCTAATACGGTCCTGACTACCGATGTCCTACTACGAATTTGTATTTTGAAATTTATCTACTTTGTAGATTATAATGACCTCTATCTCAACTATTAATTTCTTATTTTTAATACTTAAAAAATTTAAACTATTGTGTTAAACTATGTTTTATTCTTACTATTTTACTATTATATAGGCAGCCTGATAAGTCCCTGAATAATAAAACACGGAAACAGTTTTTTGTCCAAATTCGGTTTAATTTCTCAACATATTTTCTTTTTAGGTCGATACAACGAGTCAAACGATTTTCTAGCTTGTTTTTACCGTCTGAATCGGTCGATCGGAAGTTCCTCAAAGTAAGCCTCAGTTTCAGCTATGAGCTCCTCATTTGAGTAAAAACGTTTACTGGTGAGCTATCTCTTTAGGTTTAAAAACAGGTAGAAATCACTAGAGGCCAAGTCTGGCGAGTACGGTTGTTGAGGGATCAGTTCAAATCCGATTTTGTGCAATTTTGCTTGTTCAACTAACGACGAATGAACAGGCGCATTGTAGTGATGTTAAAAGATTGTTTTCTTCTTTAAACTTAGCCGCTTTTTGGCGATTTACGTCTCGTAAATCTGGTACGGCTCGTACGTCCACAACAAAAACATTAAACCATTTATGAATCGTTTCAATAGACGGTGCAGAGTCCGGGTAATACTTATTCAGCTTGGCTTTGGTCTCGGTTATCGTTTTCTTACGTTAATAATAGTGTTTAATCAAAACTCGAATCTCACTTTTTTCCATATTAAAAAATACTGATTGGTTGGTCTCTTCTCGGTGCTGTAACTTGTAAATGAGTAATCGTAAATGGCTGAAATTTTGATAAACGTCATTTGAAGGGTGAAGCTTGTCAAAAATGGTTCAAATTAGTGATTACTAATGTCATTTCTTAGAATTTTCAGGGACTCATCAGACTGCCAGGTACTACACCAATTTCATAATTTTCCTTTGAAAAATTTAAAATTTCATTGACGTGAAAAATTCACGTCGCACTGAAGATTAACCAATTGTAAAAAATGATAATTATTATTATGTTTAATCAATACTGTTGTGCCCTAGCAAAATTATTTTCACTTTTATCTGTTCTACGAATAGGCTACAGTAGTTGAAATTGGGCATTAACTTCAATCGTAAGAAATATAATCAAAACTTCGGTATGTGCCAAATCTGGCACACCATGCAACGAAGGGCTAAAACCAAACTCCGAGTTTTATTCTACCACGGTGACTTCTGAGAACCTAAGCCTAATAACTAGTTGGTGAGGATTTTAACGCTCAGAAGTCAGCCAAATCATCAAAATCTTTCTTCTGGGAGATTTTACAAAAGTGAATCATTTAATCAAATTTAGCAAACTCGAAAATATTTTTTTAAATCGGTGAATGTTCAATAACTATTTATATTATAACGGCTAATAACCGTTCACCCCGGTTTACTCTATCAAGTATAGGTGTACTTGGTGTACTTGGTTGTTTTTTTAATTTGAATATGATGGTACCAGTTTTACACATGATTATACGAGAACTCATACAAAAACTAAAACATACAAATTAAATTTACTGTAATACCAAGTTGGATGGTAAGAAGATTTCTTAGATTACTCTCAATGTTTAAGAAATAATACAATTTCTGATTAGGAGTATATTCCTGTGATCAGAGCTGGGAAGTAACTGAGCAGAAAAGTTACTTTCAGTAACTTAGTTACTTCTAGGAACTTAGTTACTATAACTTAGTTACTTTAATATTGCAAGTAACTGTAACTGATTTATAGTTATTTTTTTAATGTAACTGTAACTAAGTTATTTTTATAAGTAACTTAGTTGCTTTTTTGGAACTAAGTTACTTTCTATTAATTAAGTTATTTTAAAAATAACTAAGTTACTTTTACAGTAACTTAAATAAATTGTAAATTGACATTAAGATTTCCAAGGTTTAATTATTTTTAAAAGGAAAGGAAGGGGCGACGTTCATCAATTCGCCTAGACGGCATGCGTTGTCAGACAAGAATTTTAAAAACTTAGTTTTGTTGAAAGCCAATAAATTGTAATATTTTTTACACTATACTGTTACCGTATTTAATCAAAAATAGTTAATTGTATTATTTTTAGTTGTACTATTAAAAATTGTAAAAGAGTTTGGGTAATGTAATGTAACTTCATAAGCAACTTGTTTCAAGTAACTAAGTTACTTAAACTAACTGTAACTAAGTTATGTACTTCAAAAGTAACTGTCTTATTAAGTAACTAAGGGTATATTAATCAAGTAACTTGTAACTTGTAACTAGTTACTTTTCAAAAGTAACTTTCCCAACTCTGCCTGTGATGTACCTACCTATACTATTTGTTCTTTGCTTTTTAAGTTCTGTTAATTTATTACATTACCATTGAAAATTTAAAACCTTCCTCGCTTTTATCGTTTTAAAACATTCTTACTATTTCTCTGTTACTGTTACTAAACTTAATCATTGAGAATTATTTAACAAAACTTTAGTGTAACAGATTAGTATACGTATAGTATACGTATAATGAATTTTAAAATCTCATATTTGAATCACCTCCACAATAATCATATTATCCCAAACATTGATTGCATTTTTAACAAAAGTAATCTTAATATTTAACTTGACGTTACTAAATTTTTAACAAAAAGTTAAAATATCTGAATTTTAACTGTAACGATCATACATAGAAATTTTATTCAAAATGTACAAAACGAAACATAGTTTGTTTATCACTTTTGAACAGTTAGGACTAAAAATATTTAGAATAGATAACACCAATTCAATTTTATTTCAGCTTCAAAATACGTTCAACTTCGCGTGGCATCTATTTGACTTCATATTCGATTTACGTGAACAATTTTACCTTCTATTTGGTTAATTTATTTTTTTAATTATTAATTGTTGTTTTTCAGCAATGGTTACTAATAATAAATATTATGAAGTTTTCAATTTTTTTATATTCAAAAATTTTCTTTATAGCAATAAAACTTTATTTTTTAGCCATTTTTCGTTAAATGCAACTTAATATTGATAATAATCACAAAATAGCTTCATATTACACTACATCAGTGAATTTAATTTTAAGAGTATTTCGGGAGTTTTAATTATTACATTTTAAAATACTAACTTTCTTACCGAAGAACAAAATAGAAAACTACATAAAATAGTTAAAATTGTGCTATTACTACCTAAACATTTTTTATAATTTTGCTGTTCCTCTTATATTTTTTTTTCTATAATAATTTTATATAAAAACGAAAACCCTTAACTGTTTAAAACACACTTACTTACATTGTTGTGGTTTGAATTAATTAGCATAAAAATATTTTAACAGCAGCTATCACAACATACTTTAAGAAGAGACAAAAATAATATCTTTTGTTCTTCTGCACAATGCATCCAAACCTCATTACCATAAAACCTGGACACCCTATGAGCATATCGCGCCTTGGTATCCATTTTATATCTAAATACATGCTAATCGCAAGGTGTGAAATACTATTTATGTTTTTATTTATATTTATATTGTCCTTTTGTGTTTTATCTTTAGTGAACATATTTTCGGTTATGATTTTAATCATAATCGCTTATAATCTCAGTATGTTATACTTTAATTATTGTTTTTATTTTCATTAAAACATTAAACTGCAGATTGTTTGCGTGAAATTTTAATCGTTTAAACCAGTTATTTTACATACTAATATCTTGTCACAACCTGTTGTGCAATTGCATGAAGTCAAATTTATTAAAATGCCTTCAGCAAATTGTGCAAAAGTACAGACGAAGGATAATATAGTGGATAAACTGAAAAACTTACTATTTTCATCTAATAATTTTGCTTGTTTTAGAAGCATAAATGAATAATCCCGAAAGTTTACGGTTTTCAGGAATTTTAATGTATTATGTTGAATTTTCTTTCAGGATGAAATTAAAAATTTGTACTTTTTAAATAAGAAATTTATATTATATATATTGTCGTGTTCAAAATACTTATGATAAAAATAATTGTTTAATTTTTGTATATAAATTTTGTGTTGTAAATAATTTTAATTGTCCTGTATATTTTTAATTGTTAATAATTTAAGTTGGTATTATTTTGTTAAAGGACCCCGCAATTTCCTTATGGAAACTGGCTTTCGGCCAAATTTTTTGTAATTTCAGGAAATAATAGTTCTGAACTAGTAGATCAAAAGTGTTCAGGGGCCCAAAGTCCAAATGTCAATAGTTTCAGAGATACAGCTCTACGAAGTTGAAGTTTGGCAACGGCGATGTACCTACCTAATCATCGTCGGCTAACAGACATCAAAATAACAGAACCGAATTATTTTTTTATCATCCCGTAATTATTTTTAAACAAATAAGACGTGCTTTATTACAATTACACGAATTTTTTTCTTCAAAACTATATTTTTATCATTTTCATTTTTTTCACAAAACGTCCCTTCAATGGGATGCGTCTTATACACCGGAAAATATGTATATGTGTATATATATAATAGATATAAATATATATTGTAATGTAAAGTTTCAAAGCTCTACACACTCTTACCTTTTTCTCCAGCTAGCTCAGATAATTTCGGAGATACTTGACTCTCAGGAGCGAGTTCAATTTGAAACCCACGAATCGTATGATTCAAGAAAACAAAAATCTTTAATAATATCGCAAAATAGGGTTTATTTATTGCCAATAACTTGAAACTAAATGATGTTGTTTCTTGACTCTTTGTGTAATTGTGTAGCGACACTTGGCAAATGAATTGCATTTACTTTTATACCAAATATGACTTCTAAATTCATTTACCAAATTTCGCTGTTTGTGTAATAATGTTAGTAATAAAAAAAACATGAAAATTATAAGAATTCTGAGAAATAAAAATAGTTCAAATAAACAATAATTTCTTAGCTTGATTAACGTTTGAGGTCCACTGCTTTCCTCGTTGTCCTTAGTCACTTGCTTCCGTACCACGCTGGATGTAACAGGTGTTTCTGCTACTGAACTTTTGTTATCGGAATTGATCGGATAGTTTTGTTTTTGTGAAATTTCTTCAATAATCGCCTTAATTACACACGTGTATTCTGCTATTCCATACAAATTCAATCCAATTTCCATTTGAGGTAAGTAAATTTTGTTAAAATTATAATATTTCGCATAAATGCAAATGGCGGTCGGCGTTGTTAAATTTTCTTATCATCCAAATATCAAATTTTAATTTTCTGCTTTATTTCAGCTTGAAACAAAACGCAAACAATAATTTCTTATATAATCGCACTATCAATCATCAGGATATACTCCCTGACTTAATCAGTTAATCGTTTGGCAAAATTAACGCAAATTATCAAATCACAAAAATTGGTAACGCACTCATTTTTACGTGCACTCGGAACGTTCTCCACTCGACGAACCTTCTTCCAACCTTATAACAACAAATTCCCTCGTAAGTTCAAATTATACAGTATGCACCATATTTCTTCTAAACACTTTTTAATTTTAGCTTCACGTTCGCAAGATTTGTCAATGGTTTCACAACACCTTTAGTTCATCATAGTAAACAATAATATTTGTGTTAAAAGTAGTATAATGTGTAACAATTTTGAGTCAGTTTGTTGTTGGCATTAAATAATTAAAAACCGACTTGCCGACATGAAAACAAGTCTTTGAATCGCGGTGCAAATCGATTAGTGACTCCAACCGAATCAAAACTACCAAGAAGACAAAGCTCGTCCAAAAATATCAGCTGCCGGTTAGAAATATCATTACAATATGTATGTATGTACGCATGATATACACTACTATATATTCATATATATACATTTATACATGTATGCAGAGCTGTCTTTAACAAGAACATCATAAGTGCATGGGTGCATGGGCATGATAAAACTTCAACTTCGAAGAGCTGTATCTCTTAAACTATTGACATTTGGACTTTGGGTCCATAAACACTTTTGATCGACTAGTTCAGAACTATTATTTCCCGAATTTACAAAAAATTTGGCCGAAAGCCAGTTTCCATAAGGAAATTGCGGGGTCCTTTGTAAATGGAAAAATGTGCATGTATGCTTTTTGATGGCCGACAGCCAAGCGAGCGGACGTGTGTTTGTCCGTTCCAATTAAATTTAAGTTTTACAGTTTAATTTAATTAAAGTTTTGAGCTTAAGTTTTAATAAAAGTGTTTAATTTTAAGTTTATCCAAAAAAAGAAGTGTCTCATGTTATATAAAAATGGGTGATCCGAAGAAGATTTAAGTTTTTATATTAAAAGTTATTAATTTTACAATTTTTATAATTTGAGAACCACGGGCCATCACAATATACAGGGTATCTTTTTGGTTTCCATTCACGTCCATAATTACTTGATTTTTTAAAGTCAACTATAATGGGGATTTTGGACACTGTAAATAAAACTACTAATTATATTTGACTAATTATATAGACGTTTCGAAGATATAATTAGTAGTTTTATTTGCAGTGTCCAAAATCCCCATTATAGTTGACTTTAAAAAATACAGGGTATCCCTGTGACCGTGGAGAACCTTAGAGGTGATGATAAAGGACACTTTAGGTGGGTATAAAGGTATAAAGGATAAAGACCAAACTCTGGGGGGGTACTTCCCTTTAAAGCAATATTGTGAATTACTGATTTCAAACGGCCATAGCTCCGATATTATTCATTTTTTAAGCTTAATTGATTAGAACATTTTTAACGATCATTCGCTTATCTACAAATTAGGTTATAACTCCTTATATGTAAGTCGATTTCGAATTATAAATTACATTAAGGGAAAAATATTTTTAAAAAATGCAGGTTTTATTTTTTTTACTTTTCTTTACAAACCCCGTATCTCTTAAACGAAACGTCTTAGAAAAAAACTGACGCCTCAAACCGGATAGAGAATTTAACGGGCTACAACTTTGGTCAAATAAATTCTTTTTGGAAATTATTCATTGTCAACTAACCGTTTTCACAAAAATTCAGAAAATAATGAACAAGGTGTCGGTAAAAAAAATAGGTTGCACCATAGGAGGTTCATAAATTCATAATATGAAAGCAGACGAAGTCAGTACTTCGATCTTCTGAAGAATTTCAAGGAAATTTTTATAAGATCTCTAAGTGCAATTATTTTATATCCGAAATAGCTTATTATACTTCAGGTGTGCACTGAAACATGAATACTGTCAAAAGAAAGTTGATCTCTTTCGGAATTTAAACCGGGTACCTTAGTGGATTGCTCGCCATTTACGAACTATATTTTGTATTAAGTTTATCTTAATTTAATAAATGATTGATGTCAATCTTTAGAATTTTTAGATTTCCGAGAAAGAACAAATATAAATTCATATGTATTCATGCTACTTAGTAATTGGGTCCATTTGTCCTTGTTCGTCCTCACTATATCTTGCATCATAGGATAAAGTCAGGTATGATTCGACTAGCGATCACAATTATTAGCTAATTTTGTATAAATTGTTAACATCTAGAAATATAACATCTGACCGTAAATGCCAAAAATAGTCAAGAATTGCGCAGCCATTAAAGGTAACTATTTTTCATAATGGTGAAAGAAATTAGACCCTTCCTAGACTTTCACGGGTACCTTAGCACCGCTAATTTATCACTCTAGCTGCTACGCTAATAGTCGCCCCAAGATTTAATAAAACAAAAAGTTTTTATTGGAACTAATTTTTTTTTCAAAAAAATAATTACACTTGAGTTAGTCTTTAGTTGCTGTAATTAGCAGGAAGTGTTTATATGTAATATATAAATTTAATATAAAAATCACAACTTAATATAGTATCTTGCATTATTTAGATTGCTTATTATTGATACACTGTAAAAAAGCAAATAATAAATGAAAATTCAACAAAATGTAAAAAATTTAATAATATACCGCCCCCATCATATAAACTACTGAAGTACAACTGAAGTAATTATGGGATGATTTAGTTCTGCTTTATAGAAGTTCCAATTTTAAATTACTTATAAAAAATCTATACCTTTTTTTAAATTATATAAATTCTTAACTTGTGAAAATTAATAAAATTAGAACTTCAAAATAACAAGTTAGTTAAAACGAATAAAATGCAATAATTATTGAATTAATTTATAACTAATTTATAATTAAAATAAAACTAATTAAAATAATTAATTAATAACAATTTTATTTTAATTTTAAAGCTCAAATATAATTATTGCATTTTATTCGTTTTAACTAACTTGTTATTTTGAAGTTCTAATTTTATTAAAATCTATACCTACCTAAGGAATACCACCATTAAAAAAATTTAAATTTAATATGCATGTGCTTTCTAAATAATGGAGCTTATAGATGTTAATAATGTAATATATCAAACTTTATATAACTTTCCAGACTAATATGTAAACATTTAATTTAAACTTTAGCGGCAATTTTTAGCACTTTAAATTAATTTCATACCTATACAAATAATTTATTCTGTAAGTTTTAGAGTGCAGACAGTATATTTTAGAACTAGGAGACACCTAACAAAAATCATTCCATCTCAATGACAGAAGAGCATGGTAATTCCGACAAGAATTAATGATATCGGGATATGTAAATAAATATCCGCGTAACTCGGAGTTGGTCCGCGGCGTGAACTGATGTTTAATGTAGCAGTTGATTTGCGATGCAAATAAGGGTCTCGGTAAAGATGTGGCTACCGAGCGTACCAAACTTTTCGCGGCTAACCAATTTTGACAAGAACATAGTAATAGAATAGATGGGTACATCCCAATGTCTTGTAAAGCATTACAATAGGATACTAATGGAACATAAGTTGTTATTTTACTGATTTCAATATGGCACTCTCCGAAATTAACAGATATAATATACCTATATATATATAAAAAATATTATATGAATCGGGCAGTCTTGCGTACCTACAATTTTACCATCAAGTAATTTTAACGTGACTATGTAGTAGGTAGGTATATTATTTTAAAACGTATAATTTAATTTTTAAGTTGTCAATTTTATAAAATTCGTGTCACAATAATTGCACGTTAATTACTTTCAAATTTACTTAAGAGATTGGGTGTTATCGATACCGTGATACGAGAGAACATCAATCTTGACATTTATACTCCAATTATCTTACGAATTTTGAGTAATTGCTTTAATAAAAGAACACGGAAAACAACGGTATTGGAAGTTTATTTAAAAGTTGTTAAGCGACGGTAGCAGTTCGGTGTTCAATCAACCCGATAGGTACTTTACATATACCGGTTTACAACACTTTAATATACATTTAATAAATCTTTTAATTATTTTAATTAATATTACTTATTTGTATAATTATATTTATAATACGATAGTTAAAAACAGTTAAAAAATTATACCACATAAATAAAAGCCAATATTGGCGTCTCAATTCTCATTCATTTCAAAAATTTATCCATCTGATCTTCAAAACTTGAACCAACAAAACCATGAATGGTTATGTGAATGGAAATTTGAACTTCAAGAAATACAAAAACATCGCAACTAAAAATATCAGTATTTATTAAATTTTCAGCAGCTTTTATAGCTGGTACTATTCAACAAACCAGTAGAATTGTGTATCATTCAGAAAATCTCGTTTGAAAAATGTTCATAAAAATTTTGTTATCTGTCGCCATCAGCGGTAACTCTTCGAAGTAGGCAAATCAGGCTTAGCCTCCTCTGTAATTCTGGACTATTAAACCATATCCAAGTACTTGGCTTAAACTTTTTTGTAATTGGTCCCCAAATGAAAATAGCACAAGCTGCCACTGTTAAATGCAATTACATTTTTTATTTATTAGTTTTGTACTTTGACCTTCTATTGGCCCAACTTTATATGCGCATTCAGCTTCGTAACCGAACCAGCGAGCGATCACACCATTCCACTGATGTGGTACATTTTTTATTTATTAGCGATTGCCTCTAAACAAATTTTTTAAAAATTTAAAAGACATGATTTAAAATAAATTAACTTGAATCCACCAAAAAAATAAATTAATAGGCACAATTATAAAATTTTTAAACTATTTACTTAATTGATAATTCTGCACTAGGTAATAATGTCTTACCGTTCGAGTGGGCTTCAATAATCAGGAATTTAGTTTTTTAAGGTAATTTTCTTAATTAACCATCACTTTAATTAATAATTAATTAAAATCAAGCGGAAGTAATAAACACTTTAAGTGTTAATAAATATTTAATCGAAAGAACAAAATGTAATTAATTCTAAATTCACATGCAAATTGTATCCACAAATGACACAGAATTCTTCCCAGTTTTAAACCACATATTTCTGTAATCATACTATCAGAATCAGCACTATAAGAAATTAACGGATATATTAATAAATACTTGTGATTTTTTGATAAAGACTCAAATTTAAACTTTTTTAGTTTTCTGCCAAAAATATACGATATACACAATTTTGTCGCCAAGGAGCAATTTATTAATCTATAGTTATTTCTAACCGAAGAATGTTTTTCTTGGATAGCAATTTTTTTAATATAGCTTCTATAGAAATTACCCCCTTCTTAATCATAATAAGATATTGATAATTTGAGTTATAAATTAAAAAAGTAGCATAAACAAATATTTAACAATTATTATTAACAAAATTAAACAAAAAAAAAAGTAATCGAGAATCAAAATAAATTGTTTTCAGAATTTGCTTTTGCTGTTTTTCTTTGTTGAATTTTTATTCTGATTCTGAAGATAGTCCTGACAGACAATGTCCTTTGCATAGTTTGAAGTTAGATTAAATTTTGTAGAAAGCAAAACCAAAGCGGATAAATCTGTTTACAGCAGAAAATATATTATAATTTCGCAAAAACAATATCAATTTTAATTATGGTATTTCTTCTTGTGGATAAAGGCATTTATTATTTAATTTTTAATAAAAACAGTACTAATGGAGTTTATAATAGAAAAAAAGGGTATTTATAGAAAAGACATAAGCAAAAAAACAGTAAATCTGAAAATAGAAAACTTCGATTTTGAATAGGTAAATAGGTTACAAACATAATATCAGTAACAATTAATAAATAATAAATTATAGGAAAGAAGAAATTAAAGAAAATGCCAAGAAGTACAGCTATTTATGCATTCAAAAAAATATTGAAAAATAGAAACACAAAAATATTAAATAAAAATGTACAAAAAAAATATATGATAATAATAAATTATGTACTCTAACGCTATGTACATTTGTAATTGCATATTAATTCGATTCCACAATTTTCTTTTAGTAATCATCGAGGAGCGTTACTGATAGTGTAAATCTAATTTTCGCAAATTTTCTACTGTGACTTCAATCATCTTAAATTTCAGGTGGAATTGGTTTTTATCAAATAACTCGTTCATTTCTAACTTTTGGCTAAAAACGGTCATAACCAAATAGGTAGGAAATTTAATTTTCTATAACATTGTTGATTACAATTTTATCTACAATCAATAATTTTACGCCTTTTACCTGAAAAATTGAGCAAAATTAATTTAAATAAAATTATAGTATTTCGTGTATTTTAAACTTGAGAATGTAAATAATCATTAATGCAGCTATATTCCTATAAAATTTTTCCTCTGTTTTCTGGTTAAAAAGGAGAAATCATCGATTGTAACCAAAATATGATAAAAGGCTACAGTTGTGGAGAATTTTATTGTCTACAAGTTTACTAATGATTATTTTATACACAAAGTTTAAAAAAAACGGGGTAATATAATAATAATTTTGCTTTATTTTTTAGGTTTTTTTTATTTTAGATCGAAAAACATTTTCGAAGACGAAAAATGGTAAAGATCACATTTGTGGGAAATTTTATTGCCTACAAGTTTGTAAGCGGTTATTTACGAGCTACAGTTTAAAATAAACAAGATAATGCGATATTTAATTATATTTAATTTGGCCACATTTTTCCAATTAAATTCGATAAAATGATCACGATCAAAGTTATAGGTAATTAAACATTCTTGCTTGATTATGATCATTTTTAGTCAAACGTTGAAAATGGGCGAAAAGTAATTCTCAGAAATTCAAGATGTCGGCTGACAGGATAGTAAAAAATTCCCGAAAATCTGGATTTAAACTACCAATAACCAGTGGCGGCTTGTGCTTTTTTTAACTAAATAGGCTAATCATAAAATATAGTAGTAAGAATGTAACCCCACCTGAACTTTTTTAAATAAAAGTAAATTAACTTGGATAAAAGTCATTTTCCATACGAAAGCGCGCAATCCACAATGGAGGCTGAGCCTCAACTACATCATTAAAAAGCTACGCTAGAGCTCTAATACTACGATAAATCGATAGCGGTATATAAAATATTTATGCGAAGATTTCGCTCCATGCATAGTTACTCCTGATTAGTTTATGTTTGATGATGAATAATTTTCTTCGGAGTAATTTCGAAACCATCAGCAGTACAGTAAAATTTTACGATTCATGAGATGTCTAAACCATCTGCATGTATGTTCTGTACTGAAGGAGGTGCTTCTGCAATTCTGGCAATTTTAAGTTTAATTTTGTAAATTATTTTAAAAAAATTTAATTTTCTGGTTTCTCCGCTGAATGATTGACGTTCATAAGATCGTCGCTTAAGCGGTTGAGACCATGGACTTAGAAATACAAATTTGTCTTGTAGTTTTTGATTACAATTTATTTTGAGTTTTGTATTTTTTCGAATAAATGCAAAGGAACAACACCCCCGAATCCCAGAAAAAAATATTCAAATTATTTCCAGGAAATAATGTCGGGAACTATTTCTCACAATCATCTAGCAATATTAACTCAATAGTCAATGAAACACTTTACAGGAAACAAGGAAACACTTTACGACTGAATTACTTTAGAATAATTTGAGTCTATTTCTCGGGGGGCTGGGGGGTGTTCATGGCGGCCCTGGGTGCCTGCGGTGGCCCGTTTCGCCTGAAAATGGCTCAATATTGCTGAAATATGTCCAAGAAACAATTTCCACTACATTTGACTGGAAAATTTTTTGGGCCGATTTCGGGGCTTAGGGACCCTCCTCCTTTGATTTTCAATCTGTAATTTTGATTTTGGTATTGCCCAACATAATTTTAGCCAAAAATTGAATTATTTTTAGATAAAATTGGCGATGTTTTGACTGATTGATTTTAAATAATTAAGTTGATTGATAATTAATTATAATATGTAGATATCTACTATTAAAAATTTGGCAAAATTTGTGAAAATTTTAATTATTTTTAGGAAACCATTTGTTAAAATTAGGAATTTCAAATGATAAATATCAATTTATTGTGGAAGAAGTATTTATGTATCTTTTGATAAATCCATAATTGAAAGAAACCTTTTTACTTTTTTGAAAATTTTAATAATTTAATAGTATCTTAGATTTTAGGGAAGCCTAAGCCTCCCTTGTCTCCTCTGACGAGTAGCCACTGCTAATAACCCCCTCAATTATTAGAATAAGAAAATTGTAGAATCGAATCGATGCAATTCAGCAATAAATTGAAGACATTCAGATGTGCTATATTTACTTATATTAATGCCCGGTTTCACAAAAGCTAGTTGAAATTAAATCATTGATGATTAAAAATTTTTAACAATGCTGCAACAATTAATTTGTTTTCATTGTTGAAAACTCTTAATGGTAGATTAAATTTTAACCAGTTTTTGTGAAACCGGGCATAAATGAAAAAAAGTTTAGCTGCAGTTGCAAAATCATTTTCCGTCGGATTTTAACCATGTCTGTGAACTTAAATTTTTTTTGCACCATTACTGAGCTACCTCTGATTCATATATTTAAATTAACTTCATGGCACACACAAAATAATCAACGTTCCATTGTACATGCTTTTATAATCTCACTATCAGTTTAATTTTGTGTAAAGCAGAAGGTATATAGCAGGATATAATGCTTTCTACATTAAGTATTAACCTTATATTGAATAATTTTGTTGTTTAGAATTCATCGCTAATCGCTATTATTCCACTTTAATGCAATTAACATCTGGATCTTATACTTTTTGCTATTGGTAAAAATTTTACATAGTGAGTTCAGTAGCGTCCGAATACATTATAGTTATATTTTGTAGAGTGATGAATGGATGAGTGCCTATAGGCAATCCGATCACCCGACAGACAAATCAGACTGTGTGTAGTCATATACACAAAGATGATAATATTAATTTATTAATTAATTTAAACTTCTTTACCCGAAGTACTTCCGATTAATTCATTTTAAGTTATCAACCTAAAAATATTAAGAAATTATGGGAGGGTAATGACGCAGTGCGGTCCACATGCCGCACAGCTTAAATAATCGAATTGATTAAGTCATAATTTTTACGTTATTTTAGAGATATCTTAAAACTGAATTTTTTCTATTTAACTAAGCTTTCATTAACAAAATCTGTACACGAGTCGATTCTGAACAATGTTAGGCCATCGATTTTTCACCAATCGTAATATTTGATTGATTCAATTAATTATTAATTTAATAGATTTTAATTAAAAATTATATTTTCCAAATATCTAAAAACAAGATTATAAATTCAATTACAAAAAAGCAAATAAATATATCGAATTGATACTTTTATTTTTTAATAATATTAAAAGTTTTCAAGTTACTACGAAAGCATCCGTAGGGTTACTTTTCTACTTGGGCGTTGAAGTCTTCGGATGATTTAGCTCACCAAAAGCCTATCTACAATATCTAACATATTTTTTACTTTTATTTAAGATGTAAAGTTAGACAAAGCAAGATAATCAATAGATAATTATCGATATGCTCTTATTGCGGAAAAGGTTAAGATAAAAAGGCATATTATTTCCTGAGGCGCGGACTGTCTGCTGCAGTAATAACCATGGTGTAGTCGCGCCAGACGACCTCGGTATTTTTGTCTTACAAATTTCTTGAAGAAAACTACTGTTAATAAAATTTAAATAAAAAAATACAAAAGAAAGTTAATATACCGCATACAAAATATTAAAAATATAAATAACAATTTTCAGTATCAACATTCCTGTTTATTTTAAATTGATTTTACTTCCTTTTCTACAACAATATTATTATCGTTCCTGCGGACAAATTTAAAACAAATTAAATAACTATGTCATCAATTCTTAATGATTATTCAAGATAATAAATTATGTATTGTAAATTATGTAAAATGAAAACAATACATTTTTTGTTCGGTTAATTTAGATAAATTAATAGATAGCTCTGGTAGGTACCTCAATTTTTTATTGGAATTCTTTTACCGCCGTAAAAATAAAATGCAGGATGTAGGACTTGCAATAACGCGTGCCTTTAGTAATTGCCTAAATTCCTCGTGTCGCCCTCATCTCATCTATGACCACATCAAGATTTTCTTGTTATGTTATTCTTCGGTGTCTTGCTTGCATTCGCTAATTAGAATTTAAAATATGCTGCATGAAACTACATCAAGTTAGTGGAGTTAATTCATTGAAATTAAACCTTCGTCTATTTCAATAAGATAAACAATGTCGTTTATAATTATTATAATTATTCAATTTTACAAAAGTTGACATTATAAATCAGACGGGACAGTAGGTATTACTCAAATTTAAATATTTTAAATGAATTGGCAATTCATGTCTGCTTTGATGAATTATGAATGTGCTACAATTTATTAACAAAACAAGAATTTTTACATTCATCAAATTGTTGAATTTGTAACTTCCGACTTATTGCTTTCGCGCCCAAATAATCGGTTTTGTTAATATTCAAAATCTATTTATATGGTCTACTTCCTCTGACAACCTATAAATAAGTGACGGCTAGACAGATATTATAATTATTCTAATATTATAATAATGAAATTAATTTTTTAAAAGTGGTGATACATAATACCAAACACAAGTAATAATAATCTACTACTAAATGAACTTCCGTACATTTCATACTGAAGGACTCTGATGAAGTGTGTAGATTTTCACTTAAAAATTGAAATTGTAATAATATAATTTAGTAATTAGTGTTATGTAGAAGCATTGTATACAGATATAGAATATATGTTCGTATAGTGTTCAAGTATTTCTACACACTGTAAAGCTACACAAAAAGCACGGTAGCCATTGACCATCAATAAATAAGAAGAGGTAACAATGCCAAGTGCACCGCTTCGTCCATAGATCTACTGCTTGGTCCGCGAGTCCAGTGGTCCAGTTACATTGTCATTTTGGAACAATTACATTTCCTTAAAATCATATGCAAAATCGTAACGTACATTTGCACAAGTCAACTGTATAACATAAATCGTGTTCAGAACAGTAGCAGCATCTTGAGAACAATTGTTCTTGCTTACTGTCGGTTATAGTATGAATGTTATTTTTTATTCTTCTTGTTTCTAAACGATGTTGGTGGTGCTCTCAAAATGTTGAATTTGAAAATAATCGTGTTATTTATTTAAAAAAATTAGTCATTCATGTAGGTACGATCGGGCATAACAACAATTAGAGAAAAAAATGTATAGATAATCTTTTGCTCATGCTGTTCTCTTAACGCGTTATAACATTTAATATTAATCAATATAGAAAGTAAAACTGTTTGCTTAGTGATTATTTAGTATTTAGTAAAACTAGTGATTAGTTTTATGATTTTCTAATCGAGATGTACGATATAGGTCCATTCATAGAAAGGAGTTTCCACGATTAGACCTTGCGGTCCAATGCAAATTTATTATAGGAAGTATTACATTTGTATATAAATAAAAATTCAAGTATTGTTATCATTAATCATCATCATTAAAATTCATATTGCAATGTAATCTTTAATTATGGCAAGGGTGCTTACCACTCATTAGTCATTAGGAATGTATGTAACATAACGTAATACAGTCGACTCTTGTAGACTTTGTGGTCATATGAAGTGGTCTAAAGAATTCACCTAGTCCATTGATAGCAAGTTTCCATTATCAAATCAAACTTGTGTACTTACTAAGCTAATTTACAGATATACAATAATTGCAACAGCTTAGTAATCGCCAGGGGTAAACATCGAGCTAAAAAGTAAGCAGTTTAAACAGCAACTAATTATTTGATATTTTATATTAATGTGACGTATAAATGCATATAACACAATGCACATGAAAACTATTATGAACTGGTTTGTGCATTGATTTTTGGATCGGCTATCTTAGATGGTGGCACAATTTTGATGATTAAATAATTAAAAAGTGCTCCACAACAACAATAGTTCTTTTTTAGGATTATAAATTTAAATCATTCAATATTGTCAATACTAAAAATCTGCTTGCTTGAATTAAACGTGATCAGTGGACGTGAAATGAGTAGAGAACCAGCTGCCGAGTATACTATAAAAAGTAGCTGGTATTCGGATAAAATATTTTTTAAACATATGTTTGAATTGGAATTTCGGGCAGAGAATTCAAAGACTGGACTGCCCATTGTGGTATTACAGACAGATAAATTATGTTCGACGGCCGCGTATGACAGTGGCTCTGTTTTGGAAACTAAAAAAGCACTTCTTTAAATATAAATAACTGTTCTTGAAACATTCAATGCATATTCATTTCTTTTAAGGTAGCTTTATTCTGATAAATAAAGTTAACATAAGTACTATAAATTATTATTTATTATTAATTTTTTTGATGCAAATCTACAGAAAATCTAGAGAAAATTTGCTTTTGGTTTTTCATTTTCAGGAAACAAATTATATTTTTTTAAAATTCAATCTAATTTACTCTAGTTGTTATGTATTATTTTTATATATTTCGATTTAGTATATTTATACATCATAATTTATTATTATCAACAGATATAGTTTTTTAGTCAAAAAATGTGTTGAGTTGCTGCCCTTTGGGTGAATGAAATAATTGTAAACACTTAAAAGATATTTATTTACACTAAATTAAACTAACATTGCACTTGAAAACAAACTTAATTTTTACTTGCGCGCAATATGGCGTCTTGTCGCTGCGTCGCTTCTCTCGTACTTGGTCCTCGTTTTGCCGTTGTAGCAAAAATATATATATGAACCTTCTACAGCGCAGGACTCAAGAAAAGATAGGTTCACAAGATTAAAATAGAAAAGAAAATAGAAATTAAAAATGCTGAAATTAAAACAAACATGAAATACACTTAGATTAACATTATACAAATAAAAATAAATCAGATACACAATGTGAATGAACATATCGCCCACCTTGAAAGAACCCCTTTCAAAAACAATAAAAAAGGAAAAGTCATAGAAAAGTTGGTAGTCAAGAGTCTATAGGTAACACACAAACCTTTGATACTGCACGCCGAACTGTACCGGTCGAAGTTTTAACACTAACCACACGCACAACACAATCCTTGCCCGGGTGGATTTCGCTGATGCGTCCCATAGCCCATTTGAGAGGTGGTAAGTTCTCATCCCTCAGCAACACAAGCATGCCTACGTCAATGGATCGATTCTGCTGGGTCCTTTTGGAACGTTGTTGCAGCTGGCAGAGATATTCCTTGGACCAACGTTTCCAAAAATGTTGAACCATCTGTTGCAAATGTTGGTAATTTGTCAATCTGTTTGGCGGTACCCCTTGCAAATCTTCTTGCGGTAGTGCAGTTAGAGGTTGTCCGATTAGGAAATGGCCTGGTGTGAGAGCGGTGATATCGGAAGGATCACTGGATAATGGGGTTAACGGACGAGAGTTTAGACATGATTCTACTTGTGTTAGTAGAGTGTTCAGTTGTTCGAACGTTAAAATTGTTTCCCCAATGACCCTTTTAATATGTGACTTTGCAGACTTCACTGCAGCTTCCCATAAGCCTCCGAAAGTTGGGGACCTAGCGGGAATAAAATGCCAAATTATACCCTTTTGAGAGGTATAATTTGAGACATCAGCTTGGAATTTATTATTTTGCAATATCTGTCTTAGATTGCTTAGTACATTGTTGGCGCCTACGAAATTTGTGCCATTGTCCGAGTATATATTTGTACAATATCCCCGCCGCGCAATGAAACGTTTGAGAGCATTTAAAAATGATTCGGTGCTAAGGTCGGGAGCCAGTTCTAAATGAACGGCCCTTGTAGAAAAACAAACAAAAATGCATAGGTAAGCCTTTGAAGTTTTACATCCGCGAGATTTTCTGTCTTTCACTGTGTAAGGACCTGCATAATCTACACCGGAGACTAAAAAAGGTCGTGTTGGTGTAAGTCGAGATGCAGGTAGATCACCCATGGTCGGTTCCATCGTTACAGGCCGCACACGAAAACAACGAATGCACTTTCTGACGACCTTTTTGCACTGAGATGGCCCAGCAAGTGGCCAAAATCGCTCTCGCAGAGAAGCAAGTAAGGCTTGTGGCCCAGCATGTAATAAACGCAAGTGTTCTTGTGTTATTACTAGTTTCGTCAAGATGTGGTCTGCCGGTAGTACGATAGGGTGCTTCTTATTTAGATCAAACTTAGAATGGTCAAGTCGACCTCCTACGCGCATGACGCCTAAGTTATCGATGAATGGGAGCAGCATTAATAGTCTGCTATTGGTCCGTAAGGGTTTCTTTTTGGACAGCTGCCTGAGGTCATCAGCAAATGTTTGCGATTGACAAACCTTAATTAGGTGCATTAATGCACTATTTAGTTCGACTGTGGTCAGTGAACCATGTAGTCGTGGGTTTTGCCTTTGACAGTTGTTTTTAAATCTTAGAATGTAAGCTACTACTCTTTGCAGCTTAGTGAGAGATGAATAGAGCTCAAATAAGTTGTCCGAGGATAATTGTGTAGCTAACACGAAATGAGCTGGTGACTTTATTTCGAGAAGGTCACTTTCATGAATGTTATTGCGATCTGAGACTGGCCACTGGTCGTGACTGTGTGATAACCACGTAGGACCACTCCACCACAGTGAGGCAGTGGGTAGCTCTTTAGGGAACACTCCTCGAGATAATAAATCAGCAGGATTATCGTTTGAGCGTACGTGACGCCAATCATCGATCGTTGTCGTAGTTTGGATTTGTGCGACCCGGTTTGCGACGAACGTTTTCCAGGTATTTGCTGGTTTATTTAGCCAACTCAAGACTATAGTTGAGTCCGTCCATAAATAAGCTTTAGTGTATGGTATGTTTACCGACTTAATTACCTTGCTAAACAGATCGGCAAGAAGGAGAGCCCCGCATAATTCGAGCCGTGGGATGCTCAGATTTTTTAATGGAGCGATTCTTGATTTTGCGCATAATAAAGATACGTGAATATCACCGTTAGTATCAACGGATCGGATGTAAATGCATGCACCGTATGCCAGTTCTGATGCGTCTGAAAAACCATGAATTTCAATTTCTGAAGGGTTTTTGCATACCACATGACGCGGAATAATTAATTTATTTAATGATTTTAATCCATCCTGAAAGTGGACCCAGGTTGTATGTAGATCAGTTGGTAGGGATTCATCCCAACCAAGTTTGAATGACCAAAGCTTTTGCAATATTGATTTTGCTATTACCGTTACTGGTCCGAGTATACCGAGAGGGTCAAAGATTTGAGCAGTGGTGGATAAGATCATTCGCTTACTGACTGATCGACTAAAGTCGTAGTCCTTTATGGAAAATTTAAAAACGTCTGTGGATGAGTTCCACCACAAACCTAATGTCTTGGCTTCCGAATCGCCAATTTGCAATAGCTCGTTGCTACCTTCGACTACTTCAACCAATTGAGGACTGTTTGAACGCCACTTGCGTAATTCAAAACAGGCTGAGTTTAGAATATTTGTGACATTCTCCTTTATTTGTAAGAGTTCCTCGATGGAATTAGACCCAGTGAGCAAATCGTCCACATAGAAATCCTTTAGAATTACTGCTGACGCAGCAGGATAAACGGAGATATTTTCTTGAGCAACTTGGTGCAAACATCTCGTTGCTAGAAATGGAGCTGAAGAAGAACCGTAGGTGACTGTTGATAGCTCATAACACGAGACCGGATCGGTGGGATTAAAACGCCATAATATTCGCTGCAACGAACGTTGCTTTGGGTTGATCAAAATTTGTCGGTACATTTTTGCGATGTCCGCAACAAGCACGTACGAATGTTGTCTGAACCGTAAAATAATCGAAATCAGATCATCTTGAATGGTTGGGCCGACTAATTGCGCGTCGTTGAGGGAGAGACCCGTCGTTGTAACCGCCGAGCCGTCAAAAACTACCCTCAATCGAGTACTTGTACTATCATCTTTAATAACTGCATGATGAGGATAATAATATGAATTAATTTCAAATGATTCGCGTTCATTTATGAGTTTCATGTGACCTAAATCTTCGTATTCTTTCATGAAGGAGCTGTACTGTCGCTTTAGATCATTATTTTTTTCCAATTTGCGCTCTAATGAATATAACCGTTTTAAAGCAGAGGGGCGAGATTCTCCTAAGTGTGAGATGGAGTCATTGAGTGGTATGTTAACCGTAAACCGACCGTGAACGTCTCGAACCGTAGTATCGGAGAAGAGTTTTTCACATAATTTTTCCTCAGGCGACAACGAATGTGTTGATTGAAGTTCTTCAATTTCCCAAAATTTGGCTAGCTGCCTTTCTATTAGATTGTTGTGAGTAAAATTGCACTGAATTGACGAAGTTCCGGTGTACAGTGTGGGAGACATAGGTCCGGCTACAATCCACCCGAACAGTGTCTTTTGTAATATCGGTTTATTATTACCTAACTTGATTTGCCCGATGCACAAAATTTTCCAAAATAAGTCTGCCCCAAGCAGTACGTCAACATCGCCAGTTACATTGAAAGTAGGATCTGCTAGTTTTATGTCTACCGGAATGTTAAGATGAGACGGGTCAAAAGTAATCGCAGGGATACTGTCGGTCACCCTGGGTAACACAAAACAATTTATATCGATAGCAAAAGCATTACTGCAGGATGAAATGTTTATAGAGGTTCTTTGGGAAACCTCGGAAGTGCTTCCATTTATGCCGGTTACAGCAATCGCCACCTTTGTTTTAGGTAATTTTAGCCTGGCACGCAAGTTCTCGGTAATAAAACTAGACTGCGATCCCGAGTCCAATAGTGCTCGGGCTTCCACGAAGCTACCTGCAGCGTCTCTCACCTTAATCATACTGGTTGATAGTAGGCAATGAGCGACGATGCCACAAACGGTGTGTGAGGCTACTGTCGACGCGTTTTGACTGATCGTATCATTTGGTGTTTCGATAGGTAGATTATTTTCTGTAGCCGTAACTAGCGGGGGAGTTGACTGGGGTGGTTCCGTATCTAAATGAAGCAAAGTGTTATGTGTCCTTCTGCACCTTTTGCATTTTGTGGCTTTGCAAAATCTTGTTGAATGGCCTTTCTGAAGGCAATTTAGGCAAAGGCGCATTTCCTTTGCTCGCTGAATTCTTTCTTGAATGGAAAGATTTAATAGAGTTGGGCAATTACTGAAATGATGGTTTGCCTTGCAAATAGTGCACGACGTTTGGGAGATTGCAAAATTAGAGACAACCCTTTCGCGTTTAGATGGTCGCGACTCTGAGATCGGCTGTTGCTTGCTGTGCTGGCATTTTTCTAGTGTTTTGCAGCGCTTCTCTAAAAATTCGATTAGTTCTACCATGGTTGGTATCTCGGGGTTGTCTTCGTTGAGACGCTCCCAATCGCGTAACGTGACACTATCTAATTTTTGGTTAATAATGTGTATTAATAAAGTGGACCATTGATCGACCGGTTGGTCCAGTGCCTTGAGGGCGTTTAAATTTATAGTAATATCATTTACCAATTGACGCAAACCCACTAGCGATTCCTTGTGCAAGGAAGTAATGTTAAGCAATGATTTTACATGATTGCTTATTATGAGATGTTTGTTCTCATATCTTTCGTGTAATAATTTTAATGCGCTACCGTAGTTTGCGTTGGTAACCGGTAATGAATCGATCACCTTTAATGCTTCTCCCTTTAGGGATGATTTGAGATAGTGGAACTTTTGAATAGCTGGTAAATCTGGGTCATTTTCAATTAGTGACTTAAATGTGTCGTAGAATGATACCCAGTTTTCATACGTTCCGTCGAACGTTTTCAGTTGCAATACTGGCAACCGACTATTACGCTTGAAAGATGATTCACTCGCAGTGTGTGAAACTTCTGAAGGACAGGGAGCGGCTACTTCAAGTAGCTTTGAATTGTCGCGAATTAATTTTTTAGACCTAGCAATAGAATCAAAATATGACGCTTCAAACGCTTCACGTTCGTCGTATTGAGCTGGACTGTTGTCCAATAGCTCGATGTCGTTTTGAATTACTTCGTAATCCTCGAACAATGGTTCAAGCTTTTCAAGGCGTGCAACTAGTTGCAACATTGCAACGTCGTTAATTTCAGTTATGCTTGTTAAATAATTATTGAATTTAGTAATACGTGCCTTTATGCTGCCGCGTTTTATATTCAATTGCGCGAGATTTTCCATACTGCTGTATGTAATGAATTTCGACAAAAAAAAATAAAATTAATGTATGAAACACAAGTAGAATTGGTAGGGATTAGAGGAAAGTAAAGGAATGCACTCACCCTAATTCAGAAGTCTTCAAGTGGAAACTTCAACTAACACCAACAATTCTTGTTCTTGTTACGCCACTGGCTATGACGTCAACAGCGACAAACAGTTGCTACCTGCTTGAACGTATTCGTCCAATGGATCGTCCTTCGGTAGTAAGTTGACTATGTGGTTGCGCGCGAACTCAGCGTGCAGATGTGCGAATGACTCCCGCACACAAATGAAAATATGTAACTGTAAACTGTAATTCACCAACACAAAACTACTAACGAAAGAAATGTTTCCTTGTCCAAGTTTATTTGCACTAAATTTGTAGTAATGTTTTTATTACAAATGTGTTGAAATCTAAATGAAATCCTGTTGGATACTTTGTACCGTTACTTATTATCATGTACTTATGTGGAACGATGTTTCGTTTCACTTTACGTGGTAAGATGATGCACCGAAATACGAGATAGTTTGTTTCAATTGTTCGAAATTTGACAAGCGATAATAATGTTCGCGAGGTCACTTGACGAGTAATGTTCTTTTGTGCACTAAATTAGTATTTTCTTTCTTGGGGTCACCAGGTTGTAATTAATAGTAATGTTTAACCACATACCAATTTGAACTCTTTGAGTGTTGTATCACGTCGGGGTCACCAAAATGTTGAGTTGCTGCCCTTTGGGTGAATGAAATAATTGTAAACACTTAAAAGATATTTATTTACACTAAATTAAACTAACATTGCACTTGAAAACAAACTTAATTTTTACTTGCGCGCAATATGGCGTCTTGTCGCTGCGTCGCTTCTCTCGTACTTGGTCCTCGTTTTGCCGTTGTAGCAAAAATATATATATGAACCTTCTACAGCGCAGGACTCAAGAAAAGATAGGTTCACAAGATTAAAATAGAAAAGAAAATAGAAATTAAAAATGCTGAAATTAAAACAAACATGAAATACACTTAGATTAACATTATACAAATAAAAATAAATCAGATACACAATGTGAATGAACAAAATGTCTCAAGTTGTCTTGAAATATCTGCGATACCAATATTTCGATAACTTGGTATAAATTATTATCAGAAGCTCTAAAATGGGTCTAAATGAGGCGTGAGGCGGTGAAATTCATTTATAAATTTTCAAAAACTGTCGTGCTCTTTTTAGAAATTATATGTACGCGGTAGGCCCTGACATTATTACCACCAAAACGAAATACATTTTGTTAGTTTTCGTTGAGACATTTTGAGTTTTTTAAAATTTTGAATGTAAATACTTCTGCTTTAAAATTATATGGGATTAGTGAATTCAATTTAAATATTTAGAATCTTTCGATGCAAACATCTCAAATATCTCCTTTACCTGTTGCATGTTCTAGACGAAAAGAGTTTCCTCCGTGGGTAGAAAACTACTTGGGTAGCAGAACTACACATTGAAAAGATAAGCTAAATAATTACATGGCGCCCAGAGTAACTTTACTGTTTTCATTTATACATATTATTCTCGCCGATCTGGTAATTTTTCTCTTGCTCCATTAAAGTTAACCATGGGGGCTTCGTCAATATATGGGAGCGGTGCTTTTCATTTGACCGTTCGTTTATTATTCAGTAGTATTTTATAACTTAAAAAAGAATATTGATTGTCAAACAGTTGAACGGATTAAAACCATCGATCTTGAATTCTATACAAATTTAATGATTAACACTGTTTACATTTAAATGCTGGGCATGTACCTGTTGTGCGTAAGCATACCTCGCGAATTGTGGCACGGCGAATCGCGTCACGGCGAATTGCGTCACGGCGAATCGCGTCACGGCGAATCGTTCCCGGCGAATCGTTCCCGATGAATGGTACTCGACCCTCAATTTCTTTAGATTAGTGAAAATTTCATGAATTCTCTATGTCTTTCAAATTCAAAGAAATGTTATTTAAATGTATTCTCATTTTATATTATAATTTAATAATTAACAAGTTAAGCAAATACTTACAATAAAATTTCAATTATTTCATAAATATGTAGTAATATGCTGATTATTGCATTCTTACCCAAGTAATGCAATTTGTAATTTATAAGTTTATAATTAAATTTATATTAAATTTGAATTTATTATAAATATTGAATTTTATTGTATTACTAATTAACAAATGGTTATATACGCCATTAGTAATAATTTATATATTTCCGTTTGAATTATGACACCTTATGTAGAGTTATGGGTTTGTAATAACTTTTTCCAATTTGTTTTTAGCGGTGGAAGAGAAAAATCTTGAAGAAGACAAAGCTTCCTGCTTTTGAGCATTTTTTTCAATACCTTCGTCCCATATGGGGGACCAATATAGCATAATGGATAAATGAATTGTGTCACCGATGCCAAGACTCTGCTTTTGCCTATCGCCGGTCCACCTTTTGAAAGAAATCTTGTTATCTGCCGCGCCGCCTGGTGTATAATATGCGATTTAAGAAATAGATCACGGTCTAGGATTTAATTGTTTCCCAGCACTTGAAGATTGTATCTTCCACCGAAATTTACTTTTTTTCGGCATTATAGAAAACCACTTTGATAACCTTTTTCCATTGCTGCAAAATATTTTTACAAATTTTCTAGTCTTTTATGTTCCGTTTATTGCCTGCTTAATGACTTTTACTATTTTCTCAAGAGAGTGTGGTGTAGTTAACCAATCTGATTAATTAAAAGTGTACATTTACTAGTAAATGTCAAGATAACGACTTAGAGAGTCAGTGCACATTTAATGGTAAATGTGTATATTTTATGTTGCTAATCTTTATTATACCATACCATATTTTATTATAATACTTTAAATTATCAATAAAAATTTCAACAATAATAATAAAAACTCATGAGATTGAAATTTATAAAATATTAAAAATTTCGGCGGACCCTAGGCCTAGGCATGCATATTTGTATTTTCTATTTATGCTATAAGCCGGCGCTGATCCAAGCAAACTAAAAACTTTATAACAGTAGTTATTATAAAAACGAAAACGGGTTGCAATTAAATGTTAAATTTTGTACCACGGTATAAATAAAGGAATGATTTTATTGTTAGTTTCAAATGTATTATTAGGGTTCACTATAAACTAAAATTAAAAAACCTTAAGAAAAATCAAACATCTTTATATTTTAACTTTGAAGTCACAAAATGATGGGCTTATAAAAACTAATAATGTGTTTGCGTTGACTAGTGCCTTTCAATAAATGTTTTTTAATGGGATAATAAAGGCAATTTAAACAAGAACTCTAAAGGTGGATCCAGACACTGCGAGGCTGAAGCGCGCGGCAGCCTCGGGATACAAGCCTCGCGCTGTGTGGACCATGTTTCCTGCGAGGCTGCCGCGCGCGGCACGCTTCGCGCTGTGTGGACGATAATTTTCTTATAGGAATTTCATTAAGTAGACATGTGTCGAGCGAGGCAAAGCTGCCTCGCTAGCCACATCGGAATGGTCTAGCCCATGTTTACAGTAACGGAGATACAAAACGGAGCTGCCTCGCTGCGAGCCAAATTTTGTCGGTCGACTCAAAGAAAAGACTACGTACAAAAGTGGTCGAGTAAATAAACAAAGTTTCCAAACAGGATAAAGTTAACATTACTGTCATACTTGGGTATTTAATTGAATATATATTGCCATTAAGTGTTCAATTTTAGGTGTTATTTATTACATAATTTATGACCATGTGCATTTCAAATTTTAAAACTTTTAAAATTTTAGCCTAACTTGTCATTGTCTATACACGTCATGTTTATACATATTAGTTTAAAAATAGGAATATGTTGTTATTTTCCAGCAAACAATTGTTTTCTTTTTTTTATTGATTAATTAGTAGGTAATCGGCAAATAAAAATGCAAAATTGTAAAAGAACATCGCAAACTAACTAAATTGATAATAAAATAAATACATAATTAGTTACTTTTAGGTAATCATTATAAAATTGATTAGTACTACAATTATTTAATTACAGAAAGAATGAATGTTATGATAAAATTTTCATAGATGTAAAAAAAACATTATGCAAGTTGTAGGTAGGTAATTATTATTAGTTTATCGACTTCGTTTAGTAATTATTTTTCGAACTTATAAATCAGAAATAATAAACCTCAGGTAAGTGCTATGATATTCACAACAATAACACCAATATATCTTTTACTAACGTTTTCACGCTACTTAAAGAATAAGTGTAACTGGTAATATTTTTGAAATAAATAAGAAAGGTTTATCCGTGAACTTATTTATTCTTTCTTAAAAAAAATTTTTAATTATTTCTTTAAAAGATTGGATTTATAACTTCCATGCTCCGTTTACACGGTATTTATATACTCAGATGCCATGATAAGATGTCAACTAACTGGAGATGCATTCTACAGAGGCAACTACGCAATCGCAGGGGATACATTTGAAGCAGCCTTGAAAATTCTGGCTCGCGCTAGCTGAGACACAATTGGTCCACACTGAGCGAGGCACCTGCCTCGCGCAGCAGCCGCGCGCGGCAGCCTCGCAGTGTCTGGATCCAGCTTTACACTCACTAATGTTCGTTTAATGTTTTTAACAGGTAATACTTACTTAGTCTAGACTTTTGAATAGTGACGTTAAGAGACGCTAATTTGACGTCGTAAAAATAATTAAATTAGAACGCGATTAATGGTTCAAAAAGTTTCAAATAAAATTTTGTTAAAATTATTACTCAACTGGACTAAATATGACATACTTAATTTAAGTACATTGTTTGTTAACTTTTAAAATAATACAATTATTTTCAAACAATAATACGTAACTGGATGCTTACAAACTTATTATGGGCTTATTAAGTTGGTATTTTCACAATTTTGCAAAGCTACACTCTAAACTTGATTCAGCTTAAGGTGTAATATGATAATTATTTATATTAATTTAAACTAGCAAAAATTTTAAAAATAACCATTTTACCTACCCTGTAACTAACTTCTTAATGTGTAATATTATTTTATTTTGTAGCTTATAGCATAGTTAGGTTATCCTTAACTAATTTCTGATTACTAGTAAGTCTTAAAAAAAAAGAGAGTTATACTCACATACTTATGGGGTTTCAAAATAAAAAACCGATACATGTCAGAGGTATGACATATATGAGAATTATGATTATACAGTGATTTTTATTTTTATAAGTTTTACATTAACTTGTATGTACAGTGTTGTATGTTGCGGTGACAGTTCAGTATATGTCTCACTTTATCATTGCATGGCTTTTAAAATTTTGACAACGTTGGTCTAATATGACGTCGTCAATGCTTATGCCGTGCATCGTTTTTCGTTTTTGAAAGGGTGTATAATGCAATAATTCTTGTAATAAATATTTCTGTTGAAAACTAATACTACCACTGTGGCGCTAATGCCGGACCTTCACAGCTAGATATACTATGTATATTAGATATACTATGTATACTAAGTAAAGTAGCTAAAATTTCTACCGATTGAATAATAAAATTCACCATATAAGTATATGTGGACCATTATCCATGTACCGTGTAGTAAGTACCAGATTTTTTAGCATTGCGTAATTTTTTATTTAACCGTTTTGAATACATCAATATACTAAAAATTGGTGAGGAATTATTTTTCTGCAGGTATATAAAAAACGCCAGAATACAACAAAACTCGAGTTTTGCTTGTAAGTTTTACATTTATTTTCAATCTGATATCCGAATTTCTACTAGAAGTTGTGTTGCTTATAATATTGAAAAACGAAAAATAAAATCTAAGTTTTAAAACTGAAATTCTTTATAATGCCTACCTAAAAAGATTCATTCTAAAGGGTTTCTCAATAAGGACATAATAATTTTGAATTTAAATTAAACACGGAATAATTCAGATATCGGGCTGAAATTAATTCCAGGTGTAGTACACATGTTAAATTTAAGTATTGAAGTAGATCTCGTTCATATATGACCACCGCGACCACGTTTTCAGCGATCGATTTTTTGGAGACAATTTTCGACCACTCTTCCACACATATAGATCGTTGGAACGTTGATACTTTCATCGTTCCTCTACCGTTGTTAGGTTTTAGAATAAACTATTCGACAGGACCATTTCTCGAGATTACACGATTACCGAATTTCTCCTTCAATAGATCAAGTGTTTGACCAGCTGTATGACATGTAGCACCATCTAGTTGGAACCACATATCACTGATATCAAGTCCCTCCAATTCTGTCCAAAAATAGTCTTCCAACATAGAACGATAGCAAACTCTATTGACAGTAACCTGGAGATTATTTTCATCAACAACAAAGTATGGTTCAATTTCACCTCTGGCATGAAATCCACACCACACGGTCACATTTTGTGGATGTAATGGATTTCCTTGAAGCACATGTAGATTTGTTGCTGTCCAATATAAGGCATATTTTGCTTGTTGACAAAGCCATTAAGCCAAAAATTGAGCTTCATCACTGAAGATAATTTTTCCGTGAAATTCAGGATTTTCTTAAAACTTTTGCAAAGCCCAAACTCAGAATTTCGGTAGTGATTTTTAATAATTTCCAAACGTTGCTCGTTCGTGAACTTCACCATGATAAAAATGTAAACCTTGACTAACGTTTTGTCATTGACATATCAAAAAAATTTAAGTTTGCTTGTTTTAAAATACAAAATTGTTATGTCCCTATTGAAAAACCATTTATAAATAAGTATCAATTAAAACACAAATTTGACAAAATGCAGAATAGTTTTTAAATTTTGGTTATAACTTTTTCTAATGCATCAGAATTTTTTAATTTAAGAATTGATGTTTTTCGAACTATAAGGGGGGGAGCTATATATATAGGGGAGAGTCGGGTGGTTTGAGCCATGTTTTGTTTTTTAACTATAAAATCTCACTGGATAAAGATATCATGAAGCGGATGTAATATTAGAAAGCTTACCTCATTATCTACGCTTCTACATTATTGTTTTTTCAAATTTAGAAAAAAAGCTCATTTTTTTTCCATTATAAAAATGAGTAAATTTGGTAAAAAAAAAAATTTTGTCGGGTGGTTTGAGCCACCTTAAAAATTCTGAAAAAACATAAAAAAACTTGCACAAATGAAATAAAAACGCACAATCTCAATGAAAATAAGTTCTTTTATTGTTCAAATTCTTCAAAACAAAAAAAATACTTGATTAATTATCTTATACTGAATCCAAATCAGAGTCACAATTTCTACAAGTGTAAAAAGAGCGGGAACCCATATCGGCATACTTTAAGTGAACCGCAATTTTGCACGTATTGCATGCGATGGTGTTGTTGCGATTTTTGTTCGCTGGCATTGGTTGATCGCATTTTCACATGCGAAAATACGAAAATTTGCCGCCCCAAAAATCTGCCGCCCTGTGCAAATGCACGGTTTGCACATATGGTAACGCCGGCCCTGATTATATACTACTATTGGACCACTCTGTATACTAAGGTTGTGTATCGTATATTTGATACAGGGCGCCCTTAATTAGTGGCGCCATTGTATGGTTCTAACAAAATCACTAAATTTTGTAACAAAATTAGAGAATATTCATGTAGCATGCATTCCAAAACGCAATTTTTTATCATTTCCAATCGATAAATGTTTATCCGAATGCGAAACGCGAAAAAAATTGGTGGCTCAAACCACCCGACATCGCTGGCCCAAACCACCCGAATGACGCTACTTTTTTATTAAATGAAAAAAAATTACATATACGAAGCAATACTACGAAAACTTTATACACGTGAAAATTCATCGAATTTATAACACATTAACGATTTTTCCATTAAAAAATCGGTGGAAAATGTTCTCGGAATGAATTTTTTAAAAAATCAAGCAAAAACTTTTTTGTTCTCTTTTGGTACACGCTGTCTGGATAAAATACAGCAAGTGTGTTTTTTCTTTACAAAACCGTATAAAAAGTAAGGTGGTGGTATAACAACAATTGGCCACTATTCACCAAAAGACGTCACTATCAACAAACCGAAAAAATGCGGTGGCCCTAACCACCCGACGGCTCAAACCACCCGACTCTCCCCTACTCTCCCTCTGCCTCCGCCAATCTATCAACTTTTTTTGTTTTGGTTTATTTATAACATGCTCCGTACAAGATGTGTTACTTTATCAGTTTTATCAGATTATGTTAAAATTCAAAAAAAAATATATGTCAACATCGCAAAATATCGCAGCTAAATTTAACAAAAATTGGTTAACTACACTTTATGATATAATTTAAGAATAATATCACAGGTAAGCTATGTTAAGCAACTTACTTTTTCTTTGTTAACATTTTTAAATCGCTATTTATAAATTTTATTTTGCACATATTTTTCAAAAATAGAAAAACCAAAAATTATACATCATACTACAATAATTTTAAAACAATCTACCTCCGGCAACAGGTTTCATAATGAATTACACCTAATTTACTTTAAACAGTTACTAAAAACTATTCACAAATTAAACCAAGGGGTAAATATCCCGAAAATTTGGTGCACACTCGCTTGGAATTTCCTTGGAAATCATTGGAATTCTTTGGAAATCCTTGGAATTCTTGGAAATCATTTGAATTCGTTGGAAATCCCTGGAATTCTTGAAAATGGTTGGAATTCTTTGAAAATCATTGGAAGTCTTGGAAATCTTTGGAATTCCTTGGAAATCGTTGGAAATCATTGGAAGTTTAGGACATTTTTGGAAATTGTTGGAATTATTGGAAATCTTTGGAATTCCGAGTCTTGTGTACAGCAATTTTACTGGATATTTACCCCTTGAATTAAACTCTTCAAAACAGCATTTCTTAAAACACTTTTGACGAACGCTAACTTAGGACTAAAATATTTTTGAATAGGGTAATACTCTTATTACAATATGGGTCGTTTATGATGGTAATCATAATAAGGTATCATAATAATCCATATTCTGCTAGAAAATTTTGAAAATGAAAAATATATCCAACTACTGCACAGTGGGACTGAAGAGCAAAATCCTGCATTTAATGAAAAACTAAAGTAGAAATACCAAGGGGTAAATATCCAGTGAAATTTCTGTACACAAGACTCGGAATTCCAAAGATTTCCAAGACTTTCAATGATTTCCAAGACTTTCCAAGTAAGTCCAAGGAATTCCAATGATTTCCAAGAATTCCACGGATTTCCAAAGAATTCCACAGAATTCCAGTGATTTCTAAGGAATTCTAATGAGTTCAAATTAAAGTTCAATTTAAAGAATTCCAGGGATTTCCAAAGAATTCCAAGGATTTTCAAAAAATTCCAAAGAATTCCAAAGATTTCAAAGGAATTCCAAAGATTTCCAAGGAATTCTAAAGATTTCCAAGACTTCCAATGATTTACAACGATTTCCAAAGAATTCCAACAATTTCCAAGAATTCCAGGGATTTCCAATGAATTCCAATGATTTCCAAGAAATTCCAATGAGTTCAAATTTCAGGTATCACAAATATTATTTGTGATATTTAGTATGTATTTACGCTATACAACGTTAAAATAATAGAATTTTAACAGTAGAATGAAGAAACAAAATATGTTGTAAATTATTATATAAAAAACCAAAAGAGACATTAATTACAACTTTTGACAGGTTAATTTTTGAAAAAGAAAATACTTGAACATGTCAAAAAAAGCCATTAAAATTAATGAATGCGATTAAGCCCTTATTTCAGATAATTTTCAATCTTCAGTCGCATATGAATAGAAAAAATAAAAAATAAGAAAAAGATATTGAAGCTAAATTTTAAAAAATACAAATGTTATATGTATTAAAAAAAGAAATCAAAGTAAATAAAATGTTGAAAATTAACGAAACTGACTTACCCCGAAAACAAAAACTATTAAATCTAAACAATCTAATACGACAAAATATGTAAGTTGTTCCTCGGTTAAGAAATGTGAAAAATTATATAAGTATGTATATATCAAATTTTCTAAATAGTACTTCTAACTAACCGAAAATATATTCAATTTAGAAATCATGCGAATTCCTAACCAATCGAGTTGCACATCGGTCAAGTTCCCAATTAATCGAGTTGCACATCAGTTTACTTCCATTGTATTCACTAATAATAAATAAGAAGGTTATCTCAGCCAAATGCCGAAGGCAACGATTACGTGCTAGTAACTTATAACTTAACTTGTTTACTTGATTCTCAATTAATTACCAATTGTGGTCATAAACAGACATTAAAAAAAAAATTTTTTTAATTTTAATTTTATTAGTTTATTATTTACTTTTATTATTACTCATATATTTTATATAAGTAACTTTATTTACTCGTTATTATCAAGTAAAATAAATATCATTTAAGTGATACATAACAAAAGTTTAAAATATGACCATAAAGTGCCGGAAAAATCATAAAAATTATCCCTGAAAACAAAATAAAAACAAAAAAACAATGAAAAAGATGAACAACAGAAGAACTTACCGTTTTTATTTCACATTGTTAAAGAACTTTGAGGAATTACTAACTTCAGCTCATTAAATTTGAAATTTTTTAAAAAGAATCTAGAATTGCATACAAATTGCCTAGCACATCATCTAGGCTTCAGCTAAGTGATCGCCTACGCATTGCATAGTGGGTTTTTGAGTTGGCACTTATAGGTTAAAGAAATATACATATGTACATACATCATGTACATCATGATGTACATCATGATGTATGTACATACATCAATGGCTCCCAAAATTTGGGAACTGTAAAGCGATATTGCTATTAAACATGAAATTCTACGCAATGATTATAAATCATCCAAAATCCTAGAAAAGGAAAAGATAACCTCGTTATTAATGTAAACAAATTTTTTTAAATAATTGGAAACAAAGACAATTATCTGCTTAAAGGAGGTTTTCTACAAGAGCTTTATTCTCCCTACCTGGAAGTAAGGAAATTTAAAAGTATTAATTTAAGGACACGAAAAACTTTAAACTCACTTTTCAATTATTTGCCTTAAGAAATGTTCTCAAGCAGATGCTAAATCAGAGATTTTCACTGAAGCAACTAATATAGGTTCAAACCAGGTAGCTCTGTGCAGAACTGATTTTTTAAAAACGAATGGCAACAATTTTCAGCAACCGACTTCGTCTTTTTCGGCATTGATGGGACCTTTGATGACCAGCTCTGAGAAGCAAGTGGCAGCAAACAAAATATTTTTTGTAATTAAATGATAACTCAGTGACAGGAAAGTTAATGTGCCATCTAATGTGACCATTACTATTAACAAAACCCTAACTGATCCCTAGAGTCGGTATATAATCCATCTTGGATGAACAACTTGAGCTGCATCTCGTACATGATGGTTTTCTTAACCATGTTAGAGAAAGAATACGCCGAGACCATAGTGGTTTGTTGCACAGACGTTAATTTAAGTGCGTATATTACGAATAAAACAGTAATTAATCCTTTCAGCTACATTTCAATAAAATGTGCGAAAAACAATTTTTGTGTGTCCTGCTGAAGAAAATCAAAGCTTCTTCAAACCTCAACAAATGATTTTTACATGCGTGGGAAACAATAATAGATTTATTTGACACAAATTATAATTATTTTATTCGATTGTCGACGTGAAATTATCGAATGTATTATATTTGACAAGAATATTTATTTAATTGGCACAAATGAATCTGCTAATTTTAGGCTTTATTTGATTGAACATACTAGACCCTATATTTCGTCAAATACAAGTACTATTTATACTACTATATATTTATTTATTTGAATTTTGCATTGGTTCAAATAGTTTATTTTTTCATTGTATGTATGCCTTACCAACTAACCGAAATTATTTATTAAAAAAATCGCTATAAGCTGCAAAGGCTTTTTCAGTACAAATAACTGTTGCAGTAATCGTATTCACGAAAATAAAACTTTGCTTAGGAATAACCGGAGATTTAAAAAATGGGCCCAAAAATCCTTTATTTTTTTAGAATCATAACTACAGTAAAGTTTTTCACTTTTTTGTGGTTTTTATTTGAATATAGTAATTTTATAATCAAGTTTTCAATAAAAGCAAAACCAATGTAGATAGTATATCATCGATTACAAATCATAACATAATTCATTTTTTTTTGTTTAAGAATTTATACCTGAAGGGTCGTTGTAAATAAAGCATAGTTAATATTTTACACTTATTTATAAAGTTGGTGATGAGATATATAAGAGTAATTGTGCACTGAATATCTAAAGGCGTTTAAATGTGCACCTTATATAATAATTTAGTAATTAATTTTGCGATAATCTTTATAATTCGTGCATCTAAAATACATGTCAAATAATCTCCTCTTCATATCTAAAAAATTAAGCCACAGGAATGTCGCAATGTTTAGCTACTGTTGTCTTGTCTGCCAGTTATGTAATTATACGGTTATTATCTTTAATGTTCAGTAAATTATATTGGTAGCCCACGCATATTTTGCTAGACTATTTGGTGTTGAGCAAATTTGATCTTTGTATACAAATATCCTAACGTTGTTGAATATAATTGTAGATGAGAGAAACAACGTCAGGTAACTAACTCCATAGACATTATTTAATAATAATTACTGTTTTTGACCAGTCAAATCGGTATCATTATTTGCATCCTTTTAATATTGAAAAATTTAAAGAATTTTGTATCTCAAATTCTAGCTTTCATCTCTCAAAGATCAATCTTGAGCATTCTTCTTAACGCTAATCTTGCTATTAAAAATATGCTAATAAAATTTTAGGTATATTATTTTAATATTAAGTAGAAAGTTCATATACTACCTAACCTATAGTGTAGCTAGGATACAACTAGAGTAAAATTGACTTCTGGTTGATAGTCAGACTTTAAAATTTTTTATTTATTAATTTCAAAATTTTGAAGAAAATTTAGTTCACATTTTCATAACAAACAAAAACGAATTTAGTAAATGATTCTGTTTGCAATAGATGTACTACATAGTAGATTGTGATATATTTACATACTTTTTTTTGTGTTGTACAATGTCGTACAATTGTATATTTTCTGACAGTGTGCTATCGCATTTATATAAAATTTATCGGAGTTTTCTTTATTTTAATCTCTTCATATTATAGCAGTATCTGCCCACCCTTTACGAATCATAATCTTAGTTGATAATTAAATAAACAATGCATTTGTAGAAATAGAAATAATACGAAGGCGTAGGTTGCGTTACCAACCCCGTAATGACACGGTATTAGTGTATGGGTGTCGGGTGAGGCTATTGTAGTCTGGCCCGGCCTGAACGACGTTTTGCAAGTCATGCGACCCATTGTAAGGCGCGTGGGCCTCTTGTCATTCACTAATCGATCAGCACCCGTGATTAATAGAATTGGTGTTTTGTATAACGTCACGTACGATGAATGATTCTGGATATAGATATGTATACTATAATATTTAACTTTTACAAAAGAATACAAAAGTCATCTTGCTTTTAAGTTTGGCAATTATGTTTAGTGTTTAATATTTTACATAACATATTACACCAGTAACATGTTATTGCATTCGCTCTGTTTGGAACTCATCGGCAAAGTATAGAACGTACTCTATATATCATTTTTTCTAAAGCAAGACAAACATGACATTAGTAATACTATAATATATAAAAACAAAAAAAAATAACAAATATAATAGTATAATGTAAGCATTATAAAACTAACTAATAATATGTATGTATACTATAGACTACTACTATATACTATACATACATTGTTAATTTTGAAGAAAAATTTAGAACCTCTAACCTCTATGTATAGTAAGGGTAACAATAGAGCAATTAATTACAATATACTAAAAGAGTAAAAGTAGTTTCTGCTTATTCACTAAATATTTATAACCAAGTTTATAACTAAATATAAATAGGATATCCTAGGGCGCGAATCTACAGGTGCGCGTGGGTGCTTTCAATTATAACACAGGCGAGCTTTATCTTACACAATGAAATGGGGCGGGTCAACAGGTGAAATGCTTTTTCATGCTCTCTATAATTACTTACGTGTGTGTTCACAAATCAAAGTGTTTCTTTCCAATCTTATATATTCATAAATAATATTTAAAAGTTAAGTGTTTACATCACCTACGTATTTACTGACAGCTATTGTAAAGCTCTTTTGAAGTCGTGCAATAATAATAGTAATAATTGATATGTCTTAAAATAATTATTTTTTTATTTGACGTTAATTTTGGCAATTTACATATTAATTAATCTTTAAAACGTCTAATTAATAACTTGGAAATATTGCGATATTTCCATAGGTGTGTTTGCCTATACATTATATACACTAAAGTATAATATGTATATCCTAACTTGATGCCATATACACGTAACAATGCCAAATTTTGCCTGGAGGTTGACTGTAGAAGGACCGATGATCGCCACTTAATTATGTATCTCTAGGCTAATAAATGCTCCATTTCTGGCAGGTATCATTACAGAGAGCGAGGGCGGCAGGTGACTTGATAGCCACTAGCTAAATATACCGATCAAATATATTGCCCGTTTTACACCACATACTAATTATATTATTTAAGACAAAACTTTACCGGCAAAATTAAAAGCCATAATATTCGAAAATAGCAATTAAATTTTTACATTTTATCAATAAAATTTACTATTACACGCCCTTATATTAATAGAACAGATATATTGTAATAGGTGTAAGTAGTTATATTTATGTAGTAATATTACCCATAGCCCAACATTGTTTTAAATATATTGTTCAACCTTCACCTGCACAAAAATACTATACCCATGAGTTTATTTTTTATTTTTAAGCCATATTCGTGCTAAAAATTATTAAAAATTGTAAAGCTATATGGTTAAATTATTTTTTGTTATATTTAAAACGGTTAGCTCTCAAACCATGAAGTATTGTTTCTAATAAATATAGATCATAGTTTTTGTACTGTCATATTATATGCAAATTTTAAAATAAAATTAGAAATTATTTTTTTGCACTACGTTCTTTAAAAATAAAGAAAATCATTAGTCACGAATCATTTAAAAATGCACGCAAGATGTTTGTGCTTGATTAGTAGGTATCTAGAAATAATATATAGAATTAATAGCAGTCAATTTTCTGTTAAATTTTATGGAAAGCAATAATAATGGTATATAATTTGATGCAATATTTAGAATGAAACTTTTGTATTTTATTAAAACATAAATAAAGTTTGAACTTTTAACTTCTTTTTTTTATTTAGCAGAATATGGAAACTACATATTATTTAAAATTGCTTTCTTATTGACATCTTAAAATCCTTCAAGATTATGTGGAATAAATTATTAAAAAAAAGGTCAGTTACCACACTTAACTTGTATTTCAAGTCATAAAAAAAATTATTACAAATATCTGAAAGATACAACATTTCAATCGTTTTATGGCGAATGAGATAATTTATGAGATAATCTTATACTTTTATGTTTTATCTTCGGCTTTGAAAAGAAACACTAATATCATACCCCGATTGTCCACCAGTTCAAGAGGAAAATAGTTTCTTCTTAGGTAACTCGATAAAGAAACATTACAATTAAAATATAAAATAGTTATTTATGCACTAAAGCCGTAAAATAGTCGTTTTTGATTGGTGTAGTTTGGACATTTAGTACGGCCCCCAAGGCAAAAACTACAATCTCAACAAGAATCAAATGCACACTAACTTGACTTTGTACAACATTTTTGTCCAAGCAAAAAAAAGAAGTCGGATACTTCAATCTGCAACTTTTTACCGTTTACTTGATAATTATCATTACAATAATCATATAATAATGTTGAGACTATTATAAATAGTGTCTTGATAATCATTCTTTATCATTGCCAAGTATTCATGTATTTGTTTGGTACTATTCAACAAATTAATCGTAATCGTAATTGTAATCATAATCATAACCATAATCTCTGATTCGCTATCAAAAAGATACACAGCAAGTCAAACAAAATAAACATTCAAATAGAGCAAATACACAAATTAACACATATTTTATGTCTTCCCATTCCGAACCTTCAGCGTAAAACTGAATATTTAATTTATAACAAACCAATTTAATAAAACAGTAAATAGATGGTGGTCTAAAAATAATTGGCATTTAAAATTTTTTTATTTTGTTTGTAGTTCCTGCCATTTTACCATTTTTATCTAACCTCTTAGTTTAGTTGTAATGCACATTTATGCTAAATTTTATGACCTGATAATATTTCTTTTCGTACCACACACACCAAGACAAACTGCTATACAGTATACAGATAAACATTTATTTTTAATTACATTTTTCCTTTTATGACGTCTGATTAAACTCTGAATTTAAATTAAGTGACCACTCAAGTTCAATTTATTATAAACTTTGTCTGCGTAGACCACTAAATGGTAAATTTTTTCTTTGTAAAATAGTCGGTTTGTAATCTTACATTTGCTTATATTAATTTTCCCTGATAAAACTTACTTTTATCAAGAAATTTCACATCAATTTTAAACTGGGCTAAGCCATCGGGTAAAAAAACCGTCAATTTTGCTCCTAAAAAAATAGGTATAGAGTAATCCAAATGTCAAACTCCGCAAATGTTGTCATGAAGTAAGGGCTGAGGGAAAATTACATTTGAAGAATAAAGGTATGAATTTAAATTAAAGTTTAAAGGTTATATTGGGTCATCGTAAAAGTTTTAACTCATTCATTTGTACTTCGGAAATTTATTCTTATCGGTGAGAAACCATTGACGTAAGACGTTTATATTGCAAAACTATATTTTAGGGTGGATCCAAGATTTGGCTCAGCTCCGGGCCGTCTTGATAAACGCTGAACTCACTAAAAATATTCCCCTAAAACAGTCCTACCCGGCAAAGTGTGTTACTAGGAAGAAGGTGGATCTCTGATATAATAGTTGGTTTATAATTCTTTGCTTATTTTTCAAGAAACGTTTTGTATGGGTGGCTTTGTAGTACTGTATAAGGCAGCGTACACTTTGTTTTGTTCTTTAAGTAGTGCATGTATAAAGTTTTAAAAAAATTCAAATAACCATAATCTCTGTTTACGATATAACTAGGTAACCTATTAACCATATCAATATTTTAGAAAACCCAAAAAATGCACACACAGTTATTAAAACTACAGCAATTTTACTACAAGAATTTCTACAGTAACTTTAGGACTTCCAATAGTGCAATATTATCTTTATTAATATTCTACAAAGGTAAGTGATGAGGAACGAGCCTTGATGCATTTATTTATTGAAAATCATTAACTATTTGGCTATTTAAAAAAACAAATAGTTAATTGATATTAATATTGTAACAACCCCGTGCTTTTACAAAACTTTCCGAAAATTCAAAATCCGGAAAATAAATTTTGAAAATTTTAACCTTCGCTTGGCTATATCGCGGAAATCGCACTAATAGTAAAATATTCAATTCGGTTAGCATCAGATGATACTCTTTTGAGTGCTATTTTGATTTATTGCAAATTTTATCAAAAAACGACTAATTTAAATGCAAATAGGTAATTGCCGATTATGTAAAAAATTTCGTTTCAAATGAATGTTAACTAAATGTAACAATTTTAATCATCAAGGACTGTTTTTCGAAAAATTTTATTTAATCATTTTGCATTTATTTCATAAATTGTATTGATCCAGAAACATAATAATTTGATTTTAAAAATCACTTATTCTTCTTCGAGGTAATTCGAGACATTGGAAGATAACCTTACAATGTATTAATTACAATATAATTGAAAGAAAACTTGAATATCCTTTTTTTGGAGAAACTACTGCTAGAAAGTGGAAGTCGATTTACACGGATTATCGGATACTGGGGGCCGCAGGTCAACTGGGACCCCGAAGTACAAGCGAGCTTCGCGGAGCTAGCAAAAAATGTTTTTTATTTTTGGCCGATCTTTAATAATTACTTTAAATTATAATTTCAATTAATAATTTAAATTGAAAAGAACTTTTGGTAAATATCAATTTATATACACTTTCTTCGATTGTACCAGTGTACCGGTTTTCTTTAACAAATTCCAATAAATTACAACAATATTTATACAAATTTTAAATGTCAAAAACTACCCTGACATCTTACTGTCAAAAATTAAAATATCAAAACTATCTCCGATTGTTGATTATTAATCTTTTAAATTATTTTATACAGAGTTTATACAGAATGGGTTTTAAATCATAATATTAATATAATTAGTGTATAGTTAACACTTTTTAACACTTACACTAGTTAACTAACAGTTAACTACTTCTTTGCAAATTATTATAAACAACTTTACTTGACAAATACAATTTTATCATAATAAATTATTATTTTAGTAATATGTTTTAAAAACACCTTAACAAAAATTAGATAACATTAAAAATAAAGGAAATCTATTAAGTTCTTCATTATTTCATAACTTATATTTGCGTTTATTTTATTTATAATTTAGTAATATTTGAGTAATTAGATATTTTATGTAAGGATTAATTAAAGGACAGGTATAGGCATCGACATTGCTTGAGCTACTAGGTTGCTAGGTGTAACTTACTGTATGCACGGATATTGTGAGATTCAATGAAGCTACACGAACCGCCGATAGCTTACAATAGCAATGTCATACACCTCAAGCACGTTGCAAGAACATATGGTCCAGTCCAGCCTCCAACTTGCAGCCATTAAGTATTATCACTAGTTAGATCACCAATCGGATTTCAAGAAAATATTTTTTCCAGGTGGGGTAAAAGAAGACATTTCTCGTATTGGATGTCGATACACACGTGTCGCAACAGTGTCGATTCCTGAAAACTGAAATAGTATGTAACTTTTCAACTCTCCGTTCCTCACACCTAATATCACGACAATATGTAATTTTCTAAGAAAAGAATTTTAAAATTACTAAAAACGCAGTAAAAGTCCAAGACGATTGCAAACAAAAATTTGTATATTTTATAAAAGGCAACACCTATTAAGTTCTTACCTCTAATAACTTATAATTACAAACAATTTTCTCTAGGTTATTATTAAAACCTTTTCTATCCTCGTATCGTTGATGATAATGTTAAAGTAGTTATTTGCTTCGGCACCTTATCATTATATTAATAGTTGTTGACAAAGTCGTAGGCATATTAAAAAGACAATGAACTTTATGAAAAATTACATGTAGGTAAGGCATATGCAATATTACCAATTATATCTTATATAGTACGTACTATATCTGATACTCGACCAACTTTTATTTGAAAGCTCCTTACGTAACCGAAATTGTTCAGAAAGTTTTGTATTATGTTTTTATTGTTTATTTTATTACGAACTGTTCACTTTTCATTTCTTATTTATATTGATTCTTCGACTGTAGCGAACAACAAATTAAGTAAATAAAGTGTGAAATCATTGATTGAGTATTGACAAGGAATACAAGCAACCGCGGTTATCAATCAATATCTGTCTTTCAGTTTTGGCTCTTAAAGAATCAATGATGCGGAAGATCTACTCAGAAGTGTGAATCACCCTGTACTTCATCTGCAAGTCAAATGAGATGTTAGTGGTGATTCTTTCAGTACTCGAAAGCCATCACATACTTCAAATAGTGCTCAAATTCTTTTTTCATATATTTGCTTTTAAGCATTGTTGAGTATGAAGAATTAAATCGATAAAGAGAATATAAAAGTAAGTTTAAAACTTAAAAGCGAAGGATTCCCAATGCAAATACCATTTCACGAAATTGAAATTACGCAAGTTATCGAATCACGGGATACAAACTCGTATCCGGGTTTCAATGTAAATCTAATATTTAAGATACTCTTTTTTAATTTTTCTATTAGTTCAAGTTCGCGGTGCTGGTCAACCGGAAATAATCAAACTTAATGCGCACGTGGCGCTATCATTAGCAGGCGTGAGAAGAGGCAACTAAAAGTTGGTTCATTTAAATTGTTACGGTCGTTAGAGATGATCTTTTGAAATGTAACTGGTAGTCGAAAAAAATTATGTCATTCCATGCGCTATAATTCGGGGGACAAATGATTTATAGATTTACTGGTGTTAGATAGGGTTTGAATATAATGTTATCCATGCATTTTGCTATTTAATACATGCAGTTCAAACAATGTTTAACAAAACTTTAAGAATAAATTACATTTTTTTTTATCCCTTTATAGGTAACAAAGAGCATTAACTTTCTATAAGTGTTTTAAAAATAGTCGTTTTGCTAAATTTCAGGTGGAATTTCAGTAATTAATGTTAACAAAATTTAGCATATTAATAACGTTTCTTCAATGATGTTAAATAATATTTGCGCAATTTTCATTTAGCTGTCACAAACACGCGTCAATATTTGTTGGCTTCTGCATGAATGAGCATTAAGTTAATGTTATTGAATTTGATTTTGGCAAATGCTAACCCTCTCAATTGACAACCTGTGTTTGCAAGTAGAGGATCTAATCGTGTCTTTGTTTGGCAATAATTGACATTCGTCAATACTTGATCCTATTCAGTAAAATTTACGGCAATATCATAGAATAGAAACTTTAGGGCGTGTGACCTTTCAATGGGAAGTAATACTAGTTATATAACATTTAATTTTGAGGATCAATAAAATATTTGTCAACTCGACAGTAGAAATGTAATAAACAATGCAAATTGTAGTAAATCTTGTTTTCTATAGAAAAAAATTCAACCGCTTAAAAATTGATAGATGAAAACATACCTACACTTCTTTTGGAGACACCTATTTCTTTTTGTAAATTATTACATTTTAATGTAGTTTTGAAGGACTGGCTATACTTTATTGACTCAAAAGTCAATAAACAAGAGAAAAACCAACAACTTTTCATTAAAAAATGTTGATTTAGATTTTATTGGACAAATAAGTAATCACCATCATTACAACCTTTTGTATGGGATATCTTGCATTCATTAAGTTAAAAAAAGAAGAAATAAATAAATCTTAATTCATTGTAGTCATTTAAAAAGCTTTAGCTAAACGACACCGCCAATGTATTACAAGCAAAAGAGCACACGCAGAGACAGGGCGACAAAGAATACAAATGATTAAATTAATCAAAAGCTGTAAGTAAATTTGATTCTGCTTATTTGTTATAAGAAATTGTTATCTATTAAGTTAATGTAAAAAAAACTAAAATTTTATGGGGTCCTAGCACTAATGGTAGAAATAAGCCATTACAATACAGGAATCAGTGGTGTGCCGTGGTTTTTTTATTAAAACGAGAAGTTGAAGTATTGGAATATTGTCTAATATGTTCCAATAATTGGAATGTCAAACCGTCGATTTCAAATTTTGAAATATGCCTTTGAAAAATGTTAGTTCGTGCAAAGAAAAACTTTATTGTAGCAAAGGAAACTTTGTTCATGTTAAAAAAACTCAACAAACACTCAACTTTGTTACTACTTACAACAAAGTTTTTCTTTACATCTACTAATTTATTTGTTAGACTTAATATAATTTTCTAATTTGAAATTGTTTTTCAGTGTAGAAAAGAAGCTATGCTTATTATTTTCATTTATTTTGCGATTTTTGCGTGTTTGTTAATTGGTCGGTCACTTTTTTTATACGTTCCTATTTTAAATATCATTGAAGAGTGAAGACAGACAAGCTTCGTGCATAAGCATAATTACACTGCAAAAAGAGTTTGTCGCCCTAACATAACATTTAGTAGCTATTATAGCCTCAACTGAGCTTTTCGTTGATGCAACAAATTTTCTGCTGTCATAATAAAATTTTTTCTATTCAGAATAAGAAAATTAGTCAAATCAACTAATCTTTTTTCTGAATAGAAAACAACTTTGATAAGGCAGTAGAAAATTTGTTGCAGCGAAAAAAAATTTGTTATAGTAGCACAAAAATTCAGTTGAGGCTATAGCTACTAATACCAGCGGTAAATTACCGGGTGACCGGACATTTCGCTCTTGGACATTTCGCACTCAGACATTTTGCACCCGGACAATTCGCACCCGTACACTTCGCTATAATAAGACATTTCGCTACCACTTTTAGCATATTATTTATTATTTAAATTATTTTTATTACCTATTTAAAATTTAAAAATTTTTTTTAATTTAGCCACCCCTTGCTATACCTAAGGAGGTGTAGCAAGTAGCAAGGGGTGAATGTGGAACAGTTAGTGGTGGACACACGGGACGCGGTCCCTTGTTTTTGTAAAAAGATAAATACAAAAGAAAATAATAAAAACATTGCTCAAAATTAAAAAAAAATACTGTACCAACAATTGCTCTCAAATTATTGCCACAATGCCACTTGCTTAACCGTAGATGTAATTACACGTGTTAGCTAGCTGTGTTACTTAAAACGCAGTTCTCGAGAAGCGGGGTGTTTCGAAAAACCTCGTGGATTCGCAACCATGTACTCAGATATTTTATCAGCTAAATGAAAAACTTGATGTTAAGTGGACGCCAGTCAATACTAATAAAACCTGAAGAAACGAAGGGTCGTCTTATCGTAGAAACACAAATAAAAAGAAAGATGTTGGCGACAATGTTTAATTAATTCACTACTCTTACATAAAACGTACACATAATGATCAAGATAAGCTGGTATATAATTGAAGATTATAATAACAGTAAACAAAATAAAATATAAAAGGCAAGGTAAAATACTGACATCCACCTGAGGGGCAAATTCAGTTAGGTAGCAAAAATACAATTGATCATCCCTGAGGAAGATAAATCAACAAAACGAAGTTATGCTCTAGCAGAAATTAAATTGCACACCGGAATTCATTATCTCGGCTATTACTGATATCAAAATAGAACCTGGCATACAGCATCATTAATAAATAAGTAAATGTATCTCTAAGAGACTTACCCTGAATGCAATGCTACCAATTTCACGACTAGGCAAGTGTCTCTCCTTCGAATTCAATATCCTTACTTCATCATTACGTTGGTCCATCATCCAGGTATAAAATCTACAAATAGAGCACACAAAATACTTATTATAAAATCAACATGTTTGCCATTTCAAAACTCATCAATAGAGAAAGTGTGACTGCAAATTCAAATTAATTTCTACTGTCGCATCTTCATAAACCAAACATCTGCTGAAAGTCGAAGTCTCGCATCCCAACAAAACATAATTCCGTGTCCAGGATCGAACGTACACGCAACAACCAAAGTCCACGAAGTCTGACTCTTCAATTTCACAATAATCTCGATCCTTAGGCGCAAACGAATTCATAAGGAAAAGCCTCTTACAAATTTTACAAAAATCCAACCATCGGCATCGAAACCAAAATAATAAAGCTAATCATTCCTCGGGAAATTGCTACTACTTAATTCCTCCACTTCACATCTTCCAACAGATGGTTATTCAAAACTTAAGCCATCGCAACCTTAACAACAAATGTCGAATACAGAAAAGATTTCCACTTATGATATCATGACCAGGTGCGACGACCATATTTATATTTCCAATAACGAATAATTATAATTAAAATGAATTAACCCGTAATCTGGGTGCTAAAAGTAATTTGTTAACACAAATTAACTAGTCAGAAAAATTATATTTACCCGCTAAACGGCAAAACTAAATTATAACACATACATGACAAAATTAAAAATGAACTCGAACGACCACACGCAAATCCTTCAAGAAATCTACACGCAATGGCGTTCCTATTGATAACTCCGTAGTTACCAACTCCAAACAATAAAAAAACACAGTGGCGTTTCAGTCGGGAAGCTCGTAAAAGAAATGTAACTGACAAAATGCATTTTGTCATGTTACAATACAAATAACAAAATTACGTTAGGCGCCGATTTTACAATAGACCCAAATTGGCTTCGTTAGCGCTCCGCCTAGCAAATGCAATAAATCTGTGTCAAACAAAGTTTCACGTTTAAGCTGTATAAGGGGACGTCCATTAATTACGTGAGCACAAAATTGGGGGGGTCTACAAAATCTCATCAAATCTCATTTAAAGGGGGGAGATCAATGAAAATCTCACGTCAACTTTTTAATTCAAAGATTTAATTAATTTTAATAAAAATTAATTCAAGATTCCTTATTATAACAAACAACATTTTGTATTTTTGTGTAAAATTGTATGTAAACTACAGTGACTTTATAGAGACAGTGACGACACGAGCCCCTAAATCGGTCCTGGATGTTGCAAAATCCCCTTATTCGGCCCAGGATGTTGCAAAATCAAGCAAAAAATATATGCTCTAGAATGGCCTATGCTTTAAATTAAAAGATTTTCCATTTCTCATGTTAATAAAATGCACCAATAACGTAAAAAAATTAATTTTTATTTTGCCTTAATCTATATATAAGCAAAAACTTTGTAGGCAATCAAAAGTCGGACATCGTTTGTCGCCACTGTCTCTATAAAGTCACGGTAATGTAAACTAGCTGGAAAGCCCGTCCACGGACGGGCATCTAGATTCGATTGGTTGGAAACTCGGTTGATGTGCAACTCGTCCCAGGGGGAGTACCGGCGATGGTTTAATATTATATTTTTCGGTTGGTAAAAAAATTCGACCAATCAGAGTGTTTCCTTTTCTCCAAAAATTGAGACGCGTTGGAACCGCAGCAGCATCGTGCTGGGATTTTATGTGTTAAGATATGTAAAACATCAAATCTATTTAATTATTTAAAAATTATACAGTAAATCCCACGTGAGATGTAGCGGGACCCCCCCGCTACATCTCACCAAGGGGGTGAGAGGGGTTCAAATTTTAAGGAAAACTGCTCACGTAATTAATGGACGTCCCCTAAGATAACAATGTACTATTATTATTGATATTAAAAATAAATACTATCTACATAAACATTTTTGTAATGATTTTTAATTTATTTTTAAAAGATGAGAGGACGTTGCTGCAAAACTGCGGGTTTTTTAACCGGGGACCCGTATGCGGCGTACCCACAGCACCTCAATAGTTCCACCCCTGGCGCGTACGTATTATTTACGCTTCCACCTGTTTTCTTATTAGCAGTGGCGTATTTAGAAAATTATTATTGGGGTAAGGGGCAAAACAAATTATTTTTTAGATTCCTATTAATCCATTCATGCGCATCAGTGATAAAGAGATAACTGACTAGACGTTTATACAAACAAACATTAAATTTTAAAATCTCATAGTACACAGGTCATACTAAAAATAATGATGGGAAGTTTTGACGAAGAGAAGATGTGGTGTACGTATTTTTGTCAAGAGAGTTAGCTCTCGTACTATTATAGCTCTGTTAAATCAACAAATATTTTTGCACGTTAAAGGTTTGTATACGAAATAAGCAAGAATCATTATGTTCTGTGCCCCGCAAGCCACATGGCCTTGTTCCGCCCCTAGACAAAAACGATCTTCTGTGACTCGAATTTCGCTGTTATTTTACTGTCAAAAATTAGAGTAAGTAAACATAATTTGTTTTAAATTGTTCATCCCGAAGATGAGTTTTTTCTCATAAAATATTTTTTAAATGTACAAAATTAACTTTTATATTTTATTGAAAATTAAAATCAGGCACAATTAATTCCTTATAACAATTTATTAAAATTATATAAAAACAATCAATATTATTGCACTCCAGTTAGATCAGCTTATCTAAAATTATTGAGTTATTTCCATGGTGCTTGTTCAAATCAAACTTACATCAGATTATCTGATGTAAGTTTGATTTTTTTTTCGCTACAGTTTTCCCTTTCTTCACTGCTACCACGTTTCTGACCAACTATTTTTTTATTTGAATAATTTTGCTCAGGCAAAGGATCTATCATTAATACTTCGTGTATTTTTTTGAAAGCAATAAGTCTAAGCGCATTTTGAGCAAAGGCTGTAATATTTTCGCGCTGTTGTGCGGTTAGAAAATCAGTTGCATTCGCGCCATCTTCATCACATGGATCTGTTAAGCCTGGACCTCCACGAAATAAAATTCCGCTAGAAATTGATTCCATTACTCGACGAAAGACATCCCCAGGAGATAAGTTTATTATGATGGGTATTGAAGCTACAACCCTTTCGACTAATAACTCTAAAATCCTGCAGTTAAGTGGCATTAAAATAGGAACTTTTTCACAAAGATCTCTAAGCACTAGAATTATTTTGGAACAATGTGGAAGACGATTAATTGTATTATAGAACCACTTAGTTTGTTTATAAAACATTAGCGCTCGAGAGCATTTCTCATCTGCAAGATAATCTTGATTTGGTTCCATTTTGATACATTTCTCTAACATCGGATTGGTCAAATGCACGAGAACAGTTACGTCGTTTTCTGAAACTATTAAACCGGCTTCAGTTGTATTAATAAGAACTGAATATGTATGTTCAGTTGTCACTTTTTTGAATGATTTCGGTAATAGTTCAACAATTTTCCGTAAAAATGTAACAGTAGGTCTTTCGGAACACATAACTACCAATTCTGCAGTTGTTTCTTTATGCAATAATAAACTTTTAGCTAAATGATTCACACGCCACACTCCTTGAATAAGTAATCTATAATTTTGAGTTTTATCGTTTTCATCATAAGCAATTGAATTATTATCCTCTTCCGCTTTCGACTCTAACAATTCATCAGTTAAAAATTTAAACGCTCTTTCAGTGTGCAATACAACGCGTAATATTGTTTCAATTTCATTTTCCTTTGGGTGTACTTCGAAATGTTTTGCCATTAAGTAATAATCGTTTCTTGATTTATAGTTTTTAAATATTGGAACTTCTGGGGTTTCAATATGTGGTCTTTCGATTGGATACCAACTGCTAGAAGGTTGAGGTAATATTTTATCTTGCATTTGTTTTTTACGCATCGACGGTTTAATATCTACCACCAAGTTGGGATCTACTTTCTTCTTATATTGTAAGCGATGACGACGTCCTTTCATATGTGTATTTTTAGCATTTTTGTCGCTAAATTTGCAATTACATAGTTTACATGTAATACTAACTAATAAACCCATTTCGTTTTTAATTTCTTCTATATAATCTTGTCCTACAGGTTGTACGACTTCGAACTCTTGGTTTCCATCTTTACTATCGCTACATTTAGTTACGTTATTTAACACGGTTTCTTCTGCGGGAATTTCTTTACCCAATTTCTTTTGTAATAGGATCACTTTTTGATGTTTGACTCCCTGAATATGTGAATAATATGCATCATTTCCCGAACAACTTATATTGCAAAGTTTACATAGTACTAAATGCTTGCCTTGATTAGTAGAACCATCCGAATTTTCATTTCTTGACATAATTTCTTTCTTCTTATGTTGTTGACCTTTCAAATGTTCATGATAAGTATTTGTACTAGTACAACTAATTTTACAAACTTCGCAATAGTGAAGTTGAAGAGATTTTGGAGCTGCTTTCTTTTGCGTTGTATTACTTCTAGACCCTTTCTTTGGCCAATTTGGTCGTTTTTGAAAACCACTAGTTGATGGCGGATTTGGATTTGTAGGAATGGAAGTATTGTAGTAATTTGAGTTTCTATATTGGAACATAGCCGGATTATCTACCGCTCCGGACTGACTATAATAGCTTGTTGGATAACCTAAAGGATTTGCCTGATATCCCACTGCATTTCTTTGATATCCCATCGAATTCTGTTGATATTCCATCGAACTTCCTGGATATGCCAAGTTTCCATGATATGCCGACATAGAATTCATTTGATGTACCGTATGATTGTTTTGATACGAACCACTGAATTGATATTGACCAGCATTGTATAAACCAGTACGCGCAGCATTATTGTAATACATTTCATTTACGTAACCTGTAGTTTCGTTTGTAACATTACTAACTGAATTAGTATCAACCGTAGGGTACATCCCAGGAGTAAACGACGTTTGATATCCATATGCTGCTGCGGTAGCAGCTGCTGCAGTTCCAATTTTACTTGCTCGATAAGCTGCGTCCATAATATTGGAATATGATGAATTTAAGTCAGTGTTGTTTCTTTGCGATCCTGTAAAATTAAACATAATTAATAAATTTAATTTAAGACACTTTTAATTTATCTCCTTATATAGAATTTATTATTTACCAACCGTATAAATTATTGATTAAAGGATTATCCCAATTTTAATTTATACACTTTATTTGAAAATATTTTAAATTATAATAAAATCCGTTAAATAATATAAAATAGGTATAATGCTGTTATTTGTTATGATCATTACACGTTTCAAAACTAATCTATTAACCATTTATTACTAAATTAAAAATTGAGAATTGCCAACTTAAAAACAACCAATAGTTACATCTTTATTTATGGAAATATATATCATACAGGGTATGTCATACCGAGATCGATAAATTTTGAATATCTTAATACATAAAATCTCAGCACTCTGCTGCTCCGGCTCCGGCTCCTCCTCCAGCGTGTCATTTTTGGGTGAAAAAAGAAACAATCTGATTGGTCGACTTTTTTTAACAACCGAAAAATATATTAAACCACCGCCGGTACTCCCCCTGAGACGAGTTGCACATCAATCGAGTTTCCAACCAATCGGGTCTAGATGCCCGTCCGTGAACGGGCTTTTTGCTAGTTTCTAATAAAAATACCAATAGTGGCTCACATTAAATTGATATTACAAAATAAAAAATCCAATTAGCAAGTATTTTAATTTCAAGTGGAATTTAATATTCGATTTAATAATATTTGTAATGGGCATAATAACAAACAATGTTTTTAGAAGCGTTAAATGCTTTATTATTAAAAAATTTATTTTTATTTTTAAAATATTAAATTTTAATATTATGTACTTTTTATATAAAGTGAAGGTCATATGCATCGCAATAGTTAAAAATCAATATGGGTTTAAAAACTAATTGCGGAGGGGGGCTCAAATATCTTTGACCCCACAGTTCCGTACTAATTAACACTAATGTGTGCTTTTGTAATCACGAACGTAGGCATAGCTTTTAGAAGGGGGGGGTCGACACCGCACTTTACAAAGAAACCTAAAAACTCAAAATCCGCTTAGAAAATTTAAAAACATCTTGTGAAATATCCATACCTTTTGTGATTTTGTAATTTTAATAAGAATCCCGCGGTTTATTTACCGGTTACTGTGGCTATTCGACTAACATTCGGGTTAACATTAATTTAAATATAATACTATGTATATATTTTGACGCAACAACAATTTTGCCAGGAAAACATTGCCGTAACATAAAGTATCTGAATGAGCGGGGTCTACCTTGGCTGTATTAGCCAATACAGAATACGTATTCAATTTTACAGGTTTTGGGCCATTTTGATTAAAATTTGCGAATTATATTTACAATATTTAATGTTTATATTGGTAATTACAATTTAACAGATACATACATCTCTAATTGCAGAAAATTCGACGTTTTCCAAACTATAGTTTGGAAACCTATAGGATTACTGTTTAAAGCAAAGTGGAAATAGTATATTTACAATTTACATCAACAATTACCTCTCTCTCCTCCAAGACCCAAGTCACTTGCATAAAGTAGTTTTGGTTTATTTTCTGGACAAAGAATATTAATTGGACTACAGAGACGTTGTAGTACGTAATAATTTTTGGTTAAAAAAAAATAAGCGCAATTATATAGTTAAATTTATATAAAGATTTTTAGTAAATTAATATGTTTACTTGTTGTTTTGAAGGTTTCCAACCTTCTATACACACGGTGTTGGGTTTTTAAGATCGTCATGTATTTTTGATCGTCAGGTTTTTTAGATTATTGGTTGAAAATTTAAAACCAATTCAAATACTAAAATATACTAAGGTTGGTAACTTGCTTAGCAAAATTGTTTTTTTTTTAAACAAGTTTCACAAATTTTGGTTATTTGATATGGTTAGACCATAATAATTCGCTTTCCTAACTATTCCCTTTTGAGAACCGACAGAAAGACGAGGTTGTTGAGGATGCACATACATAAAATCCCAGCATGCTGCTGCTGCTGTTCCTCCTCCTTCTTTAATTTTGGAGAAAATTAAACGCTCTGATTGGCCGAATTTTTTTACCAACCGAAAAATATATAAAAACACCGCCGCCGCCCCGGTACTCCCCTGGGACGAGTTGCACATCAATCGAGTTTCCAACCAATTGGGTCTAGATGCCCGTTCGTGGCATGGGCGTTCATAGGGGGGGGGGCAAAAGGGGCGGCTGCCCCCCCTGGATTTTGCTAGAGATTTTTAAAATTAATTTTAATTAATTTAAATTTCGTGAAGAAAGTTATTACTGCAAGTCTTTTCTGCAAATAAATAAGATAAAAATTTATATTGAATTTCTTTTAAATAAAATTTTTTTGAATTTTGCCCCTCCCTGAAAATAATCCTATGGACGCCTATGATCCGTGGACGAGCTTTCCAGCTAGTCTTGTATAAAGCTCTATGAAGTGCCCCCCCCTTCCTCACTCCAATAATCTTACCCAAAGGAACAACCTATAAAGCCCTCTGCATGTAAATCCCCCACAAAAAGACTTCCCACTTAACTTAAGGGTTTTACCAAAAGCCATTTTTATTTTTGGAAATTATTTGCAAATTGCATTTTGAAAAGTTTTTGAAACAAAGATTTGTATTTTTCTGGGAATGCCATTTAAAAATTTTGCATATTGGAAAAATACATCTCAGTATAGTTTAAATATACAGAGTAGTTAAAAGAAATTTAAAACATAATACTCGAGAGCAAGGGAAACCTTTAGGCTAAGAAAAACCGAAAGGAAACCTTTGAGAATTTAACTTTTACGTAAAGGATCTTTTAATAAGAAACAGTTATTGAAATTAAAAATTTTGTGTTGTGATTTATTCAGAAAATCAAAAGAGGGATTACCACTCTTTAAAATTGGAAAAACCAGTAACAAATTTAGTAACAGCAAGAACAGACACTTACCCCTAGCGGTGGTTGCTCACAAAAAATAAAATAAGTTGGTTAGAGGAAGTTTGCAGCCTCCCCTTGTCAGACTAATCAATTCTTTGCAAAACTGCATAATTTTCAGTTGGTAACACTTGTAATATAGTTAACATGTATATGTTACCGACAATTTGCGAAATCCGGCAATTTGCAAAATGCCTAGGTAATCTGCAAACCGACTAAGTCGTCAGCTAATATGCAAATTCACTAGTGCTTTAGGAAATCTGCAAAATGGCTACGGTGTTTCAGGCAATTTGCAAATTGTCTATATTGTTAGTTAATGTGCTTTTTAAGTATGTAACAAACTCACATTGACTAGGCAATGTAAAAAGCGATATTTTAAATAGATAATTTTAAAAGAACCATTTATTGAAACATAGCTCGTTGAACATTTTACAATTTTAATTTTATTTTTTTTATTTTTTATTTAATTACATTTTATTTTACCATAAAAACTATAAACCTATAAACATTAGGTTACTTATTTTTACATGGATTAGAAAAGTGACAGCGACTATTACACATTATTCCATTTTTCAGGCATTTGCATGATTTATTTATGCACTTCTTTGTACAATTACATTTCAACATTCCCTGACCACCTGTAGAAGAAGCAGTTGCCACTGCCACCCGAAGACTAATTTCGTCTGCAGGTACATCTTTTGCATGTATAACAGAACAGATCCAAGGAATATGGGGATCTGTCAGACTTTCATCACCAAGAATTGAGCCTCGACACCTACACTATAGGAAAGAGGACAATTTTCTGTGTATATAAAAAAAGAAATTTTGCGGATTATCCATTAGTTTTCGAGAAAACGGCTTTTGAAAATCAAAATTTTACATGCATTTTAGATAGGGAAATTCATTAACATAAAAGTTGTATTGACGGTGCGTGCGTTCTGATATAGTCTAGTGATGGGCGGAGCAATTGTTTTCAGTTGTTGTCGACCACCGTTAGCGATGCCACGTACTACGCTATATCGATTTTTACGCTTTTTCGAGGGTAAATCGTCGAAACGAGTGGAATTTCTGCAAAGCATACGTTTGTTACCGAGGTTAAAAAGGTGTCTTAATCAGCGATGCCGTCGTTACTGTGCACTTGTGCGGCGACGGGGGAGGTATCTAAAACACGTCTTCCGTTGCACTAAGTGCCGCGACAACGAGTACTCGCTGAGGGATGGCACCTTTTTTGAGCACTGTAACGTTCGTGCTAATTGGGTGATTTCTGCGTTGTACTTCTGGGTTACTGGCAACGGGGCGGCTCAAACCGCTGTCACCGTGGGTATGCCACGGCGCACAGCGTACCGGTTGTTCCGGATATTCCGTGAGATGTGTATTTGGCAGCTTAACCAAGACGCGGAGCTTCTACGCGTCGGTGGCCCTGGTGACGTCGTCCAAATTGACGAGAGCGTTATAACAAAGCGCAAGTATAACGTGGGGAGGGTAGTTCCGCAAAAGTGGATCTTGGGTATGTACAGTATGACTGAGAAGCGTGGGGTCATACTATACATCCCCAATCGAAAGAAAGAAACTTTAGAGGACCTAATCTCCAAGCACGTTAAACCTGGCTCCGAAATTTGGACGGATTGCTGGAGAGGTTATGCTGGCTTATCACGTCTTCACAGAGTATCGCCCTACACCCATTACACCGTGAATCATTCAAGGTATTTCCGAGATCCAGAATCCGGCGTCTGCCCCAACGGTGTCGAGGGTTACTGGTCCACATTGAAGCGCTGGCTGCGAAAGCGGGATCTGCTGAAGAGCAGATACCTGCCGGAGCACATACGCGTGTTCATGTGGGTGCAGCTCTACGGCCGTACGCCGGAAGCGGCTCTCGAAAATATGCTGGACCAGATCGCCACTCGTTTCCCGGTGTAGTCAGACATCGCCATCGGTCCTTTTCAGGGCCCAAAAATTACAGAATAAGTTTTTAATTAAATTAATAAAACGCAGAACTCGTTTTTAGGTTAGAATCTCGAGTGCCTTGGTTGCGTTCGTCAAAAACGACGCTCCGCTACCCTACGCTCCGGTCCCCTCCGCTCCGGGCGCTACGCCCCGTTTTGACGAACGCTGACTCGCTAAAAACATCCCTCTAGGTCGCACCACCTCGCCAAAGGTGCAACTCGAAAGGGGTGAAACTCGTAAGGAGTGAAACTCGTAAGCAGCGCTCGATGTTGTTTCGAGCGGGTCACAATCGCGTCTGACTGCCAACACTTAGACTATATCAGAACGCCCGCACCGTCACTAAAACACGGAAGCGGATCAATTCCCTATGTAAAATGCATGTAAAATTTTGATTTTCAAATGCCGTTTTCTCGAAAACTAATGGATAATCCGCATTTTTTCTTTTTTTATTATACACAGAAAATTGTCCTCTTTCCTATAGTGTAGGTGTCGAGGCTCAATTCTTGGTGATGAAAGTCTGACAGTAACCGGAATATGTTAGGGGTAGTTCTTGGCGAAGAAGAGGGATTTTATAAAATTTGCACTAGAGCAGGAGTTCTTCAGAAATGCTACAGTCGAAATGAATTTCAACCGGTGACACAAAAGTTTATACATGCAGAAGATGTACCTGCAGACGAAATTAGTCTTCGGGTGGCAGTGGCAACTGCTTCTTCTACAGGTGGTCAGAGAATGTTGAAATGTAATTGTACAAAGAAGTGCATAAATAAATCATGCAAATGCCTGAAAAATGGAATAATGTGTAATAGTCGCTGTCACTTTTCTAATCCATGTAAAAATAAGTAACCTAATGTTTATAGGTTTATAGTTTTTATGGTAAAATAAAATGTAATTAAATAAAAAATAAAAAAAATAAAATTAAAATTGTAAAATGTTCAACGAGCTATGTTTTAATAAATGGTTCTTTTAAAATTATCTATTTAAAATATCGCTTTTTACATTGCCTAGTCAATGTGAGTTTGTTACATACTCAAAAAGCACATTAACTAACAATATAGACAATTTGCAAATTGCCTGAAACACCGTAGCCATTTTGCAGATTTCCTAAAGTACTAGTGAATTTGCATATTAGCTGACGACTTAGTCGGTTTGCAGATTACCTAGGCATTTTGCAAATTGCCGGATTTCGCAAATTGTCGGTAACATATATACAGTGTATTCACGATAAGAGGTAACAGTGTATAACTCTTATAAACTTACTTAGGGATTTTACACTACCGATGGTGGCGCTAGTGTAACTTCAATATATCTGTTATGTCATGGTACTATTACTATTATAACGCTATTATACTATTATAGTATGTATAATAGTACCATGTGCTATATCAAGTATACCTCAGTAGAATTTTAATTTGTTTATACTGGTTTATATAGAAATTTTTGGTTTTTGTTTATCTGTGTCCAAATTGATTATTTCGTATTTTGTATTTTAACACATATTTTCAATGTATTTGTATTTTGTATTTCAAATACAACTTACAAAATACTGTACAAAATACAAAAAACTTTAAAATTAAAACATCAAATAGACAGGGCCGTATTCAGTAACCGACTACGGCCCTGCCGTAGTTGTATTGTATTATTAATTGTTTTGTTCCCAACCAGGTATATCAAATTGTTATACCTGCATGATATATTTTGCGGACACCGTCATTTCGGCTATGCCAGTTTCGGCGATTCCAATTCAGCACCGGCATTTCGGCGATTCTCATTCGGCGACAGAAAATTCGACTACGTCGATTCGGCGACGGGAGGTATACTTTCAGTTTATTCTATTAATTCTTTTAAATTTAAAATCTTAGGGCCGGTTCCACCAACTCTGATTAAATCCTTGGTTAACTAATCACGATTAATGGTTAACCGAAGTATTTAACCGACATTAACTTCAATGTGTTCCACCAAGCGTTTTGTATCTATGATTAGTTGACTGCTTTTACGTCGGGTTACCTCGGGTATAATCTGGCAAAGACTGTTCTGATTGGTTGATATATAGTCACAAGAAACTTTTACTAGAAAAAGTATGACGTATTTAATGAACGAAAAATTTAATTTCAAATATTAATATTATTTCAAAATTTTTAAAAGCTTTTATTTCAAAATGAGTGAAGCAAATTTCGTGCAAGTCGGGTATTGGATTTATATAAACTGCATTTGCAATATTTTCATCAAAATTAAATTGAGTTAATTTTAATCTTAATTTCATTTTTGAAGTGTTTCTGAAGTTAGAAAAACAATTATTTAAATTTAATAAATTAAATTCAAAATTCAAAATTAACTCAATTTAGAAGACTTAAAAATGTATAATAATTTATACGAAACATGTCTTAATAATAAATAACGAAGACGTACGTTATTAGAAAAATAATATTTATATTCAAACTGTCAACATTATCTTTACCTGTTTGCAAGAAATGCGCATGCACCTAGCATTAACCGTGATTAAACTCAACTAATCGCCCAAAATCGGTCGATTAGTTTGAAGGCTGTTTAACCATGATTAAACACTGCTTTAATCATGATTAAATAAATGGTTGAACGCTCTTTTTTATTTAACCATGATTAACTCCAACTAACCGTGATTAAAGTATTTAACCAGAGTTGGTGGAACCGGCCCTTAATGTAAAAAAAAAAAACCTTAGTACGGACGCTTATGGCTTTTTTCGAACTTGTGTTTGTCATCGAAAAAAACAACTAGGTTTTGGTAGTGGTAGGTATATTTCATCCAACGTTGTGGACATTTTTGGATAAATTAAGACGTATTCAAAAAACTTTCGACACAGAATACGAACGTATTCTAGCCGGACATGTACCTCCTAAAAAAAGCCGCGATACGAAGCGGCTGATTCTCGAATTTTGGCGAAGATAACCAATTTTAATTCTAATAATGATATTGAATATCTTCGCGGTATAGCTTATAATTTATTATAACACGAATTAAAATTTGTTTAATTGCTTAAAAAGTATGTATAATTATGATACCTGTGATAGTAAATAAATATTTAATTTAAAAATAAAAAATTAATTTTTTAAAATTTTTAATACATTTTAGTACTTAAATAAATTTCCCGTCGCCGAATCGACGTAGTTGAATTTTCTGTCGCCGAATGAGAATCGCCGAAATGCCGGTACCAAATTGGAATCGCCGAAAGTAGCATAGCCGAATTTCGGGTCGCCGAATTGACCGTCGCCTACGTAATTGATACGTTGCCGAATCGCTTTCGCCGAACTGCTGTCGCCGAAACGACGTATACCGTATATTTTGTATATATTTTTGAAATACTGTATTTTGTGTTTTGTATTTTAAATACTCGGAACTTGTATTTTGTATTTTGAATTTCAAATACATATTTTCATGTATTTTGCCCACCCCTGATGTTATGATGTAGTTTTTTATTCAACTCAATATTTCATGTTTATTTCCGGTTGAGATTGAAGTACAAAAAAATTTACCTTTGAAGTTTTCGATAATATTATAATCCCGATAATAATAATTAAATCAACTAATAAAATATTTATATCCTTCAAAATATTAAACTCAAAACCAAAAATTCAACAGACCACTTTGGTCCCGACTTACTATTAGCAGCCGCCACAATAGCAACAGCCGCGTAGCTTCGTTTATCCACCTCACAGTCATAATCGCAAATAGATGGCGGAAAAACGAGAGAATTTTAAAATATTTATACAATTTTAAAATAAAATTAAATTAAAAAATTTTCAAGTTTAAATGTCAAAATCACAAAGGTTTGTATTAAATTTTAAGTAAAATTAAACAAATGCTATATATACTTCAATAAAAATTTAATACAGTGATCATTAGTAAAATACAAAAAATGCATTCTACATAAATTAACGGTCTTACAGTTTTGTTTCTGTTATTTCAATCCGTAATACAATATTATCGGATTCGTTGTTTACATCTATTTCATGATTTACGAGAGAAAATAATTTTCTTGCGTTTTCTATATCCATTTCAACATTGTACTTATAAGTTATTGATTCTGGTATCCAATTAATAGATGGTTTCCTATTATTATCTACTTTAATATTTGGCTCATTTTGTTTACTTTCAACCGCACCATTTTTTAATGATGCATTATCGAGATTGTTCTCTAGAGTGTTGTCCATTCCTTCTTCATTAGTCCCATTTTCAATTGTTCTGCTTTCCATATCCTTTATTTGATCCAAAATATATTTTAACTTTTTGGGATGATAGCTGAGCCTTTCCTTGCATCTGGTTAAAGATTTACCCGGCCACGTTTGACGTATGGTATCCGTCTTTTCAAATTTGCCAACATTTTTTTTCTTATCTGAAGTGAAATAGTGTTTAAGCACATTAAGTATCTTTACCACAAAATTTTTTTTACAGTTTGACATTTTTAATAATTAAAAAAATAATCAACAATCAATAATATTTTTAATTATATTATTATATTAAATATAATTACGATATCTACGTATGTACTCAAAATTTTTATTTTTATAATAATAATAATAGGAAAATATACAACCTAATATTATTAGTAATTAATCAGTGTTAACAATTTTTGCCAACCTAAAAATATATGAAAAGTAAAAAATAGAGTTTTACACAAATCGAGGTGCACACCTAGGGACGTACTAGGGACGAAGCCGTGAGCTGTATTTTTTTGCAAGAATTAGTAAACCACTGAAAAGTTGACAAGTTTTCGAACAGTTGACAAAATCATCAGTTGTCACAAATCATTTATATTAATTGGAAATCAATAGGATTACTTTAGAAAGGAAACGAAAAAGCTTAAAAAAGGCTCATTTCATATAAGGTGAAGAGCATAAAAGTTGACAAATTTATAGCGCCCCCCCCCTCTTGAAAGTATCCGAAAAGTTCTTTCAGTAATTTTTTTCAGATAATGATTTATATTCTCTATTAGAGTAGGGTTTATAGTAATTCAAAGATGGGTACTCTATAGATTGCTACAAAGTCGGTTCAAAATTATTTGAATTGCTGGTGTTTACACATGTATTCATAAAAATTTTAGAAAGTTAAAGTAGCTTTGGGGCTGTCCATTAATTACGTAAGGGTTTAGGGGGGGGGGGAGGGGGTATAAGAAATCTTACGAACCCTTATGTGGGGGAGGGAGGGGGTCCAACGCAGTCCTTACGTAAGGTTTTTAAACCATTTTCTTAAATTAAATTTAAAATTTAAAAATACCCAAAACTCAAAAAACAGGTTTTTAAATTGTAGATGTACATACCAATAACAAAAAATGATTAATAATTTTTAATTAAAAAAATTGGGCCCCCCCTAACCCTAATAAAAAGGGGTAGGGGGTCAATTAATTTTTTTTTTATAATCCTTACGTAAGATGTGGGAGGGGAGGGGGGGAGGTTGCCACAATCTTACGTGCCCTTACAAAGGGGGGGGTCGAAAATTACAAAAATCGTCCTTACGTAATTAATGGACGGCCCCTTTACGAACCTTTTGAAATGCAGGCGTCATAAAATACCAATCACAAACGTTCATTTGTCTACATTGTACGGTTTTCATTGGTTGTTTAACTTTAATGAGCGTTTTAGTTAAAATAGGTTTAAAACACTCTTTAAATATTTTTATGAATACAGGGGTAAATCAATAAAATATCTGTTTGTATAATGAACGGTAAATGCATTTTTTTTAATATAATGGAAATTAATAAAATTAATTAAATAATAATTATTAGTAAATATCATCGTAACTATAATTAGTTGATCACTATGACTAATGATAGCTAGGTGTGGTATGTACGTACTTCTCTCTAACATATTCTCCCCCCCCCCCTCCTTCTGTATTAAACAATCATAGTTATAATAAGTAAGACAAAACAAACTTTAGAGTACTTTTTATATATTTTTTTAGTAGATTTAAGTATTTACATACAAAATAATTTTAATAAATTAATTTGTTACAGAAGAAATTTAATTGGTTATGTTGTCTTTGTTCCAAGTTCAATGATATTAAGACTACCTATATTTTTATTCATAGCTACTAAGGATTTTACACAGAAAGGTTCTTACTTAGCCAAATTTTTAACAAAATTTTAACAAAAACTAGTATATAGTACAAAAACCATTTTTAATAGGTGCTCCTCTGATTTTTGCCCCCCCCCCCCGGGTAAGCGCTCTCATTAAATGAGACCTGCAAGAATATCAAAAAAAATATCATTAATTTTACATTAAACAAAATATGAGAACATCAAAAAAAAAAACCTCAAATACGGGCCTGCTACTGGTCAGTATATATGTATTTACTACGTAATAACCAATAACAATTTATTTTTTAATATGACGTTATTGTATTAATACCGTTTTAATTATCGATTAGTAAATTAATATCAGTTGCTTTGTTAATTATAAACCAAGAATTTACTAAGTAAATTAGTAACGAGTGAAGACAGTTTTACATTGTATGTAGGTAATACATATCATGGTACAAATTAGTTTGTAATATTTTAAAACTCGCAATTAATTAATGTATTTCTACTTTGAAAATTTCAACATCTGCTTCTGAGTTGGTCAATCAAAATTATTGTAAACAAATATATAACATTTTTCTTGTGGCATATAATTATTGCTGAACTATACATTTACCGCGATATAAAATTTTAGTCAATTGAAACAACAAAAAGTGCATCGAACCAAAAGAATCCGGCACTATAAAAAGAAAACACATTATATTAAAGACTATGAAGGAAGACACATCAAAAGACATAAACCGTAAAATAAACAACCATCAAACACTTATATTAGTAAAAAAATGTATGGTCCTACAGCGTAGAGCAGAAAATTTTGTGTTTACTGTATTGTTTATGGGGTTTTCGCTGTAGGGTGCTTCGCCCGCTATATGTGCCTCTTGGTGATTTGGTTTCATCATAAGCTCGACAGGGGCCCATCGCACTTTCCGACTTTCTTTGTTTGCTTAAAGCCGAACATTTAAAAAACATAAAAATTGTTGAATCTGTCAAGGAATAAGAAATGTAATTTACTACTAACTTGGTATTTATATTTCAATTCAAACACATAGTAGTTCTCTTTTTAAATTTTTAGTAATATTTCTGTAATTCATCAATTTAAAATTAATAATTTCAAAAGTTTAAGATTTGCACTTTCCGCAATTTTTTTATTTTTTTAAAATTTTATTCTTCCAATTTCTATTCTGGTTAATTATTATTACTTCAATACCCTTTAAGGATTGATGATTTAATTAGTTTTAAAATTCTTTTACTTCACACATTAGAAAACATAATTTATTGTTACCTGTTACCTAAATTAAAATATATTAGTAAGTTTGTTTAACTTTTTAATGAATTCCTCCTTCGCTCATCTAAGAAAAATAGAAAATAATAGATTTTTTTTCAGTTAATATTTTAGGTCTGGTTAAAATAGAAAAAGGTTTTATTTAATAGATAATGAAAATTGTCCCCATAAAAATAACTTATAGAGCTTTAAAAATTAACACGTAATTGATGTTACATTTATTGTTAAAAATTTTAGTTTTTTTAGAATTAAAACGCAGAACTAATTCGATTTGGAATAGTCAGGGTATGTCGATCTTGACCGTCTCTACAAAAGTAAACATATTGTAGGAGGAGTAGTTGTCAAGATAAACTATAAATTCTAAAATTCTAAAATTTTTGAGTTTTTGTTTGATTTATTGGTAGATACCAGTTAATTTTTCTCAGGTCGCGCATACCTGCTCTGACCGGGTGTTATTTCCACATTAATCAACAGATGTCTCTGATTTGAGATAGGTGAGATAGTGTATTGTATTTTTGAAGGAATGTATACTTGTGGCGGATAGCGACCTTATAGATTAAATCTTTACACATTCTACAACCCCTATTCCATTATTTTTAGCAATTTATAATAACCGACTATTTTTTTTGTTTTCAAATTACTCTTGAAAAAAATCAGGATGCCCTAGCAGAAATAAAAATTTTCTAAAAAAAACTTGAAAAATATTCTCGATTAATCCATTCCTATATCAGCAACCAATCGACATTCATAAATGTGTTTTGTTTCGACCAATCACAAGTCATTTTGAAGTTTTGCAAGTGAATAAACTCTATAAATATATATATCAACATGCGATTAAATTCGATTAAACCCAATGTAGCTTTTTGTGAGTAGTAGCCTTTGGTAACAACTGTCATCATAATTAATGTTTGTCAAAATTATTTTAAATTAGCAACAACTCGAAAACGGCGCTAGATATAAAAAAACTGACCAAAAAATTCTCCCCCCTCGCCTCGTACCCACCCCTCGTGAATTATCGGTAGGAAGGTATATGCAAAAATCCAAATCGGTCGCGCGCAAAAAATAAATTGACATTGACAGGCAAAATGAGTCATGCATTAATCTCCCTATAATCTACTCGAGGTTCACTTTTTATTTGGATGAAATTGTTTTTGGACGAAAACATGATAGCCATGGAAAAAACTTGAGAATTAAGGGGATTTAAAATTGCGAAAGCGTAGCTTGAGCAATTTTTGTAGATCCTTAATTCGAGAGTTTTTAAAATAAAAAAATATCTTTAAAAAAGATAAAAAGTGAACCTCTTGTGGATTAACCCCCGATAGTTTCTCAATGTGTACGATGTGCGATACTGTACATGTAGGATAATTTCGACATTTTAGTCATCTTGCTGAATTTCGTGCTATGCATTTCGTGCTTAATAGTCGATTTAATTTCGTGTGTGATGTATTAATGTCTGACATTTTGTCGAAAAAGTTTTAATTTGTGCTAAAACTATTTATTCTGCCTTTAAATTTAATAACGCCACCTATTGACAATTTATTGAACTCAAAGAATACTTAGTACGCATACGCAATATCTACAGGGGTGGCAAAATACATATGACAATTGGGACTAGGATTGGAAGTGGAGGGCAGGCCACAGCCTTCAAGCAGAGGTATTAACAGCATTAATTAAATCATTTTTTTCAGCTGAAGTGAAAATGAAATGAAATAAAAGGGAATAGGCGATTCAAGATAAGCGATACGCCACCAACGGTCGCCGGTGGAACTAATTTCAGAGACATGATTATTATTGTTTATTTGGTGTAGGGCGAGTGCAATGTTAGTTTTTCTGTTGTACCTCTTATTTTTTTATGTAAATTTTGTATAATTAAATGAAGACACATTTAGTTGTTGCTACAAACCTTCTAAATAGATATATTCAAAATGTCCAACGCGTACTATTCAGTTCCCCATTGCAAATCATGGGTGAAAAGGTAAGAGAGTTTTAAAAAAATGCTGTCCCAGTCCCTACCTTGAAGCAGCCCACACATGTTAAAGAAAATACCAGACTGGGACCTGACGTCCTCAAGACGAAATCATACATTTTTACTCACATGTTGAAGATACTGGCGATACTGCCATACTAGGTGCTATGAAACGTAGTCAGCGATTAAATTAATAGAAATGAATTGAAAGAAAGCAATGCATCTGACGAGGCAACTATATGTGACAATGAAGAAGAACTTCATAACAATCAAAATCCAGATGACATAGAAGCAGCTGAGGCTTTACTTCAGTCATTCAATTTCAAATCCGAGATGCAACCGAACAATGCTAGATTGAGAACTTTTCGAGACTTTGAGATGCAAATTAATGCCAGAATAAGTTAAAACAGTGTGCGATTTAATAACAACAGATCAAACTTTAAACAGAATTTTTGAAAATTCTAGATTTCTAACTAAATAATTTAGACATGCAGCCGCTTCAATAAACATATTATATTTTATTAGTTAATTTGATATATTTTTATTACACAAATTATGAAACATTTTTTCCATAAAATTTTTATTTATTCCTATCTACTTTTCCTTGGAAACAATGAATTTCACCTATAGGAACTGCCTTATACTTATCCGCAGTCATCTTTTTTTGCATCGACTACACACATTTGATATCGGTCTGTGAAATTTCTTCAAATTCATAAATAGTACCCATCCTAAAACAAAAAAATTAGTAAAATACACAATAACTATAAAGAAAAAACTTATACCTAGAACATTTAAGTAATTATGCAGATATTATATAATTGTTTACATTTTCCGCTGTTTCCTGCTTTACACGTACACGTCATGTTTTGTACAGTCGCCTTTTCCTGATCGACATCTAATACATCACACCTTCTATTTCGTGAAGATTTGTATGTAAAGCGCTGGTTTGCAAACAGAGTCCGTATAACCACAGGTATAACTTAATGATGTCTTCCTTCAAACACTTCACTTTTCCTCATAAAATAATGTGCTCAGCGTTTTTAGCACTGCTTCTCCCTCATAAACACATCGCGAATTGGCGTTGGCTTCCAAAAAAACTAGTCACGGCTAAAACGCCAAACTTATTACACTTGCATTATTTACTTAATAACTTGCGAAACTTATGTTAACCTAGAATTACAAAATAATGTTCTTTTATATATTAAATAACTAGAAAAGAGATTGTACAAACCTTAAAGATGTTTAATTAGTTTAAGATCGTACGATGATTTTAACATAAACACTGAAAAACTACTACTTCCACTAAGTCACAAAACTTGAATTAAAACATCCATATATTCGCTTTAATAACATGTAAACAAACCAAACCATGTCTCTGAAATTAGTTACGAATCCTACCGCACTGGCGCTGCGATCTTAAATTTGATCGCCTATTGCCACTTGCAATTATTGAATCTTTAAGATACCTCTCTGCTACACTTGTTGATTTCCATCCACCATGATGCTTTTTTATAAGAGCAGAAGTTCACCTCATCTTAAAACAATGTCCTGTATAATATAAATTTTGTAATAAAACTTAAATTTATACAGTGCCACCAAGCTAAGAAAAGCCCCGGAAAATATGTCAAATAATTTGACAAAAATTTGAATGAGCCAATGAACATCGAGTTATTTCTTAAGTACATTCTGCTGTAAAAGTTACAAATAATTGTGTGTCATTTGTCATTATGCTGATTTTTTGTCTTGTTCGTTTTCGTGTTATTCATATTTGAGCTTTACTGTTTACAGCAATGTTTTTTTTATAACAAATCTTTATAGCTATATTTAATAAATTAATTTAATTAAGCATTATTTGGTAAGTACTGTTTTATGTTAGAATGCACTTTAATTTTCTTTTGAGTGTACATATTTAAATACACCAGCGCCAGCCAGATCCCCTCAGGGTTTCTCTTAGCGTGGTTCATTTATGATAAATTTGAAATATATAAACTAATAATATAACTGTCTTTACCGACTTTAATTTATTTAATCAGCAAAAATACTAACAATTATTTATAATGCATACTCACTTGCTTCCGAACAGGTTAATGGTTCAAATTCAAATTAAAATGAAAAGAATTTGCTATTCCTAAGTAAGTTCGGGTAAAAACAAATTCTATTGTATTCTAAATCTCTATCGTTACAAATTTTATAAAGGAGCAAATTTTGGAAAATATAGTTAGATTGGCTTATTGAAAATTTGTTTGTTTCTTATTCAAGTAATAGTAGAAAACAATATATTGTGTGGAATACATATGGAAAGCTTATTATTCCGTTCACGTGTACGTTATTTAATTAATGTATAATTTAATATTATTATTTTAAATTGTTATAATACTATTATTTTTATTATTATTATTATTTTTAGATATTATTATTAAATTTACTAATTAATTTGTAAAATATATTTTTATAAATATAAATTGTTAACTACTAATGGTGCATATTAATAAATTATTTCAGTAATAAAATCTAAATTAAAATTAAATCGGATTAATTTATGTAATAATAGAATGTGATAACTATAAGTAATGACTCTTAATGATTTTTTAAAGATAAATAATGTGACAAGTTTTTTATGTATTTAATTGATTGTGAAGTTTAACACCCCTATTGCAAAATTCCCCCAACAGTGCACGCTCTCTTTTTATATATCTTTCAAATGATCCGGCGTATTCCGGAAGGTCATATGACTTTTACTTCAACCGGAAGACTATATGGACTATTTTGTAACAGGACCGTAACATAAATAATTATTTGAAATATTATGCAAAATAACAGAAAGTTTGATAAATAATATTTTACTTTGTACAGCACATCAAATTTACTTTTATTATATTTATTATATTCTACAAACTAATTATAAGTAAGTAAAGTAAAGCTTAGGAAATAAATTAAAACTTTTACGTCTACATATATTTTTAATTTTAAATTAATTATTATGTTCTTATATATAAGCAAATAGATAATATAGTTTTCTTCATTTGTCATATAATTTTCTAATTTAGTATTGAAAAATTTAAATTGTTAATAAATATTTTTGAATTACGGTCCTGAATATTAAATATATTGATGGCGTCCATTACTCTCGTTTTCATCTAAAAGATATTGATATATCATAGATTTTTTAACTTGAACACAAAGCTTGGCAGGAAGCGTTACGACAATAACGTTCAAACGGAAGAGAAGTCGTTTAAGAGCTTTTGTCGATTGTAAAGACCTAGGACAGTGTAATGGTTTATATTAAACTCGATATTAAAAAATGTTTGCTTTGCATTCAATAACAATTAAGTTTCCGTTTTTTCCACATTTAAGAATAATCGGTTATGTGTAAATTATTTATTTAATTAACGTAGTGCTATTTACTTTAAATTCTATTGCTCTGTGTGTTCATTAAAACGATGACATTGTAAAAATCCGAAAGTTAGAATGAAAAAACACTAAACCAAGGTTTCCATTACATTAAGCTGACAACAGATTTTCTATTTCAGGTTAAGCAATCTCCCAAGTACTTTTTACAGTGACAACCAAACAGTCAAGAGTGAAAGAAATTATTTTATACGTGAAATTTTATAAAATCTCTAAAAACATTTAAAGAAACAATGGATTGTGATTTCTGCAAAAAATTATTCATTTTTGGAATTGATTAAAATGGTAATAAATATAAATTTGTTAAAAATATTAAAATTTATTTTAACAAAACTTAAATATTGTCGTTGTAAGACTTCTGCTAGATAAAATGAATATGTACAATGATCACCAAAATAATTCATTGCACCATGAAGTCACATTTGGTAAATTTAATACCATTAGATGACCGCAAAAGAAACCCTTAAAAATAATTCAATCGTAAAATAAGAGCCATTCTAACTTCACTCAATTACTATACCTCGATTGTGTACTGGTTTTCTAATCAAAAGAATAGAAAAGTACTACTATTTTTTGTAAATTTCCTAAATCGGCATTATAATATTGTATAGTTTTACATGATTTAAAAATTGAGAGAAAAATAGGTGTTGTTCTACACAAATCTTATCTATTTTATCTTGTTCGAGTTATATTAATGCTTCTGTAAAATACTGAAAATTTTGTTAAAGATTGTAATTTTTTAAAGTAGCCAAACACAATATAAGACATGAGAACTGTATAAATTTTAGATAAGCTTTTATTTATGAACGTATAAGTGTTGGACAAGAGGTACTGATATCACATAGATAAGACAAATAGTCCGAATGGATGAAAGCTTCCATCATCACAAATATAACAAATTGCAACTTAAAAAACACAAAGGCAAATATGCGTCGTGACTACCTTTAACTTCGCATTCTAGAACTGACCCTAATGTTTATCTAGTTCATCTTCAAAACAGAAATATTTGATGTTAATGCTAATATTTTAGTAAAACAATCCTTGTAAATAAAACATTTTTAGTCGATGTAACCCTCCGCATATTTCAATACAAAAAGTATATTTATTATTGTCAACAATGGAATTTTTAACATCCCGGGAAAATACCGTGATTAAATATTGTGATTGTTCATTTAAAAAAACAAAAGCAAATTAATTTTAATATTTTCTATCGTTTACTGAAACAATAATTGAAATGTCACTTAACGTAAAACTATCAAATTTAGTATGTATTGTAATAAATATGCATGAAGGAAGACATTTCGTCTTTTCGAACATTTACTCTATAGTTATTAAAAGTGGTATACAGTATATTTTCTTTGGAAATAAAAAGAAAAATGTCGGGTTTTATTGAAGTTGATTAACGTTCTATTCTGTTATCATACCCATGGGGGACCTACAGTTTACTGTGGACTGCAAATCATCGAAATTTTATTAACAGATTATATTTCGGTTGTTTGCCATTGCCTCCAGAGAAGCAATTACTATTGTTACAGCCATTTAATAGAAAATTAGATAATTTTTAAACTTTGATAAAATATTCAAATTGTTTAAATAAAAAAAAAGAGTTTAATACTCGTTTAGTTGTATGCATAGTTCTATCCAAGTATACTTTGAAACCATTGTGTATAAGGAATTATATAATAACAACTTGAGCAATTTTTCCAAGATAGTTTGCTAAAATATGATGTACAGAAGGTATTCTGTATTTTGCAAATGGTAAAGCAGGAATTCTAAATAGGTTGCGCAATTGTATAGATGTACTGCAGAACATATCGGTTTTAACTCACTTAGATATGGTATATATGGTAAATATAAAGACAACCAAACAGTAGCAATCGGTAACGCCCCTTTGAAATCTTATTCCATATTTGGATGTTCACGACACGAAGCTTCTGCACGATTTCTTCCTTCGGCACCATGAAATACTTTAGAGTCTTTTAAGTAATAGTTCTATACAAAAAGTACTAAAGAAAAATAGCGATAAATACAAAACAACAAATAAATTGCTATTCTGGTGCTAAACTTTTATTGTTGTTATTGTTAACCATAACTTTGTACATTATCAAAAATTATAACTTAAGTTATTAATAGCCTTTAATAAGTAAATATAATAAACTATAATACACTCTACACACATGTTGTTGAATGCAAAACTTTAAGTACTTCATTTTCCAATGTGTTTAAAGACCATACTGTTGGTATTTTATGTAAATTATAATTAATGACGTCCTACAAGAATTCTTTTTATTTTGAATTGATACTAACGCAAGCAATTTATTACATGAAGTGTTAAAAAATAGGTAATATTGAATTTAGCATATCATGCATTATTTATACATCTCAGTTTTATTGTTTCCGTCTGAAACCCCTTAAATTTAAATTACAAACTATAGGTATCACCTTAATTTGATTCAGTATCGATACATATTTACCTTTGAAACAAAACATCAATTTTTTCCAGTTACTTTTAGCAACCAACGTCAAAAATAAATTGTGATATTTAAATTTTTGTCTACTGCCTTGAAACTATTTGGTTTTTTTTAAATCTTATAAATATTCCAAATTATACACAAAAATAGCAAGCTATTATAATATCGTCCTACATTAAACCACATACATGAAATATAGTATCTGTATTTTAAGCTGTACAACAATCATTTACTTGGGGTTATTTTTTAAGATTACAGATTAAGTTAGTAATTTTAATTTTTCAATTACAACTATAATAATGTAAATTGTTTATTTTTTGTGTATACAATTTAAGATGTGTATTTAGCAGTTGAATGGAATTTGTAACAATTAATCATAGTCTTGTTGGTCAGCCGCCCTAGTGGGGGGCTTCAAAAAGCGACGGGATCCCGAATGTTTTAGATCCAATACTCTTAAGAAAAATTGCCAAGTGACTAACTCAACAGATTCGTTTCACCTGTAATTACACGAAATCAAACACAGTTATAAATGACAGCAATTATAAATGTAAATTAATTTTAACTACAGTAGTTCTGACATTATAGTATTTCATAATCTAATTTTTTATAATAAAACATGATATTTGTTGCTAATTTCTGAAAGAATCCCAAGATGTGCATCCCTAATACATTAATTAGTAATTAAAAACACGTTAGAATATTTTATTTAATTTTTTTTTTTATTAAAATATACTAAAATTTGAAATAATTAATTACAGTAAAATAAGTCTTACATAATAAAAAGACTTAAATTTTTATGACAGATTATTATACCATAAATAAACATGATACATTGATATACTACTTTATATGTAGGTACCACCTATACCTATACATATATTATTCGTTATTTGAAGTTAATATAAGAATAATATTGATCATATTTCATATCTGTTAGCACTGTTTAGAAAATTATTTAAATTTCGGAGATGAAAAGTTTTAATATCTTAAATTTATATAAATTCTGTGCAATAAATTACACACAAGCTATTTTTAATAAATTAATAATGAATAGATACTTTCCACCACGAACCAAGATATAAAGATCATATATAGGGAAATACTAATTTAGTAATGTAATGAATGATCTTGAAAAATTAGTTATAAGTAGTATCTTATTTTTTTTACCTACAATATTTTCAAGTTACATCAACTAAGATGGCATTTGAGAAATAGTATTAATGTTTGCACTCTTGCATCCTGGTGAGACGTTTAATTATTGTCTTGACTGCAGAGATAGGCTTTCTGAGCAAGTATAAAAAAGCTTACATATGGGATTCTTCACGTCATTAGTATTTTAAAAAATTGCTTTTCTTGATTTTATCACATTAACATTTAAGAAGTAATTTAAACTAAGTATATAGGCACTTGTATATTTGTATTGTATTTGAGAAAATATTCGTATTGCTATAGATAGGTATATTACAGAGTTCAAAGTAACTACTTGGACAAAATTCAAATGAAATTCGTATGAATTTCTCTAAGTTGAACAATGCAATAATTTATTATTGTAGGTACTACTGTACCTGTATAAAGCTGATGACAAAATTTTTTAGAAAATTAATGTACAATTTCTCTTAACTTATAATATGTATATACTTATAAAGAGCCTCATAAGCAAGTATGGCTGTTACCAGCCTAGAAAGCAAGTGGGTTTTAGAAAGAGCTATGTTATAATTTTGTTATTCAATCGTCACAGACCCAGACCCATTTATTTTTATTATTTTGCCATTTACCGATGAGGTAAGTTAATCAGCCAAAATTACTATGAATTTTTGTGGTACCTTAAAATGACTCACTCCTTTGGGTCGGTACAAAATTTTTTTTAATTTGTTGACTATTTGAACTCGCACTGAAAAGACTTCAACAAAATACAATATACCACTACATATTATTGTGTTAGTGGATTTTTGAAAAATCTTCCGATTCGATAGAGCTATAGGCCTAAAAATAAAGTTATAATAGTAAAATAAATTATAGATACTAGAGAAGATTCTTAAATTTGGAAGTCTTCTTGGAAGATATCGTCTTTGTTATTCCCTTCAGCTGCCAATACATTTTCACTTTAATAAGTTCGAAATTTGAATATGACATTATATTGCTAAAAATAAAACATGCTGTAGAAATTATTCATAAAGCAAACGAAACAATAATTATTTATGTATCCAGGGCATTATGAAGATGTTTATGTCGAGGGCAACCAATTTAAAAGGGCGAGGGCCGCCAGGCCCGAGAGTTTTTAAGTTGCTCGAGAGCATAAACATTGGGTAATGCTCGTGATACATACAATGTTTTATATTTCACTGCTTTTGATTTTGTCAACATTTAAAAATTTTATAAATTTTGAATTTGATGATTGCTAAATTTAATTTAATTTTTAATTTTTAATTGTTCAATTAGTGGATCTTCATTTACTAGTTGTACTTTTAATTTTAAATAAAATTGTAAACAATAAAATAGTACATTTTTTTAATTATATTATATAATTGCGAATGAGAGGGCATAATAAGCGGGCATTATTATGCCCTAGGGCATTGTAGCCTATTTAATATATCTTGTTGTCAAGGTATAAAAGACAAATAATGATTCAGTGTAATATAAACATATTTATTAATACTATATTAATTAATACTAATTAAAATTAATACTAAATTAAAGCGTTTTACAACAATGATACTCAAACTACGTAACACATTTCGAAATTTAAAAATATTTATTAAATTTTTTTATAACATTTTTTGTACGTCCGCAGTTTGTTCATTATTTTCGGATATTTTCTGGAATTGATTGACTAAAAAATGTTTTTACTAAGACACTGTTTTGTATGTCGTTGATTTCCAGAAAAAAAAAACTTGACAAATTTTGAACAAGCGTAAGATAAAAATTTTAATTTAGAAGTTATATTTTTACTCGACTCGAGTATGACAACACGTTATCGGGGAAGAAGTGTCAACACACTGAAAAAAAATTTTAACTTCTTCGGCCCGATGAAAAAAATTCATCATATTGATGAAAAATCATTGCATTGATGAAATTTTATTTATCAATATGATGAATTTTGTTCATCGGCGCAAAAATGAATGTCATATTTCATCAATATATCAATATGAAGAATCTTTTTTTTTTCAGCGAAAATGAAACAATTACCATACAGTCATAATTATATAGATTTGTCTTTGTTGCACCTGTATTGCTGATTAATAATAATTTGGGAAGGCAGTTGTTGGTGTTTGGTTCAGATTTTCAGTAATTAAGTGATAAAATATTTTAAAATGCAATTTGTGTTACTCGCATTTTTGTTATAGTCATATCAACTTACAAGTTATGAAAGGTTATAGCCGGGTAAGCATGAGAAAATGGCTTTTACACCGATTTGGCTCATTATTTAGAGGTTCCTCTCAAAACACTATTACATTTTCCAAAATATTAGATCCTAAATGTTGATAGTTTCTTAGAAAAATTTTATTTATGCTATATGACATCTAATAACTGTATTTCAATAACATATTGGTAAAAAATCTTATTTTTTATGTTATAGTGGCATATAAAAGGAATATTGGACAAAAATTTGGTGATTGTTGTAGGACCAAAATTTAATTTTTTTAATTTTTGAAAACTTTTTTCTCGCTTTTTTTCCTATGTTATGTGGAGGTAAAACCACAAAAATTACCACTTATAGGTCTTAAGTACCTCTGTAACATATTCGAATATCATTCAATTTGCAATAATACTTTCTGAGAAAAAAATTCTTTAGCCTTATACTATAGCCTTAGACTATAGGCTTTACTTGGATTTACATATTTAGATGATTCTATCCAAGCTCATTATTTTTAACGGGTATCTCTAATATGACCCAATCGCTTCTTTCGTGCTTTAAATTAATAAAATACAAAACATTCTAACATAATAAACAAGGTGGAACTCGCTTTTGCGACAGTTCTTAGGCTTCTATACATCTACTTTTTCGGTAGGTTAAATTATTTGGGCTTTATTTTATTCCAATTTTTAATGCCTTAATCTTTTAATTAGGTAGATTTTTTTACTATATAAGGAAAACGCTAACATTTTAATATTTTTTTTTTATTTCGACCTTTATAGGTAAATATTTGCAATTTACAAACCACAAATAAAACACAATTCATAATGAAATATTAAAATACCCGAAACACGTACCGAATACCGTATTAGAAACACGTAAAATACCTACTCTAAAAATACAAAATAAGAATATCGGATTAAAAAATATATATGTAAATAATCTGAATAATTAATACCAATCTAAAAATATTCTATATGAAGTAAAATTGTTTTAAGAACGTGCGTTCTGATTGGTTTTGAATTATGCGGACAGACGGACAGACGGACACGGAGCTAGATCATAAGGCTTCTTCCTATACGTTGTATAGAAGCCTAAAATTAAAATACACAAAAATACAAAAAGATATTGTGCGAGAGGGGGACCCAATGAAAATTATTATTAAAATTGGATCGCAAATACTGAAAGATTGAGAAACTCTGGTCTATGAAAAAAGTATATCGAAAACAGTTGAAGTTGTACAAAATTTGGAATAAATTATATAAAATTGTATAGTTCTTTAAAATATAAAAAGTATTACTTAAATAATATGCAATAATAATTCATAAGTTTCCAATAATAAATTATTGTTTTATGTCCGACTGTATGATAATAACATCATTACAATATCACTTAGCGACCATAAGATAACATTTTATGGTACTAGGCCGTTTTGCTTTATTTATAAAGTAAAACGGCCGCCTGTCAATGTCAATGAAATAAACGTCAAAATTAATATTTTATTTTATTTAATTTAATTTAAAAAGTATTACATTAATTATTACTTTGATTATAATAGATTACAAAAGTTAGCTTTTGAAGCAATTTCAACGATTTCTTCCATTTTTTCACATAATTTTAAACCAAATTAATAAACAACTTATGTAAACCAGGAGCAATAGAAAAAGCACTCTTCGAAATTATACAATTTTTATTACCTAAATGTCAAAGTGGAAAAATATAAAAGAAAATCTTCTACGGTGCAGTCGAACATAAAGCTATGTATGTCATTTGCACATAATTAGGCTTTTTGGACTCAGCCAATTTATTAGCCTCGCTCGCAAGCTCGCTCTGCCATAAACGAGGCTTCGTCCGATAAAGACCTAAATTATGTACTCATGACATAAATAGCTATTCTGTGGAGTTTTTTATAATTTGAATATTTTGTATGAAATTTTTTCCGTTTAGAATAATTAATAAAAACATGCAAAATTTCCAATTGCATTATTTTAGTTTTATATTATTAAAACTATTTTGGATTGGTATTCAAGAAGAAAAATAGTGAGACAGTGTAGAATGAAAAATGTCACTTCGCGGACTGCACAACCCCTCATTTTATGCAACCCGTAATATATCAATAGGACACTTTTATTATACTGCTATTCAATATAGAATCCTAGAATAAATGGTTGCCATGCTTGCCAATAGATGTCTTTGAATGCATATATACAGAGCATTACAGAACAGTTTTAACGCTATCTACCGTAAAGATTTCATACTAAGTTACAAAAGCTTCCTTCACACATTATTTAGTATAATGTAATTTATTACAGATATTTTGTGCTAGTTCTGGAATTTTCCGAGAACTGGAGTAGGTTGTAAAAATTTTATTTTAAATTGTACCTTATACAAAATTTTATGTAATCATACATAACTAAGTTTCTTTGTAAATTAATTACATATTAAAACTATTTATAGACATTTTACGTCAAATCAAATAATAGAGCTACGTAGCTAACAAAATATAATATGAAAGATTGAATATAGTATGTATAAACTCAATAAATAGTTTCAATTATGAAAAAATAAACTAGGACCAAGTTTTTCAATAAGTTTAATACAATTTTAGCTTCAACAGTTACCACAATAATTAAATAAAACTAAAAACGATCGTTTAAACATTTTATTAAATATAATAAAAAACTAGTCCAAGACTAAATCGTTCACCACAATAATTTTTTTTAAATGTAATCTTATTTTTTATGACGAAAAATTATATTAATTATGTTATTTTTATTTTATTATTTTTTTTTAAATTTTATTAATTATTAATTATGTTAAACAAAAATTACATAAAATATAGGTTGATAGTTTGTTTACTATTCCATCAAATTTAACATTATTGTTTATTGACATTAAATAATGACAATATTCTTTCATAAATTGCTGTTTTATTTTGTTTTGTAGCTTTACTATTTATAGCTCTATGAAGAACAAAACAATATTATTATTTATGAGTCCTGAAAAACAAGCTTTCTAGCAAGCAAGTTTACATTACTTTGTAAGGCGAAGTAAAGCGTAGTCAAACAAACGGAAAACTTTTGCACCAAGAAAAGTAACATAAATATATCAGTGAAAATAACGAAGCACTCAAAAAAAATTTCCAAAAGTCAAATTTCAAATTGCAAAACCTTATCATTCCAAACCATACCCAAAAATGTATGTGTTTCTGTATCGATTTCCAATAAAGGTTTTGTGTTTTATATTTTAAATGTGTTATTATAAAAGATTTTATAATTTTTTTGGAAATTTGCACTATTTGTTTAATAGAACTACTAATTGTGTTTTGTCTACTTAATTCGTCCTGAAGACGCTCATAATAAAGTTGAGCTAAACGGAGATAATATACAGTACTTTTATTAACCACAAGTTGAAATTTTCATTAAATATAAAATTATTAAATTTTATTATTATTGAAATGAATGGAAATAGTTATTATAAATATCACAAAATCTCTTATAAATTATTGTTAGAAATTCAAAATACAACAAATACATTGGTATTTAAAGTACAAATTAAAATAAATATATTTAATATACCTATAATATATATATATATATACATAAGTATACATAATGTCTACCACTGCAACAAAAAACTGCCCACTTTTAAAATTTGCTTAAGATGCACCGATTGCTTTGTCAGACACTGTACACAACAACAATGCATATTGCCAACAAAAAATACTCTATCAAAGACTTATTTAATAAATAGGTACATCCTGATTTTTTTAAGTGTTTATAAATGTCTTTGCAAAGATACTTTATGTATTATTTTTATTTTCATTTAACCTTTACTAATTTTGCTGATGCCGCTTTATGTAGTTCGTTCACCCTTAAGCATTAATCAATAACTAAGAAATATAAAATCTTGACAGTATTACTTACTATTCGTATTATTTATCAAAATAAAATTAAAGTTTCGCTTTAATAACAATTAGGTAATTCTGATGACTATCGATAAGCTTTACCATGCACCAGTAAACCACCGCACTGCATTACATTAACATACTATTATTTCGAACTGAAGTACTTGTTTATTTTCATAATTTTTATATTTGAAAAATAGAATTATGTGCAATATTCAAAAATTTAAAAAAAATAATTGTCTACCTTTAACAATAAAAAAAAATACTGAAACTGACTTACCGAGTAAAATTTCAAGTTACTACATAGGTCGTTGCGTCTGACAAAAGTTATAAGCCAAAAATTAAAATAAAATTTCTGTTAGAAAAACTTCAAGTTTAAGGGATAAGAAGCTGCTTTGAAGCTGTTAAAATGCATAACATATTATAAAATCAGTGGCGTAACTACCAGTGTTCGATGTGTTCAATCGAACAAGGATTAAAAGAGCTCGGTTCGGGCCAGAAAAATTAAATATTTTAATCATTTAATACGAATTCATATTTTTGTGTTTTGTAGCACTAAATATTCAGAACATCATTGAAACCAGCACACAAAGAAAAATAGGGTTAATAATACTTGATAAAGGTTATGTTTTACTTCTTGCAGTAGTAAAATAGGCCTCAACTAATACGATGCGTATTATTTACCACTACAAAATAGTACACACAAAATAGTAAGATTACGTTATACTAGTAGTTATTTTCTATTATTTTTATTGCAGTGAATTTTACCACTACCATGGAAGTAAATTTTAACACTTGTTGTTCTAATAACGAGAACAGTGAGAACTACTTGTTATCGTGATAACCATAGGTAACCGTCCTGTAGTGGTAAATTGTACGACTGGATAGCGATGGGTTTTACTATTGCGCTAAAGGGTGAATAATACATACCAAGATTAGTTTAAATTTACTATTTGTTGTATTTAATTTTACTCTGCATTACAACTATTTTCTATCGATAGGGGTTACAATTGTATAGTTAAAAGTTACTATTTTGAGTGATATGTAACACTGTATTAAAAGTTTTATTAACTGCAGTGGTTTTACTGATACAATTAGTTGGGCAGAAAATTAAAATTTTTTTGTGTGAGGAAATATGCAGCAATTTTTCAAAATAACGTGTCTGCTACATTTCTCATGTAGTACCTATTAATTTAAAATATAATAATATATTTACTGCATGTTTCATCTTTTGTTGAATCAAACTTGAAGCCGGCATCGATAAAGATGAAACGCACCGTAAAGGTAAAACTGTCGCATCAGATACCAATACAGTAATAAACAAATAAGTTGTCACCCTTAGCACTTGAGCAGAATTCCGAAAACAATCCTTCCAAGGGGTAGGGTATATTTTGATTTTTGTTAACACGGCACTGCTAGCTTGTTACAGTACACGATGAAAACTGTTTCCTATTTATAATTTTTTTAAAGTTTTAAATGGTAGAATTTACATTTAATTTTTTATGTTTTTCAATAAAAAAGAAGCTTCCAAAAATTTCTCAATTATTTAGTTCGCCTCAGTTGACGAATCAAAAAGTTACTCAATTTAATTCAATATTTAATTTACCCTATTACCTTTATCTCCATTTCAGTTAAAAACATTAGTCCGGTATTATATCCATTAAATGAACTGCAGCCTACACCTTGATGTTAATATTTTATTGATCTTCTTAAGAATTCGAAAAACGTAGACCCCGATGTAGAAACAGTCGCAATTATTATAGATACCGATGTTAGTGATTGTTAGGTGTGATACTATTATTTTATTTAAAAAAAGGTATTTTATTGAAATTCTATCATGTGGACCGTTGAAACCCTTTCTTTCAGACGGTCAACATGGTAAATTTTTAACTTGATACTTTATAACAAAATTAACAAGCCGGATTTAGAAACAAAACGTTTATGACTTTGCTATTCATCAATTTAAACAAATGCTACTGTCAACTTTGCTGGTTATTTGGCCAATCTAGAGATACAATTGCCAATGGTTTTTATGACTGGACACATCTTAATCAAGCTATTTGACTAACAAGCCTGTCCAGTATTTGGCAAGAAGTATCTTGGAAACAAATTTTAGAGCAAACTGTCAAAGTTACTTCATCGTTGGCTTCTTGCAACATGCCGAATTCTGATAATTCTAAAATATTTTTGTCTGTGATTAATTTTCTTTCTAAATAATATGATCTGTGGCTTCAGCCGAAAGATCTTCTTCAGAATTAAAAATAATAAAAAACTTTATAGAAAAATGGGCAAACAAAGATTATCCGCCTTATCATTTTTTTAAAAAAAGGTTTAAAATTTCGATTTTTTACGATTTTCGGTAAAATTTAATACCATACTTGTCAGGAAAATGTCTCACTTTACTCGGAGCTTTAAAATACTCGGCACAGAGTGCATCGTATTTCAACATTGCTCCTCGTCAGTAATGTATCATTTTCCTGACATTTAGGTAAATAACTATTTCCGTAAACGGCGTGTTTTTTATCTCGGCTAAGACCTTCTTAAAAAATTTCACACTTTATACAAAAAGAAAGAAGGAAGTACAGAAAGTGAACTTTGACGTTTTTCACTACTTGTTGCACAAATAATTATGTGTGATATGATGTGATAGAAAAGACATTAGACGCTCACCAGCAACTACTTAGCTATGAATTTATTGACTTTTACAACTTGAAAGCGTAATTGACAATTTACAGCACCGGAAATCATACATGGGTTTATCAGAACTTGTAATAAAAAAGTTTAATTGTCAACTATGTGATAATAGACTAAGCTGGCATATCCTTTTATTTCCGAAGAAGTATCCCTTACCAATACATTTTAAGTAAAATCCTTTGCTGGAACAAACCATCACCACAGAAAAAAATTGTTTAAAATTATGCAAAACTTGAAATTACGTAAATCAAAATGTCGGTGTTCCTACTCACTTAATAATACTGTAAATTTTTATTTTTTAAATCCATTTAGTCTATAATAATATTCTCAAAGATGGCAAGATGTAATAAACATGTTGTAGTATGTTTTACTTTTTATTTAAAAAAATTATGAAACCGTTTTGAGATACTTGTTATGTGTAGGATTAAAACTGAAATTATTTGTTCAACACCTTATAGGTGTATTTGTTCGATTTAACTTGGTTAGAAAATCAATATATGAAATAAACATTTATTCTGAATATTATAATTTGTATACTGTTACTTTTAGAACAACGGAATAAAAGATAATATATTACATAATACATATTTTAATGGTAAAATATATAAAATTATAAGCTAATGAAAATATGTAATTATTAAATAAAATTTATATTTAACAATAATAATATTAATGACAATAAGTATATTATAAGAATAACAATAGTTATTAATAAAATACACTTGCAGTTCACAATAAATTAATAAGAATAATATAAATTAAAATTTTAATAAATTAAAATAAATAAAAAGTTTTAATATAAACATCCAACTACTCGGTAAGATAAAATATTAAATTTACATTTAAAAATAAACAAATCAAGCTACAATCGTTGAATTATCATGAGCGACTTGTGGGCGTCAAACTCATTCCAATCCAGTTCTTAATCAGAAAGAACTGTTTTCGAGTGCCTGTTTCGAGTGTTTAAAAGAGTGTTTAATTTTATGAGTTGGTAAACAACGAATAAAATTTGATCAATATTAGTTTACTTTTCAAAGTACTTTTCATTACAGTAAAAACTTTATTTTTATGCAGCAATTGATTTCTCAAACGGGATGAGATGATACAAATCAGATGGGACGAAACAAATCAAAATCAAAAATTCTTATATGAATATCGCTTAGTCCTCACCAGATAGCATTAGTCCTTCATACTCTACGATGGTAGTGTTAAAGCAAAAATGTATTAGTTTTTCTGTCGAGGTTAAAAAGAAACCACTGTACGCAAAAAAGAAAATATTTACAGTAAACTGGTAACCATATTATACTGAATGGTATTTTTCTAGCCTCCAAATTTATTACAAAATTGCCAGAAAATTAGAAGTTTTTCAAAATTCTGTTTGCCTAATTTTCAATTTACATGGAAAATTTTGTATTAATTGAATAAACTTTCAATTTATTTGGAAAATTTTATATTAATGGAAAAGTCAAAATTAACTGTTGGTTAATCAAAATTTTGATTTTTGCTATTTCAAGAAAAATTTGTATTTTTTCTGGAAATTTTGTAATTATAAGTTTGAAAACTGGAAAAATACACTTAAATACACACAAAAGTAATATTTTCAAACACTTACTAATTATTTCTACCGGGAAAAATACAACTCTTATTAACTCTAGATAAAATTTTTCCCCTTTCACTTTAAAATTCAACTTTAAATTAATTTTATTTAAAAATAGAAATGTTAAATACAACAGTTAACTATACCCATCTGTCACCGTATCAAATAAAATTTTATATATCCTTGAATTATTAATTTTAAAACTTCTAATATAAATCAGTTAAATTTGTAATTTTGAATTTTTTTTAATCTTTTGCTATAATCTTTTTAATCTCTTATTCAATATCTATAATTTCCGGTTACAAATAACTCCTAATAATCAATATCTCACCCAAAAGCAATACTATTCAATTCCAACTACTTCTTACCAAAAATTAATCACTTTTAATCTCAAAAATTACAAATATTTACTCAAAAATTACAGGCATACAAATTAGTTTACCGGTTACGTCGCCGGCTCTATTTGGCGAAAGATAGTTTGTATAAAATTTAAATACAAAATAAAATCCTGCTAACAAAAATATAATTTACCCCCATTAAATTTATTTAATTACAATAAAGAAAATAAATTTAATTAAAAAATTCACGACATCTAATAACTGTATTTCAACAACATATTGGTAAAAAATCATATATTTTTAATGTCTGATCTCTTTTATTCAAAAATTCAGTGGTGGAAGTACGATTTGGGCAAATTAGAGATATACAGAGAATAACATTATTTATTTCCAAATCTTAGCATACCGCTATTGAATGTCAAGAAATTTTTTGAGGAAAAAAAATACAAGTATCCTCATTTTACAAAAAAAGAGGTATTTCAGCGAAAACAAATTCTGGAACATGCATGCATGATTTAAAACTTATTCAACAAAAAAAGAGAAAAACTGCCACTTTCACAAGAAACTGCAATACTTGTTGTTATGCATAATTTGCTTCAATTTGCTATCAACATTATCCATTTTATGGAAATGAATATTATAAATTCTCAGAAATAAAGTACACAAAATTATTTTGCTTAAAAAAATTTATTAAAACGTCAGCATTCAAGAGTTTTCATGTTTTCCTACCTCTAATATACCACCGGCAAGAACAAATAAGGAAAAATAATTATTGAACGAATAAATACATACAAAGCAGTTATTCTCTACCTAAGTTAAATTAATTTGCATATCTTTGCAGATCGGTAGCATTTATCCAAGGTCAAGGAACATAAAGTCTTTATGGAAGGGTCAACGTTAGTAATTAACCCTGTGGATAAAATCACCCTAAATGACCTCAAGTTATCGGTTTTACGTCAGTTCCGTTCGTGTTGGGCGAATAGAAAAAAGGATGTTCAAACTACTAATTTTGAAATGCGTGTTTAAAAATGTTCCCGTTTAATATTTTAACCAAGTTAGTTCAAATTTCGTCGAGACATATTTTTCTTTCAATATTAATATTTTGAATCAGTTTATTTTCATTTTCATTCAAATTTGTGAAGGTAGCCAAATTATAGTTAAAGCAGTGTTATTGATCTTTACGACTAATTAGAACCTACGCCAAGCTAGAATAATTAATAATTAAAAAAGTGAAAGAAAATTTTCCGGTCAAGCTTACGTGCAAAACGCACTGTCATAGCATAAAAAATTATTCACTGTTTGTTTTTATAGTGGACAAACAAACAAATTAATGAAATTGCTTGATTTTATGAGAATTAAAGTATGTCACATGTACATATGCACGAAATTGGAAAAAAATCGTTACGTCTGCTCTAGTTACCTCATTTCACATGGGGTAATTTAAAAACCATCTATTGAAAGGAAAGGTTTTTGAACTGCAGTTCATATGGACTTCATTCATATAATTTTAGGTTTTCAATATCAAATTTAAGGGAAACGTAAAGAAAATGAAAGTGATATTAGAAAACAATCTATTTAAATAGAGTATACTACTTATATATAGTGAAAAAATAAAAAAATATCTTGTACTCCTATTAAATTTTAACTTGCGAGTATAAAGGGTTAGTAACGTAGAAAAATTAATAATAAATTTATTATTATAGAAATACTTGTAGATCATTGCTGCTATATAATGTCTAATCATATTTGAATAACCCAAATAACTTTTATATCTTTGGTAGATATTTTAATAATTTATTATTAATTGTTGCCCATAAATAAAAAGTTTGTTTACCTATTGCTAAAATAAAAGTTAGCTTTGTAAACATTACATAACATACTATTTACAACTCGAAGGTTACAAATTACTTTTTGAATTTGAAAAAATTAGCAATGACACTTGAGCTTTATTATCGGGGTTCTTTCTCGTTACTTTATATTTCTTTGTTTATGTGTATCTGTTTCAGCTAATTTTTTTGTCTGCTTGAATCCTGTCTGTTTAATAGATTTATTATCTGCTGTTACTTCCTTAAATTTGTTTTGTAAAATATGTTCACTTTCTTTCTCGTCCTCGGAGCATAATCTTATAGATTATACTTTTCGGGTAGCTTTCTTCTTACTTGCCACTTGTGATCTTAGTTCTTTAATAATTTTTGGTCAAAATTAGTTTTTGTTTTTCAAATATTTTAATAAAACGTAAACCATAAAAATAAATAACAATTTTTATTTAAAATCTAGAAGTTATCCAGTGGATAACTGATGGATGATGGTCCAAAAGTAATTACTATTTTTATAACAGTAATAACAGAGATTATCATACCGAATTTCTGCACTATCACACTTATAATTTTTTTAAATCAATTTATTATTCATTAATATTTTGTTAAGTTGTTTGACTCTTGTGATTGTTACAATTTTTCTCACACATTCTAGCTTACACGCACACTTCTCAGACGGACATACATCAACTAAAAATGATAAAAATAGATTATCATAACCAGTCTTTCAATATAAAAATTTTGGAGTTTTGGTTGATTATTATCAATGCAGTAGATTATTTACATTGAATTAAAAATGCATCAGTTTAGACACATTAGATCTCAATTAGCGTTTTTCATTGCCTAGTTCAACTAAATATTTCGACATTCTACTTAAGGTAAAAACCGTAAAATGATTAATTGATTTCGAGTAGGTACTAACGTAATTTACCGTCCATAAAAGTTTTGTCGAAATTTTCCAAGCGCTTGACCGGTAACTTTTACAATATTAATAACGGAACTGGAAGTACACAACTGTATAGTTTCGCATCTATCCTTATTCTTTGGTGTAAGTAATATTGGTCGGTTCCAATCAATTTCATATAAAAGTTTTCCATTGGCTTGATTAATTCTTTCTTACATTGTTAAATATTTTAAATATGTAATAATATTTAAAAAATAGAAAGAGTTATTTTTATTGATTAAATTGCGACAAACATGATTAATTATAGTACAGATATTTTTGTCACATGAAAGTTACATGAATGTGAATGTATAATGTACTTAATAATCACTTTTATTAAAAAGGATAATAATACACGAGAATGTCGAAGTCAGAAGTTGAACAGAGCAGCATTGGGACCTTCGTCATTGTCCGCCGAAATATCCTGTAGAGATTTGCTTATCAAGGCTAAAACAAAAATAAATGTGATTACATTTTCTGGAAACTATGGAACATTAATTAAATAATTTCAAAAGAAATTTAAATAATGTTTCGTATGTATCACCTTTGTATTTTCTGTTATACACGCAAGTATTTTAACGGAATATTAACGCAAATCAATGCGTTAAAATAATACAAATAAATAGAAAAACGATGTAATTTGTCCTTTGTGTGTGGTAAAGACTTATATTAAATTTCACCGAAATATATCAATTAATGTGCAATATTTACAATATAAACTTAACATATTAAAAATAAATAAAAAAACATTTTCATTAACTTCTAATTGAATTATGCAGGCATGCGCTTACTTATTTTCTTAGAAGCATTAGCTGGGCGCTGGTCAGTTGTGTAGAAAACGGTCAGTTTAAAGCGACGCCGGCGTCGCGATAAAGTGCCATTTTGTTGTATTATAATGCAGTATGCTTTATAATCAAAAAATAATAGTAAGAAAATTTTTATAACTGTTGACACATAATCATTAATATTATCTCAAGTTAGCTCAATGAAATTCGTTTAATAAATCCTTTTAAATTTTTTGAAACTTAGCCGGTTAGTTGTGCAAAAAGTAATTCACTTGAAAAGAAAAGATACCTAAAATATTTATAACGCGGAATCGATCACGTTGCTATTTAAAGTTACATTCATATTGGCCAAAACTAATTATTACTTACTTAAAAAATTAAATTTTCTAATAATTAATTGTCGGTACTTATTAATTCATATAACTTAACAAATTAATGGAGCACTTTTATTGTTAATTATTGTAGTACTTTTCATGTCAATTTTACCTAAGTAATATGATTATTTTATAACAAATCATCGCTCAATTATTATTTATATTACTTTTACCTAAAATTAGTATATTTTTTAAATTTTAGGTTTACTTAATTATTGTTAAACAATGATTTAAAAAATTAAATTATGACTGAAATCGCTATGCCTCCAATATCTACAATTCAATCAGAAGATCTTGACGATAATGATGTACCATTTAAAATACTAAATCAGGATAATTTACCGATATCGATAATAGGAGAATCAATATTTAAACCTTTTGGTACCGAGTTTCAAAAACAAAAACCAAATGGTATCGTTTATCCTACCAGACGAATAATTGGCAATTTGCAAGAAAATAAACAAAAGGGATTTACAAAATCGCATGGCCACGTTAATTTTTATGATACTCAAAATTTAAATAAAGATATTAGTATTTCACATGGCAATTTAAATCATTGCAATAGTGCCGCTAAAAATAGGCACGATAATTCAAAAATTAAAAAATTAGATACAAGCTTTACGAAAATATTAGACGCTAAATTGAGAAAATTACAGAAAGAAGAAAAACAAGTTGGTTTCTCTAAAGCAAAACCCGAAACTCCTAGAAAGCCTTTTATAACCACAGTTAAAAAAGGATACTTTTTGGAACCACCACCAGAAACTGCATCTATACATAATTTTAAAGTTGAACATGACATTGTTAAACAAGATAACAAATTATACGCTTATGCTAGTAAACCAAGAGTTTTGAATAAATTAGCGGATTGTGCTCATAGGTCGCGATGCGAAACAGCGGCCAAAGCAGCTGCAGCTATATCCTCAACGGTGATTGGTCTCAATCGCTTCGTTGAAAATTTAAAAGACGCTAATGGTTTAACCTCAAAACGATTTAAGTAAGTATCATATTAATGCTTAATTTATTATATTACTAGCTATAATTTTTTTTTTTTAATTAATATTTTTAATTTTTTTATACCACATTGCTGTTTTACACTTTAGAGAAGATAAAAACAAAAAATGTACTTAGAAACCATTGCCATCTTTACTTGGAAAAATAATTATTTTTTGTTTCATCTATTCCAGAGCATCCTTGATATTTATTGTTAGCATATCAAATTGTGTGTTCTTAATTTTTTACCTTTTGTAAACAAATTAAAAACAATCAATTATCTTACAGCATGATGCTGTGGAATTTGTAGAAACAAAAAACAATTATTTTTACAGGTAAAATTCTTCTTCAGAAACGGTGCGATAACACTAGAATTTTTGAAATATTACTTTTAGTATTTTTGAATTCTGCATTTTCTAAAAGTTAAACTTGTTAAAACCATAAAATATTGTTTTTTGTAACAAATCTGCTTTACTGTTGTTTAACATTATTACATATAAAATTCTTAACTGTTATAAAATCGGATATTCGTAAGTAAGCAGTCGTGGCCGAGCGGTTAAGGCGTCTGACTAGAAATCAGATTCCCTCTGGGAGCGTAGGTTCGAATCCTACCGACTGCGGTTAATTTTTTTTATGAAATTTCACATAATTATGTATAGAAAGAATTTAGTTTACAAATTTGATAGTTTAACGAAACAGTAATAAAATATTTAAATTCCAATTACATAGTAATCTACATTTCTAATATCTAAAATAACTTTTTCAAATAGAATTTCCTTTCAAATTGATTATATTTCTGGTAATTTAAAAATTGGAATTCACTGTAAAGGTCAATAATTAATGGTTTCTAAAGTTTCGCTGTAATAGCTGTAAATTTAGCGTACAAAATGTTTTCCTACTGCCACCAAAATGTAACCTGAATCGCACACTCTTAGATGTGTCAAGTTTTATCTAGTTGCCATGGCAACGTGAAAATGCACAGTAGTGGTGCAAAACCAATTTTTGAGTATTATTATTAAGATTTTTACAAGTTTATTTTCAATTTTTGCTTAAATCTATCATTTTTAATTATTCGGCAATGGCTTTGTAATTTTACATCCGACTACAAATTATTACGTTGTTACTATGGGTGGCAATAGGCGAAATTTCACGTGTGAGCAAAATGAACATTGTAAGCTAAATTAAATATCAATTTAGAAAACTTGTTAGTTTATATTATTTTTTCAAGGGGCAGCAAGTACCCAGTCTTGCCCCCCCTTCTTGGGCGCCCTTGGTTGTTATTATCTTTAATAATTATTTATTCTAATAGAGAAATAATGTTTTATTTGTTTGTTTTTTTTTAGTGATAGTTGAAAAAGCAAGAAATAATTAGAGTGATGTGCATTTACTTGCTTGATTTCAAAATTCATATTTGGTTTGATCTATGATTGACAAACTTATAAAAAAAATATCACCTATATGCACAATTTCATTTAAAAATATATTAAATGTACCTTAGGTACACGAACAGGATATTATTAGTGACTAAGTTGCACTAACCTACCAACTTAATTAGTCGTAATTTTAGTGAAATGTATAATTTCGTCATTTTAATAAAATCAATAGTCTACAATACACAAACACATAATCTAAAAATTCGACAACTGGGTATTTTAGTCATTATCCCCTTTTATGAATGTAATATTAAGGTTCATAAATGTAAATAATAATCGAACACACTAAAACTTGATGAAGTTTTAATAATGCCAATTTATGCTATCAATTCATTTTAATTAAATTGTTACATAATATGTTTAAACAAATATCTGTAAATTTTAAATACCAATCTAATGTCTGAAATGATTTTAGGAATGCTACCTCGCCGTACATACTACAAACAACGACGGAAAGAAGAACTCTAAAAGAAATTAATTACAATAATCAATTAAATCAAACGGTAATTATTACATTTCTTTTACTTAACATTTATATAATTACTCGAATCGGCACAATTGTTTTTGGTTTTCTAAATTTTAAGATAATTAATATGGATATTATTGAGAGTTGTTTAATAATCAAAATTTACTTTTAGAAGTAGGTATATCTATTAAAAAATCTGTATCTACATGATGTAAAAATAATTATTTATTCATTAAGACATAAACAATTTTCGTAACGATTTTCATAAAACTTGACCTCTAAAATATTTTTGCATAAATACTTTAACCTATAATAAAACATCGAAACGCAAACCTTATCGTTATCATAATACGTAAAACGCATAATTTTTAAATTTCCATGTACTTAAAATAATTACTGTACGAAAGAAAGGTTATGGTTTAAGAAATAAGATAGCATGTAATTATTTATGGAAATCATTTACAAATATTCGAACCTGCAGTTGTTAAATTAATTATACATTTTTGATGTTTTAAAAATTGGTTTTGGTCAAAAAATATGGTAAACCTATCGTATTTATTATCTATTGTACATATTGTTTTATATACATACTTACATACATATTATAATATTGCTACGCATGGTATAAATACATTATTATAATCATATTTTATATTTATGTAAGTTCTCTCTTCTATACTTACAATATATTTTAGATAATGCAAACTACCTAATATACAAAGGTCAATATTAATAATATATACTAAAGGGTTTTCCAATAAGGACTTGACAACTTTATTTTTAAATATAACGCAAACCATTTCAGATTTCTCGAAAATTTTATTATTGGCTTGAAGTACAATCAAAACATTTTTGTATGGAATTTAATTTCGTTCATATGTCCACCACGGGCACGTTTGCAGCGGTCGTTTCGTTGAACCCAGTTTTTGATGACTCGGTCACACATTTCGACGAAAACGGCCGCTTTCTGTCATTCAATATTGGCGCTCGGCTCCTCTAACGACGCCGGCTTGTTGGCATAGACCAATAATTTAACGTAGTCCCATAAAAAAAAGTCTTCTTCTTCTTCTTCTTCTTCTTCACTTCACGCATTAGGCTTTAAAGCCTGTCACGGTGCCCATCTCTTTCTAGGTCGTCCGACATTTCTTCTTCCTTCTGGTTTATATTTTCTTATTTGTGCTGGTATTCTGTCTTTACTCATTCTGTCCAGGTGTTGTGACCATTTGTTTTTATTTTCTTTTAATTTATCTCCTATACTGAAGATTCCCAGCTCTTCTCTAATTGTAAAAAAAACTAATAAAAAAAAGTCTAGAAGTGTTAAATCACACGATCTAGACGCCCAATCGACATTTCCAGAACCCAATCTGAGAACGTACGTTGCTTCATATGATCGAGTGGCTTTAGTTCTTATCTTAACTTGATCTTATAAGGGTGTAAACCAAGACCCTTTTACAAAATTCGTCAAAGTGTAGTCTGAGCTATGCCCAATTCTTCAGAACGCCATGGAATCGACTGTTTTGGTTCATTTGCGACGGATGCTTGAACAGCAATATTCTCGGCACTTTGACCAACCCGTTGTCTCGCTGGCACAGGAACATCCAGAAGCGAATATTTAGACTTAAATCTGTTTCCTAGATTATGAATTGCTTGTCTATTGAGACGATAATTACCCAAAAATAAAATAAAAAGTTTAAATAAAAATGGAATTTGGTGCTCATGAAGTTGCAGTCACCGACTCGGATTTTTTGCAGTAAATTTCAATTATTTGTCGACGTTGTTTGTTTGTGTACTTTACCATAATGAAAATGTTGTTTTTACTAAATGTTTTGACACTGATAGTTTGGTTATTGGTTTAAGCGTGCGTTCACAATTAAAGTTCAAAGTTGTCAAGTCCTTATTGGAAAACCCTTTATATACATTTTGGTTTATATTATTATGAAAACAAAATGGTCTTAATACGTTCTGAATAAAAATGCAGTATGACGGGAAATGTACACCGGCCGCCAGGGAAGCGGGTAAAAGCGGTTTACCTTTTGGTTACGTACGGTACACTGCAGCTGTAATCTACAGTCAAAAATAAATCTGTGGGCTTTAGGAAAGGCAACAGGAAACTACCCAATCAATTAAATTCCTTAGTAAGTCATCTTGGCTTCAGTCAAATGGATGCTTACGCACAGCATACGGTATAGTACTTAAAGAAAGAAGAACAGCTACACCTGTATTTGTATAAACATAACCAAATCATAACCAACAACCGATTCATACTGAAAACGATTCATAACATTAATTAACTATCAAGTTTAAATAAAATGGGAGTGAGAGATGAAGAGAGGACTAAGAGATGAACTTTGTGCCACATATACAAATTTTCTTTTCAAAATTGGTGTAGTTCTTGAGCAATGTAAATTTCATGAACAACCCATACCCGTATGTATTTTTCATAAAAGTAAAGTTATCAAACATCATTAACCTACAACAGCGCAAATGTTTTACACACAACAACAAAACAAAAAATGCATATACATTTTATGAAACTGACTCACATTAATAGAAAATTATTGCGGTTGTACAACAAACTAATTTGTTGTTTAAAAGGTATAAAATGATAGTTTAGAATGTTCTGATGATGTGCACAGGATAGTGCACGAAACCTGGTCGGCTTCAATAATTGCATTCCCTGGGGAATGACAATATTCTCTAGACACTAAACAGCTGTATTCATAAAAATTTAGAATAGACTTAAAACACTCTCTAATGCCCGGTTTCACAAAGGCTAATTAAAATTTAATCTATGATTAAGGGTTTTCAACAATGAAAATTTATTGTTGCGACATTGTTGAAAATCATTAATAATAGATTAAATTTTAATTAGCCTTTGTGAAACCGGGCATGAACCTATTTTAGCGTAAACATCAAAAAACACTATTCATAAACGTATTTTAGCTTATCAAACCTTCGCTAACAGTATTTTAACTTGACATTATTTAAAAATGGATGGTGCCTTCTTTAAACCAATATTAAACCTATTTTAAGGAAAGCTGACACTATATAAAAAATGAAGACACATTTAGTTCTTGCTACAACCTTCTAAATAGAAATATTCAAAATATTCAAATACACAAAATGTAACACCAGGTGGCGTGTCGCCACAAATGTTATACAGGAGTTGTCTACCCGTGCTATACATACAATAAAACAACTTTTAGGTTATACTTTAGTTCACTTATTCATTTAGTAGTTCATATAATTCGAAGACACCAACTTAATTACACCAAATTCACTAGAATCGGTATTTTAACACCATTCTAGTTAAAATAGGTTTAGAAACCGTTTATGAATGAACAAAATTTAAAACGCTCTCTAAGTCTTAAAACACGTTCTAAGTAAAATAGTTTTAGAGAGCGTTTTACAATATTTTTATGAAAGTAAACTCGGTTTATTATTGTTTGAGTGAAAGGCCATAATTAAATCTGAGATAATATATAATAAGTAATATTTATTATCGTGTTATATGTAAATGATAATTAATACAATCACTCGCAAAACGACGCAAACGACACGTCAAAACGACGCGGGAATTTGGACGCGCGACAATTGGACGCGGTAATTTGGACGCGCGACAATTGGACGCATGTAACAATTGGACGTGCGTCAATTGGACGCATGCGACACTCCATCATATGAAGCAATAACGTACGTTCTCAGATTGGGTTCTGGAAATGTCGATTGGGCGTCTAGATTGTGTGATTTAATACCTCTAGACTTTTTTTATGGGGTTACATTAAATTATTGCCAACAAGCCGGCATCGTTAGAGGAGCCGAGCGCCAATATTGAATGACAGATAGCGGCCGTTTCCGTCAAAATGTGTGACCGAGTTATCAAAAATTGGGTTCAACAAAACGACCGCTGCAAACGTGCCCGTGGTGGACATATAAACGATGTTTAATTCCATACAAAAATGTTTTGATTGTACTTCAAACCAATAATAAAATTTTGGAGATATCTCAAATGGTTTGCGTTATATTTAAAAATAAAGTTGTCAAGTCCTTATTGGAAAACCTTTTATTATATAAATGTCAAATTATTGCATTTGTGCAATTGTTGCATGTGCCAAATAGCGCATGTGTCCTATCGACGCGCGTCCAATTGTTGTACCCCTAAATTGTCGCATGCGTCCAATTGTTGCGCGTCCAAATTCCCGCGTCGTTTTGACGGGATACCCTAGCTTTATTACCTGTTAGTATTTTAATGGGATGGTATTTAAACAGAAATTTGCAAAGATACTTTTGAAATTGTTGAGAAATAGTCAAATTGTACTAATTGTTGAAAGACGGACTCTGCCTTAGCGGTCGATAATGACAATGATAAATTTTTAACTAAGGTTCAAATTGCCCGAAAGAAAAATAATGCAGTGTCTGCAATAATTTAAAATATTAAACCAAAAATTTTTACATAAATAGTATCATGATATGCATAAATATTTCGTTGCTTGAGGTTTACTCCAATTACCTACATAGAAATCATATTATTTTGTGGGTAGAAGTAGATGATATTATTTATTTATTTATTTATTTATTGTATATATACGGGCGTTCGACCATTAACAAAAAATACAATTTGTATTACATGAGTTCATCACATAATTATTTGTTAATGCCAATGAAATCATTAAGTTTGAAATGTCGAATCGTAAAATAAAATTTCCAACTAATAATTCAATTTCCTAAACTTAACCTGAGCGCAAATACGGTAGCCACAAAATTTGAAATACCGTATCGTCACTACCAGGAACCCTACGATGTGTACAAAATACCCTACCCGTGACATTACTAACCCAGTCGTAATACTTCCATCGTATCGAAAGATGAACTTGATAATAGCTGATGAGTCGAAAAACGCAAGAGCGAACCAGCGAACACATAATACTCAGAACCATTTAGATGTTTATAATTGTTGATTATATTGTTACTTTGTCTGCTTCGACTTTGTTATTAATTTTGTTACTTGTTATGGTGTAAAGGGTGTTTCATATTATGTAACGTTTGGGTGTTATTCTTAAATATTTAAAATACTAACTGTTTTGGAATTATTGGGTATCAATATTTTATTTTGAAGTGCAATCGCGTACGATTAATCGTGAAAGATAAAATCATTTAAATATAAATTTAAAAAAAATTCAATTAGATATAAATGTTGCCCGTGGGACAATGGCATAACCAATGATAATTTTAAGAATTGTAGATACCACATTTTTCTATAAATAAATACCATAATATGTAATTTAAGGGATTAAGTCACTTTACCGACGGAAAAATTAGGCATATTTTTAGATTTTATTTTACACGGAATTTTTTTAATCATATTGATTTTTACAAAAACAGCACGTTGTTGAAATATAATGTTTAATATTTCAAGAAAAAATCGCCAGAAAATGATATATAACATAAAAAATTATTTTTTATAGTTCATTTGTTATATGTATAATAATAGTACATTGTCTTATTCGGATTAAAAGTGAAACTTTATTGACAAGCAATTTTTGCATTTGCGAGGCGGAGCGCTAGCGGGGCCGTGCAAAAAGTCACTAGAATAGTCACTTTTTCAAAAATTGAATAATTTCGAAAAGGCCTTTTTCTATATTACTTGAATTAGCAATAACTCGAGAACGGCGCTAGATATAAAAAAACTGAGCAAAAAATTCTTCCCCGTCGCCACGTATACGTGAATTATTATCGGTAGGAAGGCATATGCAAAAATTTAGATCGATCACGCACAAAAAATACTAAAAAAATTAAATCACTTTTAAGTCTAGCACAAAATAGTTATATATGAATCTTGTCCTAAATGTGCATCTCTTTGGTATGAGTGCGGAAAATTATAGACTAAAAATGCAAATGCTAAAAAGGCACTTTAAGGACCAGGTTTATACACTATTTTATATGTAATTGAAATAAAATGCGCACTTTCTATAAAAAATGTACGATAATAATATGTTATAAATAAGGAATAATTTAACGAAATACGTATAATAATCAAGTTGGTAAGAAATAAAATAATGCAATTAGAAAAATAGGTCAATAATATTTAGTAAGCAAATTTTATACTAAATTAATAAATTGATTTGTAAATGGAATGTGTTCATCGCTCCTTTACGTTAATTATTGTGTTAATTATTTTAAAACAGTTTTAAAAACTATATTTTACATAACACATTTGAAGTGGTGACATATCATGTACATGTACATATCTGTACTAAAAAGTAAAAAATGACGCATCTGTACTAAAAAAGCTACCTTCAGTATTGTTTTTTATTATGTCAAAATGTACATTTTAGTACGATTTTACATAAAAGTCCATTTATCGGAGAGGACTTTTATGGATACTTTTGAAAGGACACCTTCGGAGTGTCCGCTTGGCAGTCAAAGCGAAGCATTCATTCGCCCCTATTCTGTAACTCCTTCGTTATCATAACGAATTTCGTAAAGTTTGGTTTCGTTAACAATTTTGCTACACCCTAACGAATTCGTTACGGGGTTTGTTCGCACGACGTTCTGAACGAAAAAGCTAAGCGATATTTTACGATTAATCACGAAGTTGTATTTGTATCATAATTTGGCTCTGTAAACAGTAAATATATTTGAATTATTTGAATTTTGCTATTTTAGCGGCAAAATAATGACAATTATAAATTTTTCAAATTAATTGGAACTTGGTTAGAGTAAAATTCATAGATTTTCTTTTTTTTTCAAATTATTCATTATAATTTACGTATTTACCTCAATTTATGTATGCTTAAAATAAAACCAAGTTATAATAAAATGTCCATCAGATGTTTAATTTTTTCGGTAAAATTGCTTTTACAAGCCGACAAAGAAATAAGCAGATTTAAGGGTAATCTTTATTGCCGTGTTCCTCTAGTTATTTAACAACAATTGTTAACAAATGCGTACTTTCATGAGCGGTTTAGTGAACATTCACGCTATTTTTACTTTTTATTTCAATTTCAATTTTTTATATTCTTTGCAATTATGACCGGGATTGAAAAAAAAACGTTCTTCAAAGGTGACTAATGTGCAGAAAGCATTATACGTGCAATTTATGAGAAATAATGAAACTTTCCGAACAACAAAAGCCACGCCAAATAATGAAATGGGTTACTTGTATCTCGAAGATGTCGATGATTAATCCTTATATTGTCCCTAAAAATTACAATCTGATTTAGTGGTGGCCTGTCGGGGTAGGCAGAGCCCCATGAAGTCAAGTATCATAGTTCCGCAAAACTATAATTAATATTTTTTAAAAACCTCGAACTTCGGTTTCACAGGCCTGCCTCACCGCCTAAACTTCTCACAAGCCGCCACTATTTACTAAATACGTATTGTACATAAAGGAACATGTACTATGTATTGACCTTCTTATATTTTGCAGTTCTTCACCTGCTAGAATGATCTCTAACAATTGTGGATCCATTTGTATATTTTTAAATTGTTTTTGTACAAAAATATCTGTATTATAAACGTTTTACAATAATTATGTTCAATTTAAAAAGAATTAGCAAACCATAAATTATTAGTTTATTAGCTCTTGAAATAATATTATATAAATAAATTATAAATATAAGGAGCTAAGATAATAATAAAAACAAAATTAACCTTTATTTTAATCTGTCACTCGACAGATTAGCTCTCAACGAATTCGTAAAAATACGCAACGACAGCTTCAGAGCTTTCGTACAAAAATACGGTCATAACGAAAACGGTAACGAAGGCATTTACGAATTTCGAGGTTAGTGAATACCAAATAGACAACTTAACGAATTTTTAGGCGTAACGAATCGTAATCTCGTAACGAATGTGTTACAGAATAGGGGTGCTAGTCAGCTAGCACAAATCGACTAGTAATGTAAAATCGACTGGTAATGTGTTTTCATTAATGGTCGATTCTGTTACTTTTGCATATCAAATCATTTATATTATTTAAAAAATGCTATTTTAAAAATTTGACCGATAGGGGGTTCGAACTCACGATCTCCAAACGATACAATTATGATTCAAGCACTTAATGCCCGTACTTATAGTCACGGATCAATCCGAGACTCAAAATGATTCTAGAATTTACCAATGAGATTACTAGAATTTAGACCGTATCGTAGTAACAGCTGTTATTTCGAGAATTGATCTCGATTCTCGGTTCGATCCATGACTATAAGTACGGGCATAATACATTTCGCCATAGAGGGTTGCTCTAATGACATTGTTTCAATTCGTCTTATCTGTCATGATTTGTAATTTAAACAATATTATTTTTTATACTTGATATAATGGATAATTTTATGTTTTCCAATAAAAAAGTATACACACCTCGTGCACATAAAAAAAAGTGTTGCTTAGCAATGTTCGCATTTTTATATTAATAACGACAACGTCAACTTTTAGTTAAGGTATAATAATGCTATTAAAAATGTTCAGCTTTTAACACGGTTGGAGAAAAAGACATTTATAATATATTATGTATATCCTGCAATGTTCAAATAAAAATAATGCATTTTTTTAAATTTTGATTTTTTTCATAGTTTCGTTGAAAAATATTCCCAAAATATGTCTACTCTTTTCGTCGCTAGAGTGGCCTAACTCGTCAATTTGGTGATCTTATAATTTCGGAATGCAATGTACGTTTGATAATAATAATTATTCAATTTTATCGATAAATAGCATTTATGATTTAAAGACGCTTTTAAGTTATTAGTTTTTTAGCCGTTAAGATTACAATAGCACATTTCAAAGCTTATTTTATTAACAAGATTGACAGGGATTGAATTGATTTGATAAAAAATGAACAAAAATTAAAATAGTTTAATATTCAATTCTGCCGTTGTTAATATTTATTTTTATCTTCAATTTTTTACTATTATGGAATTATTATTATAAGATTCTTTCAATTTGTTACCTTAATTTTTCCATTTTGTTCATTTTATTCTAATAATTTTATTATTTCAAATTGCTCTTATAAAATTTAATAAATTTTAGTAAGTTATTATAACTAATACAATTAAAATCAATAATATTATGCTTGTATTAATTTTCTATATTTTGGATTACCGATTTTGCCGATACATTATCGTCAGATCCAATAGGTCAGAATATAATTTTTTTTGTGAATAATTGTAAAAGAAACTACGACAATAATTAATCATGCAATGAAAAGCAATCACTGAAAACACTTATGGTATAATTTATTAAACTTAATTATACCTATATTGATTTGTAAATCTAAATCTGTACATTTTATTATTCCGATATTACATTTTAAAAACTTACATTCCAGTGATTGGTTTTCATTGTATTTAGATGATTAATGATTGCGATAGTTTTTTCTTGTTATTTAGTAGATAGATATACATAAGAAAAAAATTTTTTACTAATCTGAAGATGCTAGATTAGCGAAACTGGTACATATCAAAAAAATAAATAAATACAAGCATAATCGTTTCTCAATGTTATTGAATTTAATTGTATATAAAACACTAGGAAAAAAAAATAAGGACATGACCAAATATAAATTCTATTCTTTATATTTTTAAACTTGTGAAATATTGCATAATATTGTGATAATATTTTGTCATAAATGAAAGACTTTGAACAAAATTATTTTTAATTTACTTGTAAATACCAAAAACTTGTGTGGAAAGGAAAGTTACCTTTCCATTCCAATGAAACATGTTAGTTTGTCTTTAAACGATCAAAATTTAAAAATTAATTTCAAAATTTTAATTTTATCTAGCAATATTTTACAAAAATAAACAAAAGTAAGGTGACATGATTTTATTCAGTCTAGTGTTTTAATTTAAGTTGGTAGTATTTAAGCTTAATTCGCAACTGTCAACTTCAATTGTGACATTAAATAATTTTTAAAAATTAAAATCCAAAATTTTTAATTCGTTCTAGTAACCATAATTATAAATACAATTTTAAGTTGGCAATACCTATTTAAGGATAATAGGTTATATAATTGCCAAAGTCAATGTTTACATCTACTAATTTTTACATTGCGGCCTAATAATTCATATTTAAAATGGTACATAAACTTAAAATACTTTTTAGAAAAAGTGAATATCAAAGTAATTTCATATTTCTTGTTTAGTTTTACTTTATAAACACGTGTCTATATTTATGTTGGTAAGAAAAGCTTTTACTCTTGTGTTTAAAATCGTGTTTAAAAACGGGCTTCCAAATAAACAAAATTATATATTAATATGTTTTCATAAAACATAAAAAAAAATGTGATGTTAAAATATGGAGTAAATGTAAAACCTGGTTTTCAAATTGAAAAGGGGAAATATAGTAAATAAAAGGTCGCGTTACGAAAAGAAACTTAATATTATAGAAATGATCTTAAAATTGTTTACATTTAAAATAAGACATGCTATTATTTTAACCCTTCATTTTCCTTTTGAAGTAATTTTATTTAAAATAAAGTTGATAAGAATAATTATTATTGTCTTAAAAGCGTCTCGTCATAAAATAATTTAACATTAAATAAAATTTTTGTTTCAAAACCTACAAAATTAGCATAATGCTGCTCACATTTTTAAAATGATTACTAATAATAATTATTATTGATAATAATTTTACATACAGTTCAACCACACTAAGAAAAGCTCTGAAGGGGCGTGGCTGGCGCTGGTATATAAATATGTACACTCAAAAGAAAATTAAAGTGCATTCTAACCTAAAAAAGTACTTACCAAACATAAATGTTTATATAGAAGGCTAGATAACTAACTCGAGCGCAAAAGCGAAGCCTGCATTTTGGGGTCTACCATATGTAGATTTGGCAAAAATTGTAAACAGGACAGTGTTTATTGTTGCAATCGCGTGTTATTTTTATTTAAAAATGAAAATTAAATGAATTACAATAATTTTAATATTAAATTCCTGCTTGAATATCCTAATGTTATGTATTTATTATCGTTTTGCAGTGGTTTTGCCTAACTTACAAATGGCCGTTTAGCCGTCCTAGAGGCTTCACTTCTATTATATTACAAGTATTCGGAGTCGTGTATCTAGCCTTCTATATAAACATCTATGTTACCAAATAATGTTTAATTAAATTGATTTATTAAATATATAGCTATGAAGATCTGTTCTAAAAACAACAGTTTTCTGTAGACAATAAAGCTCAAATATATGAATAACACGAAAACGAACAAGACAAAAAACCAGCACAATGACAATTGACACACAATGATTTGTAACTTTTACAACAGAATGTACTTGAGAAATAACTCAATGTTCATTGGTTCATTCAAATTTTTATCAAATTAGTTGACATATTTTCCGGGGTTTTTCTTAGCTTTGTGGCACTGTATTTGTATGATTTTTACTGGTAGGTATATTAGATACACTATGCATATTAATAATAATTATAAAAGTAATTTGTTATTTTTAGAAAATTCATAACTAATTTCAAAACAATTATTTTGATAAGAAGAAACTTTTGTTTTGTATGTAATTGCCTATTAAATAGTAATAAAAATCTAACGACGTCACTTAAAGGTGTTCTCTCTAGTTAGCTAGTAATTTAAATACTAAATGCATAATTGCCACTACTTTGTATTTCAAGTGTGGATTTTTGCGTATTAAGAAACAACTAAAATATATTTTAAAAAATTTTTAAAATTTATTATATTTCTTGTTCAAGATATTAATTTTAAAAATTATTTATAAAAATATGAATTTACAGGAATTTCGTTGAATTACATAGGCACTTCAGAATTTTATACATAATCCTTATAAGTTTACCACAATATTCACTAAGTATAAAGGCAGAATGGTAATAATTAAACATGAAAAGAAACCATAAAAACATATCAACAACTGATTGAAAAATCTATATTACTCAGAAGAAAAAAATTGATGTGACATAGATTTCTTTCTAACTAGAACGACAAAAATAAAACTAATGTGTTTTACATTATTTTAACCAACTAGTGGCATGTAGGTAACAATCGCCTGCTTTATTAAATTTAACCTAAGTATTACAATACTGTCGCACTTGTACCTCTAATAACTTGAACCACAATCAGCAATCAAAATTTTATTTTCTACAAAAAATTTTAGTATTACTTTTTACTCTCAATAATATTAAGTATTTGCTAATTTCTTCAAAACATTATTTTGAAGAGAAGATATTCATGCCGATTTTCGGTAATAACGCCAAAAATTAATAGTATTACAATAAATACTATAATTTATATTTTCCAAGTATTATTTAAAACTAAAATAATTTAATTTTTTTTTTGTTTATAATAGAAAATATGATAAGTGTTGCAAATTTACTTTGCAAAACTTAGTTGTATGGTGGTTATTACCTTCTAATTATAAAATTTTATTTTATACTCGGAAATAATAACAATGGATGGTCGATTGCGATTTATTGGTAATTTTTCCAGTGGCGGCTCGTGACATTTTCCAGTGGGAGGGCACAAAATAAAAGAAGTAGTTTTTAAAATATAAAATTTATTTTTTTGATAATTATTTTAAGATAGTGCTTGTTTTTGGTTTTGGGATGGGAGGGCACGTGCCCCTGTGCCCTTTATGACAAGCCGCCACTGAATTTTTTGGGTAACTACTATGTATAAAATACAAGGAAATAATAATAGGTATATTCATTATCTAAATTATGTATTTTATCAATTGCAATCGACCACAAATATTGTGCAGATATTCAAGTTTTAACAAACACGATGTTTGTCAATTTATATTTGTAATAATTTACTTGAAATACTAATGCTAGCAGCCCAAATGGAATCCAAACTTTGCGTATGCTAAGCTACTTTCCAATGATAATGAGGTAAGTAGCCTATTTTCTCAAAATCATTTTTTCAAATTTTTTAATTTGCACCGAAAGCTTTACAATCACAATGCGCCGATTTGTAGTTCATGCACATTTATTCAATGTACGATAGGGTTACATCAAAAACTTATATTTTAATAGGTTGAAAATTCGGCCCGAGTAGTTGAAGCCAAAAGAAGAGAAGCGGCTCGGCGAAAAGCTCAAAAGCAGCAAGTTCGAAGATCAAATTTATTGTTAGGCACTCCATCACAAAGAAGAAAACTTGAAAGTGATGAAGCTGATTTGTATTTGAAGGAACTTTTAAATAATCCTCCAGTAGTCGATGTGCAGAGTCAAACCGATCTTAGCAATAGAAGCTTCATATCGTCTAATAAAAATGGCGTTCATGCTGAAACACAGATATATCCAGGAGACGTAAGTTAAAATTATTTGATTATAAAAAAATCTATAATAATCAAAAATTCTGTTTGAAACTTGGTTACGTCATAAGCACAATTTTATTAGAAAAACTATGGATTAAATTTAAAATCAAGAGTATTGTGTTGAAATTGCGCATTAAATGTATCTTTTAATCCAATGATCTATAAATTAATTTGACCTAAACCATGTACACAACTGACATTCGAGGTTAAAATAGAATTATCCAATCGTGATAAATTTATAAAAGCATGCAATAGTTCTGAAAAATGTAGCTCTATACTCAATGTATAAAAGATTTTTATGTTAATTAGATGATAGCATAAAGTACTAAAAATTAGTATTGTGCAAATTATTTAAAAGTTTATTAACAAAAGGGGACATAATTATTTTTATTTTTTAATAATAAATTCAGAAAAAAAGTGTAAATGGAAATATACATTATCTATTAATTCATATACCTTTTTAACGTGAAACACAAATTTAAAGATTTTTGTATTTTCAGCTATTTGATTTTGAAATGGAAGTTCAACCAATGCTAGATATTCTGGTAGGAAAAACAGTTGAACAGGCTTTGATCGAAGTTTTAGAGGAGGAAGAGCTTTCTTCTCTGCGAGATCAACAGAGACGGTTTTTGGAACGGCAAGTAACAGAAGAAAAAGAACTTCGACTGGCAGAAGAAGAAAATGTACTACAAAAAGAAATACAACTGAATCTACATAATAATAGGAACAATTCTAATTTCGATAATAATGGAAGCGTAATTCTACACGAATATGTAGACAACTTACTTCCAAATGTTTTGGATGGACTTAAAACCGAAGGATTAAATGTGGATACGATAGTCCAAGGTTTGTTTTATTATTATATTATATTATAAAATTATATTTTACTTAAACGTTTAGCGGAAACAAATGGTAATTTTATCCCTTGGCTTATGAAGGAAGTGACACACGAATTGGAAGAAATGGTTAAAAATCAGGATGTAATTACAGGTAACTTTTTTGAAATTACATGAATTATGGTATGTGTTAAACTAACGTTTTGCAGATATTGTTCGTGAGATTTTAGAAAATCGTGCTGAACTACATAAAATATTATTACAAGGATCAGAAGAAAGTGTAGATGAAGGACCAACGAACGAAAATATATTAATTTCTGATTATGCTTTAAAAGATGAAATTGTAAAGCTTGCAGAAAAAGGTAAAAATTTAAATTTTTTAAATTTTGATTAAATGTGAAAAATATTTCTAATATTATAGATTCCACTATTACAACCATCAGTTAATTGCGTGCTACAAGAATATTATTATGGAAGTCGGTTTATTATACTGGTATGAATAGCATTATTTATAATATTTTTTGTCTATTATTTTTTTAAATATAATATTGTAATATTTTTAAAGACAAACGACCTCAGCATTATAATAAAATTAAAATACCATATCAATTTTACAATTTACCACGGTATTCACTATACCCCGCATATTATTCTTTTGTGTTGCGGTTTACAGCAGAGGTTCTTAAAATGTTTTACTATTGTATTTAGAAAAAAAATCTTTTTTTGTTAATTTTATTAATTTATTTTGATTTTTATTATTCTTTTAAATTTTTAAAATTGAAATCTTTTCTACTTGGCATTCTATATGTATATAATGCAATATTATAAATTAAAATAATTTGATATTTGTGGGACTGCTATATAAATAAAGTCGATAGCACCTGTGTGGGCGAATCAAATTGTCCCTTTCATATTATATGGGGATACCAACCCTTACACCACAAAACTGCTAGAAAAGTACAATACATGCATTTAGTTACGCGATGATCGTAACTAGTCACAGTTGGTGTAATCTTAAATTTAATTTTAATTTTAAATATTCGATTTTGTTTATATAAAGCTGTTTTTGATTTAATACATGGAAAAATAGCATTGAAATGATACTTATGTGATTTTTAGGGCAAGTAATGGAAGACTCTAGTTTCTAGTATGAAGAAGATATAAAATTTATTTAGTACTATAAACCTGTAAATTTTTAAACACTAGAGGCACACTTCTCACTCTACTCAGCTCATTAGTATAAATTTAGATATTTTTATTATAAATTATATAATATATGTTATTTACAATAGACTGAAATTTATTGTAATAATTTATTACATTGTAGTATTTACATTTAATACAATAAAAATAAAATTTGCTACAATGAAGTCTTTTTTTTAATAACTAGTATTTTCTGATTTTACTTTTTAAAGTCAAGTTTTTTTTTATAACTATTCTAATATTTACCACGGGCTAATAAGTACAAATTAAAAGTTAATAATTTATGAGCCATCAAAAAGTTTCCCTAAAATACTTAAAATTATAATTCAATAACAATAAAAAATTCAAAATATAAGTAGATTGAAATTGGTCAATAGGGCAGTACTTTTAATGCTTAACACAAACACCACCGCTAATCCAAGCATACACATGCAATCTGCACCTTGTACAATAAGTGAATCGCATTAGGATTAAAATTAGAAATCAATCGAGCTCAAACTAGTTGTTCCGAAGGGCTGAATATATTGTAAATATAGACCGATGACAGTGGGGTAAATTTCGGACAGTACTGCCTAAATGAACATTTAATGTGGGGTGCATTATTATAAAAGGCAAGTGTTTCGGGGTTCTGCTCTATTACGCAAACATTCAAGTTTGTTACTAAATATCAACAAAAATTGAACAAAGTTGACTTTTTTAATTGATTGTTTTTAAATTAAATTAGATAATAATTTAATGAAAATTAATCAATATAAGCTATTTCTAGCTATTGGAATACAATCTAATGTATAAGTAATACCGCCTAAATTATTGACGACTTTCAGCACGTGCACCATAATTTTATTCGTTAAATAGAACCGGAACTAAAAAGATTGGTTCGACCACAAATGAAAAATTAATGCAGGCGACGCCGCGCCGATGTAAGAGAGGAACCATAATGCCATAACTACTAACACTTATTTTTTATTATTTTTGTATGCGTAATGCTTATTTTCAAACATGACTTTGAATATTGTGAACACCAAATTTTTAGGAAATCAAATGTATGAAAAGTAATAGCTACAAAATGTTTCTTCTTGTCAAAATCCCATTATATCAGCAAACTTTAATTTTCAACTACAAAAATGTAATTAATGGTAATTTTCCTTGGTCTTTCCGACATTATTGACCAATTATTATTTAAGGAAAATACTCAGTAAAGAAAGTTTTGCAATAATAATAGTGTAGATAGTTCTCATTGAAAATATTAATCCCAAATTTTTGGCATTGTTCTCTCTGGTAAGGCATATAAATTTTGGTATTTTTCTGCATGGTCTTATGAATTTTCCAAAATTTTCTATTTTATAAATATCTCAATTAAACCCAACAATCCAGACAATGTATGTAAATGTTTAATAAAATTATTTAATTGATATCTCTCATCTTAATCACGGCATAAAGCTAACCTGATTGCATGCACCTGTGGGTTCCGACGTGCATCTGGCATCTGTCAACCAGATATATAAATATAAGTAATATCACCCTCCAATCTACCCGGATGACTGGACTTGGAGAGATGTGCAAGTACTGTGAGAACTGACACGTGCCAGGGAACACCACCACGTGACCAGCATAAGGTGCCTTTATATTGCAAATATTATGCACTTGTTCATTAAGTATTTAATTTATACAAAGTGTTTTACATCAACAATTTTATTAACTATGAAAAAATACCCTATTGTTATCGGCAAAGAAAATATTTTTTATTATTATCAATAAATATATAGTATAATATTCCTACATATTATTTGCAATTTTTTTATGGAAAAATATTTTTTAAGATATCGACTATCTTTAAAATGAAAACGGAAGATTAAAAACTTTCTAAATATATTAAACCGTATTACAAAAAATAACCGCGATGATTATAACATTAATTTAATTATAATTAAACATATTAATAATTTTGCAAAAACTACAGAAACTTTACTTCTTGGCCACATACATTTTTAATACTACTCACCCTAAGAATATCAATGTATCCCCACAATAGTTTAATAAAACAAGTGTATATTACGAGGCATAAAAGCCACATTAACTAGGGGCGGGAATAGTGTGTGCATTGAAACCTAATATGTATTACAGCCAAAAATATTAAGCCAGGTCCGTAACTTTAAATTAATTATAATTATATTATTATTATAAACAAAAAGTAGCTTTTAAAAAAAATGTTCAAACTATTACATAAATTACAATAATGATATTGTATTTGTTGCCAATTTTAATTCATTTTGTATTTGCAATAGTTTTTTCTCACACAAGAAGTATTCGCTTCCAATGTTCATTCATATGCAATAAATTATTATATGAATTTAAAAAATTATAACTAAAAAACAAATCTTTGCATTATAAAGTGGGCGTTATTTTCATTAAATGAAGAAATAATACTACCCTGCTTTGTATGGACCAGGAGGGATGCAGTATAATGCATGGGGTGTATCAGGATGACCACCCCTTATAGGGAAGGTGGTGGGTGGTGGTTAAAGTGGTTAGAAATCAGGACACTTTGGTAGTACACTTTTAACAACCTGCCAAAAGTATTGCAAAGTTGATATCGCGAAAATTTAAGTTCAAAAATTGCTACAAAAATAAACATGTTTTCTATTATACCTTTAAACCTAAATACCAAAAGTGATTTAAATAAGGTAACAATCAGCGATGTAACAGGATCGGCAAAATTATTGGTACCTGGTAAAACAACAGCAGCAGCAAGTATTCCTCGAGGAGCCACAACTTCTCCAATCGATCCTAAACAATTATGCGGACGTGCGGAAAATATACAGGTAGGTCAAATTAATTACGCGATGCAATTGAAATAATATTGTAATAATTATTACAGATTATGGTGAAAACAAATGAATTTGGAATCATCGAATTAGATAGATCTTTAAAAATCGGCTGGCCTAAAAATTTACATTGGGTTCGAGCGTTGCGATTATCAGATGATTGTCATAGTTGCAATATTCAATTGAAATTACAAATTCCTGAAAATAAAAAAATTGCCAATTCGAAATTAATATTACAAGCCATTCGACCTATACAAATTGGAGAAGAACTGCTGTTGTGGTTTTCAGAAGACATTTTAGCTGTTATGCAAATGGTATTTTTAACGCCTGCAAACATACAAGGTAAGATATTTTATAAGTACTCAACTCTGATGCAAAATTACTAAAAATTACATTTATTTTCAGGACAGAAAAAATATGTTTGTACTCGATGTTTTGCGTTTTATGAATCTCCAAATCCACTTAAGCTACATATCGTCTTAAATTGTGGCCGCTTATCAATCTCAGACTTATGGACTAAATTAGCAAACATCTTATTAGAAAATAAGGTCTACAATTTTTCAAATTTCAACAGCACCGAGTTCACATTTAAATTAACTCCCGAAGTTTGCATAAATAAACAAAGCAAAGCGATCGACTTATCCACTTCCAATAACTCTCCCGATTCAAAGAGACCGATATCACAACCTTCCGGATATTATAAAACTAATTTTTCCAACTTGGAAGATTTGCCAAAATTACATCGGCCCTATTCAGAGCCACTGGATCAACGAAATTCCGCTTTTAAGCCATTCCAAAAACTTTCCTTGTACACTAACGAAGCAAAACCGTCTGACTTCCAGTTAAACTATGATTTAACATCTCAAAATTATTGGCCTAACTTAACTTCAAATCAAAATATTTATAACCACAATTCTCTACTTGCTAATAATTTTAATGGTAACGACGAAGCTCATATAGAGACAGTGGTTAGCAGTTTAGGCAAATCTAAAGAAGGACATATTTGTTTATATTGTGGTAAATGTTACTCAAGAAAGTACGGACTCAAGATTCATATTCGGACACATACTGGATACAAACCTTTGAAGTGCAAATTTTGTTTACGACCTTTTGGTGATCCAAGCAATTTAAACAAACATATTCGACTTCACGCAGAAGGAGAAACACCGTACAAGTGAGTTTTATATAAAATTCAATTTTATAAAACTAATATTTAATTTATTAATTATTGCAGATGCGAGTTATGTGGAAAAATCCTTGTTCGAAGACGTGATTTGGAAAGACATCTGAAATCGCGACATATGAGTGAAATTCATCCAGGAAGAAATATGGTCGACGATGTTAATAGCAGTGAACCCGATATTACAGACGATGATTTAACTGTAGATAGATAGCAAATAATATTGCACATAAAATTAATAAAAGTTAGCTATAAAGTTATGATAATTCTTTTGCTTTTTGGATCGATCAATTTAACCAGTCTTATTTACATAATGTGAGAAGAATCGACTGCGACAGTCTGAAGTTAGCTGTAAAGTCACTAAAATCAACTAAAACTAATTTCAGCAAAATTTTATTAAATTAACCTTTCGATTAATGAAAAATCGTTACGCTTCTTATAACGGCAGTAATTAATATTTCTAACAAAATATAATAACTTAATTAAGAAACTAACAATATTTCATAATATATAACTTAAATTTTTGATATTATACTAAAAGTTTAACTTTCTTGTGATTGGGAAATTTTTAATTTGGCCGCTTCTTCTCTTAAATTTGTAAGAAAAGGAGACTCTTTTGAATTTGTAAACTGTTGAACACTGGAAATTGGTTGTGTTGACTGAACAATACCGGCTGGAATTACTCCAACAGGAGGATTTCGATTAACTAAAAATCAAAATTTTATTTAATATGCAAAAATAATTTACTAGACTTTGCTTACCTAATTCTTCATCTTCTTCGTCAATTTGAAAAGTAGGTTCGGCTTCATTTTGTGGAAAATCCAGCACTGTAACGTTTTTAGCTGGCTTCGTGTCTTGATCGTTGGTGTTTTCAACAACAATTGATTGATTTTCTCCATTTGTTGTCGAAGTATTGCTGTTATTTTCTAAATCAATAACGAACGGTTTTGTTGGAATAGCGTATACGGTGCTAATTAACACTGGAGTTTCGGGCGATACATATTCATCCCGATCGATTGGTGCGATAACTGCACCAACTTGCACTGGAATTTTGAAGCCATCGTGTAAGATTACAATTTCAGAAGGAAACATGATGTTTGTTCTTAAACTGTAGATAGTTAAAGGTTTGTCTAAAACTATTTTAGCTGCAGGCGTACATTGGATTAAGGTATCGTCTTCAGATTTTACCCGCATTGTAGGCCTTTGCCTACTGACTTGAACAATTAAAGGATTTGAAATTATATTAATGTCTTCGTGTGATAAGGTATATAAAGGAACAACTGTAAATTTATTGTTGATAGAATATGGAATTTCAGTTAAAACGTTTAAAATTGGTGCTTGAACTGGTCGTGAAAAAGCAGTAAGAACGTTGTCGTTATACAAACTGGGAGGTAATGAATGTACATACGGAGAATAACTTTGCAATTGGTTTGCATATAGTGAACCTAAAGTGTTATAATGTGGATAACTGTATCGGAAGAATTGATGATAAGGACTGTATAAATAAGCATTGCCGGCCATTGCCATCCATAATACTATGAAAAATGTGGGTGTTCTCTGAAACAAATTTAATCTTTTAATAAAACGCTTTTACATTATTGGAAATAATAAAAAAAATTTCCAAAATGTTGTTTATGATGCAAATATCAAGGTCGTTTATAACCCAGGTCATGTTAAGAAAGACATTTCAAGGCTTAATTTATGTATTAAATTTATGATTGCGCTTAAAAAAACTTGATATTTAAATTGCACAAAAGTTTTATACAAAAAAACAGTACAACGGTGACAAGTGATTTAAGATGTGATATATCACCAAAAAGAAAAAAATTTATTTACATAATAGTAGTAACACTAAATTATAATTAAAATTTATTCTTGTTGCAGTTATGTATATCAGCCAACATTATTATTTTCCTATTTTTTGGGGGGGTTTAAAATATTTACATTTTTGAATTATATTCAGAAAAGTTAAAAAAAAACAGAACACTTAAGTTATTCAAAAAATAATGTATTTTAATTTTAATTACTTAAATTTAAAAAATATTTTTTTAATTTTTTAAACTACATTATATTAACAAATAATTATGGAAATTGATTGCGAAATCTGTCAGAATGTGGCAGTTAATGCTAACCAGATTTAATTTCAGAATTGTTAAAAATTTAATTATAGTAATTATTATCATGTTTATTATCAACGTTGCTTTTATTAAATGTATTATTAACACAAGAAACGTGTCATTGTCAGAAACGGAGCATTCGGAATTAAATTAATTGATCTTTTCCTCAACAAATCAAAAAAATAAAATTGAAACTCTTTTACTTCCTTGAACACAAAATATTTTTTTTATTTTACAACAATAGATTTTGGTTGAAATTATTCGATCTAATCTATGAAATTTATTATTGCCACTATATTTTGTTTGGGCAATTTCTTGAGCTTAATCCGCGGGCAACAAATTTCTGTTTTTCGGTCTCGATCGTCTAATATTATAAGATCAGCTATCACAAAATACATTAACGCCTACTTTCACTGTTGTCTTCAGTTAGAGTTCAATGCCACCCAAAACCAGTGTCAATGTTAACTATTACGGCATTATTTATAATATCCTTTTTTGTAAAATTTTTAATGGTGTTAAAAGTTCGCCTTAAATCACAAAATAACAATTCTTTATTTTTACGTGCTTCATATATTACACACCTACGTGGAGTTTGACCTTAGCAAGAAGAATTTCAGTAATATAAAACCGTACAGTGATTCCAAAGAACAAAAAAGTATTTTTTTGAATGCATATTGCAACACTTTCTTCTTTCCAAGTCATGAACACTGTATATTAAGACTTAATCATGGAGAACACAATTAAGTATTAGGTATTAAATAACTTTATATTTTACTATTCGTAGTACAATTCAAGTTCAAGGAAGTTTATTTTTTATGAATACCTATTAAATAAGTAATGGTATCTATTATTTTGAGATATTGATGATGGTATTGATTGATGATGGCTAATATGCCATTGAGAACATTTTACACATTTATTATTACATAATTAAAAATTATTATAATTTATTTTTAATTTAAATGATAAAAAATACAAACAATAGTGGGTTTATTTTTAGGCAACAATAAAGCATCACGTAAGTATAACAGATCTGCTATAATAGGATAACTTAACTATAATACATCTTTAGATGTGCGTCATAACTGGCTTATATACCTAAAGTTACTTTAGTCTACGTCAGTAATGTTTGTATTAATAATAATTTAATTTTTTAATTCAATATGTTAGTATCGTTCCCAAAAAAAATATTAATTTATAAAATAAAGTATTTCCATTTCGCTAGTTCAGAATATGAAACCAATATTATTATTGTTACAAATATTACCTACATTGGAAATATTTTATAAATTTTAACAATAACTTGACAAAAGTTGAAATCTGTTAATTTTAACAGTATGTGAGTATTTAAGTATTCTCGCCGTATATCAAATGCTATTAAAAAAATACTCCTTTAAACACTTTTACTTGCTTTTTTTTGAGAGTTTTGAAAAACCTTTTGAAAAACCATAAAGCATAAGCTACCAAAGTCAAGTGAAGAACTAAACTAAAATATGACGTAAACGGGAAGTAGAACTATGGCGTGAAGATGTTTTATTTGGACCCGAAGAGATTGATCCCAAAAATTTGTTTCCCAGAACTCAGGTAAAAATACTACAAACCATTTTTTTAAATCTAATAATCTTTCTGTTATTAAAAAAAAAAAACTAATTTTTTTTTAAATTTTAATTAAATTTTTACGTTGGTTACTACTATACCATTTGATAAATTCATTGTAACCTTGAACTTAATTGATATTTTTATAAGGTAAAGTAATGAACTTTGTTCTATTTCAAATTAATGTTAACGCAAATATGTATTTAAGTGTACCTATGTGTTACGACTTCTCGGTTGGAATATCAATTAAGGTAACAGTTGTTTTATCATACTTATAATTTGCAAGTTTTCCTATAACTTCTTTACATGATTCTGGTTTGTATATTTCCACAGAAATGACATTAAAATTTATAATTTTTTTAAAATTCAATACATTAGATTAAGTTTAAAAGCTTGACTGTTCGTAATTCTATAATTAACAAAGCCGCAATCATAATTTTAATATTTTAGATACAAGACAACCATAAATTATATTAAATTATTGAGAAGGATCGTGTGATTAAACACTTTTATGTTACTAACAATACTTAAAAACAATACACAACTTAAGACAAATTAACTATTAACATTCTAGGTCTATCATAATTCAAAAATTTAGTAGCAAAGATGTGATACTAAGGTAGTACAATAGTAATATAGAATAAATTATACAACATAGCTATAAACAAACTTGGATCCAAACCCCCGGCCCCCGGCTCTGTTCATATTTTTCACTCTCAATATTACATTTCATAACAGCAACGTAACATTTAAAAAATAGTATAGTAAAAGTAGTAAAAATACAGAAAATGAAAAATATCTAAAGTGGGTACTATGGGAAGTAATTACCCCTATTACCCCTTCCTGGGTATATTGTTGTATATTGCGTGGCGATTCTTTTAATGGAATAACAAATATAGAAAATCTGTATTGTTTTCAATATTGAACATCTCTTGTACCTATGTACATATGTAAATACTGATTACAAAATTTAAATTTTTCAGTGAAGTACCTTACGTTACAATGAGAAGTACTATCTGAAGTTTTTATATTTTGTGGTAGGTACTTATAAAGGAAATAAACAAATTAATTTAAGTTCGAGTCAATGATCTAAACAATAATAAAATGTTTTCAATTTTGCCGAAAGTTCCTTACTCTATAAAATTTAAACAATAAAAGTATCAAACATTTCTTGTGCTAAACTATTTTAATTCAAGGTAAAATAAATTAATGTCCAATTAAAAAGACAGAATGAAACAGTAATAAAATTAAACAAAATATTTTATTAAATACGGCTACAATAATTATGTGGAGATTTAAAATTATATATTCTAAGTGTTATTTCAAAGTAGATATACTATAAAAGTAGCATCAACTTGCGTCCTTCATATACCTACCACTACAGGTAGTACAAGATATATTTTCATGATACTAGTCTATTAAATTTTTTTAGCAAAATAATGGATGGTAAGTAGAAGGTACAGAAATTAGATTAGACTGTATTTTGATTACCCAGTAATCAATAAACGAGCAACACTTTTTGCAAATGATCAGTAATTGAAAGCTCCACTACTTATCAATGTTTATTATAAATTATTAATAACAAGATGTTTGTGATATAAAATTTTCATATTTTAGATAATTAAAAATTTCTTGTTTAAAATGTTGAAAAACAAATTTTTATAAATATTACTCAGTATGGAAAAGTTATATTTATACCTATACAAATGTTTAACTGTTTCTATAACTTTTAAATAAAAGTGACATCTTAAAATCAATAACCAATATTCATTTTACATTAAATATTTACATTATAAAAGGTCAATAACCTTAATGTTTGTTTTGTTAAAATGCTATAATTTAATAAAATTTATAAAAAAATTAAAGTTTTCTTAAAAACCACATTGTACAATACCAAAATTGGGTTAATGTATACTCTAAATTATTGTCAATTGATTACAACCGTCAAGTTTTTCCATTTGGTTTTTTCATAAATCTACCAAATTTACATGCTATATCGAAGTATCATTTATATAATACAAATCAAATTTCAATTAACTGCTGTTAAATAATACATTTTCAATACAAGATCGCGATTAAATTTTCAGACCTTTGCAATTTAAATGAATCAGTAATACTTACAATTAAGTTCATGATATACGTAATGTTTTTATCAACGATCTGCCACTTAAATCAGGTTGAGAGACTGGTTGGTCATTGTTATTTGTCAGTTCTTATATCGTTCTTAGCCCACACCCCAACGGGTATTCCCCACCCGCCGAAAAGTGCAACTTTATTACAACTTTATTCCATGTTTGCACAAAAATTAAATATATCTTATAATATTATAAATAATAATTAATCTACACGAAATTATTTAGTTTTATAATATTAAAATTTCTAATAAGACAGTTTATTACTTTATGTATTTATTTTATTACTATTTGTAATCATATGTTTTGTTAAGCTTGATGAGATTATTATCAAACTTTGCTTAAACAAAAATTAACCACTTTTTATGTTTGAATAATTTTAATAATTGTTATTTTAATGTACTAAAAAATTAAATATTAATGCAAATATTATTTTTCTTTAGTGAGAACCCTTTATTTTCCAAAATCCATTTATTTTTCTTTTAAAAGAAAAGAGAATGTAGCCGTTTTTTGGGGTTCAGTATAATATACACTCTATTTTCTTATTTGTTTACAACTTGTCACATGAAGCAGGTGTGATTATTCCAATTTATAAAATTTAAATTTAATTAAATAACTAATTGGACAAAATCAATTGTTTTTTATATATTATAATTTATAATATATTATTATACATTATAATTGAGATGTGTCATATTTTTACATTTATATTATCCAATCTATGATGCATGCAGAAATTGTATAAATGATAATTTAAGGATTATTATGTTGTGTAATAGTCTGATAATAAATAATATGGAAAAAATTTTGAAATTACCTAAAAAACTATATTTGAATATGTATTTTTAATCATGAAGTAGATATAGTGTTCTTGGCTACTGGATAATATATTAAGTTTTAATTTAAACAAAGATGTGTCGATTTATATTATATATTGGGATGACCCGTGGTCTCAATTTATAAAATAATTTATTTTTAAGAAAATGTTATTTTTAATAAAAATGCAACATGAGACTCGCAATTATATTTTAAAAATAATTAAAATTTTTAAATAAATTTTGTACAACGCTGTCCAAAGGCTATAGCCGGGTAATTTGGCTCATTTATTTTTAGAGGTTCCTCTCGAATCACCATTACATTTTCCAAAATATTAGATTCTATATGTTGACAGTTTCTTAGAAAAATTTTTTTTCAAATTTAGTAAAGAATTATTTTTTCAGAAAGTATTATTGCAAATTGAATGATATTTTAATATGTTATAGATAGACATCGGATTATATGCAAAAACAAAGTATTCAACTCGTGATAACTTATTACTAGAATAACTTAATACTGCTAATAAGCTATTACTAGTTTACCAGTTTATTAGCGATTATGCCAGGCGCGGATCTAGACTTTTGGCAACGGGGGGGTCACAGGTAGTAGATACAGTCGAATAGTCGTCAGACCGCGTCAGCAAAATGACCCCCATGACCCTCCCCCTGGATCCGCCACTGGATTATGCACATTAGAGCACACAAGTAATAAGTTATTACTAGTTGAATTCTGTGTTAGTGCATATAATCCGATGTCTAGTTATAGAGGTACTAAAGACCTATAAGTGGTATTTTTTTTGTGGTTTTAGCTCTCCATAAAATATGGAAAAACAGGAAAAAAGTTTTCAAAAATTGAAAAAATTAAATTTTGGCAGTACAACAATCACCAAATTTTTGTCAAATATTTCTTATACATGCCCATATAACCTATATTAATTTTAAAATTCTACGAAGGGTATAACACATTGATTATCCGATTTCATCGAACTAACTTAGTTCAAGTATTTTATTCTTACAGTATATTGCATTTCTGATAATTTAAAAATTTTTAATTTTACCGCTAAATAATTTACGTTGCATCAACTCTAGAGGGAGAAACCAAACCTTTTGCTGAGAAAATGAAACGGTTAGATGAACTTTTGTCCGTCAGTTTTTGTTTAAGATTTTATTTGAAACTTTATATTTGAAAATTAAAGTGAAAAGCAGAGTGAAAAGTGAAAAATATCTTTACGTTAGTAAGGGCCATCTTTTAAGTTTTTACAAACGACCACTAGATGGCGCTATTGAAAGCTGTCATAAACCAAGTAGGTTGTTTACAGTGAGCGTTTAAAAAACGATTTTGTAAGAAAAATGGAAATTTCATGTGAAGGTTTTCGTTGGATAATTTTTTATGATTTTAGCAAAAAGCAAAAACCTAACTCAACAACAATGCATAAATCGCTTTGTTCCACTTTTAGTAATAAAGCACCATCAGAAAAGACAGAAAAGACAAATCGGTTGTTATTACCGGTTGTTATTACATATCGAAGACTGCAATACATTCAATTTTGCATGAACATTTACAGAAAGAAAAGATCTCTTCGCGATGGATTCCGCATAACTTGACTGAAGTTCAAGAAAGGGCTCGTGGTATTTGGTGTAAGGAAATGCTCCAAAAATTTGACCGAGGAACTTCAAAATCCGTATACAACATCGTCCCAGGTGACGAAACTTGGATATATTTGTATGAACCGGAAACGAAGCAGCAATCCACTGTATGTGTGTTTCAAGACGAACCGAATCCTACAAAAGTTGTTCGTTCACGAAGCACTGCCAAAAAAATGATCGCTTTCTTCTTCAGTTTTACTGCACATGTCGCAACCATTCCTTTGGAGGATCAAAGAACAGTGAATGGAAGAACAGCTGAATGGTACACAACAATTTGTTTGTTAAAAGTCATCGACGAAATCAGGAAAAACAACCAAAAAAGTTGAAGCATTCTTCAACAATGCCAGCTCTTTTGCTCTGACGAGCACGTCAAATGATTGCTTATTTGAAGGAGAAAAACATCGAACTAATGTCTCATTATCCGTATTCACCTGATTTATTTTGTTCCCCAATATCAAACAAAAAATGCGTGGACAAAGATTTTCGTCATCTCAAGAAACAGTTGAAGTCTTCAAAATGCTTGTTTCTGAGATGCCATCTTCAAAGTGGAAAAAATGTTTCGAAACTTGGTTTTCACGTATGCAAAAGTGTATAAATCTCAAAGGCGAATATTTTGAAAAACAATAAAACAGTTTGTTCAAAAAAAAATCTTTTCTTTCATAGTTTTTGTAAAAACTTAACAGGTACCCTACGTATATTATTTGTATAATTGAATTTGAAATTAATCAAATGTAATTTTGAATTAAATTGACCTTATTTTTGGAATGAGATTTAATTGGTTTAGATGATTGATAATAATTTGATTTGAATTGAGAATTAGAGATGAATTTTAATTTGGAAGATATGGAAAATTATAGTTCATTTTTAAATCTTCTTCAAGTGCCATACACTGGGCCGAAGCCAAGATGACAGACTAGGTACTTCATTTAATGGGGTGGTTTCCCGTTGCCTTCCCCATACACATATTTATCTTGGACTTTGGATCATAGCAGTGTATTTCATTTTACCCGCTGTTACCTGCTTTCCAATCGGCCGGTGTAGGACGCCATACTACTGGTCTTTTTTATTAAATAAATTTTTAAATAGTAAACTTATAATATACAAAAATAGATTTTATATATTATAAATTTTGTTTGAAATTTAATTTAAATTTGGATTTTATGAAGTAATAAATATCTAAATGTAATTAATTCTTACAATAATTCAAAAGATATAAATGAAATAGTGAAAAGCTCCAGTGAAAAATGAAGAGATAATAATATCATAAAAGTTCCAGCATTTACATTAATGAATTCGTTTCAATAACTGATGTATAATTAAAAAATAAGCAAATCATCCAAAAATTTGCCTAAAAAGACCCAAAACCGCAATAAAATTAATTCATTTAATTTTTTTGCGTGATTTTATAATATACAAATGTTTTTTGGCATAAATTCCCAATTTGTACGTTACTACCAAAGGTGTTACGCTCAAAAATATAATATGTAAATTAAATTTTTTATTATTCTTAGTTGGTAGATGCAACTAGTTGCTAGATGCAACTAAGAATCAAGCAGAACCCTGCTAGATGCCAGATTTAAGAAAATAACAAAAATTGGAACGAATGGGTTGCTGGACCCATGCACTCGGTAAAAACATCCCTAATGCCGCCCGAATTCAAAAATTACGGGTTTAATATGGCTGAAATCTGTCATTGACACCCTGAAATTTTCCTATTTGGGATATCACGGCTTGGTCATATGATGATCGTACCCTATTGTGCTATATAGGCTATCTTAGCTTAAGTGAATTTAACGTTGTTCATTTTATCGTCATTTGAGTGGTGGCGACGCACCGCCACTGGTAAACCAACCAGCCGGCAGCCAACCATGGCTTCAGGATGAGACCTACATTTTACGTGAAATCCGAACCATGGCGGGGCTATAATGTGCGGACGGCGAGTCAAACAGACTGACTCAGAATGCCATCTACACACACATAAATTTTCTGCCTGGCTCGAAGCTCAAACATGGAATTCCCAATCACCAGGCGAACCAAGAAGCGTACTAACTAACTTCTGCTGTCCCGCTCCAGCCCTATAAACTTGTTAACATTTCATTCAACCCTATGCAGCAACAATTTTACTTTGTGCCTGTTTCAATAAAAAATTAAGTACCTACCTAAATATGTATTGAAATGATATTTTATAATTCCAAAATTTTTAATTTCAAATTTTAAATAAAAATTCAAATTATTATAGTTCACACTCTAAATTTCAATAGGAAACGAAAATTCAAATTATTATAAATTCTTTATAACTTTAAAATGGAAAAGTCAAAGTAAATGATAAGTCGACCCAGGTGCGACGATAATAACTATAGTTCACGGTACGTACCTTCAAAATGAATTTCCAAATAGAAAATATTCCAATAAATTATTCAAATCAATTTTTAAAGTTAAATTCTATCTTCTCAATCTTCAACCATTGCAAACAACCAACGTCCATCCAAATTACCACTTTCCAAACAATTTACTCTACCCAAATCTAACGTTTATACCCCGCGGATCACAGATCGTGATGGTTTGCTTTCTGATAGTGACTCGAGGACAGCGGAAATATTTTTACAATTTTTTTAATCTAATTACGTGGTTGAAACTGATCGCGCGTTTCCTGATCCGAGATTTCTACAAAACCTCTTTTCTATTGATAATATTGTAATGTCGCGTGAGGCCGTTTTTGAAAAACTCTCTGTATTGCCGAAATCTGCTTCTTCGGTGCCGGGTGGTCTCCCTTCAGAGGTGCTCAGACAGTGCGCTTTTACCTTGAGTCTTTCTTTATCGATGATCATGCAGAAGTCTATGAACATGTCGATTCTCCCTGATGGTTGGAAGTCTGCAACTGTAATAGCCATACACAGGAAAGGTGATAAGTTTAATCCTAATAATTATCGACAGATTAGTTTGACTCCTGTAGAGGTAAAGGTAATGGAAAGAGTTATTGTTGACTCCATGGTACCATTCTTGATTCAGAATAAAGTCATACCCGATTAGCAGCATGGATTCCTTCCCGGTGGATCTACTACTGCTAACCTGCTGACATATCTGAATAATTGGACTAGGTCCTTGGACTAGAAACTGCCGACCGATGTGATTTACCTTGATTTTTCAAAGGCATTTGACCGGGTACCGGGTAGACGTCTAGTTTGTAAGCTTGAGCGTGCTGGTATTCGCGGACGGTTGCTGCGGTGGATAGCGAATTATCCTTGGGCCGAAAGTTTAGAGTCAGAGTGGGTACTAATTTCTCGAGGTTCCACATCCTAGTGGAATCTGTGCAGTGTGCTGCTACTAGATTGCCATATGGCTGGCACTGTCCGGCTTATTTGGATCTTTAAATACCAATTAATTATCAATCCACTTAGTAATGCTTCAAAATTAATTTATTTCCAAACCACAAAATTCAAAATATAATTTCAAATTAAATTCCACCAGACTTAACATTTTATATTCCGCCTCCCGCGGTCATCTTGGCAAAAAGCGTTCTTAATCAAATTTTTCGTGCCAACTTACAATTTTGTTGGCGCGCACACACGCAATTCAAAATATTTACTATTTTACAAATTATTTATAAAATTAAAATTCAATTCCCAAAAATAAAAAAAATTTAAATATTCACAAAAGCAAAAATCAGATATACTCAAAAAAATAAAAATAATCAAAATTCACAACTTTAAAATTCAAAATTCAAAAAAAATTGATTTTGAAACACGACAGTATATTAAATCTTTGAAAACATTTTTCAAATCTTTTATTGGTATATTAATAGTAGTTGGTCCTTGATTGATTTAGATGTAGAAATGCCAGGTTGTACTAATAGCATATTTTACTTTTCATATATTTAATTTCCAGGTTAAAAACAATTAATTGTTTTAAAGTAACAAGTCTGCTTCGAGAACTGCTACAACAAATGATCAAATAAAGAAAAATGTAAAATTTTAACGGACTTGCTGACAAAAGAAGAAATAGAGAAAAACCATTAAAAACGATTAATGAAAGTACGAAAAGGATTGAGAATAGAAATAACAAATAAGCCCATTTATATGAATGCAAATCTAATAGTTTTGTAAACTTTTGTAAAGTCATCGATGAACGAAAGTATTTCCAACTTTTTTAGTATTTTGTATTAGTTAGTATTCCTGAGTAGCATATACAGGATAAAATAAAGCTCTTTTATTTTGCTCTATATTTTACTATCAAATTGCGTAATTAAGAGTTTTTTATTATGTATATGGTACCAAGAAACACTTTTTCTACCGTTATCACATCATGCAAAATTTTTCTTAATTTTACATATATTATATGAAATATTTAATGAAGTCCAGCTGAACTTTAAATTTACGCCTTTGTTTATTTGCAGCAAATAACATTTGAAAATGTAAGTGTCGTTGTTTGGTGTTTATTTTGTGAGTGATCATTATCCATGATCGTCATTCCGGAAGGTTACTTTAGATTTGACTTGGTTAGTAAATTATATTATGTTAAAATCTTCAAAAATTCAATAAATGGACCCAAGATGTCACAAATAAGTATTTAATATCTCTTAAAGTATCTCTTTGTTTATATATGTAGGCTTTTTTCTCTACAACTTATAAATGTTTTTAAAGGTTTTACTTTTTTCTCTATCTTGTAAATAAGGAACGATATGATTGGGTAGTTTGTATATTATAGTATGTGTGTATAATAAAAATGAAAATTTTATTCTAAGAAAGGATAAAAATATGAAGAGATTAAAAAACTAGCGGAAATTTTAAAACAAAAATTATCAGTTTTTTTCAGCTTTTATATACATATTTTGTAGATACATGCAGATAGATTATTTTACCTGATTAAAAATATTTTATCTAATTATGATAACAAAGTATCACTTTATTATGACCTTTTACATAAAACAACGTTGTACATTGTGGAACCAATTGTGTAATATATCTTTCATTATCCGACTAGTAACGTAATGAAATTTTATTACCCAACCGGTTATGCAAAGAAAATTAGAACTACAGCTGATTTCATTCCAATTATTAGTAGTATAGTGGTTGGTGGTTGGTGGTGTGTAAATAATTGGTGGTGGTCTTTTATCTGTTGTTAGGTAAACAATATGGAAAAAAAATTTAGAAGGTGCATCAATTTCTCTGCAAAGGAGGTACATGTACTAACTACTCTTGTAGATAAATATAAGGGTATAATCGAGTGCAGAAGAAGTGATTCATCTTCACATGAATCAAAAAGAAAGGCATGGGAAATTCTAACTGGAGAATTTAACAGTTGTATCGAAGATGTTCCTCGGGATGTGTCAGCCCTAAGGAACAAGTATGAAAACTTAAAAAAGAGGACCAAGAAGAAGTTTTCTGATGAAAACACTTTTTTGAAGGAAACCGGTGGATGTCCTTCGACCCAAGTTGATATCGATCATACAGATTTGATCATAACGACACAGGTCACAGGGTTACCTTCACAGTATGGGGCTGACCGTACTAATGGTTAGTTAAACAAAACACAATATGCACATTGATTAAATTTATTTAACTTTGTTATATTTTGTAGATTCAATAATTATTGAAGAAGAGGAACGCTTCATAGATGATATTGAGTCCATTAGTATGGAAACATCTACGAATGGTAAGAGATTATAGTTAAGAATTTCTCAAATTTAAATTGACTGATTCATTGCTTTTGTAGATAAGGAAAATACATCTCCACAACAGCCAAGAAAATTTATAAAGTTATCGACCGTTGATTGTTTGTATATCAATACTTTTTATAATTCTTAGAAATAATTTTTTTATTTTAGTGCAAAAAGCTGTCCCAGTGGAAACCAATTTTTCGTCCATTGATTGGTCCAAATGTACCCCTTCTAAATTAAGGACTCCACTGTCGACACCTTTGAAAAGTATGTTATGTAATATCTAATACAAGGATTCACTTTACATGTTTTATCTTTTAGAAGGAGTAAATCGAATGAAGAAAAGTAATTTTCTTCAAACACAATTAGGAGCTTGGGCTGTATCAAGGACTAATTTGAGTGATCAGCAAAAGTACGAAAGTAATGCAAAACATCAACTTGATATGCAACACAAGCAAGAAAAACATGAAGTCAGTTAAAATAAATATGATAAAGAAAAACATGAAGTTGAAATGGAAATCTTACTTTTGAAAAAAAAGATGTTATGCAATTGCATTTGTCGATATGATCAATCCTTAGCTCTAAAGAGGTGTGTTCTCGCAAATCAAGTTTAATTGACCGATTATAATTAATCAACAAAAATTGAATGAAAGCTATAGTGAAAACTTTTCTTTCAATAAAAAATCTATTGAGGCAAAGGTTTTCGTTCAACTTTTGTTGATCAACTTTGATCAATCAATTAAATTTCATTTGTGAGAATGGCACCATTGATGCAGTTCAATACTCATAGTCTAGTCAATAAGGGTTTTTGGCTTACAAAAGGTGGTGTAGTTATGATTTTTGGATATGTTGTTGAGTTGGGGGCCCGTATGAAAAATCCAAGTTTTCGACCTTGAGCGGCTTCCGCTCGATCCGCCATCTTGGATTAAAGGGACAAAAAATAGGTTTCTCCCATATAACTTTCCAACGGTTGATCCTACGACAAAAATGTCCAATACAAATTTGAAGGGGACAAAATTATCTACAATTTATGTAGACACACTTTTTTTGTAAGTCTAACAGGTGACGAGTTACAGCCGCCCAAACGTGAAGAATTTTTGAAAAAATCGTCATAATCCTCGTTTTTCTCAATTTTAAGAACTGATTTGTGGCTAATCGTTACAAAATGATGATAATTTTGTAAATTAAGAGTAAGCTCGTTTCCACACCACCACGAGGTAGAGCTAACGGCGCGTTTTTTTTTTGTGGTATCCCCAGTAGGCCTAATCCAAAGATGTTCGTTTTATTTGCAATTGAGCATAGCTCGTACTGCGTGATGTGATTAAATTTATGTTTAGAGTCTAATCCGATTATAATTTCCGTCTTTTTGATGGTCTGGGTTGGTAGATATTGGTGCAACGCGCTCAACGGTGGATTTTTCGAAAAGCGTCGTTTCAGAGTACGACGCCGCAAAGCCCAAAGACGACAGCATGTCGATCAGTTTTTTGGACCCGAATTTTTTGTACAAATATGTACTGACTCCGATGAGAACCGATGACAAGAAGGATCGAGGTCTTGCCGCAGAAATAACGGCATTCGATAACGATTCGCATACCCTATTCCATTTCTCGAAATAACCGCGCTTCTTCTTTACAATCACTTCTTGGAAGAATAGCTTCAAAGATTGTGGAATTACAGAATTCACGTCATCTACAAAACGGTCGGGTGGTGGATATTCTGACGTACTGTAGTTCTGTGATCTGATATCCGACAAAATAATTGCAGCTGCTTCTTTGACAACTCTCAGCCGTTCTTCTTCGGGATTAGCATTTTTAGCTTGATACCAATTTTCCGATAGAAGTTTGTATCCCGTGTCCCGGAAGCAGACAACAGGCGGCTGGTGGTGTTGCTCGATGATCAGTATATCCTGTTCATACTTTTGCAGGGGACGAGACTTCACAGTCCTGATGTCCGGACGGTACTCACCATCAATTTGTTCTATGAGTTCGTTCATGGAGAATTGACAGTCCTCGGAATTTTCAGCGAGATAAGCGTAGATGTTGTCCATCGCTTCGTCGACATTCGTCGCCGGCAGATAGCCTCTTTTCTGTCCGGAGGGGACTCGTGCATACAGCGATTTGTAGCAAGATGAATGGTACCTGGCTTCCACAGCAACCAAGTCCGCCACAAAATGAATGCGCTCTATTATCTGCCGTCCCCATTCATCTCCGCGTTCTTTAGCTGCTTTTATGATACTGTCTTTGAGTTCCAATTTTTCCACCCGATGGATGATGTTTCGATCCGCTAACTTTGATTTCGACTGTTTAAGTAAGAAATCGAGGGTGATTTCTTCGGTGCACAGGAAACATTGGGTTTCAAAATCAAACCGTGGAATACTCGAACGGCGTGAAGTCGACGCCACTGCAGGCGCGTCACCTCCTCTACGAAGATACGCAGCGATTAATTTTTCATTGATATATTTCTTTTGGCACGCGGCATGCACAGTAACTGACGATCGACTCCTCAGAATACGTCCGTGTTCACGATTTCCACGTTTTACACTCGATTTTAGTAGAGTCTGAATGCCTCTCTCTTTCACGATAATTGGGTCACCTTCTTTCAAACTTAGATCGCAAATAAAACAAATATCCGCTTTGGGATTTGCCATACTGCGAAGCGTGATGCGATCAAAAATGATGTAATCAAAAGTTTATTTCTATAAAAATACAATAATTATTGCAAGAATTGTATCTATAGAAATGAACCTATGGTTAGGGATAGGGAAAAATTATTTTTGAACAAAAATGAAAATCTGTGTATATATCTGTATATTATTATTTTGTAATATAAATATCTTTTACTTTTTGTAAAATAGTATTTTTTGTATAATAGTATGTATAATATAATTCTTACATTTTTTTTATTCTTTCATTTTTATCGAGTTATTTCCGACTATGGTAACAAGCCTTGAAAATAATTGACAACTAAGACATGTCTTGTAGCATTATGCAAGTTAACATTGTCTTCTCTGTTGCCATTATTTTCAAGAGGTACATTATGTAAATTGATTACATTTTCCAGATCAACATCTTGTGGTAAAGGCAGGGTATCGTTCATGTGACATGCAATATTATGTAATACTGCTGCCGCTATAACCACTGCTTCAACTTTTTCCATTTTTAGCCTAATTCCATTGGCCAAAATAGGAAAACGTCTTTTCTACACACCATAACACCTTTCAATAGGATTGTGAGTCCAAATTTGAGATTCGTTAAATAGTTGCTCGGCAGGGGTTGTTGGATTTCGCAATGGTGTTATTAGATATTTTTTTATTGCATATCCACTATCCCCAACGAGTAAGCTATCTGCTCCAAAATTGCCATTCTCCATTCCTGCTCTTAGATTGGAATTATTGAATATTGTAGATAATCGATTGATACGTGGTTTAGGTAGTGTAACTCGATATTAACCATATCACTATTTTATAGAAAACCTAAAAAATGCACACACACTTTTCAGAACTAAAATGTTTTTAAGTTATCACAATTAAAATACACTGTAAGTATACAATATCGCAAACGTTTTCACCATACTATGGCATCATCAGGCGATGTATTAAAAAGAAAATTTAGAGAGAATCCGTTTAAATAACGTTCGGGGGGTGGGAGTGGGTAATTTTGAAAAGGAAAGGGGTTTTTTTTTTTTTTAAATGGAAGGGGTGTATAAGTAAATGTTCTAATAGGTTAGATAAAAAGGGGGGGGGGTAATTAAAAAAAAAAATTACTGTTTGAATATGTTTAATAGAGGCGAGTTGTTTAAATCTGATTGACTATTTAATAATAATGAAGAATATTTTAATTTATTAATTTCCATAGCTTCTAAAAATTCTAGTTTTTTACTTTTTGACTCTACATGCAAAATTTCGTACCCCCCCTGTTTGTGATTAGTGTCTAATAGGTGTTTCGCGAAAGTAGATTTTCCGTCTGCAAGTTTATGGAATCGCGTGTGTTCATTAAATCGTGTTTGAAAAGATCTGCCTGTATGACCGATGTATTTTTGAGAGCATTCGCAAGTGAGCTCGTAAACCCCCGATTTTTCTAAAAGGTCTGATTTGAATTTCGCGTTATTAATAAATTTATTAAGTTTATTGTCTGTTTTGAAGGCAATGTTAAAATTTTGGTTTTTTAAACCCCCCCCCCTTTTTATCTAACCTATTAGAACATTTACTTATACACCCCTTCCATTTTAAAAAAAAAAACCCTTTCCTTTTCAAAATTACCCACTCCCACCCCCCGAACGTTATTTAAACGGATTCTCTCTAAATTTTCTTTTTAATACATCGCCTGATGATGCCATAGTATGGTGAAAACGTTTGCGATATTGTATACTTACAGTGTATTTTAATTGTGATAACTTAAAAACATTTTAGTTCTGAAAAGTGTGTGTGCATTTTTTAGGTTTTCTAAAATAGTGATATGGTGAATATTGTAGAATCGTCACTCAAGCCTGGCCAACGACATACAACATCAATAAATTCCAATTTGGCATTGCAGACAGCTTGGACGTTAAACGAGAAGAAACCTTTCCTATTTCGAAAGTTTTCTGCTTCTTCCCCACCGGGCGACTAAAATATAAACAGAAAATTAATTAAATTTTTCTTTTTAATTTTTCAGCCTAATTAAGGCTGTAACTGTATTTAATTAATAGTAACCTGTATTTTTATGTGTGTGCAATCTAAAGCTCCAACACATCGGGGGAATTTAGCAATATTAAAAAATTCCTGTCGGCTTTTTTGGATCTCCTCTTCAGTAGTTGACATTTTAATAAAGCGCGGATAAAGTAAAGCTACAGTTCTTAAAACTTTAGCTACAACTCTACTTGCTGTGGATTTATCAATGCCACTCACACTTCCAGTTAATTGCAAAAAAGATCCAGTGGCAAGAAACCGTAGTGTTACCAAAACCATGTCCCCGGGTGATAGTGCATGATTTCTACAATCGCAATAATGTGAAATGGGTAATTTTAAAATTATTCACGTAAAGTTATATAATTTGTTGAACCTACTTATTAGTTGCAGATCTTATAGAATCTGAAATTTCTTCTATAAGGAAACTCACAACTTCATTCGATAGGCGAAATCTCTGTCGAAAGTCGTCGTCATTCCATTTAAGAAAATTGTTAGGCCTTTCCCTGAATGTTTGAACATTTCGAGGAAAAGCAACTAACCCAACCAAATCTAAAAACTCTTCTGTCCTCTGTAAAATTCATTTAATAACTCGTCCATAAACTCGCCCTCGTCAACCGCCATAATTCTTATTTTAACTTATGCGATGCTTATGCGCATGTCGTTCAAGCACAGTTTAAGTTGAACACTTTCGAAGTTGGTGGTATTTCTTGATCGCCGCTTGATCTATAGATCTAATTTGAACGACGTTGGTACAACGGCATTTTCTTGAACTTAGGAGTTCAACTCAAGTTCACCGTTGAATTTCGTTGGTACAACCGGCCCTAAGCAGAGAACCCTGGTTCGAGCATGAGTGAAGTAAGAACTTTATTCTAACCGTCCTCCCTCGGCGGGCAATAGCAAACCACCGAGGTAATCTGCCTTGAAAACCCTTCATAAAAATGAAGTGGTTAGCCAAAACCCACTCTGGGTTGTAGTGCTACTGTGTGTGTGTATAAGTAAGAAAATTGTAGGAAAGTACGTATAATTAAGAACAAAGAATACTAATAATTGAGTAATAGTAATAGTAAGAGTAAATTGATTCATTATGTTTAGAGTATTGATATTATAATACTTTATATACGTTCATCATATATTATATATAAACGTTCATCACAGTGATAGTTTTCCAAGTGTTCCTTTATCAGAAAATGGTGAATTGAGAGAATGATGAAATATTGCTGGAGAAGCAAGCAAGATGTGTGAAAAAAGTTAGTTAAAAAGTATAAATAGGACGACAATCGTAAAAATAAAAGTTTTATTAAAATTAATAATATTATGAATTAGTAAGACATACGAATGCTAATACTGCTGCCCACAGTTAGTAGAAACGCAGTGGCTTCCATTTTATTTCCAAAATTGAGTTATCAGTACGATTGATTTTGTATGCTCATTCTACAACTCTCTAAATAACTAAAACTTGTAATATCTCCATGTACTCCTTGTATAATACCGTCACAATCGTTTAAAGTAATATGTCATAATATATTGTACTGTTTTTTTTCCAATCTCAAAAATTTTGAAGTTAGATCATCAAAAGAAATAATTGTTAATAAAAATTTCGTCGTGTAATTTTAAATTTAAATAAATCGTAAATGGTAACGTTAAACAAAACTTGAAACCAATATACAAGTGTTTGCTATCACATACTTTGCTATTCCTTTCCAGTTTACTTAATTTTTAATTTATTTAAAAACTTTTCTACTATATAAGCCGATCAATTTCAAAAGTAATTATTAATTTTCTTCTTCGATGTTTTTAATCTTATATCTTTTAAAACAGTATTTCTTGCAAAATTCAAAATAATCACTTTTTTAGTAAAAATTGTGCAATCTTAATTAATTACATATTTTCAATGCATATCACAAAACGGTTTTAGTTTGTTACTGAAAAAAATTAGCTTTTATTTATTTGGTCAGTATTTTAAATAAATGGTCAGTATTTAAAATAAATGGTCAGTGATTTAAATAATGTGCATATTAACTGCATATTAATAAAATTATCAAATTGGAGCTAAAGTAAACAAATAAAACACTTTATATTCAAGTTTTCGAGAATTTAATGTTCTCTTTTTTTTGAAATTTTTTATTTTTTTAATAATTTTATTAATATATAATTTCAAGAGCTAATAATTTAATTATTTCATATTACTGTATACAGGGTGGCGCAAAACAATTGTTATAGTTTGAATGCTAAACAACTTTTTTTATTTTTTTTATTTCAGATATCTGAAAACAATTGTTTTTCGTTTTCGCAAAACAATCGTTATGGTTTGAATGCTTAATAACTTTTCTATTTCAGATGAGCTTATACAGGGTGGCGTAAAACAATCGTTATGGTTTGAATGAGTAACAACTTTTTTATTTCAGATCGGTATATCTGAAAAACAATTGTTTTTCGTTTTCGCAAAACAATCGTTATGGTTAATCGCTTAATAACTAAATTTTTATAAAAATTATTTGGAATTTTTTATTTTATATTAAAATAGGTTACTATTCTAACAACAAAAATTATTAACTAAGCAATAAAATATACTGACCAAACAAAATGTTACTGCAACTTTATTATTTATACTGACCAAATAACAAATAATACTGACCATTAAAAAATTATACTGACCAAAATATCAAAATATACTGATCAAAATTTGATTTAATACTGACCATTAAATATTTATACTGACCAAAATATTATTATATACTGACCATTAGATACTGACCATTTAATGATAAAAATACTGACCAAATATTTAGCTGCCAAAAAAATTTGGAAAACAATAGCTAAAATAATAGTAGTATGAAATAGTAAATAGTAAAACTAAAAATAGTAAATAAAATAAAAATAACAAATAAAAAATAATAAAATAGACATATCATAAAATTTTATATATATTTTCCCATCAGTCTCGAACACTTCCTTCAGAAACTTTTAAATCAAGTTTCTATCTTGATCAAATTTTAAATTAAAGTGGTTAAGATATTCCAGAATTTTTAAAAAATACTATATTCATTAGATTAGGTACTATTTTGAAAGAAACAATTGTGTGAACCGTGTGTGTAGCCCTCATCATTGTCGAACCAAAATATCGGAGTTGTAAAATATGTAAATATTTAACACTCTTAATTCTATTAACAACATCGTTAGTGTCATTAATCCATCATAAGTTCATAATTTTTATTTCAGTTCATATCATAATTATTTTAAGTTACCATTTCAATTTCATAATAAATTATGTTATTATTATTAAATTATTTTATTATTATAAATAAACATGATATTTCCCACCATCCATCACATCATTACGTATTATTTTTTCGCTTAACAAATTCATATAGCTCTTTCACTCGGAGCTTTTATAACATGATGTTATATAGATAAAAATGTGATAATGCCAGCGAATTAAAGTAACCAATGTGATTGAAAAGCTATATTGTTTTTTAATAAGCTGTCACTAATTATAATACCTACTAAATTGCTAAAACTGGTTGTGACGTATTTCATAATTTGTTGAAAAATTTACTTAATAATTTTAAAATGCTTTTATCATTTTACTTAAGAAATTATTTCAAAGACAACGATTATAATGTGAACATCACGATTTATTAACTGTATACCTGTTAATATTAACAATTTTGATTAGTAAGTTTTTCAATCTACTCATAAGTTAATATTAATTATAAATAAATAATCACTATTACAAATTATAAAAAAATATCTAGTTGTGGGTAGGAACCTACCTAATAATAATATGGTGGGTATCTATCTAATTTAATAAAATTTTAAATTAAAATTTTAAAAGTTAATTAAGCAATAAAACCCGAATATTCTCATGATGTTAATAACGACCCATGGCTGCAAGCGAATGAGAATAATAAATTTGAATAAATTGGTTAATTTACTACTTGTTAATTTTTAAATTTTAATTTAATTAAAATAATTTTATTTTAAAGCTTGCTAACAGCCTGAAGTAAATAATCATTATTTTTCCAAATATTTTGTTTAAAATTAGCAGTATCGTAAATTTGCATGAGATACATAACTATATTGTGGATCAACAACTGTTGTAAGTCTACCCACATCAAAAGTATAAAGAAATAAGAAAGCATAAAGCTGCTTTTTAACTATACATTAAAAAAGATTATTTGTGAAATAACTAATTGATGCACTTAACGTATAACAGTAATTTTTAAGTTGATATTAAATTGAATAAATTAAAAAGTAATTCTGTTAGATTAAATCATTACTATATATACAAATTTTAGCCAAAAATTGATACTAAAATGTTTTTTTTATATGGTATCTGGGATATAAAGAGTTTTACGAAATAAATGTACAAGTTATAAGGGTTCCATTCACTTCACGTCGCGTCGTTTTTCTGTTCAGAACGTCGTATGTACTTTCAATTTTTGTCGATTTTGCAGAATGTGTAATGTAAATCTAGAAATTAAAAAGGTACAAATTCAAACTTATTTCCTCTTAACTTCATATTTTCATAATAGGTTGATTTTAGGTATTAGGCATAGAGCCGGCATAGACCCGCTAATAAAAAAATTTACACAAGAACCCCAAAAAAATCTACAAACAAAATATACAAAACAATTTACAAAAAATTTGTTCGGGGGTGTCCCTATTACACAAGTTAACAAAATTTACAAACTATGAAATCTACAAAATTCCGAGGTAAAATAAATTTATTTAAAAATAAAGAAATTTTGATTGTTAAAGTAACGGTAAGTACAAAATTATTCTCGGTGCTTAATTTAAAAAAGAAGATATTAAATAATCCAAATTAAGTATATTATGAATAAATCTATATTTAATTTATGATTCGTAAATTACTTTTAATAAAAATCTTTTACTAAAAAAACTTGATTTATTTGGACGGTTACTTGCTTATATGAAAATTGTTTATTTATAGTTTCCGCTAAATTACAACAGTACTTGCAGTACGTGGGTTATTAATATAAAGCAGACCCAATCATAGACTTTTTAATAAGACCTCACCTTGTATGCTTAAATCCTTCCTGCTTACTTGATGATTATTATGATGGTTAAATTGAGAACAAATTTTTCTACCCAAATAGATTTTATTATATTTTATTAAAAGCAGTGTTTCAAAAGCAAAGATATCGAACACGATACTCGAGCATCTTATTGTAGCAAGATTTTTAAAAATACGTAACAACTGTAATTTGTTAATAGTAGGTATATTGTACAACGAGTGTGGATATGTTGCCAATATCACACAAAGACGAAATTGGGGCATGACGAAGAAAAGATTGTTATTTCATCAATATTAGTACCCCAAAGCCAAGACAGACACAAGTAATCTATAATAATTTCGCTGAATTTAAGTTAACGGCACAGATAAATAAATAATAAATAAAGCTAACAGATCAATAAAAACAATGCAATCCATAATATGCCTTCGAGAAATAATTTATTGAGGTATGTACCTACATAAATTTTTCGACAAATTCAATCTACAATTTGTGAAGTGCAAAGATAATAATCAAAGTGTACAGCCACAGTAATCCCATTCTGAGCAAAGAATAATATCGTGGACTTACAAGATAAAAGCACTAAGTCAAAAATGATAGTTTTGACTCAAAATTACTCAAAACTTTTGAGTAATCTGAATTTTAAAGTTTGCATTTGCATTTGCATTTGCATAAACTGCTTTAGTACTTTCTTACATTGCTATCTTTCACAAAATGAATCAGATATGACTTACTGCGTTCTTGCAGTAGGAAGATCATTAAAATTGAGATCTATAATGCACAAAAAAAAAAATAAGTGAAATTTTGACTTAGTTTTTCTCTCCAGTTTTAGGCTTCTATACAACGTATAGGAAGAAGCCTTATGATCTAGCTCCGTGTCCGTCTGTCCGTCTGTCCGCATAATTCAAAACCAATCAGAACGCACGTTCTTAAAACAATTTTACTTCATATAGAATATTTTTAGATTGGTATTAATTATTCAGATTATTTACATATATATTTTTTAATCCGATATTCTTATTTTGTATTTTTAGAGTAGGTATTTTACGTGTTTCTAATACGGTATTCGGTACGTGTTTCGGGTATTTTAATATTTCATTATGAATTGTGTTTTATTTGTGGTTTGTAAATTGCAAATATTTACCTATAAAGGTCGAAATAAAAAAAAAATATTAAAATGTTAGCGTTTTCCTTATATAGTAAAAAAATCTACCTAATTAAAAGATTAAGGCATTAAAAATTGGAATAAAATAAAGCCCAAATAATTTAACCTACCGAAAAAGTAGATGTATAGAAGCCTAAGAACTGTCGCAAAAGCGAGTTCCACCTTGTTCTATTCAGATTTCTATCCAGTACTACTACACAAAAAGTAGTGTGCACATAACTCCCGGAAAATCTTGAAAATCACTTAAAAGTCAAAAAACCGAAAAATCTACTTTTACTACTACTACTCCAGAACCGTGAAAATGATAAAAAAAGGCGATGAGCAAAATGAAAAATTTTCACAAACTTTCAAATAAAAAAAATCAAGTTTTTCTGCCGTTGGTTATTGAAATTCTTTTAAAAACTTTTTTAGAAATCTTTGAAAATCATTTGGTATTTTTGAAACTATAAATCTAGTGTTTCAAATTTTTGAAAATATTTACTTCTTGTTGCTACTAAATTCCAATCGGGTATTAAATTTAAAAAAATATTACTTGGTAAGTAAATTTTTGCGTGTTCTGTGCAAGAATTGATGTTTGAACCCATTTATTTTAAATTTTGGTAAATTTTATAATTAAACATTAATGACCCTAATTAGGTACTGCTTTTAATAGTATATTACGTGCCGGTAACCTTAAGTGTAATTTTTGTGAACGAGTAAGCAATTTGGAAAATGGAAATGCAGTCTAATTTACTTTTATTTAATTAAACTTACATTAAAAAGAAAATTATGAAATTAAAAAAAAAATGTACATTGGTTCGGTGTTGAGACTATATCATTCGCTGTTTTTAATATTATTTATAATAAAAGCTTTTAATTAATCAAAAATATGCTGTCTTTTGAAATGTTACTTCTGATAGGAAATATCTTATAGTAACCACTATATTACCACCAAAATAAAATTATGATTAAAATTGGGTAGCAACTACTGAAAAGTTGAGAAACGCTGCGAAGTAGCTACTTATTTTGATGATTTCACCATAAATTTTTATCATTAAAAAATAAATTAATGATCAACTATTAATATTGTTGGTGTTACGCCTACTTACTTAATAGTATATCATCACAGGTTATCTTTGTTTTAGTACAAAATGAAATCTTGCCATGTTTTTATTATTGACTATTATTAGTAAAAAAAAAACTTGACAGTGTTGTCAATGATGGTTTGTGAATAAATAAAATCAATAATATTAATAAATAATATTGACTACAGATTGACAATTATCAAATTTTGAAAATTATCAAGACCGTTGTGAATAGCATTCAAATGTTGAAAAATGTAAAAGTACCCCATTTATTATAAAATAAATTCAAATTGTAATTATGGAATATTCAGATATCAATATCGATATTTGTGAGTCGCCAAAGTATGTAATAAACGTAATCATTTACAGTAGTCCCTCTTATTACGCGGTATTCTTATAATGGGGTTTTGATATAACACGGTTCAAAATCATCGGTATACAACAACATTCCAACAACTTACAATTAACGTGGATTAACGTTGATTCGCAGAACGAATCAATCTGATTTATAATTTACTTATTTCTTAGATTCATTTAACCTGGTTTCCATAGAACGCAGTACCAATTAATGTAATTTATACTAATTCTGAGTATATTATAACGTTTATCACGTTAAAGGAGGGTTGTCTATACTTCTAAAATAAGTAGTTTATTGCTTTACTTGTAGTTTGTACTACTTTTGTAGTTCGCTACTACCTATTTGTTGCTAGACAATTAGAATAATAAATAACTCTTAATGCACATAAATATGCATATTTTTGTTCAAAGCTAACTAAACAAATGTTATAAATATATTATCTTAATTTTTATTGGGCTCTTTATAGTCGCCTATTTCTCCAAAATGTAGAGTTCAGCGCCCAAATGGTTCGGCCGTGGATATTTTAATATATTACCTACTTAGTAAGTTAAATAATGTGGAAGTTCTTTTGAAGAAATTATGTCGACCTCTATGTGATAACTAGAGTAACTTTGTGTAATATTAAGTAACATGCTATATTTCGTGCCGACAGCAATGGCAGAGTTATACTTATAATAGCAACAGATTGAGCCAGTTCTTTATTGATCCAAAATAGTAGGTGTACCCGTAGAATGTGTATATAGTATACATTTCAAGTGTAGTGCGCAGTTTGTTTGCTATTATAAGTTTTCATAATATATTATCTACAAAAAAAATTTGTGCAAAAGTGTCCATTTGTACACAAAATGATTTTATATATTATAACAAATTCAAAACCATGTACTTTTATGTTTACTTTTAATTTACAATATCGACGAACTTGAGAGTTTTTTTTTATTGGTTTTAAATTTTAAATTTAATTGTTGTGAAGAATATGAATAAACAAGATAAGTTAATTATTCATAAATACTACTGCAATAAACTACTAATGTAAGTAGGTACATGTTTGTTGTCAATATTGTTTAGATACGTACATTATAATTAGGTTAAAGTTTAATGACATAAAGATTTTAAACATCGTTCCAACTACGGCTTTTAATTATAATTTAGTTAATGATCGTGACGCCTGACGCTCGATATTAATTTAAAAATATTTCAAATCTCCTTACACTCTCGGAGCATCTCCGTGATCTATAACAATGATTAAAAAATTTACAATAATTTGAATTTAATAAATATAAACATTTTGAAAAAATTGATTTTGAAGAAATGAAAATAAGAAATATATGACATAATTTAACTTTTCGTTCGAGATTCGAACTTTAGTCTATACTATTTTGAGAAGTCTGCAATTCAATCGCAGTTTAAAGTTTGGTTTCTTTAGACTACAGCTGTTATAGTTTTTCACGATACATATTAAGTACCTAGTATGTACTATCTGTATTTACATTAACAATGTATTACATTAACAATGAGGATAGGCAATCTACCGGCGACCATGACTCTCTAATGAATGGATACAATAGAACTCGAATTTTCATCATGCAACACAGAAAGAGAAAACCGGAAAAATTGCTAAAGAAAACCAAAATATATTGGTTTATTGCATAATATATTGTATAATGTAATACAATAATATTATAAATAATTATGGTATCCTATTGTATTATAATTATTATAATAACTAATTATGGTATTTTTATTTAGTTTTTGTATTAATATTACGATTAAAATGATCTTGTTTGGGGGTGGGGGGGGGAATATTTTTCTAACTCCTGACCAAACTACTGCACTGCGAGCATGAGACTCTTGACGTCCATTAAAAAAATCTTAAATTCAACTCCTAATCAAAAACTCGAAATTCAAAATCAAACGATTTGATTTGCATGAAAATCAATTCAAAACAATATAAAATTAATTTTCAAATAATAAATGGAAAAATAAAATAGAAAGATAAGTTGTCTAAATGTCGCCATTTCCAATTTATTTCGTCATACCTTTAATTAAAAAATTGAACTTGGTGTATTTTTCTATTAAATTAATTATGATTTTTTAAATTAATCTTGAAATCAATCTCCACGTCTAAATTCAATAAATTAGCCAAAATTCAACAAATCGTATTCAAAATATACAAACTCTCCAAAACATCCAACTGTTGTTCAAAATGGGACAAAATCAATATCCAAAATAATTGAACAACTTGCTCAATAAATAAATGCAGTGGCGTAATTAGACGAGAGCAAAGGGGCAATTGCCCTCTCCACAAGGATGGCTCGGATTGTATCTCTGAAGCCCTCCATGAGATTAGATATTATTGTATTGTAAATGTAAATTATGAATAAATTCATACTTATAAGGTTATATATTCATTATTATTTTGTTTGTATATAGGTACTTGTAGCTTGAATTTTTTTGATTTTTAGAACTTGTCAGTAGTTTTACCCCTGACGTGCATGAATAAATTAAAAAGATTCTGAAAAATATTTGGTCTGCTCCCCCTTAAAAGCATTTTCTAAATACGCCAGTTAATAAATGTATTTCTTTTATATTCACAAAATAAATTCTCTAAATTAAATCGCAATTTCGTATAACTAAAAATTTTAGGAGGCAAACTTCGGTTTTGACCTCCAAAACCGCTTAACTGATCCGAGCTGAACTACCTGGCGGGAAAACAACAAAAATTTAAATTATTTCATAATAAAATAGAAAGAATTTTATTTTAAAATAGAAAGAATTCGTCAATTTTTACCAAGGTACATGTGTTTACACAAAAAGTAAAATATGTTGTTTTTTATTTTAGAGAAAGTTAACCAAAATGGGAAGTTCTGTAAGTCAAGTTTTTCAGTCTGGTAGTGCTCTTTTATCAAATGCACATGGCCATCGTGTATCTGATGCTACCAGGCAAAAAGTGCAAACAGTATTTGATGCTCTTCGAGCTAACGCTAAAGTTGGAGTGCAAAGACTGGAAGGATTGCTTCAGCAAATACCAAAGGTAATTTATTAATTTTTGTTAACTTTATTTCTGAAAAATAAAAACAACGAATAAAATTTCAACACAATAATTTTAGAATGAAAGTATTTTAATGATACATGATGAATCCGGTTATAACCTTTTGCAAAGATGCGTAGGGGCAAACAATGTTGAACTTGTACGATGGTTGTTAACTCGCCATTCTTCAACTGATATTAATCGTTGTCCGTGTAGTCTACCATTACATATTGCTTGTTTAAAAGGGTAACTACAAAAATACCGTTGTCAATGTATTTTTGATAAAGAGAATTCATAATTTTTGTAGATACGACGAATGTGTTGAATTATTATTGCGACATGGTGCTAAAGTAGATGTAGAAGCACGAATGTGTTGGCCAGGTCCGCATAGCAGTAATTGTGAAGATAGAGGAAAATACAGTAAACTAAAAGTTTAACATAACATTTCTCATTGTTATTAACATTATTAATGTTGTAGTGATTATTAATCAGGATGATTGCATAGAAATTGACCGAGATCGTGCTCCAAAATTACAATCAGCAATATATTACGCTCTTGATGGCGACCAAGTACATATTCTTACCATGCTAGCTCAAAAAAGTGGAGATCCATGGGTACGCGTAAGCAGATCTGCAAGATTTAAATTTTAAAATTTTGCATTTTTATAGAACGGAATGTTTAGAAATCGTAAAACTTTGTTACATGCTGCGTGTGAAAGGGGTGCCTGGCGATGTACGCAGTTCTTAGTAACTGTAAGGGCCGACGAAATACATGTTTTAAAAGACGAATATTATCCGATCCATTATGCCGTCTTACATGACAGCAGATTTTTAGAACTACTAATTAGTGCCGGTGCAGATACTACTGTTCGAACATGTACACAACAAATGACTCTTTTGCATGCTGGTAAAATATAATCAAAAAAATATTAGGAAAATTAAGTACTCATACCTTGTTTTATAATTTTTAGTATTTCTTGTTGCTCACAAATCTGCAGAAGATACAATATCAACAATTCGATTGTTGTTAGACCATGGGTGTAAGGAGCTAATAAATACCCCGGATTTATTAGGAAACACACCACTACATGCTCTTATAGTACGATACGCTTTAGAAGAAGCAAGTTATGGTTACGATAAATGGAATAAATGGGATATATTACATCTAGTGCGATATCTTCTTCAATCCGGTGCTAAGCAGTCAATTAATCAAGTAGGAAATTCAGCTTTGGCATGCGTTTTAAGGCATGTGCGCGATTGGGATATTTGTTATGAGCTGTTGAACATGTTACTACACGAAGGAGGTAAATTCGATTGAAAAATATGAAAAAATATTTCAATTTTTTCATTTAGGTGAACCAAATATGGTAGGACGTGATGGTTCTGTTCCAATTATGGTTTGCTTAGTTCCTCTTATAAATAAAGATCCATTACATCATTTTACCCATAGTATGAAGGTAAGTTGTATCATTTACGAGCACTGAACTTACGAAAAACGTTAAATCTAAATTATATATTTTTAAATGTTTTTAGGTTTGCTATTTGAATTGCATACGAATACTTCTAAAATACGGTGCGAATCCAAATTGCAGTTATCGTGAAAACCTTACGCCTTTGCATATTTTGGTGTTTACTGTTTCTGAAAATATAACGCTAAACTGTGATGTACAAAAACAATTAAATTTTGAATTTATAAAAAATTTGTTGATTCTCTTATTAACGTATGGATTAGATCCAAACGTTAGAGTTAGCAACAGAACTCAACATATATTACAATCGTGCATGGATATGATTCAAAATGTTCGAGATTGCCGAGACATTGACTATGTGTACGATCTTACGCTTACTTTAATACAATACGGTGCAAATTCGGATTTAAAATTGAATATATCCGAAGCATTAAAAAATTATCCACTTCAACGCTCACAATCTATATGGAAAAGTAGAAATTATATATTATACTATTACATCATGTTGGTATCTCGCAAAGAAAATGTTATAATCGACCCTAAAGTATCTTTCTCTAAAATTATAATGTTATTTTATTTTGTAATGAAACATAAACCTTTATTTGAATGTTTGAAAATTTTACACACCCAACAATTAAGTTTAGTACCTGATAAAATGACGGAACCATTGACTTGTGTTATAAGAGATTTGTACAATAGACCTAGGAGTTTGAAACAAATTTGTCGAGTTAAAATACACAACTGTTTAGATAGAAGGCCCGGATTAAATTTAAACAAATTAAATTTACCAAATTCTCTTAAAGATTACATTATGCATTTTCAACCCTAAGTCAACCTATCTAATTCAAAATATGCCATAGCAAATTTAAAAAATTCAATAAGAGTGATTAAATTAAATTTTAATAACGATCCTACCGATCAGAATATAGTAAATTTTAAAATACTTTAGTATACAAAATAATTGTTAATTTTTTATTATTTTATTTCGATAATATAATCAACAAACTAGAGAGTGAAATACAAGGTGCCACAAACAGATGTTAAAAACCAAAAAGGTACTGTTTTAATTTACACATTATCTAACGATAATGTACACCTAATGCATATCAATAAGATGTATAATAATTATTATACTTTTTGAAAAAATTGTGTTGTTAATTCGTATAGCAAATAATACGATGTGTTCAAGGATGGAGTTTATTTTAATATATAAAAATGATACTTTTCAATTTAGCTTAGTTTCTAATATTTTTTTTTAATCCGCACGATATTACTAAAGGGGCAAAATTTATAATTCTTCCTAAGTAATGAAGTGTTATTTTAGTAACTACTCAACAAGTCAATAGCAGCTAAAAATCAATTAAAGCGTTATCTAAGCGAAACTCACAGTTTAAGGTGGAACCACAAAAAATCACATTCCACAAAAATCCTCAGTCGGGTAGAGCATTTCATTTGTATTTGGCAAATTATAAAGCATTCAATCAGATAAGAAAGTTATCAAACCGTAAACTTTTTCTCTACACCAATGCAAGATTTTTACAACCACTAACCACAGCTGTAAAAAACATGGAGGTTATTACTGCCATTTGTAGGTATTATATGAATCTGTATTCTGTATATCAGAATAATATCTGAAAGCTGATTTTAATATTGAAAAATACCCACCAAAGCAAACCAAAAATATTAATTTAATCCTTTAACTATAATCATTTGCTATTTTTATTTAATCCACCCATTGACTCACTCCATGAAGACATTGTATATTGTCAAAAATTCTAGACAAGTTTTTAAATTTTAATATTTATGTATACATTAATTTATTATGATCTTAAAACAGATTAGTATATTACTATGTACTTTTTGCTAGGAATAATAACACTAATAATCTTATTATACGTGAATAAAATTAGTCAAGTTCACGGATCACGTGTTAAAAAAAAGTATAATAAAAATGGTATTCTTCTTCACGTGCCATACACTATGCAGTGCGTAAACGATCACTTGGCTGAAGTCAAAATGACGTACTAGGAAATTTAATCAACGAGGGGTTTCCAGTTGCTTTTCCCATAATTCGCAGATCTATCTTGGGCTTTAGATCAGAGCAGCGTATTCGATGCAACCATAATTTATAAAATGTTAGTAATGCATACACTTACATAACAAAGAGAGAAGGTTAAACATACTTTAAAATAAACAAATTTATAGAGCTATGTTTATAAGATTTTCTGTTTATTATGTTCAGTTCAATGCGCCACTTCTAAAATTTGGCTTCATTTTTTTCAACACCTTGTATATGCACAGGAAAGGAAACGAGCCATACAATGTTAAATATAAAAACGCGTATTTTTGTACAATCAAATACAGTGAATCCCGTATGAACGGGGTAAAGAAAATGTAATACCTACTATTCGGAAATATAATAACCCCAACCTAAGGGGGTTACCGTTTAAATCGAAAAATATTTTTTTGGTTCCAAAGATGTCTAGCTTATACAGGTTTCACTGTATGATAATAAATTTATTATTTTGAATATTTTTGTCAAGTTTTACATATTGATTATATTGAAAGTAATAAAATAAACACATACAGTACATACGAGTTTTGATTATGAGGGCACCTAAATTTAAAATTTCTAAAGCAACATGAAATCCTTTAAAATATTTTATTTATTCCTAAACAATTAAAATGCTAAGATCTGTTTCGGGCTTCGCTCTGTATAGATTTTTATGTTGTAGTTGAGTAACTTATACTCCTTATTAGATTTATAATTAAACGTTGCAATAGATAAAAATTCGATTTTAATTAATTGAAAGAAATATTGTTAAATATTGTGCTGGACGTCTTTCATGAAAGTATAAATTATAGAGTTTAAAAGTAACTTAGATCTTATCTAGATTTATGTCATGATAAATATGAGTAACAGGAAAATGTACACATTTACAGGTGAATATGTACTACAGTTGGTAACAGTTCGTAAAACCTTTTAAAGAAGGCATCATCATTAAAATCACCAATAAATGAACGCTTTGGAATGTATAGGTTTTAACATATTAAAAATATCCAAAAACGGCAATAATCAATAATTTTATTTTGTTTGCTTATGCCCGTACTAATAGTCACGGATTAATCCGAGATTCAAGATAATCCTAGGATTTACCAATGAGATTACTGCAATTTAGACTGTATCGTAGCAACGGTTGCTATTTCGAGAATTAATCTTGAATCTCGAATTAATCCGTGACTATTATAATAGGGCATTAGTTTGTTAATTTTTAAATTTTAATGTACGCATACGTAATGTGAAAATACTTATTTTAATTACATTTAATCTCAATTCAATCATGAATAAATACAAATTAAAAACAGCATCACTTAAATAAATACAGTGAAACCTCTACAAGCCAGAACTGCTCGAAACCGACAAGATGTTGTTTGTTTTTTTTTTTTTTAGGAAAAATAAATTGTGTTTTTACATTTACCATAAGCGCCGGTATTATACACATTAATTTACCTGTATTCGAATTTCGTATATTTTCTATAAAAGCAATATCTTATATCCATTGCAAATTCTTTTTTTATATCAATTATTTCCAGAATTCTAGAGAAATGTAAATAATGCATTTTGAAAAAGTAATGATTTAGTTATTTTACGCAAGATTAAAATTTTTATTTATATTAATATTTCAATATTTAATTATTATTAATAATATAATTTTATATTAAACGAGGATATTAACAATTTATTTTATATTATTATTACTTTATGTTAGCATAAAAAGATGTTATAACATTTCGAAATGCTAGCAATTATTTAAATATCTGTAGAATTCTGTAATTAAATTATATTATCATTATTTGCATTAGATATTGATCGTAACACAATATAAGTTACCTTTAAAAAGTATATTATAAAGATAAAACAGTATTACAAAAAATAAATCTACTTATTATATTATGCATTGTTAATAATTGTTAGATTTTAGAGATATATCGTTGAGGCTCTTTTTGAGTATCATTTTCAACACGATGAACGCCATACAAACACATATTTATAAATGTTCTAACAATCTTATACGCTTTGAACTGTGTTCTAATGGAACAGGGTTGTACGTACCCAAATATATTAGATTTACTATACTGTAACGGCAAACTTTTACATTCGTAGAATACTTTATACAATTATTATGCAAGTGCCTACTTATTTTAAAAAGATAAAATTTTTAATCGTTTTTTACTTAATATGTATTACGATGTATGTACTTTTAAGTTCTGATTTTAATGCTTACAATATTATTTATTTATGAATTTATTGTGATTTTTAAAAGTGTTAGATATCCAATTAAGATATTTGTAAATATATTGATGTAGAATATTTTCATTAAATATCAAGTCATTTTATGATGCATGTATGCAAAAGAAAATTTCTTTTTGTCGAAAATAAACGTATGGTATTCCTGAAAAATGGAAATTAGATTTGAATTTTAGCGTAAAATTAAAATAAATTTAATAATTTACATTTTACGCAATATTCAAATGAAAAAAATAATTTTATTGTTTTGAAATAAAGAGTTATATTATATATACGCTGCTTTTTTTTAATACTACAAACTTTTCCATAAAATTACGTAACTATAATATATTTTTCCCAAATTATTATAATCAATAGTAAAATACTATACCGATGATGTTATTAAAGAATGTATCTATTATAACGCAGGGGCTCTAGAATATTCGATTATGTCTATTCAAATTTAGATTGACATTTTTTTATTAAAAAACTATTTCGTTTGATTTTTTTCCGTGTTATAATAATCATTAAAATAAATATCAAATTTGAATCATAAAAGAGATACTTTCGGGATTATATTTTCTAAAACAAAAAATGGGGCAATATCAATTTGATCTAATTTGCATCAAGAGGCTACATAAATATTAATTTAATTTATTTTTTAACGACAACGCACAACACTAATAACTTGCAAAACTTGCACAAATAAATAAAAATAAAAAATATAAATAATAATTCATTGAAATATTAATATAACCCATAAAAAAGTCATAACATATGTATGTTTTTCTATCTTGCGTCTAAAACAAAGTTATTTCGAAACCCAGTCGCGTATCGAAATGGACAATATTTCGAAACGCAATTTTTTGTTTTAAGAGGTTGGTAAGTAAACGTCAGTGAAAATTAAAGCTAATGATGTCAGCATAAATAATATTATAAACTTATAAATTGATGCAAAATAATGTTAATTGTCTATACTCTATATAATAATTAATAATAATAAAGAAAATTGTAAACTGCCAGCATAATTTTTTTTATTTAAACTTTTATGCGATCTCCTAACCTGTAAATTTTTTCTTACCAACTATCACAAAAATACAAAAAAAAATTCAAATTTACTATTATTTAACAAAATGCACATTTTTAATATTTTTAGGGCGTATAAAGCGCGCAATAGAAAAAATAGTATAAGAAAGTCGTTTTATCGCACTTATCCTTTAGAAAACTCCCCGTTACGCGGCTCGTTTTCTAAACGGATTGCGTGCGTTAAAAACGACACTTATAAAACTAGTTTCTTAATATACTATTTTCTATTTTGCGTCTAAAACAAAGTTATTTCGAAACCCAGTCGCGTATCGAAATGGACAATTTTTCGAAACGCAATTTTTTGTTTTAAAGGGTTGGTAACTAAACGTCAGTGAAAATTAAAACTAATGTTGTCACTATATTATTCTTATATATAAAGCTCATTGTACTCACTCACTCACTCACTGATTCATCATAAATAGGGGTTAAATGTTTGACCTGTTCCCGTCGACTTAAAAATCTGAAATTTTGGGGAGACCTTCGTAATATTATAAACCTATAAATTGATGCAAAGTAATGTTAATTGTCAATAAAATAATTAATAGTAATAAAGAAAATTGTAAACTGCAAGTATAATTTCGTTTATTTAAACTTTTATGCGATCTCCTAACCTGAAAATTTTTTGTTACCAACTATCACAAAAATACAAAAAAAATTCAAATTTACTATTATTTAATAAAATGCACATTTTAAATATTTTGAGGGCTTATAAAGTTCAAAATAGAAAAAATAGTATAAGAAACTCGTTTTATAAGACGTTTTATCGCACTTATCCTTTAGAAAACTCCCCGCTACGCGGCTCGTTTTCTAAACGGATTGCGTGCGTTAAAAACGCCACTTATAAAACTAGTTTCTTAATATACTATTTTCTAATTATGTTTCAAAAAGTGTCACTTTGTGACATTCAAAAGTGTGCGGAAAAGTACTACTTTCCCGCCCTAGTGCGGAAAAGTAATACTTTTTTCCTTTTTCCATTCCAAATGTTAGTTTTCCTAACTTGTATCGAAAATATCGATACTGCTGGGTGCACTATATGGGGATATCCAAATTTTTATTTCGCCTTGTTTTAGGTTTCTCCATATGGGGTGGTCAATAAATTCAATTCACTTCTCTTTTCTAACTTTGACTTTTGTTTTTAACGTGATATTCGCGCATTCTTTATTAACCAGTTTTTGATTATTATTGTTGTATGTTGTAGTCTTGTGTTTAAAGTATTATAAATAGTTCAGAGGAGAGGGGGAGATTTAATTTAGAGGAAAGGATTACATTACAAAGGGAGGTGCTGCAGCAGAGAAGGTAAGTTCTATTAGAATTTCTTACCATACAAATCTAGTAGTATTTAATCATGGGGATGTCCCTACTTTCTATGTGTCACCCCGCAGTAAATTGGTGATTGACATTACTGTAGAGCACTGTAGAGTGAATAAACGTTTCAAATCATATACAGTAGAATCCGCTTAATGTGATCACTTTGGGACAAGAACATTTTGATAACATTAACCGACTGATAACAATAAGCAAATTTTAGAAAAAAACTTATTTTAGAAACGGAAAATTAGAAAATCTTAATTTACTTTTTCGTCAACATCGTAAGAAAATCAAGAATAAACTCAAGTTACAAATTAAAATGCATAAAGCAAAGTCCTCTTTTAACAAAATAAAAATAGAAACACCCCATAAATAAAATAGGAAACTTCATTAGTTTTTGTATAGAAATTAAAATGAGCGACGTGTTTTGTAAAAATATATAAAATTTCAATGACAAATCAGAAAAAGATAGTTAGAAAAAGAGATTATTGTGTTGGTAATTCCTTGAAAGTGATAATAATAAGCGGCTTTTTGATCACATTATCCGGTGGTTTTTGTATGTAAACTAATTAAAGCGGCCGGTTCCCAGTCAAAATAATCACAATAACTGACTGATAACATTATCCGTGATCACATTAAGCGGATTCTATTATATTATGACGGACAAGTGTCCGACCAACTAACAATGTCAGATCATAGATGCAGACAGGATAGTCTTCTTAGATCACCTGTCTTTATCCACGGAGACCGAAATACTGAAGGGAGTCTCTAACAAGGAAGAGTTAACAACTACCGAAGAGATTGAACCGTACGCTAACAAGCTGCAGAACTTCCTTACAAACTCATATAAGCTTTCATGTCCGCTAAAAACGGCTGGGTTGTGAGTGGTGCGAAGAACTTGACCAGTTAAAGATAGCAGCAAGAAGCTCTATAATATAGCACAAAACTCTAAAAGGGAAGCCGATTACAAGTAATCCGCCAAAAACAACGTGAGTCGTGGAGAACCTTTTTCAATGTTGAAACAACCGCCGCTGGTTTGCATAAGCTACATATCAGTAGCTTATTTCAAGAGGGGGCCGTATATAGAAACCCTCTTGCACACTGCCAAAATAGGAATATAGGAAAAATTCTTTTTTAACTTTAAAGAACGTATCGGTTGCCCTTTGCTTTGCACATCTTGTTTTTTTTGTACTTTTGTAATGTTTGAGATATTGATAACAAATTTTAATAATAACTTTTGATAATTGCTCCAATATTTTGTTTTTGTTGCTCGAGTATCTTTCCCAACAGAATGCATGTCAAATTCAGTTTATAGCTATTTTTTTTTAAAGTTAAGAGAAAAACTGGTTGTTAAGCAAATCAATTTTTAACTCCTTTTCTATTAGTTTGTACGACTTTGCTTTGAATCAAGATTGAAAACAAAATTTTATATACTACAGGCGTAGAATACTTGGTTTCAACGAGCAGCCCAACTGATAGGTATCCAAAAGTATTCAAGAGCATGCAGTCATTAGTAGTGGCAAGACATCGATTGCTGATAGTATGCAGTTTTTAAACAATCTACTCTTACCAAAAACAATTGACCAAGTAATGCATTAATTTTTCATGCCATCAGCTTAAAAAAATTTTCGAGGGAAAAGGATATGAAACGTTTCTAATGCAACTGTGCTAGCTAGACAAAAACTACTAATAGTATTACCTATATTTAACACGACCTTCAAGTTACAAATAAGAAACAAAAAAAAATATATCTACGTAATAATTCTACTTTATTATAATTATGTTAAATTATAATTTTTTACATAAAACAAAAAGAACAATATAAACATGAAAATCAATTCATGTACCATTTCAAAATATGGCAAACAATGTTATTAAATTAACTATAATGAAGGATTTCCACTTTAAAATAAGGTCTTTTCGGTTCAGTCACACATTAACTGTCTTACCTAATATAATAATAATAACAATTAAAATATACTAAATGTAAAAACTAAAATAGAATATAAATCTTACAATTATCGATTAACGAGCAGTTGACTGCTAAAAGAAATAATTTAAAAAACTGAAAATAAACAAACTCTGTACTTACAAGCTAATTTCTTTCCACTCTTTTGTAATATGCTGATTGCCATAAGATTTGAATATTATTTGTATTATAAATATTGCGTTTTTAATGTGTACATGTAAAATTGTATTGAAACAAAAAAGGGAGGGGCAAGAAAAATCAGGAACTGTTTTTTCATTATAGCAACCAACACTTTCTTGATTAACTCATCAAAAAGCCAACTAACCATAAAAATTGCCAAATAATTCTCCAAAATTTTGTTACACTTCAACACCAAACAAAGAATCTGAAGAATATCTTTAATTTTTATTTGCGATTGATACATTACTTAAAATTATATAATAAAAAGAAGTATATAACTAAAACTACTGTTTAACTTTAATTAAATTTTGCGTTTCTTGTATAAGTAGGCACTAAAAAAACTTAATCATTTAATTTTATCTAAAAATTTACAATGCTTATTATTTTTTCAAAGTAATATAAAAAAAAATATATAACGCTTTGGGAACAAAATGTAACTTAAAGTTTGTAAGAATAATACGACCACAGAACTACTATCCATTAAATAATAACACTAAGAATGGTTTCTCAATCAGCACATTATAAAAATCTATATTCATTATCGATGTTGAATAACCACAGTACAGTCACGATAAATCAACGAGATACCTACAAATCAAACCAACTGTAATGTGGTATATTATGTTCTACGACATGTATGTTGTATTTTCTATTTATTTCTCCTCGTATAGATCATTCTCTTTAGTAACCAGCGTTGCATTGACAATGTTAAATTACAAAGTCCATTCGATAAAGCGTCAACATTATAAATAAATTACCTGAATTGTTTACAACAAAATCAGTAAGAAAGCTTCAACTTTATTGTAATTTTGTAACAATTTTATTTTTACTTGTTAAAATTAATAGAATTTTTCAAACTCCACCACAGCAGGTACATTACAACATACAAAAAATTAAACAAATCAACATAACTGTAAACAAAACAACTTTGCTATTCCACTACTTTTGATGTTGAAATTATAAAAAAATGATTAATAAATGTACATATATTGAAAATACAAAATTGTATATATACAGAACCAATTAATTAATTCCAACAATAAAGACATTTACTGTTATATACAATCATTGTCGAGAACAATATAAGGCAGATGATAAGTTCTGTACGATGATACAACTATGGGTATATATTATAAAGTATATTATTGTATACGAAATACCTAAATTACTCTAGAATATTAAATTCTAGCAGCAATATCTACATATTCAGTGATGGTGATGATTTACGATAAATCTGCAAAAAATTAAAATTTCATTATTTTATAATCATACACAGCTTTCTTAAATTTTCATGTAACCTTCAATAAATTATAAATTATCGAATAGGCAAAGCTTATGGAAGTTTTGGAAACACCTGTGGTAGTTCAAAAGATCATCGGGTGGCCCTACTACATTATGAAGGGTTTAAATAGTATATTCGGTGCTATTCTGTAACTTTTAGCCACTTGCTAAAATAAGCAATATTGCTAATTATGCATAGAACTATATGTATATATATAATTATTTAGCAATATTTTTCATGTTTAGCAAGTTGCTAACATTATTTTTAGTTACAGAATAGCACTGATTGTCTTATTCGGAGTAAAAGTGAGACTGCATTACCTTAAAATTAGCCAGTGCCACCCTATGTATGTTGCAAATAAAGACCTTTTCTAATAAATTTAATTAACCTTTTCGAGACGGTTACATTCTGTCGTCAAGGTACAGCATCGGTCCCACAAAGACGTAAAATTTAATTTAGTGGTACATGGAAAGATTTTTGACATCTACAGTCCAAAAAGTAAGAGTACGGTAAAGTGGCAGATGCAAATTGTACATCTACAGCAATCGTCTCGAAAAGGTTAATTAGGTTTGGCAGGAAAAGTAGTGAAAAAAAAAGCAAAATGAATAACAAATAAATTACTATGTTATTGTAATTCTTTAAATTGGTATTTAAGCAATTATTACCCTATCCACTATTGCAATCTTTTGAAATAGAAGTGTTTCCAAAACAAAAAAGTGACCAAGTAGCAAAATATTGAAATTTGGAAAACGTGTTTAGGAATAATCTGTGACTTATTGTTTCACTCAGCAGCTTAGTACATAAACTTGAGATAGCTAATAAACTAATATGATCTCAAAGCATAACATAAAGAAGAGTTCTTAGCGGTCTTCAGATTTCCAAATTACTCAGTCGCTAAGCGTCCAGGAATGCCCAACGTCGCCTGTTATGTATCCAACGTTAAGGCCAAAAAATCCAAAAGTGGCTGGCTTTAGCCCCTTTAATAAACCACTAACTTTTTTTTACCTTTTACTGTTTGGTCACTTTTTTCTTTAAGATGGGACAATTTTTATAAGGAAATCAATTTAAGAAATACTTACAAGTTGGTGAAGCTTGATAATTTTTTTGTATTTGATCATAGGTGAATCTAACGAAGACATCATATTGTTCGGCAAGCTTAGCAGTTAAAACGTTGTCATATTCCTCTCGAATTTCAGTTTCCCTTTCACGAATCATTCTTTCGCAAATCATACCAACCTATTAAACAAAAAAACGATTAGTTTTTTTCATAATAGAAGATCAAAACTTTATTTACAGACTTATTTCCTTAATTTATAATTATATATTTTATTATTTCATGTAAACAAATAATTTTAACTTGAATGAAATAGTTTTTAAAATCATTAGTTTAAAAACAATTTCATGCAAATTAAAAAACTTCAAGATCTTGTATTATTAAACGTTTTTAACAACTACGGTCATTGTGTCAACAAAACAGGATAATGCAGATTCAAAATAAGGCACTTAACTTTTGCTACAATTTCGTGATCAGGGTTCAAATAGAGAAACAGAGAGAAAATATATTGTACATTAACGGCAAATTTTAAAATTATTTTATATTATAATACAACATAATATTCATGTTTTCTCTTGCTGTCTCTGTTTGAATTATACGGCGTTTAGATTATGGATTTGTTAACATATAAGAGTACCTACATTAGTAAGTAGCCACTTATGTTCTCCACAATACCACTCTACTGGACTTATAATTTATTTTATTTTAATAATATGGAAATAAGTGTCCATAATGCCCGTACTAATGGTCATGGATTGATTCGAGATTCAAAATCAATTCTCGAAATAGCAGCTGTTGCTAAAGCCCACCTCACACGACACTTGTTTTGCTGATGGATTGCTTGATGGAAAATGACGTCACTGCTGGCCGGCTTGCTTGTTTCAGTGATGGATATCTGTGATAGATCCCGTGCTATTTTTGTTGGTGGTTTACGTGATGGATTTCAGTGCTAACCAATGATAATGTTGCGTCGTGTTCGTAAACACGAATGCCACCGAAAAATGTCGAAGTTTCTTTGTTGAATGTTTTATTTTTATACAACTACCTGCGTGCACATTGAAACCATGGTACTATTGTAAAACTATAACACGTGTGAAGCCAACAACACACTGAAACCATCACACCACCAAGCTGCTAGGAACCCAGCAAAGAAACAAGCAAGAAATCCATCAGCAAAACAAGTGTCGTGTGAGGTGGGCTTAATATTTGACTATTAGTACGGGCATAATAGTCACGGATCAATCCGAGACTAAAGATAATCCTAGAATTTACCAATGCGATTACTGGAATTTAGACTGTATCGTAGCAACAGCTGCTATTTCGAGAATTGATCTTGAATCTCGGATCAATCCATGACTATTAGTACGGGCATTAGTATGGGCATAAATGATATAAAATACCAATTTTTTTATATTTTATAAAATATTTACAATAGAAAATTCTTCCATTCTTGTAAAATTAGAACTGTAAAACTGATCAATGATTACGGTTAGTTTCAGAATAGTTAGATAAATAATATGGTAATGTTGTACCAAGTTCATCAGATTATTATACAATCGGACCTTATATCAAATAATTATTGTTTGAATTTAGCCTCCTATTCCTTCAAAATCCAAATAGTATATTCTAAGAATATATGAAGACTGGTAGCAAATAGTGTTTAAGCTAAGTGCCCAATTCATTTTTCAAAGATAATTGATATTTTATTAACAAAATAGAATTTAAAAAAATATTTTTCATAAAATTAAATATTCTTTGATCACATATAAATTATATTATTTCAAGAAACATAATAATTGTAATGGGGAGAGCACTTTTAGTTTACTATTTTTTACTACAAGTCTGCACGATGTATTAAGAGGAACCCATCAATAGTTCACGAAATATCTATCAGAAAATAAAATATTACTTTATCTAGGCGCGCTTTAGCTTTAAATGGTATTTTCCAATATGCAAACAGTTACCTTAAAATCACTTATTTACTCTTTTAATGGGATGGTCAAAGTACAAGTGACACCTTTTAAATTAAATGAAGTTGGTGGTTTTCAAGGTGTGAGACTAGAGGGAAGAACAAAAAGTCTTCAAACAACAAACATTTCGTATAAACTTTTCTTCCTTGCTCCTCTAATAAGGATCCCACAGACCAATGCGGTACTACGAAACGGAAACTACTTTAGTTTATAATAAATCATGCTTTGGTGTAAATATGTTTACTTTCTAATAGCGTGAGATGTTTGCCTCCATGTTGCAGTTCCAAATATCTGGTCACAATAATCAAAACTTGTAGTTAAAATACAAATGAAAATAAAGTTTCCGCTCCTGCTGTATCGCATTGGTCTTTGGCATCCTTGAGGTTTACTTTCGGAAATTACAAATTAAAATATTTTTCTTTTAATTTAATATATTTGATCAATCTTTTTTAAATATCAAATTAATTTCACGACGTTATTTGAAATCCGTTGTTTCAAAATTGCTTGGATCAATAATTGTTTTTTTTTCGTTCGTTGAAATGAAGTCAGTGATCATAAACCCAAGAAAATCGCAGAAACATTGATCATTTCCCCGATACTGTTTTCAAGTAACCAAAAAATTTAAGCAACTATTTCAAGACCACTCTCTATAAACATTTTTCTAGTCTAGAAAATTTCTCCATCTTACCCAACTTCTCTTAACTCATTTTGAACTAAAACGTGATCTTTTTCTGTGGTTAATTATCAAGTTCTGCGATAGATTCATAGGACTCAAAACTTTTACGTTTTATACATTACCATGCAAATTACATTTTTATAATATTATTAACTTGTGCAATTTCATATTATATAGTATATACCTACTGTAATTTTTCTACATTTCCCAGTGTAATCTTTCTCATTGCTAAAGATGTGCTATTATATATAAAATTAAGTGATGAGCCCAGTGCATTTATAGAAAGCATTTGGCAGCCCTTTTGTTTTATGATACTAATACAATTATCGACGAGTTGAGTGAGTAGAAGTGTTTACTTACATTATTGCAATTTTAAGGGAAAGGCAAATTAGTAATTTAATTAATAAAATTCAAGTTCTGGAACTTTTTATATTTTCAATTCAAAAACTCGAAAATATGGTATCAAACAGAATAGAAATCAAGTAAACAAATACTACAAGTGATGAAAATATTTCCCCTAAAATATATCAGAATTCGCAATATTGACCAAGTTACAGGAGTTTTCTTTGAATAATGCGAGATTGCTATAGTATAAATTATTTCTTTAAAACTGCGCCATTTTGTTTAAAATTAATATTTTAAAAGTAAACCCATAAATGCATACTTTTCATTATAAATCCTTTTATGCGAAATGCGTGTGCTTTATGTGCGTGTGTGTGACCCCAAATGAAGAAGAATGAATGCATCAAGTCAAAATTGTGCCAAGTGAGTTAATTTTCACTTTCAAGATTTGTCTACAAGCAAGACCACCCGGTGAAGTTAATATAAAAGATTTAAAAAGATCCTTCAATGTAGGGAAACTATATCTATTGGACCCCAAAATGACCAAAACTTTCCTAATTTCTGCGATTCCGTTTAGCAAAATCGGTGTCGATGTCACACAGAAGGCGCAACTATTAATATTTTCTGATGATTTACATGTTCAATATTACGCACTTTATAGTACATGGTCGGACCAACCCATTATATAAAATGTAAGATTATGGAAATATCAATATGTAAATATAAATTATAGCAAAATACATACGAATAAAATATTAGGTTCATAAACATAATTTATTATTATAATATAAAACATGAATAGTAATAACTGAAGGACAAAAAACTAAAGTGGAATGACACAAATGGTAAAAATAGATAAAATATTGTCAAACAAAAGTTTGATGAACTTCTATGCAAAATAAAGTTCACAATATTTCCATGTCCATACTGTTTATACAGTAAGGATAAGTACTTTCAATTTATTTTAACACCTTTAAAACCATGGTATCAACCAAAATGTACCACTTCTAAATTGGTCTTCTTGAGTTATAAAATGACATAAACGACGATAAATAAAAATTTTTCATCGTGTTTTTAATCAAAATAACGTCATAACAATAGAAACATAATACAAATATTTTTGAGAGGTCTCACTGGCGTACCTAGAGCTTTTGCCGCCCGGGGCAGTCTTAAATTTTGCCGCCCCCTTTTTTTAAATTTAAATTTCACAATTACTAATATTTTAAACATGGCCAAAAAATAAAAAAAAGAGCAAAAAAAAGGTCATCGAGGTATTCGTAATCAAACATTTAACATGCTATAGCTTTTTTCAAACCCAAAATTTTTACGTACCGCAAATTGCCGCCCCCTAAATATGTGCCGCCCGGGGTGGTCCGCCCCCCCCCCTAGGTACGCTAGTGAGAGGTCTTCAAAAAGAGTTTTGATCAAAATATTGAACGTGTGACCAGGCCATAAGTGATTCGTAAAATCTCACTTTTGAGATTCAAGATTTTTTAGGCACTTTCCCCTCCCATGTAAAAAACGTAAGGCTTTGCTGACCCGCCACGCATTTTACATAAGAATTATTTGAAAATTCTTTAATCCCCCCCCCCATATACCTTAAGCAAAACTTTGAGGGAGGAAGGCTGAATTACATGATTTACAATTTCTTTTCTTTTTTCCCTTTTACTTTTGATTGTTTCTAAATAGAAACATTTATGATTAAAACTGGAAGTTCTATTTAAAAGTTTTTTATTTAGAAATAGTTGACTTTCTGTATTGCAATTTATAAGTTTTGAACTTACAAAATATCTTGCGTTTTCTCAATTTTTTTAATTTGTTTTCTCATTTTATTTATAATTGACGATAATAGTACATTGCCTTATTCGGATTAAAAGTGAAACTTTGTTTGACAAGCAATTTTTGCATTTGCGAGGCGGAGCGCTAGCGGAGCCGAGTGGCAGTAAAAAATATAAAAAATGTTTTATTATATTTCTAGGTGTTTTTTTATTATCATTTATCATTATTTACCTAGGGTGAGAAATATTATTTCTCATTAGAGGAATGGAGTTAATAATGTTGATTTCTCATGTTAGTAGTAAAAAAAAATATTTTTTGCTCAGGTCGAGCCTTTCGATTTCTTAGAACTTTCTAATGGACAGATAGTTCAAGAATTGCACCTTAGACTTCCTAATTGAGAGAGGCAGCGGCAAGATGTTTTTGAAGCAGTATCCAAGTGCATACCGCAGGTAGTAATCTAATGAAAAGAAAGTGTCCGTGTTGTACTACGTCGCTGCTTTATCAACTTATTGAACATAAAGGCAAACGTTTCATGTAATGTTAAATATATCCGATCTAACGTGATTATTTTCTGCTCCGTGGCAACCACTGAAACTTTTCATAAATTCCAAAAAAACAATTATCCCTAAAGAGGTTAAAAAAAGTTGCATAAAGAATTCTTTAGATCACCAACTTCCCTATATAAGGGGGTTCATAAGATTTTGTAAACCCCATGTCTCTTCTAAAAACCCTTAAATTATTATATTTAACAAAACTAAACTGAACGTTACAAAAAAAATTTTAACCGACAAGTTCCTTAACGTTCCTGAAATATAACACAATTTCAAAAATAAATTTGTGTGTTATAACGCTCTTCTTCAAACCTGACTGTTGTAGCAATGGTATAAAGACAAAAAATTAATTAAACAAAATTTGATCTCCAATCATTCCGAAGCTGCCTCAGTAATAACTTCTTAGATAAGAATAACAAATATGCAAATACATAACAGCTTTGATGATTTGACCTAATTAATGCAAGCAAGTATTCATAACTTGATTGAATTTTTAGGTTACTGTATTTATTTTGTAAACTATTCTTTTAAAAAAAATTCTGTGCTCGGTTTACATAATTATAATTTATTATCATTATAGCAAATATCAAACTAATTTATAATGAGCAATATTAATGCACATATACAAGAATATTAATTTAATAACCTAAAAATTAGATTTGAAAACAATAGGATCGAGATGACTTCCAAAAACAAACTATAAAAATCAAGAAACAAGTAAAAACTAATAGCGAACAAAGATTTTCTTCAAAAAACTAAACCCATCCGAGTTGCAATTTGATATATTATTCTATTAATTTACGAAAAATTCCAGGCCAGCCAAAGTTTGACTTTTAATTTTAATTGACAGTAAACAAAATTATATTAAAATAAATCAAGGGTCTTGGTTTACTTACTTGTTTAAATGTAAATAAAGCTCTATCCTTTGAAGGCCCATCTAAATTCTCATTAGCAGAACTGTTTCCGTCAGAATTTTCAACTGTGCTGCTAAATTGTAACTGCTTACATCGTTGAAGTCTTTTAAGTTCAGCCTTAATACTTGCGGCCATATATTCTAAAAAAAAAGTAAACATAAAAAAGAGGTTCACAAAAAAGCTTAAAATTTTGCAACTTAACCCCAAGCCGAGATAATTCATGAACTTTGTCCATAACTAAGACGACAATGTAGAAAGTATCTTTTATCTAAACCTTAACCGACCCCCTTATTTTGAAATAATTTTCGATTTAAAAATTACCTGAATCTATTTTAAACAAGTGAAAGAAAGGTATTTTTGTTAAATACAAAAGGTAAATATAAAAAGAATTTTAATCAGCTGATGAATAATACTTAAAAATAAAATTTGAATTATTTGTAATGGGAAGCGAATTTTGGTGGATAAAATTAAAAAACGCAATGGTGTTGATTAATAACGTATAATTCATCAAACATACCGGGGGTGAGTTTCTGGGTAACGACGTCGGGAAATGCTGATACGGGCATTGTGGGTGTCGTATTACTAGACGGACTCGTGCTGCATGATGGACCAGCTTTATCTTTGTAACTTGACGGGCTTGCACAAAACGGGATACAACGTCTTCTCTTAGCGGGTCTAGCTCCTATAACAGGCTCCCAATCTAAGGACCTTTTTAATGTTGCACACGCCATATTTAATTTGAAGCTTCAGGTCGAAAACAACTGGATTATGATGCACTTGTTTTTCCTTCAAACTTCAATTAATCTATTGAAAATGATCAATACCGCACGTAAAATTAAACTTCAATGTCCTTCTCGCAATATTTCTCACTTAATAGCACTAGATATGTAAATAAATATGAAAAACGTTGCACCAATATGGCGCCTATTTTCGTTATTGACTTCAATTATCGTACTAACAGTGAACTAAACTGGCCAACTGTTTTTGTAGAACAGCTAAGGAATATTGTGAATTACCAACGTTACAGACAAACGCATGCGCAACCCTAAATTTCAATAATAGAGATGCGTCTACATCGTTAATTTAGACGAATAAATTCTGCTAATGTCTCAGCTGTATTCACAATTTCCTTATTAAGCTTAATAAAAAAAATACAAGAAAATAATCAAATCTGATAAGTTTAAATTTAATTCTTTCAGTAATACAGGTTGCTGCACAAAATTTGTCTCATGGCTGAAGGTTCTTCTCTACAAATTTATTATACATTAAATTTTGGTGAATTTAAAACTATCATTCTGATGCAACTAATGTACGTTACGCAGAACCACAGCATCATATTTCGAGATAATTACTTGCTATCTTACGAAGTAATGATTACAAATGATACTTTTCCCGAAAAACAAATTTAGGTCCAGTTTCACATTTCAACGGCGACACAAACTGGCTGAAACCGAGGGTGTATTCCATACAAGATTAAATTCAGGCCAATTTAATAAAAAGAAGGGGGGGGGGCAAACGGAATGAAAATGTGTGTCAATCGTTTTTGTATTTTACGATGACAAATAAGATTTTTTATTTTTGGGAGAGGGGGGTGTAAATAAATATTTTTATATAAAAAATAATTTTGTAGATTTTATTAGCTTTTGATAAGTTAGGGGAGAGAGGGTAGTTATTCTATTACCACCCCCTCTCTTTTGATTCGATTGATTTGTAGGGTCAAATCTCCCCCTCTCCGGCATTGGTGGGTGACTATAAATTGTTCAAACCTACTAGGTCATCGCCATTAAGCCTGATTTAACCTATTATTAAAAAACTAAAAGAAGCCCGTCCACAAAACCATGTTCACCGAGACTTTGTAAGGACAGTGACGACAACACCCCCTAAATTGGTTCAAGATGTTGCAAAATGCCCTTATTCGGCCCAGGATGTTCCAAATAGTACATATAGCATATTCTTTATATTTATTTAGTTAATTTTATGTTTTTATTATAAAAAATTTTGTTATTTGTATTATGTATTTTTTTTATTTTATTATATATTAATACTAGCTGGATACCCGGCTTCGCCCGGGGTCTAATTAAAAATATAATACTTTGCTTTAGTCTGAGTATACTCCAATGTTTTCCAGTCTTGTTTTCCGTTACTGATTTATTTGTGAAGCTCAAAATACCTTTTTTGGGGGGAAGGGGGGGGATTACGGAAATGTCGTTAATCCGTTTATGCGCGTCAGCTAATTTTGTGAGATCTCACTTTCCTTTCAACTTTTTTAACATTTTCTTGCACTAAAACATCTTCCAAGTCCTACTGAGTATGTGTTCCAAATTTGGTTAAAATCGGTCGAAGGGTCTAGGAGTGTATAGCGAACAAACATACAAACAAGCTCTTTTATATAGTATACTAGCTGACCCGGCGAACTTCGTATCGCCTCAGAACTTGAACCATATAAATTATTTGTAAAATTCTAGAACATCGTACCGCCTCAGAATTAATATACCAAGTGACTCGGCGAACGTTCTGCCATATAAATTATAGCTGGATACCCGGCTTCGCCCGGGGTCTCATTATAAATATAATGCTTTGCTTTAGTCTGAGTACTCCAATGATTTCCAGTCTTGCTTTCCGCTGCTGATTTATTTGTGAAGCTCAAAATACCTTTTTAGGTGCATTTCGCCCCCCCCCCATTTCGAATTTTGGATCCAAAATAGTCTAAATCGTTTGTACCTTCCTTATTTTCGTTTGTACCAGTTTTGATTTTGAAATATTTCAAATTTTCTAATAATGACATTCTGCTAAATGTCCTTAGCCCCTCCCCCCGGATTTTAAATTGAAATAAAACAAAAATATTTGTCTGAAAAACAAAATGGGTACAAACAAAAATAATGAAGGTACAAACAGGTACAAACGATTTAGACTATTTTGGATCCAAAATTCGAAATTTGGGGGTAGACTGGCGAAATGCACCTTTTGGGGGGGGGGGGAAATTACGGGAATCTCGTTAATCGGTCACTTTTCCTTCAACTTTTTTAACATTTTCTTGCACTAAAACATTTTTCAAGTCCTACTGAGTATGTGTTCCAAATTTGGTTGAAATCGGTCGAAGGGTCTAGAAGTGTATAGCGAACAAACATACACACAAGCTCTTTTATATACTTCACGTTCTTCCTCCATTTCAGCAGCTCTAGACGTTGAAGCTCTATTGCGGTTTTGTGAAAGCCGAGCTTCACGTTCTTCCTCCGTTTCAGCAGCTCTTTTTTCCCTGAGTTTCTTAGCCTTTGATGATTTATTTCCAACAGCTGCTTTTTTTGGTGGCATTGAATGTATTTTATCTAAGATGAGTTTAACAATCTAACAAAGTAGTCTCTATGTTCACAGAAACTTTTACATTTGTACTGAAAGGGTAATGTACTATATAGGGAAATTAATCCAATTATCCGTTGATCCGTCGATCTGTTGATCCGATGAATAGGCACTATTTGCCACATATTTTATTAAAGTTTGTTGAAAGCCGTTCTAAAGTAGCCTATCTTCTTCGCAGCATCGTAATTAGCTTATACACCAAATTTCATAAAGATTGGTCAAGCGGTCTAGGAGTCTATAAGGAACATACATACATACATACATACATACATCCATTTTTATATATATAGATAGATTAGAGAAGAGAGGAAGATAGAGATTAGAGATTAGAATTTAGAGATTAGAGATTATATATTATTATATATTTTTAAATTTTTAAACTAGGTCTTTTATTACTTTATCATACGAAGTCTGAGAAAGTATTATAATCGTGCAGAAAAAAAAAGTTGAGATTTTGATGAATTTAGACATTTTGGGGTCCTAGAAGCGCAAAATCATCATTTTCAAAAAATGTCTGTATGTATGTGGGTATGTATGTATGTGGGTGTGTATGTGGTCAAATTTTGTGTGCGCTCTACCTCAAAAAGTAATGGAAATTTTTTAACAAAACTTTGTATTTAGTACACGAATATTGAAACTTAGAGTTGATTAGATTTTGGTTAAAATCGGTACACGGAAACGCACAAAAAATAATATTTTGTAAATTAAAAAAATTATTTTTTTCTTATTTTTAAAATTTTATCTTTTTATTGTATTCTCCTCCAAAATAGTAATAAAAAAGTATTATTCAATTTTCGTGTAAATATCCTATTTTGATATACATATATAGTTTTTATAAATTAAAAAAAAATTTTTTTTAATTTTTCCAAAAAGTTTTTTACTTTATCATACGAATTCTGAAAAAGTATTGTAATCGTGCAGAAAAAAGAAATTGAGATTTTGATGAATTTAGTCATTTTGGGGTCCCAGAAGCTGAAAATCATCATTTCCAAAAAATGTCTGTATGTATGTATGTGTGTATGTATGTGGTCAAATTTTGTGTGCGCTCTACCTCAAAAAGTAATAGGAATTTTTTAACAAAATTTTGTATTTAGTACATAAATATTGAGACTTAGAGCTGATTAGATTTTGGTTAAAATCGGTACACGGAAAAGCAAAAAAAAACAATATTTTGTAAATTAAAAAAAATTTTTTTTTCTTATTTTTAAAATTTTATTTTTTTATTATATTCTCCTCCAAAATAATAATAAAAAAGTATTAATCAATAATCGTGTAAATATCCTACTTTTGGTTATATAGTTTTTACAAATAAAAAAAAAAAACAATTTTTTTCTTACTTTTTAAATTTTATTTCTTTATTATAATTATTTCCCTCCAAAATAATAGTTTTTTTTTAAATTTATTATTATTTAAAAGTATGATAAAGTTCCGGGCATGGCCACATCCGATTTTTTTTTATTATACTCTCTTCCAAAATAATAATTTTTTTTTAACTTTTTTTAATTTATTATTATTTAAAAGTATGATAAAGTTATGGGCATGGCCACATCCGATTTTTTTTTGCAAATAAAGAGCTTTGATTTTTATAATATATTAAGTGATTTTAATTATAAGTTTTAAATAAATTATTATTGACCTTTTATTTCTATTTTATTAATTAAAAATTATTGAGTTGTAGGTCTGTTTAAACAAATTATATTTAGTCGGACGTAGACAATATTTATTTTATTGATACAAGAATAAGATTTTAATTATTTTTAAATTTAAAATTGTTCCATATTATGGATACATTGGGGTCTACTGTCAGAAAATGCGCACCACGAATCGAGCCTCGACTTTTGCACTATCGGAAAGAGGACAATTTTCTAAGCATTTTGAGATGTTACATTGATTATCCATTAGTTTTCGAGAAAACGGCATTTGAAAATCAAAATTTTACATGTATTTCTCCATAAGGATTACGCACACGAGTGTTCCATTGCCCGTACTTGTGTTCTGATATAGTCTTAGTGTTAACCAGTGGCGCAGCCAGGATTTTGTTATGGGGGGGGGCTTAGGGATGCGAGCGTAGCGAGCTACGCCAAAGGCGTGCGCCGCAGGCAAAAATTTTTCGAAGAAAGGGGCGTGGTCATCTTATTTTCGAGTATAATTATTGCGTTACCATTGTTACCTACCTTAAATTGAAGTGAAAATTTTTCATTGCACCGGTAAAAAAACGACTATGATCATTAAAAGAAAATTATCATTAAAAAAAAAAAGAGTGTCTGGGCGTCTGGGGGGGGCTATAGCCCCGTAGCCCCCCCCCTTGGCTGCGCCACTGGTGTTAACCGTCAGACGCGATTGTTACATCGTGCCTATTGAACCCCTTGCTTGTAACTGCACTCATTATATTTTTAAAATAAAAAAAAGGCTAATAATTAAAAACGAGTTTCACCCCTTTCAAGTAGCGCCTTTGGCGAGTTGGAGCTATCTAGGGGGATGTTTTTAGCGAGTCAGTGTTCATCAAAACGGCGCGTAGCGCCCGGAGCGGAGGGGACCAGAGCGGAGCGTCGGTTTTGACGAACGCAACCTGAGCAATCGAGAATCCACCCTAAAAACGGTGGTCGACAACTGAATACAAATGCTCAATCAATCAATCAATCAATCAATAATCTCTATATTGTCATAGTGTTTTTACATGTCATTTAACAATTTGGATATATGAGGTTTTACATGTCAGTGCCTATTGCTTCTAATTTACAATTTATCAGACAAAAAATAAAGGTGAATACAGTTTGAGTAGTAAATAAAAGTATGAATTTTCTGGGGAAAAAACGAGTACAAAAACCCAGGAATACAAATGCTACGGCTATCAGTAAGAGTATATTAATCCACGCGTACCGTCAACAGAACACTCGTGTAAGTGAAATCCCTACCTAAAATGCATGTAAAATTTTGATTTTCAAATGCTGTTTTCTCGAAAACTAATGGATAATCCTCATCAATGTAACATCTCAAAATGCTTAGAAAATTGTCCTCTTTCCAATAGTGCAAAAGTCGAGGCTCGATTCGTGGTGTGCATTTTCTGACAGATCCCGTGAGAGGTAAAATTTGGATTTAAAATTTATATAATTAATCTGAATTGTGAAATTATAAAAATAAAATTTAATTTTTAGATTTAAATTTTAAATATGGGATTATGTAATATATTTATTTAAATATTATAATTTAAAATTGGATTAGTAAAATTTTTGAAAGAAATATTTTAAAATATTAAAATTTTACTTTTCAATATGTGACCTACCAAATGCAGAGAGTTCTTCAAACTCTATTGGTGAGTAGTTCCATTGATATTTTACTCGATTGCAGGCCCGTAGCCAGGATTTTATTTGGGGGGGGGGGCACTCATAAAGTCTCATAAAGACTTACAAGTCTTTTGTAAAAAGTAACATTTTCGGGAGATCCCCTTCCGGGAATTTTTATTATTACAAACAAACGTTGTTTTTTTTAACATTTCGGGGGGGGGGGCACGTGCTCCCAGGTGCCCCCCTTGGCTACGGGCCTGCTTGATTGGTTCAATACTCATTAGTGTTTAGATTGGTAAAAAGCTTAACCCACCAATAATTTTCAATGTAATATTTACGCGCAACGCAAAATAAAATGAATCTTTTTTAAATCTAGAAAAATCAGTTTTTCATTTTGAAAACCTTAAAAACTCTTCGAAATAGCAAACAGAGGATATCCCGAACACCTCGTCTCAAAAAATAATTAATTGAAGTACAAAATAATCGATTGATGCGTGGTTTAAGTAGTGTAACTAGATATTAACCATAATCGATATTTTAGAAAATCTAAAAATGCACTGTAAGTATACAATATCGCAAACGTTTTCACCATACTATGGCATCATCAGGCGATAAATTAGAAAGAAAATTTAGAGAGAATCCGTTTAAATAATGTTTGTGGTTGTGGGAGTTGGTAATTTTTGAAAAGGGAAGGGATTTTTTAATGGTAGGGGTGTAAACAAAATTAGCGGTTTGATAGGTTGGATAAAGGGAGGGGTTGTAATTATTTTTTTATCAATTTTTGATAAAGATTCAACAAACATGCAGACGGAAAATTTAATTTCGCGAAACTCGTTTTTGACACTAATCACAAACAGGGAGGGGTGGTACAAAATTTTGCATGTAGAGTCAAAAAGGAAAGAACTAGAATTTTTAAAAGCTATGAAAATTAATAAATTAAAATATTCATCACACAGGCCGGCAAAAAATTATTTTATTAAATTGTTTTAGTTTTGATAACTGATTATTGTGTGGTTTTTAGTGCTGACTTCAGAAGTAATTTTGATTTTTTTCTATTACGTAAGGTTTGTCTACAAAATGAGGTAAAACGACTGCAAAAAGAGTGGAAAACAATAACCACAGAGATGAGCAGACATCAGCTCTAATATTTTAACATCATAGAGATCTAAGACAAAATTTTGATTTTGATGGAACAATAATTTTAGATCAAGAGAGCGGTTATTTAAAGAGATTAATTAGCAAAATGATCTATGTATTATATAAATATCACAGATAAAAATAGCGTAAATTTCAGAGAGGATGTCCAAAAGTTAAGTGTAATATATTGTGACATTTTAAGATAGATTAATCATAATAATGTGACGGTTACATTTTTTGGTTTAATACATATAGACTATCAAAAAGACTAGATACGATTATTTACAAGATGTTCGTTGATGAATACAAATTTTGAAGATTTTATTTGTGCCATTTCAAAATTTTTAAATTTTATATGATATTTACTCTCGTGTTTTGACTAGTTAATGATTTTATTTTATGTTTATAGTGTAAATTAGTAGTTATATTATTAATGTTTTCAGTATTTTGCGACTGCTATATGCCATCCCATATTTCAGAATATGCCAATTTAACATCCAAACATTCAGTTTGATTGGGTAAGATTATTTGTAATTCATATATTTGGCAATAATAGTAGCATACCGCAGTCCCGAAGAAGCCCACAATAAAGTTGAGCGAAATGTCGACCAGTTAAACAAGTTGTTTTTTTATTAATTTTAGTCCAACAATCCCAAAAACCAATTATTAGTTTCATTTTAGAACAACAATATTTTAGATACCCCTGAACCAAAATACCATCAAAAATGAAGTGGGTATAATTTTTTTTAATAAACATAAACCAATGAAAATCAATCTCTAAATAGAAAGCAAAGAAAAAGCGGGGGCAGAAGCAGCTTGCTTTTTGATTGTATTTTATACATGGGCCATTAGCAGGGCCGATTTATCCATTAGGCAAGAAAGGCAGCTGCCTAGGGCGGCAGTCTTTTGGGGGGGGGGGGCAAAAATACTAATTAATTCTAATAAAAAATGTAACATAAATAGAAACTTGATTGTAAATTGTACTTATTTAAAAGTCATATTTCATTATGTAGAAAACAAACAAAGTTGTGTCATCGAAAAAAGTTGATGAGGGTAGCTTAAGTTGTAATGCCCAAAGAGTGGTGTATTAACTAGTAATTATAATATTATTATGTAATCTCCACAGTGGCGCAGTTTTGTGAAGGTGTATACATACGCTGGTGCAGTTTACATAACTATGTCCTTTTATAATCTATTAAAAATTGTACTACAAATAAATTTAAAATTATTTTTAAAATTGCGGTCTAGGACAGTTGAACGCGACCGTTTGAACGCGGCCGGTTGAACGCGGCCGGTTGAACGCGGCCGTTTGAACTCAGGGACGTTTGAACGCAGGGACGTTTGAGAACGTGGGAGAAATTAGATTTCTCAAAATTAATCATAATGATAGAACTTAAATAATGAAATAATGCAATTGTAGATAATAGAATTATAAATTAAAAATAAATAATAAAGGTAACTAAAAATTTACATAAACTAACACTAACCTACATAACAGACTCATGTCTTCGCACAGATCTACCTTTTTGTGTGGATCTCTGGTTTTACGAACGATTTAACTAAAAAATGACATAAACAAACACTAACCTACATAACAGACCCATGTCTTCGCACAGATCTACCTTTTCGTGTGGATCTCTGATTTTACGAACGATTTAACTAAAAAATGACATAAACTAACACTAACCTACATAATACACCTATGTCTTCGCACAGATCGACCTTTTCGTGTGGATCTCTGGTTTTACGAATGATTTAACTAAAAATTTACATAAACTAACACTAACCTACATAAGAGACCCATGTCTTCGCACAGATTTACCCTTTTGTGTGGATCTCTGGTTTTACGAACGATTTAACTAAAAAATGACATAAACAAACACTAACCTACATAACAGACCCATGTCATCGCACAGATCTACCTTTTCGTGTGGATCTCTGGTTTTATAAACGATTTAACTAAAAAATGACATAAACTAACATTAACCTACATAACATACCCATGTCTTCGCACAGATTTACATTTTTGTGTGGATCTTTGGTTTTAGGAACGATTTAAATGTAATGTAAAAAAAAATTTAATTTATTATTATTTTTTAAATTTATTATTATAAAAAGAATATTCACCAATATTAATAGTGTAAAATAGGGGTGGTGCAATTGCATCTTATTTCTCGCGTTCAAACGTCCTTGCGTTCAAACGTCCCTGCGTCCAAACGTCCCTGCGTTCAAACGTCCTTGCGTTCAAACGTCCCTGCGTCCAAACGTCCTTGCGTTCAAACGTCTCTGCGTTCAAACGTCCCTGCGTACAAATGGCCGCGTTCAACTGGCTGCGTTCAAACGGCCGCGTTCAACTGTCCGGCCCCGTTAAAATTGCTATTCCTGGATTTTAGGATGGATCCGAGATTTGCCGTGGTTGCATTTGTCAAAAGTGACCCTCCGCTTTAATTCCCTCCGCTCCGGGTCGTTTTGACAAACGCTGTACTCACTAAAAATATCCCTCTAGACCGGTCCTATTCGGCATAGTGTGCTACCAGGAAGGGCGTGGATTATGGATTTCTCTCGTTTACTTGTTGTAAATGTAATTCCAAATGCGCAAATTTGGCATAAGGACCATGTCAAGTCATGTCAAGATAGACGGTGGTAAGTTCCACCGATGGTCAGTTTTTAATCCGCTTTTTTTGCTAAGCTACCGATGTCAACATGTAAGTTCCACCGCTGGTAAAAAAGATAACATGTAAGTTCCACCGGTGGAAACTTAAAGTATTACTGGATTAAGACCTGCAAAGCCGGTGATAGCAATTATGGCAATATTGCATTGATAATTCAAACTGCAAAAATTGATTCTTCAAAATAGGTTAAAAAAATATAATTTTTTAAGAAATTTCAACTGTGATTGTTTTATTATGTAGTTTTATTAAAAAGAAAAGTATATAGGTAACATATTAATCTAAAATGAAATAAAAGATATTTTAGTCACCCCCCCCCTTTTCATTCACATTTATCTCACAGAAGCGATTAGAAATATGTTGTACAAATTGAAATCTGTTAATTTCTTTGGTGGAATATAATTGAAGTAAATGCTCCAACCGTTTGCATTTCCTTGCAGTATCACAATTACTATGTTTAGTTATGTGAACGCTGTTAAGTTTGATATATGTTTCTGCTTGGATTTCTTTCAGTTTCTCCAAAAACGTATATAATGGTGGGTGGGCAGTATAAAACTGCGAATTAAACATATTGTGAAAAGACTCACAGGCGTTAGTGGTCCGACACATACTAGCTGAATTTGCAGCCCAAAGCTCAGAAGGATATGCTGAAGCTGCATCGACGTGCGACGCAGGGCAGACCCGAACTGCGGCGCGGTTAATCCCTAATCGGATAAAAAAAAGGGTCAACCTTTTCTTGCTGTCCGAACTGCGGCGAGGTCAGAAAAAACTGTAGGTCGAACTGCGGCGAGGTTAATCCCTAATAGGATTTTAAAAAAGGCTCAACAATAATACAGGGTGACACCACAATCTTAAAAAACCAAATGTTTTAATAACTGGAGGGGGTAACCTAATGTGGGGGCCCCGTCTAATGTAACCTTTTAAGCTGGTTACATGCACTTGCGATTTTCGGAATGCAATTTTTGTTCTGAATTCTAAATTTCCCAAAATTTCAAATTTGCATTTCACATATCGCTAATTGCCACCAGAAAAAAAATCTAGTATTTGCAAAAACTTGGATTAATATAATAAATTCAGCATGTTTTACCAAGGTAATTTAACAACTTTTGCTTGAATTCAATTTTTTTGTCATGCAGAGTACCCCCCCCCCCCTAGAGTACATACCTGTATAAATTTAATTTAGTTCTGTCTTTTTCAATTTTAAAGTTTAAACATTAGTAATTGGTAATGATGAGTAATTGTAATCTATACGTAATAATCAAACTTAATATACTTATAATAATTATTATTAACAGTACGAAAGTATCAAAAAACAAAAATGGAATTTATTTTAAGCCAACGCGGTAAGCCTTTAATTTTGTTCGAAAATTTTAAATTTTATTCACAATCGGTTAGTAATCAATACATTCCTGATTTTTAAAAAGTTGGGAAGCAGTTTATTATTTTATTCACAATCGGTTAGTAATCAATACATTCCTGATTTTTAAAAAGTTGGGAAGCAGTTTATTGTTTACTTTCACTTGCCAACCAATCAGAGCTATTTTGTTTTACTTCCCAACCTACCTCAGGTCGGGAAGTGATCACTTCCCGACCTGCAAAGTCGCATGATGGCAAGAAAAGAAACTAACAAATAATGTGCGTCAAATTAATTAAGATTATGTCAAATGTCAAGTGCAAATTTAGTTCAGGCTAACTAATCTAATTTTATTTTAGTTACTTTAAAAATATAAGTTTTATAACAATATTGTTAATTTAGCCCGAATAATTAAAGTACAATTTCAAATATTTACCATCATTTTGTTTGACATAAACAGCAATTTGCTTATTTCTTATACCATCAACTTGATAAACTATTTTGTCTTTTCAAAAATGAAATAAAGTGAAAAGCAGCGTATAATTTAATACAAATTTTAATTATTTGTTATTTACCATCTGATTGTGAATAAAATAGTATACATACCTCGGTGTCAAGCTTCATTCCAGCGTCGCGCTTATAGTTGACTTCGGCGCTTTGCGCCTCAGTCAACTAACCTAGCGCTCGGCTGTAATGAAGCATTTTCCACCTCGGCATGTAATATACTATTACAAAAGAGATGAAACAGTTGAGGGGATCAAATGGTCGTGCACACATAAAAAGTGCACCGCAAAACTTGTGACAGATGACAATTCAACAGTAATAATTAAAAATCAAGCACAACATAATCATGAAGCAAGTGCAACATTATTAAGACAAACGGTTAACAACAGTGTGAAGAGAAAAGCGGTAGAAGATTTAAATGCGTCCCCCAACAAATTAATAAAAACAGAAGATAACGCAACTAATTTAACAAAATCAGATATGGTAAGAATTCGAAAAAATATACATTATGCTAGAAGTTCACACCGACCCAATTTGCCAAAAAATGAAGCTGATGTAATAGATGCATTAAATTCTATAGAAATTTTAACCAACGAACGAAACGAACCATTTTTGTTAATTAACGACTCCACTAAACGGTTAATAGTGTTTTCTTGTGAATCGAATTTGAGATTGCTTTCAACTGCTGAAAGAATTTATATGGACGGCACATTCAGCTATTGTGCAAAATATTTTAAGCAATTCTTTACCATTCATGGGATTTTTAATGGGCATTATGTGCCTTTAGTTTTTTCTTTGCTAAAAGATAAACATACTGAAACATATGGAACTCTAATGAGCGAAATTATAAATTGTGTGCAAAAACTTGGCCTTCAGTTTACTCCTAAAGAAGTAGTGGTAGACTTTGAAATGAGCATACACAATGCAGTAAAAAAGATTTGGCCAACTTCTACAGTTTATGGATGTCGATTTCATTTAGCCCAAGCGTGGTTCAGAAAAATGCAAAACCTTGGACTAACATCTGATTACAAAAATAAAGAATCAGACATTTGTAAGTAGAACTAAATTGATTTCAATGTTTGATTAGATTAATTTTAATTATTTTAGGTAAATGGTTGGGTTGGACATTTGGATTGCCATTTTTGCCACCGGAGGAAGTAGAAAATTGCTTGATGGTGGATTTTATTGCCATACAGCCAAATGATGAACGCATTTCAAATTATATTGAATACTTACTTAAAAATTACGTTGGAAGCCAGGCAGTTTTCCCACCGAAAATGTGGGCGGTGTGCTCAGCAACCACAGAGCGTACGACAAATGCTTGTGAATCATTTCACTCAAAATTTAACAACGAATTTAATACTGCACACCCCAACATTTTCAGTTTTTTAAATGTACTAAAAGACATGCAAAGTGATACATATATCGCAATGAATAGTTTAAATAATATGGCACCTTACGCAGCAAATCGAAAGTACAAAGAAAAAAGAAAATATATTGCAAATAGTGTAGAAAAGTATCAAAACGGAGAATTAGATCGTTTTTCTTTCATCAAAGAAGTTTCGCACCACTATCGTGGATGTAATAAACTTGCGTAAAGTTAATTATTATTTATATTTAACTTGTAGGTATTAATAAAAAAAAACTGTCTTTAAATATTTAATATTAATCCCTTCAACTTTTTCTAATCGGGATTATTAATCCCTTCTTATGCCTGTAAGTGACCTCGCCGCAGTTCGGACTTTCACTAATCCACACCTAAAGTAACCACGCCGCAGTTCGAACCATTTTAAGTAGGGTCAACTTGACCGCGCCGCAGTTCGGAAACCCCCGCGACGCATACGTGCGAAATAAATAATCCGAATATTTTAGCAGCCGTGGATCGTCCGGTATAATGGATATTAAGTCTTCGCTGTAGACTGCATCGACTTCATTTGGACTTAAATATTGCAAACCAAAACTATAACGCAGCCAATTACCAATCTGCGAGGAAGCATCTTTATATTCTCTGGTTAATCCAAACTTCTTAATATTCCTATACCAAGACTGGCCTAAATGGAATCTACAGCCAATTAATACAATATTTTCCCAAACGTATTTTAAGCTAGCGTGTATTGCAAGTTCAAAATCCACAGTGGCAAACTTTAGTTGAAACTGCAAATCGTGTTGATGACAAATTTCAACTAATTTTTGGAAACAGTCACGATATATATTTTGTGTCTTGTTTTTCAAAAGACAAAACACCAAAGGTATTATATAATAACCATTACTGTACCCATGGATGGTAAATAACTGAGTAAAAAATTTTGTGCAGTAATTGAAAGTGCCATCCATAAATACATTTTCAATGGAACACAAAAAGCGTAAATTAGTTAAACATGAAAAAATAATGAGGTTGCTGGGGCTATCATTCAACATTGAAAATTCTTCGCCAGACCATGTCACAATATTGATGGCATCTAAAGTGGAATGCACATCTAGCATTGACGTTGGCAAAGGCGGTTGTATTTGTCGCCTTGCATTATATGCATTTCTTTTAATCCGCGCAACATCAGGTTCTGTAATATTAACAGACGGAAGACTTTTTAAAGCATCATGGAATATCTTAGAAGGTTTTCCCGATATATCTTCAATCGCTTTTTTCTTAACAACCCCACTTACCGCTTGACGTTCAATTTTTTCTTGATTTCCCGTGTGATTATGTATATCATTTTTTTTGGAAATCTCACGTAGTTCTCCCTCTCCTTTGGTGTATAGATTTCCTGAACACTTGTTATTGCTACAACGCCACTTAATAGTTTTATTTGATAACACGGATTGTTTATAAAATGTGAATCCTTTGTACACTAACAATGTATTACCACGAACGCCCAATATTTCTGAAAGTGTTTCTATAGTATTCGATAATAATAAGTAATCTCTTGCAATTTGTATTATTTGCGATGGTTAATTTCTCGTTCTTCTTTTGTATTTCTATAATAATTATTCATTGATGTTTTCCTTATATAATAATTAGATGTTGTAATTGTATTACCAATTACAAGTTGGCAACCTAATTAAAAGTAGACCCCTCCCCATCGATTCTATTTATTATAAATAAGAAAATTTAGAGCTGTATTTAATTTCTCTCTGCGATTATTACGTATCTACTGATAGAATGGCGTCAAAACAAGATTCCGACTCTTACCTTTGAGACACCCTGTATTTATAAAATCAAAATAAAATGTGGTTTATTTGCTAGTTGTGCTTACACAGCCTTTTATTTTATAACATCAGAATAATTTTCGTCTCATGAAATCTATATTTGATATTATGAAATTGCATCATAACTCACAATTTTTTTAAACAACTTGAATGAAACTAATTTCTCACAACACAATGAAAGCTTAAAAGGGCTTAAAACAGTGTTTCCCAAATGTCTTGAACTTGCGGACCCCCAAAATTAGACACTAGTATCATGAGGACCCCCAGAAAGAATTTCGTTACAAAAATAAAAATTAAAAATTAAAAAAATTATTTAAAAAACATGAAATGTTTGAAAAAATTAAAAATAAATTACAATGAATACACAATATAGGGTTTCGCGGACCCCCAGGAAACATGCCTCAATTTGGGAAACACTGGCTTAAAAGATTACTAATAACTTTGACAACCTCGACTTAATTGACCCACCGGAGGAACTTACATATTGCAAGGTAGTGACCCAAAACTGACCGGTGGAACTTACATGTCGGATTAAAAAGGATATTTGACCGATCGGTGGAAGTTACAATCGCCCATGGTACTATTATAATAGTAAATAGTACCATGCAATCGCCCGTCATTTAATTGAGTCTAGCCTAGCTTTATTTATCAGTAGACTACTTTTGTGCCAAATAAACAGAATAAAAACTCGACATCGAAAACTGAAAACCGTTTTTTTTTTTTGGTTAAAAATTGATAGAAATTGGCGTTTTATGAAAGGCTATAGCTCGGAAACTAGATAAATGGAAAACAACATTTTATTTTTACTTATATGCAATGTTTAATCTACTTTAATTTTGATATGACCTATTTTAGACACATTACAGGAAACGGCCAATTTAAGATTTTCTAATTTTTGAGATCTTTTTGACAAGTTTGCTCTTGTTCCGGTTTTCAGGGTTTAAGCAAAAAAATTTCATTTCCTACTTCCGAGTTATCTCCACACAGGCCCCTTTTTAATTTCGTAATAACTGGACTATACCTGTAGACATCGTCATATTGTATTATTTGTTTTAACAGCAAAAACAGTACTGAGGGTTTTAATTTAAAACAAATGTAGAGAAATTGAAAATCTGTTGATTCGAGGTAGACAAGTTTACTGTGGTACAAGTTCAAGTTCAAATGCGGTGCTGAAGACGTAAGTGAGACACAGCCAATGTGATTTAATTGAGGTTATGTATACCTGACACGTAGTGGTTGTGCAGCACAAAAAGTTTTATATCATAAAATATAACTATGGGAGGACAAAAATTTCAATATGATGAAAGTGGAGGAACATTTTTTTACTTTTTACTTTCATTTTTAGCATTGATTTTAATACCGGCCACATATTATTATTGGCCTAGGAAACCTAAGCAAGGTTAGAATCTGTATAATTTACCGTTACCGATATGATTTTCTTACAAAAATTGTATTAATTAGTTTTATAACTATCGTTACAACATCTAATTTTAATTGATTTTCCATTAATGACAGCAAAATGAATTTTACTGTATTATGATGTTTCCTGTAATATTCTTACTCTGCGCTTGATTTAGATCCCGAAGAAGAATCTAAGGAGTGCCGTTGTCCAGGATGTGTAAAAAAAAAACTATTGTTACGAGCTGCCGACCCGTGGCGGGGACCAAAGAATTTTTTCACTAAGCTATTAATAATTGGAGGATGGGTGTTATTAGGATTATTAGCATATAAAGTGTCACAATTTGACTATGAAATGGCAAATTTTGATCCATACGAGATTTTAAAAATATCCACTGGTGCTAGTCAAGCTGAAATTAAGAGAGCCTATAGGAAATTGTCCGTCATTTTGCATCCCGACAAAGAAACTGGTGACGAAAAGGAGTTTATGAAGTTGTCTAAAGCCTATCAAGTGAGTTATTTACTAATTTCGTCGAAAGTGAGAGGTTACAATGTAAATTTTACAGGCATTGACTGACGAGGAAGCTAGAAAGAACTGGGAAAGGTATGGTAACCCCGATGGGCCTGGAGCTATGAGCTTTGGTATAGCTTTACCTTCTTGGATTGTCGAAAAGGAAAACAGTGTTTGGGTGCTTGGTTTATATGCACTTGTATTTATGGTTGCTCTTCCAGTTGTCGTAAGTTAATGTGAATTTAATTATTTTGACTTCAAAGTAATTTCAATTTAATTGATTGTAGGTCGGTACTTGGTGGTATCGTAGCATTCGATTTTCTGGAGATCAAGTACTTTTAGATACTACTCAGATGTATTACTATTTCTTTCACAAAACTCCAAATATGGTTTTAAAAAGAGTTCTTATGATTTTATCTGCTAGTCTTGAATTTGATCGTAAGCACAACTCAGAAATTGTTGAAAGACAGTCCGACAATGAAGAAGTACCACAAGTGAGTTTATTTCTTGATTTTTGTATTGTTAGTTTTATTTAACTTGAATTTCATAGCTAATAAGAAAATTGCCAAATTTAAATGAAAAAAATAAGGAGCGGCCATTGTGTTTTGGATACAGCATTAAAACGAGGGCTATTTTACACGCACACTTATCTCGTATACCTCTCAATCCATCTACATTAGAACTGGATCGACAATATATTGTTGCAAAGTGTCCCTATCTTATTCAGGAGCAAGTCAATTGTGTCAATCAATTAATATTATTGGCTTATGCTCGTCGCAGTAAGTTAATTTTTTTTTCAATATTGATTAATTATTAGTTTTTCTGTTTGCCTGAAAATAATACTGTTTTTGTTGAACTTTGTTTTGAAGCAATTCATTACAACTGAGTGCAATTCGTATGTCTCCTCAAGGGGCCCAGAATGTATTTAGTTCATTATAAGAAATAAAGCTGTTTACTTAGAGAATTTTTTGCAATACCTTATATTCTTAATTTACACAAAAACTCTTTTTTTTATTGCTTCAAATCTTCATTCACTTCTCATAATCGGAAATATCTCATGTTATTTGTATAAATTTTATAATTAAATTATTTTAAATTTATTTCATTTTTTCTAGTTCAAAGATTACCAAGTATAGAAACTATTGAAAATTGTATGAAACTGTGTCCCATGATGGTTCAAGGTTTGTGGGAGTTTAAGTCGCCTTTACTTCAGCTCCCTTATATTAATGAAGAAAACCTGAAATACTTTGTTTCAAAAAAGGTACTTAGATACAATTATTGTTCAACATTTTACACCATATAATTTTGTTTTTAGAGACAAATTAAGTCGATACAACAGTTTGCACAGCTAAAAGGAGATGAACGTCGGAATGTGTTACGAAATTTTACAAATCAAGAATATGATGATGTCATTAAAGTGTTAAGTACAATGCCCTACATGGATTTTCAAGTTAAATGTGAAGGTATATTTACTTTACAATAAGATTAACCATCAGATTCACGAAATTTTATTTTAGTTATCGATGATGAAAATCCTACAGAAGTAACTGCAGGTGCAATAGTAACTGTGACAGTTACCTTGGTTCGCCACAATATGAGTACACTATTTGGTGACGAATCAGTTGCCGAAACTCATAGTATAACTGAAAATGGAATCGAAGTAGAAGTTAAAGAAAAAGAAAAGGAGGTAGTTGGTGATGCCGAAAATGAACAAGAAGCTGCAATTAAAAGACCGGCATGGTTAAAACAGAAAAAAGGTATACTTCAATAAGCAAGTTTCAGTTTGAGTAGTTACCTACCTTTTTTTAATTCTTAAGGTGGCGGCAAAAAGAGCAATAAGAAAACGGGTAAACCAAAAGCCAGTAATCACATTAAGCAAAAGGCAGAAGAATCGCCTGCCGCTGTGAAGGTGAAAGCTAAAGAAGATAAACCAAAAATTAAAGATGAAGATAGTGAAGATTCCGATATTAGTGATGTAGAAACAAATGAATTAAACGATAGGTCATCCGAGGAGGAGGTGAAATCGAGTAGCGTTGAAGACGATGATCAAGTGAGTATTTTGTGGAATATTTATGGAAACTGAATTTGATTAAAACATTAATTTAGGAGTGGGAGAAGTTCCAACAAAGAATGCACAAAAGAGAAAAAGTTTTAGAAGGACGTTCGAAAATGTCTCACAGTGTACATTCTCCATTATTTCCAAATAATAAACAAGAATATTGGTGGACTTACATTTGTGATCGTAAATCAAGAACTTTGTTAACTGCACCTTACCATGTAACAAGTCTTGTAGATAGAGAAGAATGTCAACTTAAGGTAAAATAATTTGCAACATTAGCTTTATATTTAATTTAAACTTTTAGTTCACTGCTCCAAATTGGCCTGGAGTCTATACTTTTACTGTTTGTTTGCGATCCGATTCGTACATTGGATTTGATCAACAAAAAGATATTAAATTGGATGTTAAAGAAGCCCCAGCTGAAATTACGGAACATCCGCAATGGGAGTTTGAAGACTCGGGCGAGGAAGGACCAGCCGAGGATGAAGCAAGGGAGTCGGAATATACCACAGATGAAGATTTACCAGACGATGATGACTGATATGTAATTTTAAAATTTGTTACATAAATATTCATGATGGCATTTATTTTATTTTTAAATTCGTTGAAATTGTTCTCATTAAACAATTTTCACTTGACATAAATGTGTTCACAGGGGCAGTTAGTTAATTTTTATGGTGTAAAATTACAATCATTTTAAATTTAATGTTATGGTGCATGTTTAAATTTGAACTTGATAGGATACATGCGAGTGTTTTCGAGACATAAAACTGGTTGTTAGTCAATTATAGTGTTTAGTTATACAAAATAGATATAAAAAAAGTTTTACATCGATTTTTTTAAATATTTTTTATTTTATTTATCTGTATTACGATTTTCTTCATTGTAAGAGCTTTAAAACTATTTTTTATTATTTATTCATGTTGGGTCTTGTGAAATAATTCCAAATTAACCAATTACTTCCCTTTTCAATTAAGAGATAAAATTTGGAATATAATGAAAATGTATATCCTATTGAAAATGCATACAATCGGTAAATGAAACAATGTGAGTTCAATAAAATAATATAATTTTGTAAGAGAGTATGTATTATTAATAAATATGGAATAAAAATTACTAATAAATGTCTTTCAACGTTACAATACTCGGCATACATCACAATTTAAGAGCTTTTTTGAATAACGTACTGAATTACTTATCTTTTATGTGATTTATTTTAAGAATATATTAAATAATTTCTAGCTCTAAATGTTACATCTTCTGAAATTAAACCTCGTAAGACAGATGGATAACTTGGTATATTATTCAAATGATTCTTAAGAAACTGATGCGTAGTTGTAATTTTTCTGTAACTAAAATTGATGTTATTTTGAATAAGGTAATGTCGGTTATTTTAATTAAAATGTATTTATTTAAATTACATTTTTATGACTACTACATTTAACAATCCATAAATTTAAGCATAAGGAAAAAATTTTAAAAGCGAAAAGGCTTTGAAACCACATGTTTGGATAATATAATATTTATATGGGAAATTTTAAGTTGAACTATTATATACAATAACTTGTAACATACATAACTTATTTAAATAGTTATAAAGATACTTACACATCTAAAAACAACTAATATTCCTAAATTTATATTTTGGGATCATTTATTAGTAACGGTAAAGCAGATATTAAACGTAAGCACTAGCAGAGGAAAGTTAACACAATTATGGGCCAAATTGGGAATCAATAAATTATCATTATATATAAATGCCCTACTGTGGCGATCATATAAACATTTTGAAATGGTTAGATTGGTGCCAAAGAGAAAAATCTTGTTGAAATATTTGTACCAATTATTATTTTAGACTAAAGTAGTTCCCAATTTTTGTGCAATTTATCCTTTCTATAAGATTACCAAGATCATTTTTCACAAACTAACATCAAAAATTTAAAAAAGCAAAAAAACATTAGAAAAAGTCATTATAAATCTAATCCTTCCAAATAGGCGTAACATTTATTTTGCAAGCAGTTTATACATTGCAGTTTAAATTTTATATGGCTTTTAATAAATAAAACACATTAAAATTAATGAGTTAAAAATTGACTCAAATATTGAAAAAATGTTGGTACCATGCTAAAATTAACGAGCATGATTTTTACAGAATGGACGACCACCTTTAGCAACGAAGCTTTGCCCTTCCAAATTTTTCTTGCACATCTGTAATATTTAAAAAGTTACTTGGTAATTAATAATTCATTCATAAGTAACTTACCGTGCAATTGAAACATTGACTGTGGTAGTTGTTATTTAAAGCCTCGACCCATCTATCGCCAGCTTCAACGGGAAAACCACAAGCAAAACATTTTGTTGTGAATAATTCATTCCAATCTAAAAATTATTTAATTTAAAATAATTAAATAAATACATATTTGGTAAATGAAATGGTATATTATACACCATAGGGTTTTTTATCCCGATGGCACATAGTTTTTTAAATTCAACACTGGCATACCATTTTCGCAGTAGGGTTGACAATCTTCTAAGAAGAATGGCGAGTTACCAAACAATTTTCCACAATATACGCAGTTGAAACATTCTGGATGGAAATTCTTTCCAATAGCTTTCAAGCAATCCTAAAGTATAAGGGTGATAATAAATTATACCTTGATATAGTTTTCTAGATTTCTTACCCCTTTGATTTTTGCATTACATTTCGAGCATGGTGGAGCAAGATATTGCTCAAAGCAATACTCGCAATATAGTTGACCGCGTTCTTCGACAAATCCTAAGTCTTGCAATGGGCGCCTGCATGATGGAGTGGCGCAAACGAAATGCTCTGGGCACCAAATTTTTCCCAACGCAGTAATAAATGGACCCCTTTAAAAAACAAATATTTCATAATTTTTGTGACTCTTTATAAAAGTAGGATTATATTATGGAAATATAAAAATACCTGGTTAATTTCACTTCACACTTATGACAAGCTGTTACGTCTTTATTAGCTTCAATACTTTTATCAGCAGCAGCTGGGTCATTAACATGCTTTTTAGCGTTATTATTGTTTATTTCATCATTTTCTTTAGTTAGTAAAGTGTTTATTTGCTGATTCAATAAAGCTTTTACGGGAGAAGGCTTATTTTTCAGCTTGTTTGAAGAATTTTTCAGTATATTTTGCCGATTTGATAAGTCCGTAATTACGTCGTTAAATTTTGATGAAACGTCATCTAAAGTAGAAGAAAAATCTTTGTCGTCGTTAGAGATTGATTTCTCATTTTGCATAGAATTTGAATAGTAAATATTTTTTAAATTATTTCCATATGACGGCACCTCAAAGCTTTTACCATAGCTTTTGTAATATGGATTTGGACTGCACAAATAGATTATTTTGTTATTTTTTAAGTCAACATTTTTATGGTTTTTTGAATCATTTTCATTCATAAGCAAAGGAACGGTTATGTTTATTTGATTAAATAATTTATTGCTGGTTTTATTTTCTTCATCTATAGCAGCTTTGACTGACTCCTTGCTGATAATATTTTTAGATTCGTTGGCATGCACTACTAAAATAAACGTGATTTTGTTATATTAATTTTAAGTAATAAATCAAACACATGTAACAGATTTAATAGTTCCAAGTCAATTTTGAAATCAAATTAGTGTTTTAGTAGGTAAATTAAGCAGAAGCGCGAAATAAATACCTGATGTGAGAATGGCATTGACCGCATAGTGCCACTCTTGAGCCAGGACCAGCAGCCAAATTTAATATACCACGACCACGTTTAGGAGCAACACCAACAGCACCTGCTTGTCGACCACCACCTGTACCTACATTAGGTTGGGATACATTGGGTGTAGTTACAGTTTTAATGGAAGAAGCACTACTTGTAGGAAGCGTACCTGAGCATGATACAATTGGTTTGGGCAATTTTGATGGACTGGAATCAGGAATTAGGTGCTTTTTTGGAATAGTGGTTTGAGGAGATTCGGTATTTGCTAGATTAGATTGATCGCCAATAGATCCCAAGAAGGGAGATTTAAGAGGTTGTGGATTAGTAATATGGAAACCGACTACATTTTGATTTTCAGGAATATGCGAATTTGTGTTTTCCGTCGAATGCATTACAACTTTTCTAGAAGACTTTTCAGATTGAAGCGAACAAGACTTCGTTCGTTCGTATTCTTCACTAACTCTTTTGGTCGTTTGAGTTTGAATATTACCGCAAGTAGATATATCGACACTTTTATTTTCACTTCTAAATTGAACTCCCTTATTTTCCAAATTAGAAACATGCTTATTACTACTGCATGCCGATGACGATTGTTGAGATTTATTTTCTGTTGCAGAAAAACCTTGACTTATCGCCATTCCTTTGCATTCTTTGCTAACCTTTCTTGTTGTTTGAGTTTGAATATTACCGCCAGTAGATATATCGACATTTCTATTTTCACTTCTACATTGAACGCCTTTACTTTCCAAATTTGAAAATTGTTTATTACTACATGCCGATAAAGATTGTTGAGATTTATTGTCTGTTGCAGCATATCCTTGGCTTATTACATTTGTCATTGATTGAGACTGATGGGAATGCATTTGCTGATGTTGAGGAATAAATTTTTGCAAATGACTTTTGGCATCTCTAACTCTATTATCGTACAATGTTTCAGATAATGACGTATTCGTTCGTAAAGGATTAGGAGGAGGTCCTGCAGCAGGAGAAACTGGTCTTACCGACGATTGGTGAAACGGAGAAGCAGATCTACCAAAGCATGGACTAGGAGACCTCGAATGAGCTGGAGTTGCAGGGTTTAGTAAATTTGATTCTACCGCTCTACAATCCATTGGAGCTAAACTTGCTTGATAATATGGAATAATTGGAGGTGGATTGCTAATCACAATAGGAGTTGTTGATCTTGGTCTAGGTGTACAGGTAGTATTTAAAGAAATTTCATCGGAGACTGGCTGGAAGGATATTTGAGGTACGTGAGCATTTCCTAATCCAGGCTGAATGACAGTAATTTTTTCTTTTAAAAACATTTCGGATTGTTGGTTTAAGCTTGAATTTTGCTGGGCACCCATAGAAATATTTCGATCATTTCTTTGAATTATTTGTTTTGGCTCTACGGTAGATGCTTTATTAGTAGCTTTTTGCAATAGTGCACTCTCAGATGCAAAACTTGCGGTCTTTTCTTTATTAGAAAGTAAATTAACAGAAGAAAATTTACTATCCGATTTTAGGTTGCACTTTTCTATACTTTCACTTGATCCCTTAGATTGTTTTTCGTATTCTGAAAATTTGCTCTTTTTACTACTTTCGGTTGCTTTATCTTCAATAACGTTTGATTGGGTCAAACATTTTTCAGTAATTTGTGCTGTTACTGGTTCTCCCAAAAATTGGCAAGACATTTCCATTTGTACTTTATCATTTTTGCTTTCAAATGACGATCTTACCATTTGTATCATCGGCGGCAATCCGGTAGATGATACTTGGCTGACCTTTTCTGATTGAACATTTTTAGAAATTGTTTGAGACTTGGATGAACTTTCTTCAGAAAGAGACTTGGTTTCTTTTTTATGGTTCTCGTTAAATGTGACCGATTTATTTACTTTTTCCATTTTGGTATCACTAGATTTTATTTCATCCTTTCTATTCATTGTTTTCTTCTGGGAAGCAATCGCTTGAGAAGTTTGAATATTTGATTGCATTGATTTATTTTGATTATTAGTGTTTGGAATTACTACCTTTAATTTATTTGATTCGGTGTCTTTGATTGTTTCTAACTTACTCTCTTCTGTTTGATACGATGGGGTATCTCCGCTGAAAGGAGAATATGGTCTATCGGGGGCTGTAGTAAGAGCAGATAATAAACTTATTTTTTCGGTAGGAGGTTTAGGCAAATCTTTGAATAATTCCTCGTCTATTTTACTTTTCTTTTTTGAAGCAGTCGATTTGCTTTCCGACGTTTGCTCGCTAACAGTTTCGCTAATTATACTACGCTCTGGAGGAAAATACGGTACAGTTTCTTCGGGCAAAGGAATGGGTTCCAACGACGAAAATTTGTGTGGATTGAACGGTTCGCTGGGAGCTGTGGCTAACGCAGACGCTAATGCACTTGTAGATTTTTTAGTCGGAATTTGAGAAAAGCATTCCGACGAATCAATTTCGGATTGACCATAAGGTTTATCGGAAGCCACAGTTAATGCCACTACCATAGGCGATTCCCATTTGTGCGGAACTGTATTTTCAACTTTAACCTTTTTCTCGTACATTGTAGCTAAACTTTGTTGCTGTCCTTTTATCAAGCATGTTTTACTCTCTTTGCACGACGTTTCACAAGCAGATGATAAATTAGTTAAATCTGAGCAACTTGAATTTTGTTGGCTTTGTGAAATTGTAGCGGATTTCAGCTCTTGTTCACTTGAAATTGATTGTTTGGTGTTGGTCGATTGTGTTGTTTCGCACACAGACGAATTTGATAGTGTACTGCAACTTCTACCCTTTTTCAGCTGCGCTTCGGAAATCGTAAAAGTAACACTTACATCGCTCGAAGGCCTAGAATGCATAACAGATTCTACCAACAATTGGGTGTCGATCAAATCAGATAACGTTTCTGAACATTGGGCTGCACTTCTACCTGTTATGTTGGAAACTTCGGCAGAATACCAATTTATATTTTGGTTATTCATTTCTTCCAATTCGACTATATCTAGATTTTCTATTTCGGAAGAATCTTCTTCTAATAATTGTTGTTGATGTTTTTTAATTATCGGTTCCACTTGGGAAGGAGGAGGAAAATATAATGGAGAAGCTGTGGGAAACTCAGGTTCGTTATGAATTGGAGGCCACACAGTATTTTGAACACAACGGTTTTCTTTTTCACAAAATAGTACATAAAACGGTGTGTTAGTAATTTGTGGTAGGCGTTAGAAATATAAATAAAAGAAAATAATAATTATAAAAAGCAAAATAAATAATCGCAAAACACTAAAATCTGTTTTTTTATGGTTGTGTTATTATATGAAAGTTTTAATAAAGGAATACTTCTATAGATATAAAATTTTAGTAATAAATAGAAAAAGCATTGAAAATTTTGCATGATTATCAAGTTGTTAGGCTAACCTCTAAGTGGAGTAGTAGTAGGTTTTACAGAAGAGTATCGTCCTAAGAAAAAATATTTAAGATGTTTCGACAAGTTTTTTAATCACAATGTGTTATATTGTTGTCATTTAATGTGTGATATATTTGTATCTAATATAAAATTTTACTTATTTTTATTAAATTACGTCAAGGTTAGAAGCAAGAAATTTGTTCTGCTATTATTTGTTTGTTTACGTAATTTAATAATAATTCTAAAATTTAATTTTAGAAGTGCATTATGTACTGACCTGCAAGTGGTGCTACAGGCGTGGGCGAAGCTCTCCTGAAATTATTAGAAGGTGACAGAGGTGCGCTCACCGTAGAGAATGGACGTGGGCTTGAAAGATTTCCAGGCTAAAACATTTTACAATAATATAATTGAATGATTTTAAAATTCTATTGAACAAGATTACCGAATAATAAGGGGTGGCCGAATAATTGGTGGATGGTGAAAGAGGTGCGGGAGATGGAAGCGAATGAGAAGAAAGAGCAGCAGAAATAGTTCCGGCTGGGAT